>CM077177.1:14749769-15347269 GCA_039654105.1 Coreius guichenoti | reverse complement strand
GCTAAAAGAACATACATAATGCATGCTAAATCCGCAGGAATTAGCCAATTACCATCCAGGCACCTTTAACATTAAATTTTCAACTTAATTTAATCTCACATACAATTTAGGATGGATAGTATGCAAATTTGGATACAGCGTATTTCAACAATGTAATGCTGTAAATGAACTATTGAGTGCCTATATTCTTTAATTGCTTATTTTTAGCAAAATGGTACAACTTTGTTTCCCTAATAAAAAAAAATTCTATGCACCCTGGATCCCATAAAAAATGGCTGAAGACCATCCAATCAGATTGGAGCTTGCCATTTTGGACTATTTTTGAGTGAACAGAACCAGTGTTATTTTAGTATTATTTATACGGTATAAAAAAATGACATGACAAATAAGTCATGACAACATATATTCTTACATTACTTCAACTCATCAAGATAAGTTAAGCCATTTTAAGCTTTCATTTTAAGTTATATGAGATTTAACTCATTTTTAAGTCACTTTAATATAATTTAAGTTGAAATGACTTACACATTAAGTTGATTGTAATAAAAATGTAAGGCAGCCAGTTTTTGTCACTGTTATTAGTTTTAAAAAAAATCTAGCTTTACTTTTATTTTTATTTCAGTTTTAGTTACTTCAACTTAAACATGTTTATTTTAGTTAGCTGCCAAGGCAACATTTGTAATTTCTAAAAGTTTAAGTTTTTTGTCTAATACTTATATTTGATCTAAGCTTTATTTTAGTATAATGAGGTATGTAGGTGTGCCGTCTGAGGCTGAGACTAGTGTTGATTCAACGTGTTACACAGTACTGTAAAATTATATAGTACTTTCTAGTCTAGTCTGTCTAGTCTCATGAGTCACCACTGTTTTCAGCTCTTTTGAAAATCAAGGATTGTTCTTTAGTCAGTGGATACAGACTCATGCCATATGTGCTGTACAGGTTTTCTACATGCTCTGCTCAATATGGCTGACAGATACATATGTATTGCTTAGCTCTTTTACATCACTAAATAGCACTGAATGGAAATGTTCATGGATCCCACAGAGAAAGCAACGCTGTCCATCACATAACAATGACACCCTTGTCAGAGTTTGTCCTAGACAGTGGGTGGTAGTATGTGGGACAGAACGTCTCAGGGTCTGGGCTGCAGCCTCTAGGTTTGTTTACATGGCTCCTGTGGGCCTGTTATTCCAGTGTCCTACAGATGGCACGCGGCCCGCACTGTCAAAGACAGTAAAGAGAGCCTTCAGCAAGGATAGCCAGACCTTTTTCATCTGGATGTGCCACCATGCTTTGCTATGGGGCTGTTGTGTAATTTTCCATTTTGAGTTTTCATACCATGTGGACTAGATTAAAATAGAGATGTATTGTAACAGTTTTGACATTGACTTCCTCTGTGCTAAGTGTAGAGTACAGGGTTTTACAACCTGCTTGAGACAAAGTGTGTCTGTGTTCTTATTTACAGAGAGAGCGATCCCTTTTGATCAGCTGATGTTCGAGCACCTACAGAAATGGGGTCAGAGGAGACAGGAAGTGAAGTTCTACCTGCGGCACGAGGAGTCTCTCAGCGCAAACTTTTCTCAAGGTGGGTAAAAGTTACGCAAGACTGACCACGACCACGACAGGGCATTTTGTCGGTTGGTTGGTTTCTATTACCATTCAAAACTTTGTGGTTGGTAAGATTCTTTTAATGATTTTGAAAGAAGTCTCTTATGCTCACCAAGGCTGCATTTATTAGATCAAAAATACAGGAAATACAGTAATATTGCGAAATTTTATTACAATTTGGAATAATTTTTTTTCTGTTTTAAAATGTAATTTTCAGCATCATTACTCCAGTCTTCAGGGTCACATGATCCTTCAGAAATCATTCTAATATGATGATTTACTGCTCAAGAAACATTTCATTATCAACAGTTGTGTTGCTTCATATTTTTGTGGAAACCATGATATATTTTCAGGATTCTTTGAATAGAAAGTTCAAGAACAGAATTTATTTGAAATATAAATATTATGTCTTTACTGTCACTTTTGAATAATTTAATGTATCATTGCTGATTAAAAGTATTAATTTCTTTAAAGTGAACCCACACTTTTGAACAGTAGTTTATATTAATCATAAGATATGGTCTTATTGGCTATGATTGTGTCATGTTTCACAGCATTATTGATTACAGGACAGACAAGTTACAGTACATGTTGCCGGGCATAATATAAGATTAAGCTTTTGAACCAGTGGAACAAGATACTTCTTATATTATACTTCCTAATCTGTAGCTTACCAAGCTAAATTTATAAAAGGGACTCGCTATGTGATCAGTGGTTCGTTTAATCAATAAATCTTTTGAATGAATTGTACAAATTAACTAATCAGAGTATAGAGGAGCATGTTTGCTTATTGCCTATTAACTAGAAGACATTTTAGGTTTGTGATCAATTAATCTAGATCCATTAATCTAGTATTTAGACTCTATTCTTTCAGTTGTTTTAAGTGAGAGTCCTGTCAGCTTTGGGCTTTGCAGAGTTTTGCCTCTGCAGTTATGTAACTAATCCTCATTGTGTGTAATTGGTCTCCTGCCTTCATGCGCTCATATCTGCACCTGAGACAGACCACAGCTCCATCAGACTAGAGACGGCGAGTGTCCGATGGCTGCATGACCTCAACAGAGAAATACAGACTTTGAGTTTTAATATGGGAGAAAGCATCACTATTAATATTGCTCATAGTGATTTGAACTAGGGCTGCATGAGATCAGAATAAACTGACATTGCGATATTTGGCAATTCTACAATATGAAAAAAATACAGGAATTTTCACCAAATTGCTTGAAGTTCTATTTGAATATAATAATGAATCATTCTAGAATGCTTGGGAGTGATTTTGTAGGTGTCACGGTGCAGGCAAAGTGAATTCGAGCAGAGGATCAGATTTCAGTTTATTTACAAAAAACAAAAAAGGCAGTCCAGAAGGTAAGAATCAGCATAACAGCTTCACGTAAAAACTATACAAGAAAACGAGAAGAACCAAACTGAGGGCTAAGGGGGTGTTTACACACACCGTTTTAAACTAAAAATGGAAAACATATGCGTTTTGGTCATTCATTTACACGACAAAGGTGTTTTGGGGGCCTGAAAATGCAAACTTTTGAAAACAGGGCTTAAAGTGCAAGTTTTTGAAAGCGATACCATTATCGTCTCCATGTAAACAACAAAAATGCAAATTTTTGAAAACTGTGACATCATACGCATGCGTCTATAGGCGCGTAGTATTTCTTTACTAAAGTGACATCGCCAACTACTGGCCTGGCATGCATATTACATGCGTTTTTTGTCATTTTCGCGATCATTGTCAACAGAGATCGTTTTGACAACATTGTCTGTACATGAAACTTTTCAAAAAAGCAAAGGAAAAACATTGTTGTCGTGTGAATGTACCCTCAAATACATGTGGGGAAACAATGAGGAACCAAACAAGACTCAATTAATCATAATCAATTAACCAATAAGTAACAATAGAAACCAACTAGCAACGGGAACAAAGGGAACAGGAACTAAACACTTGAAGGAAACATGGGAACCAAAGAAAAAACAACAAAAGAGTCCACACATAGAACAGTAGGGGAGTGCATCTGCATAGAAAACTGGAAAAAATAAACCCTGATGAAACAAGGTTAGTTGTTATGGGAAGAAGGAGGCAGGAACCGGCGAACGTTTCACACACTTTAATCCATAAAATAAATAAACAACAAAACGAAAGTAAAAACGGCAGCCCCTCACGGACGACTGCCGCACACACATATTAAAACATAAACAAAACATAACAAAAAAGTCCAGGCCTGGTCCTCTCTCGTCCTTCACTGTCATCGCTCCTCCTTTTACACTTCCGAAGCTCCTCCGTGAGACACTCGCCTCGTTCTCACAGCCCTCTGCCTCATCCTGTTTGCCACACCTGAAGATTTTCAGTTTAAAATGTAATCATTTTGAGTGCAAACCATATTTTAGAGCTGAAGAATATAGGGAAAAAAAAAACTTTAAATATTTGGGTATTTACATTTGGGTATACTTGTTACAAGAACCAAAAAAAAAACTTCACCATTTGAACTATTTGTTTTTACTGGCTACGTTCCCAATTTTTTTTTTTTTACCAAGATACAATAAGGTTCATTAGCTAACATTAGTTAACTACATTAGTTAACATGAACTAATAATGAACTGCACTTATAAAGCATTTATTTATCTTTGTTAATGTTAATTTCAACATTTACTAATGCATTATTAAAATCTTGTTAACATTAGTTAATGCACTGTGAACTAACATGAACAAACCATGAACAGCTGTATTTTTATTAACTAACGTTAACAAAGATTAACTAATGCTGAACAGAGGTGTTGTTCATGGTTAGTTCATGTTAACTAATGCATTAACTAATGTTTACTAATACAACCTTATTGTAAAGTGTTACCATAATTATAAATAAAATAAGAAATATATTGTAATAATGCTTTTATACTGTAAAATAAAACGTATTTAATAAAATGTAATAAGATATTTTAATATTTTATAGTGCAACTGTAAAACTACAATACTAATATTTACATTCTAATTTCTTCATTTTCAAACCATCAAGCTTTTATTTTATTTATTTATTTTTTATTTATTTTATTTTATTTTATTTTATTTATTTATAACAATGCACAAAAACCACACTTTAGCCACCTTGTAGTAATGCCTTGGTAACATTGTGGCAGTAAGTTTTGCATGGAAAGCAGCACTCGCATGTGAAAATGTATAAATCTAGTTCATCGTATCACTATATTCTAAATTAGTCTGTGAGAGCAGAGGGCGGTCAGTGGGATGTGTACAGACCTATCGGAGGCGGCGCGGTCCATGAAGGTCTAGGTATTTCCAGAGCCTCTGACAGGATTACACATAATAACACAGCCCTGGATTTAGAGAATTAAGCCCCTGCTTATTTATAGATGTGCTGGCGAAACAAAGGCTCACAAAAGAGAAATGACTGGAGGTTGGTAAACGTTGTCAAACAAAACCTACTGTCGGCAAAGAGTTATCAGGGTTAATATGCCAGCCAAAATCCCACTGCTGGATCACATGCTCATTAGATGGAAAGGTATCCTTTTCCTTCCTTTTTCAGCCATACCTGTGAGCGATGTTTTATTATTTGAACGTTTTGTCCATATAAAAAATGCTGTTTGGTCCAGTCGCACTGAATATGCTTGCCCACAGCTGAGTTTTTGCACTCTGCAACCATTTCGACTTTGTTTAAGTGCATGGGTGATGATGTATTCTTGTTTTATTCCCAGCAGGAAGTCAGACTTCAGAGCAGGTCGACAGGAAGAACAGGGGGAACTCAGACAAGCCCTGGGAGAATGGGGTACGTTCACATGCACGCTGTTCTCAGTCACACTTCCATTCTGCACTGTTTAAGACTCGTAAAGAGGGCTACTCACTGATGCAACACATTATTACGAATGAAACTGTCTAGCCAAAACACAAGCACTTAAGTGAGCAATGCTCTCAGAGGTTACTTTCTGTGCATTACAAGTGTGTTTCTCTCTAGTGTCCAAGTTTCAAGCCATAAAAGCACTCTTTTGAAGTCAATCTGCAATCTCTTTTGGAGTGAAAGATCCCAAAATCCCTTTCGTATGTTGCCCATTTTTGTTTTCATACCCCAATTTGAGCGTGTGCTTTCTGCGAGCGTGTACAGTTGACAAGATAATGAATTTTGGATGTGTTATCTGTTGTCATATTGTCCTTGATATTGAAAGCACAAGCATTTCACTGCATACTGTAATAGACTTTCACTCTTTACACAACATGAGCTCGTTATAAAATGTAATTATGGAAAGCTTTGAATACTATTCTTTAATTTACATTTAGTCACTGTAATACAACACTGTTCATTAAGTATGTGTGTGGCCACATCTCAAAGCTCTGGAGGAATACAGTTGTTCACCCAAAAATGAAAGCTTTCTGTCTCTCAAATTTCATTTGCGTATGTTGTTTGACTGGTGTAATTTCAGTTGGACTGAAGATAAAATATAGTTTAATCCAACTGGTCAAATTTTTTAAATTGCATGCAAATGTACATTTACAAGTACGAGTTTGAGAGCTAGAAGGGCAAGATTTTCAGTAAATGTTGGTCTTTTCTTCACACATAGCCACGTATGGTGTTCTAGTGTTATTTATATACTATTATAGTTTTTATTAATATTTTGAATTAGCGTTTATTTTTCTATTTTAATTTTTCATTTTAATTTACTAAAATTTAATTTGTTCTGTCATTTTTATTATTTTTTTAAATATTTCTATATAGCTTTTTTAGTAAAAGTCTTTTATTTAAAACTTTCATCTTATATTTATATTTTAATAGTTCATATTTGAACACATTGTCAATAGTTATAGTTTTGGTTTTAGTTAACAATAACAACACTGGTTCAGAAGATGTGGAATATAGTGTATGGATTTGGTGATTTTTTTTTTTGTTTTTTGTTATTTTGGAGATTCTGGCTCTGGTGACTGTACACTCTTATTGTATAGAAAAGACACTTTCACAGAAGAAAGAATTTCAGAAGTTCAGAATTGGAACAGTTGAGTAAATGCTGACAGAATTTACATTTTTGGGTGAGCTGTTCCTTTTAGGAATCAGTTCTGACTGTTGCCATATAATTATAGTCCACATAAGAGGCTCCAGTTGGAAGTTAGAAGTTGGAAGCTTCGCAGCAGGGAGCTTGTGTGCAATGTGCTGATAAGCTCCAGTCCTCCACCACAGTCATTTGCAGCGGATTGGTTCACGTGGCGGACACAGGAACTGTTAGAGAAACAGAATACACAGGTTTCCCTGTTTCCCAAAGATCCCTCGACTACATAACGCTACCTAGTTTCTGTTTGCTTTCTATTAGACTCCATATGTCTGTCTTTGATACTGATCATGCTTTTAAAGAAGGGTGGTGTTCTCTTTTTCCGAGCGCAAAAATGCACATCTACTTTCCTCTGTCAGTATCCATGTCCGTATTTTAACTCTTTCCCCGCCAGCGTTTTTGAAAAAAAAAGTTGTCAGTCAGCGCCAGCATTTTTGATAATTTTCACAAAAGTTTCATGGCCCCCAGAATATTTTGTTGTATGAATATCTGAATATGCAATATATCAAAAGAAAGAACAGAGCCTCTGCTTTTAAACAAAAACCCTGTTTTATTCTAGCTTCATGCATTCCTTTTTTATCAACACTTGAATATAGGTAAGTTTCATAAAAAAAAGCAACATTTTGAGCAAAAAGCTGAGAAAATCACGTTTTTGTCAAAGACTACATACAGATCAGATTCAGAACGATGATCAAAACACAGATGGAGTAGATCGAGACCCCCAAAGCTTCAGTCCTATAGTTCGTCCTGGGTCGACATTTCATTCGGTGTTGATTTACAAACCTGATTCCAAAAAAGTTGGGACACTGTACAAATTGTGAATAAAAAAGGAATGCAATAATTTACAAATCTCATAAACTTATATTTTATTCACAATAGAATATAGATAACATATCAAATGTTGAAAGTGAGACATTTTGAAATGGCATGCCAAATATTGGCTCATTTTGGATTTCATGAGAGCTACACATTCCAAAAAAGTTGGGACAGGTAGCAATAAAAGGCCGGAAAAGTTAAATGTACATATAAGGAACAATCTGAACAATCTCTGTGCGTAAGGGTCAAGGCTGGAAAACCATACTGGATGCCCGTGATCTTCGGGCCCTTAGACGGCACTGCATCACATACAGGAATGCTACTGTAATGGAAATCACAACATGGGCTCAGGAATACTTCCAGAAAACATTGTCGGTGAACACAATCCACCGTGCCATTCGCCATTGCCGGCTAAAACTCTATAGGTCAAAAAAGAAGCCATATCTAAACATGATCCAGAAGCGCAGGCGTTTTCTCTGGGCCAAGGCTCATTTAAAATGGACTGTGGCAAAGTGGAAAACTGTTCTGTGGTCAGACGAATCAAAATTTGAAGTTCTTTTTGGAAAACTGGGACACCATGTCATCCGGACTAAAGAGGACAAGGACAACCCAAGTTTTCATCAGCGCTCAGTTCAGAAGCCTGCATCTCTGATGGTATGGGGTTGCATGAGTGCGTGTGGCATGGGCAGCTTACACATCTGGAAAGGCACCATCAATGCTGAAAGGTATATCCAAGTTCTAGAACAACATATGCTCCCATCCAGACGTCGTCTCTTTCAGGGAAGACCTTGCATTTTCCAACATGACAATGCCAAACCACATACTGCATCAATTACAACATCATGGCTGCGTAGAAGAAGGATCCGGGTACTGAAATGGCCAGCCTGCAGTCCAGATCTTTCACCCATAGAAAACATTTGGCGCATCATAAAGAGGAAGATGCGACAAAGAAGACCTAAGACAGTTGAGCAACTAGAAGCCTGTATTAGACAAGAATGGGACAACATTCCTATTCCTAAACTTGAGCAACTTGTCTCCTCAGTCCCCAGACGTTTGCAGACTGTTATAAAAAGAAGAGGGGATGCCACACAGTGGTAAACATGGCCTTGTCCCAACTTTTTTGAGATGTGTTGATGCCATGAAATTCAAAATCAACTTATTTTTCCCTTAAGATTATACATTTTCTCAGTTTAAACATTTGATATGTCATCTATGTTGTATTCTGAATAAAATATTGAAATTTGAAACTTCCACATCATTGCATTCTGTTTTTATTCACAATTTGTACAGTGTCCCAACTTTTTTGGAATCGGGTTTGTATATGCTGTTTAATGTTGATGATTGCGTTATTTTACATATGCATCTGCTTACATATGATATTGCTTGTTTCTGCTTCTTTTTCACTTGTGTTTTGATCAGGAGATTCAGTACTCTTTCAGAAGATGTGTAATAGCGCCCCCTACCGTATAACAGTGAAAACACGGAAAGCCGGAAATTTCCGTCAATGGCGGGGAAAGAGGCCCTCAAAGCCCTTAAAGTATTGATTACTTTTGGGGGGTCTACTAGAATAGGATTTCATGCTTGAATGTTAAAAAAACAGACTTTTTGTCTGTATCGCTCTGTTTAGTTCCTGTCTCTATGAAGCCCCACCTTCCAAAAAGTGCAATGTACTCTGATTGGTCGGCTGGACCAGTGAGCTGTGATTGGTCAGTTGCTTTGAGCATGTTACAGAAATGTCATGCCCCTTTCCATAACCGCGACTTTCAACTTCCCAGGTGTAAGCACTAACACCTAGATATGGCGACAACACTAACGCAATTCAACCAGGCCTCAAACCTTTTTCCGTATGCCTTGGGCAGGAATTATTTAAATGAGGAATATTGTGATGTATGTTCCCAGAAGAAAACTCAAAACCTATTGAAGTTTTCAATAGGTTTTGAACCTAGTATTGAACCACCTGTTCAATAGCGCACAGCTATTGAACAGGTGGTCATTGGGAGCTTCCCAGCATTACCAGTTATGTTATAAATGAGTGACAGGCTCACTGAGGCATCCCGATATGCGTCCCTCCCCGCGTTCCATTATGCAGCTGTTATTAGAGATAATCCAGGCAGCGGGGGCTTCTCTTTCAGGCAGGATCATGTGATGATATTTTAATTACATCCGGCCAATAAACTTTAGGACTTCTGAACTCCTGTGCTGGCCTGATTGTATACTCTTACTCTAAAACTGTCAGCGTAATATGCAAGTCTGCAAGTGTGCTCCACTTTAAACCAGGTCAAAGGGCCATAAGGCAAAATATATAGCTGCATGTTCAGCACACCAAAAATCTCTCCCTCCCCTTGATAAAACAGTCGAGCAGCTGAGAATGACTGTGTACATTTTACATTTGGCAGTCATGCAATATCTTTATATAGACGGATGCTGTGTCTTTCAGGGTCAGAATACATCAGACTTTATTCAGGATGTCTTATGTCATTATGCACATGTCAACAGCATGTATACCACATATGTACTAGCATTGCTTGCTCCTCTGCATCTATTTGTAGAGAGTTCAAATGTTTGGGATTGGTATGATTGAGTGTTTTATGCTCATCATAAAACATAATACTGTGAAATTATTTGTTATTACAATTTAAAACAACAGTTGGTCTCGCTTTATATTAAGTGGCTTTAACTATTATGTACTTACATCAAAAAATAAGTACATTGTTACTGTGTTCATATTGTATTGCAAATTAATTACATCTGTAATTCCATGCAGGTATTTTTTTAAATATAAGTACTGTACAATGTATAAACATGTACACAATAAGTGCATTGTATCAAATTATTAATTTAAATGTTAGTACATAGTAGTTAAAGCCACTTAATATAAAGTGGGACCCAACAGTTTTCTATTTTAATTTACAAACCCGATTCCAAAAAAGTTGGGACACTGTACAAATTGTGAATAAAAACAGAATGCAATGATGTGGAAGTTTCAAATTTCAATATTTTATTCAGAATACAACATAGATGACATATCAAATGTTTAAACTGGCATTGTCATGTTGGAAAATGCAAGGTCTTCCCTGAAAGAGACGACGTCTGGATGGGAGCATATGTTGTTCTAGAACTTGGATATACCTTTCAGCATTGATGGTGCCTTTCCAGATGTGTAAGCTGCCCATGCCACACGCACTCATGCAACCCCATACCATCAGAGATGCAGGCTTCTGAACTGAGCGCTGATAACAACTTGGGTTGTCCTTGTCCTCTTTAGTCCAGATGACATGGCGTCCCAGTTTTCCAAAAAGAACTTCAAATTTTGATTCGTCTGACCACAGAACAGTTTTCCACTTTGCCACAGTCCATTTTAAATGAGCCTTGGCCCAGAGAAAACGCCTGCGCTTCTAGATCATGTTTAGATATGGCTTCTTTTTTGACCTATAGAGTTTTAGCCGGCAACGGCGAATGGCACGGTGGATTGTGTTCACCGACAATGTTTTCTGGAAGTATTCCTGAGCCCATGTTGTGATTTCCATTACAGTAGCATTCCTGTATGTGATGCAGTGCCGTCTAAGGGCCCGAAGATCACGGCATCCAGTATGGTTTTCCAGCCTTGACCCTTACGCACAGAGATTGTTCCAGATTCTCTGAATCAGTGCACTTTGAATTATGCACTGTAGATGATGATAACTTCAAACTCTTTGCAATTTTTCTCTGAGAAACTCCTTTCTGATATTGCTCCACTATTTTTCGCCGCAGCATTGGGGGAATTGGTGATCCTCTGCCCATCTTGACTTCTGAGAGACACTGCCACTCTAAGAGGCTCTTTTTATACCCAATCATGTTGCCAGTTGACCTAATAAGTTGCAAATTGGTCCTCCAGCTGTTCCTTATATGTACATTTAACTTTTCCGGCCTCTTATTGCTACCTGTCCCAACTTTTTTGGAATGTGTAGCTCTCATGAAATCCAAAATGAGCCAATATTTGGCATGACATTTCAAAATGTCTCACTTTCAACATTTGATATGTTATCTATATTCTATTGTGAATAAAATATAAGTTTATGAGATTTGTAAATTATTGCATTCCTTTTTTATTCACAATTTGTACAGTGTCCCAACTTTTTTGGAACCGGGTTTGTATTTTAAAATGTAATTTATTCCTCTGATGACAAGGCTTAACTTTGCAACCATCTAATATGTTGATTTGGTGCTCAAGAAACATTTCTTATCATTACCAGTGTTGAAAACAGTTGTGCTGCTTAATATTTTGGTGTTAACCGTGATACATTTTTTTCAGGATTCTTTGATGAATAGAAAGTTCAAAAGAACAGCATTAAAAATATTTTTTTTTTTATGCTTTTTACTTTTAGATAAACCCATCCGCAAATGGCATCTAACAACAAATCAAACTGTGGTCTCTTTTACATTTACTTTCAGTTAGTCTCTGACTGACTAAGTGGGCAATTCTTGGCCAGAATAAGCTGCAATCTGGACAAGACTTTTTATGCTGTTAGTTCAAAGTCTGGTTATGCAGGGGTGCGTTTCCCGTACAACGACGTAACTCACTGCTTAACTACCATAGTACGATGCATCGTTGAAGAAATCAACTAGCTACTGACAACTGTTTACCGAAACCGTATTGTCGCAAATTTGTCGTTCAACCACGTTGGTTAATGATGTCACGCAGGTGGTGGAGTAATAACTTCTTTTAATGAATCCGTTTAAGGTTGAATTAATGCTAGAATTTTTGCTATAAATTATGAACATGGCTTCTGAGGACTAATTTTAATTCTCACTTAGTTTGCTTTATTTCCAGAGTCAATCATTGGCTCGTCCTTACGTACTAGAGCACGTACGCACATGCGCACTCTTTGAAAACAGTGCTTTAAATCTCTTGACAAACTGAAAGACGTAAATTACATTTGTATGTATTCTAAATAAAAGATATAGGTTGTACTGAATGTCAGCTTGCTTATTTTGCTCAAGGTAAGGATTTATTAAGTCCACATGTTATGCAAACAAGAAACTATGCTTCTAACCACAGGTCGAGAGCTGTCGTTCCAGCCACGCAACTTTACGATGCTGTTTGCGAACGTTCGTTGAACTATGCTGATAACGACGGAACTTGCGACCATAGTTGGCTAACGACGCTTTCGGGAAACGCACCCCAGGAATATAAAGAAATCTTTCATCAGGCACGTTGTTGGTTTTCAGGCCCGTCCCGCCTGGCAGCTTTGTCTCTGAGCTCACTGACCTTGCCCCACTCTGATATCACTATCATCAGTGCTCGAAGTGGGGCGGTACTCACCGGTACGCAGTACCGGCACTTCTACATTTTACTCTTAAGCGTACCTGCACTTTTTCTTGCGTACCGCTACTTCTCGCTTTTATAACGGATCAGTTATCTGTGCAATATGACTGTGACTGAAGCCCAATTGTTTAATTAAGTGGCGCGCGAATCACTGTAGGTGCGTTCACCAGCGCGCTCCAAAAGTGTTAAGCCTTGTTTATACTCGACGCGTCCGCACGAGCGCGAGGATGCGCGCGGCAAAAATGACGTCAACGCGGAGTGGGCGGTCCTGCGCGTTGAGAGCGCGAGACCCCATTTCGCTTGGCGGTGTGCTCGTCAAATTTTGTAACTTTGCGCGCGGCTCCGCAACCGAAGATGCACGAGTTTGAGGCGAATCTGGCCGAGCGTGACGTCTCATCACACCGGCACCCAGTTTACGTGTCTAAATCAGTTGCTTATATTTACAAAATGAGCCAACACTAGCAGAAATAAGCCCTTTTAATGAAAATAAAGATCCATGTTTAATAAAAATGTTCACGAAACTAATTGAAAATGTCTAGAGAAATTAGAAAATGTTTAAGAGATCGTTAATTTAGTTGTATACATGTTCTCCCATCCATATATTCTGTTCTAATGTCACAAGTAATACTGGGTTTTACACGATTCTTTCGTAGTGTGGTTTTGGTAAAGTTTACTAAAGTAAACATTGTGACGTGCGTACTTCTTCTCACCGCTGTTTCCTGATGGTTTATAGTACAATTACTCCGAGTCGCCCTCTGTCGTTTCAAAGAATAGCACAACGGCGAGCGTGTCGAGTATAAACACCTCCCCAAACGGACACTTTCGTCTGGCCCCGCAGCGCGAACCTCCGCTGACTGCGCGCGCGCCTCGTCCGCTTGGCACAACGCCAAGCGAAATGGGGTCTCGCGCTCTCAACGCGCACGATCGCCCACTCCGCGATGACGTCATTTTTGCCGCGCGAACCCTCGCGCTCGTGCGGACGCGTCGAGTATAAACAAGGCTCTAAGATTTGCACGAGTCGTTCCTATGCGACGCTGATGATAAAATGTGCGCCCCATTTGAATTCTATTGAGAATGTAGTAAAACACTACGGAGAAAGTCGAACATGATCTAAAACTAAATGACTGATGAAAAGAGGGGAAAACATCATTCTGCAAGCTTTTTAAACTCATGACTCACATTTACTAGAATTTATCACGTTCTATTGTATTTATTGTGGTAAATTTTGACTAGTTGTAGAATTTATAATAGATAATCAGTTAAGGGAATAGATTTTTCACTAAAGATGTATATTACACCTGTGGCATGTTGTAGCTATAGTTTCTAACTGTGTTACTATTTTTCATAACAAATGCTATAGATTAAAAAAAAGAACGAAAAAAGTTAACATTGGCCTGCATGGTAATGAGTAAATAGTAGCTTTGTAAATAAACCCTTATTGTAACAAATGCTGTAGTTAAACAATTACAAGAACTATATGTTAGTTTTAAGGCTGAGTACAAGTTAGAAAGAGCTTTAAAATATGGACCTTCTTGAATTATTGACTAAACAATCCCCCCATAACCATAATAATATGACATACTTACAAGTTGTGATCCACAAACAACAGATTGCTGCTCCGTTTCAGGAGAAGCTTTTGTGGGTGGCCTGCATTGTTCTCTTGTTCTGGAAGCTGTTCTCCGTAAAATGTGCAGCACACAGATAAACGTTGGGGTTATAATGTTCAGGAACAGTGTTTAAAATAAATTTTAACCACTCTTAAGTTCGCCAGCCTTAGGAAGGCCAAACAAATGAGTTTTGAAAACGGTGTGGACAAAACAGCCTCTCTTTGACGTAGCAGCAGCTCAACCAGGCCTCGTCCCCTTATTTGCATATTTCATGGGTGTAACATTATGAATTCACAAAGGCCATAATAATGCGTTGTAGTCCAAACGAGTCGTTCATTGTAGTTCTTGGAAAGTGGATTCTGTTAAATAAAATAAGGACTTTGTAACCTTGCAGATCATTTTTATGCTCAAACAGCAACATTACACACTAACTAAAGTTGAAAAAGTGAAAAAGCATAATAGGACCCCTTTAAAACGAACTCGGGTGCGATTGCTCTTTTAGTGCGATTTGTTTGAATAAGTGTGAACACTGCCATCCGAACCCTGGTGTGCTCCAAACAAGCCGACCGAGACTGCTAAGCGAACCAGGACTAAGGGTGTTCACACTTGTAGTTCAGTTCACTTGGTTCTTTTGGTCGGACCAAAAAATTAAATTATACATTTAGTCTTAAGCCCGGAACACACCAAGCCGACGCCGACGAACTAGTGGCGACGAAAGCAGACTGCAGGGTCAGCTCACGGCAGCGTCTGGGTCCAAATTTGCCCTGACACACCAACCCGACGCTCAACACCCGACGGCCACGTAGCACGTCTGCCCTGCGCCTGCGTAAGAGGAAATACCTTTCCGTACCAGCAGGTGGCAGTAGCTGAACAGCCAGTCAGAATGATCGATGGCCCGACTGACCAACGAGCCTGTACCGAACTGTGATGCAACATCACAACTATGACGAGAAAAAACAGGCGTGAGCATTCTTACCTTTTTAGGGTCTCATCTTCTTGTTTTTGGTTCGTTTACATGTCTTTGGTCCGAGTTGCATTCATATATCAGTCGAACCGTACAGTTCGTTTGGAAGCGGACTGAGACCCATCTTTTCAGCTGTCTCGGCCCGCTTGTTTGGTGCACACCAGGGTTCGGATGGCAGTGTTCACACTTATTCAAATGAACCGCACTAACAGAGCAATTGCTCCAGAGTTCGTTTTAATCCAACCAAACATGCCAAGTGTGAACTCACCCTAAATGTAACATTTTCTTTTTTGGTCCATAAAGGAAACCAAAAGAGAACCGAACTTAAACACACCTCAGGTTAGATGCTTTGTTCAGAACAATTATTATGCATCTTATGGATTGCACTCTATTTGTTTGGTTGTTCTTCTCCGAATGTCGGTTTTTGCAGAACAAAATCATTAGAGCACAGATTTGGGCCTGTGGCACTGGCTGTGTTTTTCAGCATACGGACATATGAAGGTCAGTCATGAGTGACCGTGGTCAGTGCTAGGAGCTATTAAAATACTGAGGGAGCTAAATGGCTGGCTCAGCGTTATTATAGCACTTATCGACTGTGCCCATTTCTGTCCAAGATACCTCATCCAACTGGCACAAAAACTGTCTTGTTAAATTGCTCATCGCTGTTGGAATACTAATATGGATTTGCCACATTGCCCACGAGCATCACATCTTGCGGAAAGACATGCATTTTAAAATTGTGCTTTTTAACACATTGTTGCTTTCTTATTGAGATATGACAGCATTTTGAATTTTAATGGAATAAACGCTATTAAAAATATGCACCGTTATGATATTTATTATATTTGATGTGTTGTGTACCATGGTATTATTGGAAGTAAAGAGTAGTACACCTCTTCGGAGGAGTAAAATGTAGCATGGTGTAGCAAGACATAACCATTTAATACTCTTAATGTACTATGGTACTTAATGTAAGTAAATTGACGTGTTTTCTTGTTAAATATCCATTTGATCAGCTTCTCGTGCACTGTAATGCATGGCGTATTTTAAAGCACATGCATGCTGTAAAGCTGGAGACATTAATGGCAGATTCTCTGGAGACAGTCACGCATCTGGGAGTAAGTGAGTGTGGGGCAGCTGTGGCGCAGCACGAGCAGTCTGACAGCGGCGCTCCCGGGAGAGGAGGGGTCTCTCTGTGTGTGTGTGTGTGTGCGTTTGTGTGCGAATCATTTTTTTGAACCGCTTGACTCGGATCATTTGAACCGAATCGCATTGCTGTGGTAAAGTACCTGTAAATGAAATTATTGGTGGTAGAAAATTGAAGTAGCCATGTTGAAATTATAAATAGGCCAACAATGTTTGTTTTTCAAGTTGCAGCGATTAGTACAGAATTTAATTGAATCATTTAAGCAAAGCGATTCGCTGAAGTTAATCAGAATTCTCCTTCTTTTTGTCCATTCAATTGTTAAATTCAGTTGTGAATTGTTAAATCAGATAATTGCACCTGAACCTGTCCGAAAGAAATGATTCGGTTCAATTAATTAGACAGTACATTTTTGACTCGACAACCGCTGGAAGTTATTCAATCGGAATCTTTAAGCCACAATATGTAATTTTTCGCCGCTAGAGGTCGCTTATTCAAAACACAGGCATAGCTTATGACGCCATGATTTCGCAGAGCTATTATGCCGCAGACGACCGCTTCCACTTCTTCCGGTCATGCGTATGTGGGGTAACGTCGCGCTGTTTTATCATATTAGATACATTATTTGAGTGTGTTGAAAGTTATGTTATAATGCTACTCTTTGTGTTCGCTCGGTGGCTACTATGAGTTGTTGCACACTGCAGTAAGCTAGATCGATATTAGGCATGGTAAAACATGGTACTTGCGGTAAATCAAGAAAACGAGATTTAAACAATAAGACTAACTGTGTTGAGCTATTTAACAATGATTAGTTTTCTGTCTAATGTATCACAGTTGCTCACCTGTCTAATAACACATAATATATTAAAGCATCTTTGGTGTTTCCATGGTTTCTACAAAATA
The DNA here is from genome assembly GCA_039654105.1 of Coreius guichenoti. Taxonomy (NCBI): domain Eukaryota; kingdom Metazoa; phylum Chordata; class Actinopteri; order Cypriniformes; family Gobionidae; genus Coreius; species Coreius guichenoti. The sequence goes on along the minus strand of CM077177.1, from coordinate 15,329,870 downwards.
AAACCGGAAATTGAGGGTAACACGGGTATGATGTCATTGATAGGCGACGCACGGACATGGACACTTATTTCTCTGGATTTAAACATTCTTGGAAACATCTGGGATTATGTAAGTACACAAATCAACAAAATATATAACATTGTTCTAGTGGTTTTTGGATATTATAATCCAAAAATCTTACATATTGTGCCTTTAAAAAATGTTTTTACAGTGTACTTTATTGGCATTATTGTGTTTACATACAATATTGCCAAAGCATTACAGGCTTAAACAAACCAAGTAATAATATAAAAATATACAATATAACAATAACAAATAACAGTATTTATTAAAACAAGGTGCTAAGAAATTAATAAAATAAATATATAGGCTATGATACAAAATAGACATGCATCAAGACAATATGAAGAAAAAAAACTAATATATGTAATGGTGTTTGATTATATTAATCAATGCAGTAGGTGGTTTCTCAGGGTGTGCAGCTGTTTAGAATCATTTAAATGAATCGTTTAGACCGGGTTTGTGATTTGTTCATCCGATTCTTTGAAAAGATCCGACTCCAAAGAACGATTCATTTAGGGAATCAGACATCACTACTGCAGTCTACTCCGGGTAGGAGAAACGCACACACATTAAGAGCAAGAGAAGTGCTTGCACGTCAAAATTAAGCCTGAGGGGGGGAAAAACTTACGCAGTCTCCATCATCACAGATTCACGTTAACATTTTACAAAGGTCACGCATTTCTTTCCAACATATTAGTGTTTAATGTACTGTAATTGCTCATCAGAGTCACGAGACTCTGTATAGTACTATGTATAGTAAGCAAAAACACGCAAAGTCAGTCGCGCGGAGTGGGGATGACAGCCTGACTCATCGCTAATGTGCTGGATGACTTCACTCCTGCTTTTTGGAGAGAGGAATGCGGCTGTGTTAGTGTGACTCTGGGGTCTCATAACGAGCACAACACCGCAGATACTACAGCTGCACTGCATCCGTCCACACAGCGCCGATGCTTTTCTCATAGGAGACTCGGAAACGCGCACCTGACTGTTAGAAATGGAGTGGAACCACGTCGAGACTGTGCAGGAATTCACTGCTGAAGGACAATGCAGCAAAATTAAGGTCCGATCATGCAGAATAACCTGGGACTCTCACCAGGTATTTTCCGCCCCTCTTTTAAGTGTATTCTTATGCATTGGTCTGTGTAGCATTGATTTGGGAAGAACAGAACCGGTTTACTCAAATTTTCACACTGTTCGTTTGTTGGAAGAAGGATTGACCAGTTGTGATAAGTGTCAAAGTGTTGGATAAGGTTACTTTGTTGTAGTTATATGAGCTGATAGATCACAGCTGTATGTATAGGGAAGGGATGCTCTCACCTTCTTACCTGACATGTAATATTTGGGCATAGTTGGTATGACATTTCAGACAGTGAGTGGCTAATGCTTCAGTTAATTTAAACTGCCTTTTTCTAACATGTATAATTATTATACATGTAGTTTTTGTGATCTCATATTAGTGGAGTGACTACATTGAATGTTGGTCTTTTAGCGATTAAAAATGGCACAAAAAATACTTAAATACTCTTGCCCATATACATATAAAAACACTCAAATATTGATGTTGTGAAAAAAGTTAAGGTAGAGTGATGCCACTTTTCACTTTAAAGTGTATTGATAGAAATGTGATAAGAGGTTAAACTAATATGGCAAATTATATTTTATATAGGATGTTTCCTACTACCTTAGTTAAGATGAAATATTTGAATATTGAATGTCATCGTTTTGCAATTGCAGCCATTTTGTAATATTTGTAATATCAAAGCTCATTATTGCTATTATTTGACAAATCATTACTTTCCCCCACAGCTGCCATAGCTGGGGAAATGCTTTATTTAATAATTTATGGTTTATAATTGACATGGTTTTGTATATCAGCAATGCACCAACATTTAATGTATATTAGATAAAATAAAATGTATATTTAGATAAAATATATATTCTGAATAAATTTGCTTTGACATTAAATTCATATTCAATTCAATTCACATTTATTTGTATAGCGCTTTTCACAATGCATATTGTTTCATAGCAGCTTTACAGAAAATGCATGTGTCTACATTACAATTTAGAGTGATCTGTTATCAGAGGTGACTGTCCAAGTTATGGATTTCAGAAATGTACATACACAAATCACACAGTTAGCTAACAATGTATTAATTTCATATTACCTGCCACAAAGAAAATTTTCTTTGACATATCTTTGACTTTTCTCTTGCATCTCTCAATCACATAAAGCTGTAGATGATGGGCACTTTATGAATATATGGTTACTTGATAAAAATTGTGCTCAGTTTACAATCTAAAACTTATTAGCTCAGTCTCCCCTAAATTTTATTTGTCAACTACCCATTTACAGGTTTGCCAGAGTCAAGCATGCTTTATTCTCTGTAATAATTGTGATTAAATAAGTGTGATGAATTGAAGCTTTCGGCGCGCTCATTTTCAGGAGTTGCCATGTCAGGCCTCAAAAAGAGCATTTGTGAGAATTGTTCCTGTGACAGGAGGAACTAAAAGTACTCTAATTATGGCTCATTTGTCAGGCGAGATATGAATAGCAGTGGCTGCGGGCAGGCGATGACCTAATGGACTATGTCATATGTGAAAAAGGGTGAAAAAGAGAGAGGTAAAGAGAAGATTGTGCCTCCTGTAGATAATATTGTTGTAGATACTATTGGCTATAAATGTAATTTTATATGCTTTAGTCACAAAATCACTAATTTTGCCGTGAGATATTTAAAAACATTCCTCATGCTTTAGTTTATGCAGGGTGGGTTGATAATGTAATGGCTGAGTGTGTTTAATACTTTGTGAGTGATCTCATCCTAAAAAGAGGGCCTGTTCCCTCAGAAGCACCAGGTGCTCACCAACACCAGAACGGCCCCAGGGGTGACCTCATTTTCTGTGGCTAGTACCACATTTCAGGCGAATCCTTTCACAGAGTGAACATCCAAGGTTACTAAGAACGGCATCCCCTGAAAGAATTTTCCATGTAAGATTTTTCCATGAAAAAAAGTTTCCCTGAATGTTTATAGGGCAGAGTAAGCCTTTGTTTTTTGATGGCAGATTATCTGTAATGTTGTCTGACGCTTTGCTAAGTGTTTCCTTCCCAGTATTGCTTTCCCAGTGTTTCCTTATACAATTAACCAAGTGATTAATCACATGGCATTTACGGCTTAAGGTGATTGGCTTTAACTTGGCAGCAGAATTGAGTGCCAATCAGCAAAAATGGCTGATTTCAAATCACATATTTCAAGGGGTCCTGCATTAGTCAGTCAGTCAATGGCCATTGAGATGAATATCAGCAGATAGCTTTTTCCAGTTATTATAGACACCAGTGCAGCTGACTATCAGAGTTGAGTATTTCTGCTTTATCTGACAGCACAGAGACCTTTAAGAGGATATCTAGTATCTTAACTGACCAGCCCCAATTTTAACATAGATTTACCACATTGACTTTTCTTATAAAATCTCAGTGATGCCTCAATGAGATCATTTAGACAAATGTACCCTCCATAGATAAATGAGTTTTTTTTCCCGCAGTACTGCTCTGACTCACTGGGGTCTGTCAGATGTTTTAGTCATTATAAGTATAACATGTGTGCAGTGAGCCAGTTATGAGAATTGAGAGAAGCCAATGACTCAATTAATTTGAATGTTTGCTATACTGATATGTCGGACAGAAGGACTACTATGTTTATGAAATTCAGGAATATTAGAATACATAGGCTCTTGTTAATTGTGCTTATGAGTGTCGCTGTATTCTGAGTGTGTATGTGTGTGCCTATATCGTTAAGTATGAGTGAATGAGTGTATAGGGGTGAGTTTACACAATTGCAGGATATGGCATAACTGTAAGCATCCTAGTCTCTCTAGGCATTTCCTTGTGATTCTGTGGTGATTTCTGGCAGTTTGATTGTACCTGTTAAGTTGTTGTTTACTGCAGATATTTCTTTTGCCCAATCCACACAGCTGTCTACCCTGCTGAAATCAACAGCTTGGACCAGTTTAAATTCTAAACTGGTTTTAGATGGACAATGGTGGTCTGTTGATGGCACAAACTAGTATGAAAATGCAAAAAACATACCTTATAATGGTCAATTAATGTTACCACCAGCTGAACCTGCTTAGCTCGTATATGGTTTACATGACAATGATGTACTAAAAACGGAAAAGACTTTGCATTTTACATGTACAGACAACAACATTGTCAAAATGATCCCCGTTTCAGACCATTAGTTGGCGATGTCACTTTGTAAAGAAACACTATGCGCCTATAGACTGAACGCGTAATACGCATGCGCAAGACGTCACCGTTTTCACAAAAAAAAGTTTACACAGAGACGATACCGGTATCGTTTTCAAAAACGTACACTTTGAAATCCATTTTCAAAAGTTTGCGTTTTCAGGCCCCCAAAACGCTGCTGTCGTGTAAATAAACGGCCAAAACGCACAAAAAGTTTTTAGTTTTTAGTTGAAAACGTTGTGTAAACGGCCCCTAAGCCAGACATCCAGAACAGCACCAGTATAAAATTAATCAAAAAATAAATATAATTAAATTTTTCTTGTAATGCTTTGAATTTGTTTTAGGTATTGGCTGTCTACTTGAAAATGAACACAAAATACCTGAGAAAAGATTGCGTTTGATTTGAACTAGTTATAAAGCAATATATAACAATTAAGTAGCCAATATTTGGTTTTCTAATGTTTTTGAGTAAATTCAAAGTAAATATTGTTTACAATTTTTATTTAATTTCAGAATTTTTTTGTACGCCTCATTTGTCATCATTCATTTGTATTACAAATGTTGTGAGATGAATATCAGCATTGGGTAATAATCTGTTGACTACTATTGATTCTAAAGATGGCTGATAATTTTTATTTTATTGGAAATATTTCATAAAAAATAAAATGCAGTCATTTTTTGTTTTTGTTTGAACAACTGAAGTTCAGCCTGTTTGTGTGCAAAGCTGATTTTACATTACTTTGTGTGTGTGTGTGTGTATGTAGGTAGGGAATCCACATGTGGAGCTAACGCTGTCAGAGCTGCAGGAGATGGCAACGCGACAGCAGCAGCAGATCGAAACACAGCAGCAGATGCTGATAGCTAAGGTAGGTGCCATAATATGAAGCCTCTTATCTCTTTATTTATTCATATGTCTTCTGATATTTTTCCTCTTCTTATGTCTGGACTGTTAATTTACGAAGAAATGGCCTGTCCTATGCCAAAGTCAACTTTTATTTAGGATAAGATATGCATATTTTATTTTCATTTTCAGATCTGTTAATAGTGCTCTGTTGGTCTGCTGACTTCTGCTTACTAAAATGAAGACCCCTGTGTTTCGCCATAAGCAGGTGTACACACATGCATAAGGGGCATATGTGAACACATGGTCATATCATCTGGGGAGTGCATGAACTGTCATGTTTGATTAATTGTACAAACCCGATTCCAAAAAAGTTGGGACACTGTACAAATTGTACAAATCGGATCCTTCTTCTACGCAGCCATGATGTTGTAATTGATGCAGTATGTGGTCTGGCATTGTCATGTTGGAAAATGCAAGGTCTTCCCTGAAAGAGACGACATCTGGATGGGAGCATATGTTGTTCTAGAACTTGGATATACCTTTCAGCATTGATGGTGCCTTTCCAGATGTGTAAGCTGCCCATGCCACACGCACTCATGCAACCCCATACCATCAGAGATGCAGGCTTCTGAACTGAGCGCTGATAACAACTTGGGTTGTCCTTGTCCTCTTTAGTCCGGATGACATGGCGTCCCAGTTTTCCAAAAAGAACTTCAAATTTTGATTCGTCTGACCACAGAACAGTTTTCCACTTTGCCACAGTCCATTTTAAATGACCCTTGGCCCAGAGAAAACGCCTGCGCTTCTGGATCATGTTTAGATATGGCTTCTTTTTTGACCTATAGAGTTTTAGCCGGCAACGGCGAATGGCACGGTGGATTGTGTTCACCGACAAGTTTTCTGGAAGTATTCCTGAGCCCATGTTGTGATTTCCATTACAGTAGCATTCCTGTATGTGATGCAGTGCCGTCTAAGGGCCCGAAGATCACGGGCATCCAGTATGGTTTTCCAGCCTTGACCCTTACGCACAGAGATTGTTCCAGATTCTCTGAATCTTTGGATGATATTATGCACTGTAGATGATGATAACTTTTTTCAACAATTTTTCTCTGAGAAACTCCTTTCTGATATTGCTCCACTATTTTTCGCCACAGCATTGGGGGAATTGGTGATCCTCTGCCCATCTTGACTTCTGAGAGACACTGCCACTCTGAGAGGCTCTTTTTATACCCAATCATGTTGCCAATTGACCTAATAAGTTGCAAATTTGTCCTCCAGCTGTTCCTTATATGTACATTTAACTTTTCCGGCCTCTTATTGCTACCTGTCCCAACTTTTTTGGAATGTGTAGCTCTCATGAAATCCAAAATGAGCCAATATTTGGCATGACATTTCAAAATGTCTCACTTTCAACATTTGATATGTTATCTATATTCTATTGTGAATAAAATATAAGTTTATGAGATAAATTATTGCGTTCTTTTTTTATTCACAATTTGTACAGTGTCCCAACTTTTTTGGAATCGGGTTTGTACTAGCCTGGTTCCATGCGGCCATGTCAGGAATTTTCTAAAAGCCTTTTAAATGATTTGGATTTTAAATGTGCACTCGAGCCTGACGTCATTCGCTTAATTCGGCTCTTTTGATGTTGTGTTTTGAGAATTGTTTGTCTCTGTGATGGAGATGATATTGTCTTGAGGTCAGTGTGTGATGGTTGAATATCACACTTAGGCCAGCGCTGGAGGGAACTGTGCATGTTGCCTGTACGCAAAGTTCTTTTCCTTAAACAACAACAGGAAAGAGACTCTGTTCACATAGGAAATGAGATCAGCGTGGAACTGCAGCTGTCAGGAAGAGGGTGGACGTTAAGACCACTGGAGATTGAGTGTGCATGCACGTGTGCTTGTGAAGGTGTAGTCAGTTCCCGGGAAAAAAAAGTACCAGAATGCTTGGGAAATCGCAGACAAGCGACACAGGTCCTAGCTATGATCTCTTAAGTATATGAAGTATTTCATGAAAAAATATTAAGAAGTCATCAAGTTAACTCACCTGTTGTAAGGTAAACAAATGCATGTCTGTTTAGAACTTTTCAGGTAGAGGTGTTTGTTGAATTGCTAATTTATTTATTGGTTTTATATTGCTAATACAAATTGTTTTGTGAATAAATAATGCAGATTTGAGGCAATTTTCATCATGTCAGAAAGTATTGATTATTTTTCGCTGATATTGTATAAAGATAAAAACAAAATTAAATGAAAGAGTACAAAAAGTGCATGCATATTTTGAACAAACATGTTGTATGTAACTAAACGTAGTAGCCCTGCGGTTAAAAACACGCTTTGTTTGTTTGTCCATTCATTTAACACTGGATTGTGTTGAGTCAACACTCTGGGACTGTTAGGCCTGGCTTTGTATTTGCTCATTCTGAAGCAGACCTGAAAGTGCTTGTCAGCATGAATGCCTGTGTTTCCCTCCACTTTCTATTTCAGTCTCATTCATCATACATTCACTTTTTGGGTGTGTTATGTTGTAACTGAATCTTTCATATACAGTTGGAGTAATTACAGTTTTGTAGTAAGGTACATGTAATAGCACTAAATCTTTGTCTTCTGAATTGGCATTGAAATGAAGTTGATGTTCTTTTATTTCCTGTCTCTATTTTTTCTCTCTCTATTTTACCATCTTACCTGGTCCTTCCTTGTTGTTTCCATCCCATTCTCTCGCAGCTCTCCACTGTGCGTAGTGAGGTGTGAGAAAGGGCTTTTGTTGATCTGTTATGTGTTTGTTTTGATCTGTGGAGCATGCCCCCCCCCCTCCCCATTTTGAAATTGACCGTTACCCTCTCCTGTCGTTCCGTTTCCTCTCCTCTCCGCATTTAGGAGCAACGATTGCGGTATCTGAAGCAACAGGACCCACGTCAGGGCCAGTCCGTGTCTGAGAGTGAGAAGCTCCAGAGGTTGAGGGAAAGAGTGGACAGTCAAGAAGCCAAACTTAAGAAGGTCCGTGCCATGAGGGGCCAAGTGGACTACAGCAAACTCATCAATGGTAACCTGTGTATGTACAGCCATGTTAACAGACTTTAGATTTTACTTATATATGTTCTCTGAAACATTAAAATGGCATGGCCAAATATTATATCAAGTACAATACCTGTTTGTTATTGAAATATCTGATATCCTTTAGCCCAGGACTGTGTTTTTATGGTGATGTGGCATAGTGGTTAAAGTCAACATGAAATCAAAATTGACAATTCTTTTCCTTTTTTTTTTTGGAATATTGCAGTAATTATAAAAAAAAATGACTTGTCTGTGTACATAATTAAAAAAAAAATGGTAACACTTTAGGGTTTGATTCTCACTATTAACTAGTTGCTTATTAGCATGCATATTACTAGGATATTGTGTGTGTGTATATATATATATACACTGATTTATTAGTACTTATTAGTAGATATGCTGTTTATTAGTACTTATAAAGCACATATTATTCTTATTCCTTATTCTGCATGACCATATTCTACATCCCTTAATCCTGCCCAATACATAAAATTAACAACTACCTTACTAACTGTTAATAAGCAGTAATTATGAGTTTATTGAGGCAAAGGTCGTAGTTAATAGTTAGTTAATAGTGAGAACTGGACCCTAATCTAAAGTGTGACCAAAAAATGAATGTGTCAGAAAAATTAACGTCTCCTCCACGTCGCAATAACATCTCTTCTCTGATATACCTATGTACTGTATATACCGGCATGAGGGCTGAGCAAAAAAGTATGTCAAAACCTCGCCCCAGTTCCCTCGAGATTATCCTATGGGTTTTCATAATGGAGTTTTTCAATTTATGAGTAAAATAATGCATGTGGTAAACATAACTTAATGATACTTTGACGTTTTGTTTTTTTTACTCATGAATTGAAAAAGGAAAATCTAGAGAGAACCACTGGTGAATTTGACTTCCAGGTTTTGACGTCACCCCTGCACCAATCTATTGTGCCCTTGAGCAAGGCACTTAACCCCAGATTTCTCCAGGGTGATTGTCCCTGTAATACATTCATATTGTACTTCCAAGGCAACTGTGCACAAAAAAGTCTCTCTAAAGAAATCAAACCGCTAGGTCTGAAGCTAACAGTTATTACTATTGTTAGAGCACACAGTGGAATTTCATCCCTTGCTCCAGTTGCTTTTGACATCCACTCCCCCTGTGTTCCTGGCAGTAGATCAGTCAGTAGGAGCATCTCTGAACTTTAAAACAGGGAGGTCTATTTGGGGTGTGGAAGAGCCTGGGGAAGATTTCACCCCCTCACGACATTCATGAGATAAAAACCAAGATCACAATCTCTATTTAGAATTTGTCTTGACATGTGGACTTGGGGAGTGGACAACTGGGAAAGCAGCAATTTGCACTGGACCTCACTCCCACACACTTGCTCGAACACACCCACACTTGAAAAATCCACAGACACTAACATATATATGTATCAACAATCGTGCATCCATTTGCACACCACAATAGTGTATTTATAATCGGAATGCTTTGTGTGTGTGTCTTTCAGCTGCAGAAATTGAGCATGTTAGCAGCCTGTTCCAGGAAAAGCAGGCAGAGCTACAGTCGGCCATGGTCAAGGTGGACCAGCTCACGCAGCAGCTAGAAGATCTGCGACGGGGGCGTCTCAATGGACTGCAGCCTTTGGGGGGACCAGTGACCAGCAATGCTGCACTGGAACTCCGCAAACTCTACCAGGAACTGCAGGTACTACATGATGTAGGCATTGTACTGTACAGAGACTACAGTATTTAACTTTTTTGTTAACTTTGATTAAATACACAAAGAAAGAGAGAAAGACTGAAACCATGTGTTGGTGGTGGTGATGCTGTTTGCTGTTTTTGTTCAAATGCAGTCAACTCATGACAACTCGAATAGCCATCGGCAACAAACTAGCCACAAAGTCAAACTCTGTTTATCTTAAATATATTGGACTCACTTGGGGAAAGTAATAGGAAATAGACTTTCTTTTAATCCATTAACGCAGTTTGATCATCAAAAACTATTTTATTCCCCAGTGAATTTTTTAAAAGACTTCTGATTTTAATGTGCTTTCCTGTTTTGCCACACTTGTTTATTCTTTCCTCAGTCTTCTCTGAAGTTGTTTGGGGTACAGTTTGCACCCTAGAGTGATAGTGCATAAAATCGTCAGATTATTAATTGTGTTTTCAAATTCCAAAGATATTACTTGCATAAACGTGGCATTTGATGAGATGGGGAAGATATTCAGATGCAGTAACATAATCATCAGCTCTGTATGCGTGTGTATGACGCATGTATGATTGTATTAACATTTAGATCCGGAACAAGCTAAATCAGGAACAGAACAGCAAGATACAGCAACACAAGGATATGCTTAACAAGCGTAACATGGAGGTGACCATGATGGACAAGCGTATTGGGGACCTCAGAGAGCGTCTCTACAAGAAAAAAGCAGAGGCAAGTGATAAAGAACCAGCCTGCAACTGCATTGCCACATGCAGATTAGTACACCGGATACCAGATTTGTAATATTACATGGAGCTGCATTGCAAATCATTGTTTAATGGTATTTAAAGATACCCTGGAATTAGTTAAACCCAGCATTTTAAGATCAAAGAATTTTGAAGCAAAGTGTTCGACCCCACATATGCATACATATTGCATTAAAGGGTGTTTGTTGATATACACCGATCAGGGATAACATTATGACAGGTGAAGTGAATAACACTGATTATCTCTTCATCAAGGCACCTGTTAGTGGGTGGGATATATTAGGCAGCAAGTAAACATTTTGCCCTCAAAATTGATGTGTAAGAAGCAGGAAAAATGGGCAAGTGTAAGTATTTGAGCGATTTTGACCAAATTGTGATGGCTAGACGACTGGGTCAGAGCATCTCCAAAACTGCAGCTCTTGTGGGGTGTTCCTGGTCTGCAGTGGTCAGTATCTATCAAAAGTGGTCCAAGGAAGGAACAATGGTGAACCGGCATCAGGGTCATGGGCGGCCAAGGCTCATTGATGCACATGGGGAGCGAAGGCTGGCCCGTGTGGTCCGATCAAAAAGACGAGCTACTGTAGCTCAAATTGCTCAAGAAGTTAATGCTGGTTCTGATAGAAAGGTGTCAGAATACACAGTGCATCGCAGTTTGCTGCGAATGGGGCTGCATTGCTGCAGACCAGTCAGGGCACGTGAGCATCAGAACTGGACCACGGAGCAATGGAAGAAGGTGGCCTGGTCTGACGAATCACGTTTTCTTTTACATCACGTGGAGGGCCGGGTGCGTGTGTGCCGCTTACCTGGGGAACACATGGCACCAGGATGCACTATGGGAAGAAGGCAAGCCGGCGGAGGCAGTGTGATGCTTTGGCAATGTTCTGCTGGGAAACCTTGGGTTCTGCCATCCATGTGGATGTTACTTTGACACGTACCACCTACCTAAGCATTGTTGCAGACCATGCACACCCTTTCATGGAAACAGTATTCCCTAGTGCCTGTGGCTTCTTTCAGCAGGATAATGTGCCATGCCACAAAGCAAAAATGGTTCAGGAATGGTTTGAGGAGCACAACAACGAGTTTGAGGTGTTGACTTGGCCTCCAAATTCCCCAGATCTCAATGCAATCGAGCATCTGTAGGATGTGCTGAACAAACAAGTCCAATCCATGGAGGCCCCACCTCGCAACTTATAGGACTTAAAGGATCCGCTGCTAACATCTTGGTTCCAGATACCATAGTACACCTTTAGGGGTCTAGTGGAGTCCATGCCTTGACTGGTCATGGCTGTTTGGGCAGCAAAAGGTGGACCAACACAATATTAGGAAGGTGGTCATAATGTTATGCCTGATCAGTGTATATGCTGCATATTTGTAGGTGTAAAAACTAGTACTCTATTGACTAGCCGTTTCTTGCAAAGTTGTCTGTATGGGGTTTGATTAACCATTTTTCTTCTCTGCAGCTTGGCCGAATGAGTGGTCCTCCCTCCCCTCAACCCACCCCAGGCAGTTCTGGGCGGGTGGCAGCAGTCTGTCCCTACATCCAGATACCGGTGCCCGGGCGACAAGAAGGAGGTTACACTTTACCTCCTGATCCCCTGAAGCCACAGTCTCTCTCCACTCCTGCTACAGTCAACCATGCTCGTTCCAAGTCAGGTCAGTCTTTCCTCTTATTATTTGACAGATTTTTACTTTTCCACTTGCTGCTTTCCAGGACTGTAACAAAAAACTGCTACAGGAATTCTGGAGATTTGTCCAGGGATTAATGCATCATCGAGAAAACTGTTGGTGCTCTCACACAGAAAACGTCCAAATAAAAGCTCCCTGTGGTAAAACAATGAACATCAAATGGGTATACAAGGTTCATAACCCCAATCAGCAAGATAGTACTACATAAATGGGGATAGATATATAATTTCACTATGCTTGCCTCTTGAAGGCTGTGTATATCAATCACTCAACAGCAGAAATCTGCTCACCGGCTCTCCTTGTAAAGATGAATCTTCTTTCTCACCACTACTGTAAAATCATTCATTCAGATCAGTTCACATTTCTTTCTATGCTTCACTCATTTTCCTGATATGTCACAATAGCAAGTCTTTATCATTCTTGGCATCACAATACAGTTGGATGAAGAATTGCAGTATCTCTTTCCATCTAGAAGGGGAGCTCATAAGCACCAAGTTTTGAAACGTATCTTTATTCAGATATTCTCATCAATGTCATACTAAAACATCTTTATGTTTGTTTTTTCCAGCCTTTATCGCTAACATGCTTTTTCATTTTCTCATGTCTGTCACCTTTTATCTCCTCCCCCTATTCGTTTGTCATGCTTCTGTGTCACATTTGGGGGCGGCGGGACAGAGGAAGAGAGGGTGAGGATGCCTGCAGGCCCATGGAAGGTCTCAGACTTAGACATCATAGTGGACCCTCTGGTGCCATCCTCAGAGCCTAGAGATGGGCCAGAGGCCCCCACAGACTCCGACTGTACTTCTAGTGAGTTTTTCAGGCATGATATCAAGAGGAAATCTTTGATCAGAGTGCATAAAAGAGGGTTGCACTTCTACTTACAAGACAGACATTTGCCTTTATAAGACATTTAAAAGCACTGTTTAAAACCATGTTTGATTTTAGGTTGTAGATAAATAATATATAAAGAAACTGTGAATTGATTTGATTATCAATTATTCACACACAGACATAATAAATATACAAAAACAACAAGCGTGTACTTAGTTTGTCAGTACCCATGAGGTAAGTCCTATGCATAATGTGTTACCTCATGGGTACTGACAAACCATAAAATGGCAATTTAAGCCCCACCCATTATTCATCTTAAAAAGCACACTTAAAAGTACACTTACTGTTCCATATCACAGTAGTCACTGAAGTTAGATCCACAGGACACCTAAAACCCTGAACTGGACTGGTGGAAAAAAGTAGCTATTATGTAACAACTTTATTTTCGTAAGTAGTCATGAAGATGTCAGGCTGGCCTTAAGAATACATAACAAAGGACTGTATTCAACCTTTAGCATAATTAATTGCTGGAAGAATTTGACCTATTTAGAGAAAAGAAAACCCCATATTTGATAGAGTTTAGTCCTTTGCTTCACTGCATTTCTCCTTTGTGGGACTTGGCAGTCGACTTGCCAGTGAGTTTGATGGTGTGTCTGTCAGACGGATGGGATAAACATGCGTCATCGCCCGTGGCTTTGACAGCAGAGCAGTGGACTTGGACACATAGGCTTAGTAATCCATTTAACCCAAAGAGAGCTGGATCTGTGCAGAGGACAGGACAGAAATATACCCCACTCAAGCCCCTGATTAGAAGTGTCCTGATGTCACAAGGGTCAGAGATGTGAGTGTAGTCCCATTTGAGACTCATCTCCTGCTTTAATGACCTGATGAGCAGGTCAGTCTGTGTCATAATGAGGCTGACTAGAGAAAGAGCATACACGTCTTTGTCTGTTTCAGTCTAACTCATACTGCTGTGCTCCCTACAGCTAATGATGCAGTCTGGCCCTCATTCAGCAATAATAGGGTTCCTCTAAAACCTCCAGACTGGAAGGACACAAGTCAATATCATATCAGCAAGATGGGTACCTCAGACAAGGTGAGATTAAAGAGTCCTCCTTAGAGCTTAAGCACAAGTTCTATTGAAAGACATCTTTGAGTCTTGCTTAATTTGTGTTTTTGTCTCTATCTAGGAAGCCCCTAAGCTGTTAGGGACAGTAACAGCATTGTCTAAGCAGCCTCCACCCATTTATGGAACCTATCCCAGTGCAGGCCATCACTCCACAGTGTGTGCCACCAGCTCTTTGCCCCGCTCTGCTCCTGGCACCTTAGGCTGGCAGAGAACACCCCCTGCCTCTGGTTCCTCTTCACAGCAGATCCAACAGCGGATAACAGTGCCTCCCAGCCCTACGCCTCAGTCTGGATCACTCTTCCCTCAGAGTGAGAGGACAGAGCCTCCTCTTGCTGTGGCAGTACGTCCCTTTATTCCAGACAGAGGGTCCCGGCCCCAGTCTCCAAGGAAGGGCCCTGCCACTATGAACTCCAGTTCAATCTACAATATGTACCTGCAGCAGCCTACAGCCAAAAATTACTCCAGCAGCAGCAGAGCTGCTGTCAAAGCAGGTAAGAAACAGTTGCATTGGTTTCACAAACGGGTATGGAAATAAGCTGTCCATATTATGATTATGCATGTTCCCTTCTTTTAAATTGGCTTTCTTTTCATTGGCTTCCAGTATACGGAAAACCAGTCCTACCGGGCTCCACCTCTCCCTCTCCAGTTCCACTCTACCAGCAGTCCTCCACAGATGAGTTTGACAGAGAGGCGGCCCAAGAGAGCACTCCCTTACCTCCACCCAGTGTGGAGCACATTCCTCGCCCTCTCAGCCCTACCAAACTGACCCCTGTGGCCCACTCCCCTCTCCGTTACCAAAGTGACATTGACCTTGAGGTGCTGAGAAGGAAATTAGCCAATGCTCCCCGACCTTTGAAGAAGCGAAGCTCCATCACAGAACCAGAAGGACCCAGTGGGCCTAACATCCAGAAGCTCCTATATCAGCGCTTCAACACCCTTGCAGGGGGCATTGAGAGTGGAGTGGGTGGTACACCTTTCTACCAGCCCGACAGTCCTTTGAACTACATGGCCACAGCCCTGGGTGATGTGGACACTGCCAATGGGAACCTGATGGAGTCAAGCATGTTAGCTGAGCCTTCAGCAGAGCCCACAATCTCAATCCCTCCTCCCACCTCTTCTGTGTCACCTACAGCTGAGGACAATGAGAACCAGCAGACACATCTATGTAGTGACTCAGGGGGTGCCCAGTCGGATGATGCCTCAGACCCTTCTCTTAAGGACAACCATGAGGACAATCATAACAACAACCACACAAATGTTACGGACACACAATCTAGTCCGGTACCAGAAGCCCATTCCCCTGCAGAGCAGGACACCACAGCACAGTCAGGCACTCCTCCTGGTGCATCTACGGTGAGTTGGCACTAGCTTGTTGGCTAGGGTCATGTCAAGATGTAGCCCTCATTCTGCAAGAAGTCTTGTGAGATTCACAAGAAACATATATACACAGAGTCCTGCAGCAATCCTTTAAAGGGTTAGTTCACCCAAAAATGAAAATTAGCCCATTATTTACTCACCCTCAAGTCATCCTAGGTGTATATGACATTCTTCTTTCAGACGAATAAAATCTGAGTTATATTAAAAATGTCCTGGCTCTTCCAAGCTTTATAATGGCAGTGAATTGTTGGGTCATTTTTGAAGTCCATAAAAGTGCATCTATCCATCATATAACTGCTCCACACGGCTCCAGGGGGTTAATAAAGGCCTTCTGAAGCGAAGTGGCGCGTTTGTGTAAGGAAATATCCATATTTAAAACTTTATAGACTAAAATAACGAGCTTCCGGCGGTCAGCGGTAGCAAGTCGACTTAAGGTGAGATGTTAGTCTTTGAAATATGAAAACTAATAGATTTTTTCACATCGCAGGTCAAACGCACCAACTTGAAGAAGCCTGGCTCTGAGAGGACAGGTCATGGCTTGAGGGTCAAGTTTAATCCTCTTGCATTGCTTTTGGATGCATCTTTGGAGGGCGAGTTTGATTTGGTGCAAAGGATTATTTACGAGGTACTATTCAGTTGCAGTACTCAGCTTACACCTATATTGTATGCTTGAACTAGACTCAGTAGTAGATTGTCAACTGTTTCCTCCTCAAATTGTGTTTGTTTTACTCCATCCTCAGGTGAACAATCCTAGCACTCCAAATGATGAGGGTATTACCCCTCTCCATAATGCGGTATGTGCAGGTCACCACCATATTGTAAAATTCCTTCTAGACTTTGGGGTCAATGTCAACGCAGCAGATAGTGATGGATGGTAAGGACTATCACTTTTGTCCGATAGTTTATCTCTTGACATTTGTCTGCATTAGAGAATATTGGACATCTGTTGTCATTTCATATTGTACAGACATGAAATTCTTACTCATAAAGTGATGTTAGCAGTTGCTAACTCTATCTCACTTGTGATCAGGACGCCCCTGCACTGTGCAGCTTCATGCAACAATGTTCATCTTTGCAAGCTGCTGGTGGAGTCTGGAGCTGCCATTTTTGCCACTACTATCAGTGATGTGGAGACGGCAGCAGACAAGTGCGAAGAGATGGAGGAGGGTTATGTCCAGTGCTCTCAGTTTCTATATGGTAATATCAAAAACATTTTCTGGTGTTGTTATTTTTTACTATAAAGCGAGTTTCTAGAGTAGTGGCTGTACATGATTTTGGAAGCCAATTCTTCTTTATTTCCCTTCCAGGTGTACAGGAGAAGCTGGGCGTAATGAATAAAGGGACGGTTTATGCCCTGTGGGACTATGAAGCTCAGAGTGCAGATGAGGTGTCCTTCCATGAGGGCGATGCTCTCACCATCTTGAGCCGTAGGGATGACAGCGAGACAGAGTGGTGGTGGGCCAGACTTAATGACAAGGAGGGCTACGTACCACGCAACTTGTTAGGGGTAGGATATCTTTATAAGCATGCATTTATTCGTTGAATGGCACTGTTATGCTTTAAAATATTGTTCCAGTTTAAGGCATAAAATGAGAAAGAATCGACCCTGTAAATTGTTTAAAAGGTAGGTTCTCCATCTGTAATTGTTGTTCACTTTTGTCATTGTAGCTGTACCCAAGGATCAAACCCAGGCAACGTTCCTTGGCATAGGTGGCCATAAGAGACAGCGCAAGCTCCTGTAACAGCAGTTGGCATGAAGCTGCAAGATGGCGCCATGTCTTTGCCATCACCACAACACAGAGCTCACAGGGGTGGCAAGATGATGGAGCACGTCTGGTGTTGGACAAGAGGGAATAACCGAAGAGTGGGCAACTCAGTGGTCTTCCGTTTGCATCCCAGATTTTAATCGTCACTTTGATGTGTTGTTTTTGCAGTATCCCTCTTACCCATATATCTGTTGAGGAACATGTTAGCTTTTCTGACCTCTTCCACAGTGCAAACCTCCTGAGTATGTGTTTGTGTGAGAGTGTTTCAGAATGGGATGTTACTGTCAGAGTGGGACGTGGATGTGATGATAAGAGTTGGTGACAGAGTATGCAGTCTTGGATTCCAGTGTTTCGTGCTCTGTGGTTATTATCAGGCGAAGAGGAAACCGAAGGGACTGATGTTTCATTTCCCACGGTTAGGAAGTTGCTGATTCGGGGAAAAGGAAGGAAAGTGCTGGAAAGTGTTTAGAAGAGACCTTGAGGCTGGTCAAGCTACTGATGGATAATAAGGAAGTGGCCTGCTATGGAAACGTATATTTTTATGTGTGGAGAATTATGTGGGCTGATGGAGGTGAAATTGTGTAGTCATCTATGAGGAACTGAGGATGCTGAAAGGAAAACTGATGCCATAAAAACTAATGCTGTGGCTGTTTTCCCATCAACCAGGGGATATTGACAGCATATCACATAAAACCTATATTCCTATGCTTTATTTAAGTTGGGCTTGATTTTTTTTTTTTATGCTACATGATCTTTTCCCTCTTTAAAGGTTGTTTATTTAATTGAAACGGGGAAAAAAAATCTTTAAACAGCTTGATATAGACTTTTATGGCTGTCAAAACAGGCAGGATCTGCCTTGTGTTTGTGCTGCCATATGAGAGCCATTTATGCAATGTCATGTATATGTGCACAATAAAATTTCCACATTGGGACAAAGTCACATGTTGCATTGACTGGATTTTTCACAGCCTGTATTCTATGGAGGAGTATGATGAATGTTTAGAAAACCTCTTTTGGGTTTCTATCTTAAAATATAATAGATGCATTGGTTGTGAAGTTTGATACATGATATCCGGTATTTTTTAACTTGCTTTATTTGACTTAATTACTTGTTTAGCTTGAAAATAAATGCTTATCATATCTTTTAAAAAATTGACTGTTGGCAAGCAGTTGTGAATTATAATAAAAATGTTCATATGGTATGTAATATGTTTTGTTAAATTGGATTAGATCATGTTTCTCAATTTCAGGAAATCATTGCAAGGTACCCCATAAATGAGTAACTTCTAGTTTAACCTGACATTACATAATTTCGCAAGCAGTCATGTTTTATGCAGAGGTCTTGAACATTAGTTCATTAGTGCTCCATTACTTTATTGTCAGTAAACGAACTTTGAACTTCTAGGCAATACTCATGTTCAGCAGAATCATAATAGCACGACGCAATAGGTGAGTAGACCAGAGTGATACTCTGTATATTTTGTAGCCACTATTTTGTATATTTCTGTATATGTTTAAAACTTAACATAAGTGCTTAAATAAATTCTTAATAAATTTAAGAAAAATCCGAGGGAATTTCTTAAAGGGATAGTTCAATCAAAAATGAAAATTCTGTCTTTACTCACCCTCAAGTTGTTACAAACATGTATGAAATTGTGCTGAACACAAAAGAAGATATTTCAGTTGATGGGACCATCAACTGTTTGGTTAAACACATTCTTCAAAATATCTTCTTTTGTGTTCAGCACAAGAAACAATTTCATACATGTTTTGAACAACTTGAGGGTGAGCAAATAATGACAGAATTTTCATTTTTGATTGAACTATCCCTTTAAGAAATTCCCTCGGATTTTTCTTAAGTTTATTAAGAATTTTTTTAAGCACTTATGTTAAGTTTTAAACAAGTTTTTTAAGTTTTTTCATATTTCGGTGAACTATCCCTTTAAAATGTTCGTCACGGTTTGTGCACTGAGGTCATTTACCCATCGTAACCGGTTGTCCACTTCCTCCCATATTAACTGTATTTCAGAACATTTTGAGCAAAATGTCAACGCAAAATGGATTTCATGTCGTCACCCCGCTTCTCGAGAGCGCAGGCATGTCTAAGCGGCTGGGGACTACCGTGTTTCTGAAGATGGAGAGCTCACAACCCACTGGTTCCTTCAAAATCCGTGGAATAGGATACATGTGTCAAAATGTGAGGAAAAATATCGTTGCATTTCACAAAATCAAGCACCACAATATATATATTTTGACTAAACATATAAAGCTGCTAAATGCTCACAATGTGGCATTTCAAAATTACCATAAGATTGTATCGATTACTGAATCAAGTTTTACAAAAGCAAACGTTTACTTCCCGTACACGCAGTATAGTGCGCGTTCACACTGCCATCTAGTGTTTATTAAAGGAACGATTGCATATTATTGTGATAAACATTCACATTTTTTTATTCCTTTATAAGGTTGCAAGTTCAAACAGGTCGAGGGGTGTCATTTGTTCTTCTGGTGAGTGAAATGGTAAACATTTAATTGTATTTCCATTCGTATATGGGCACTTTTGAAAACAAACTTAAAACACAATTTTCACACTGTCACTTATTTAACATGAACATATTAAATTATGTATTGTGTTTAACAGCATTCTGTGATGGAAATGACATTTTAAAAATGTTCTCTCTGTCTCTGTGCATATATAGGTGGTAATGCTGGTATGGCCACAGCATATGCAGCAAGAAAACTCAACCTGCCAGCTACCATTGTTTTGCCCTCGTCGACACCCCAACTGGTAGCTCAAAAACTTAAGGACCAGGAAGCTACAGTCAAAGTTGTGGGCAAGGCAAGAGCAAAGTACCATCACAGCTATCCTAAATGCCTTTATTCCAGATATGATGCAGTTACATTATATTTACCTATCTTAAATCATTTACATGACAGGTTTTTTTGTGGTGTTGTAGGTATGGGATGATGCAAATGCTGAGGCCCTACGATTGGCGGAAAGTGAAGGTCTTACTGTAATACACCCGTTCAACCATCCTCTGGTCTGGTGAGTTTATATAAAATTAATTAATAAATAAACTCAAGGAATTTGAGCAAGTACAGCCCTTAATTTATTGTTAAAAATATCTGTCTCTTAGGAAAGGTCATTCCAGCATTGTGCATGAACTCAAGGCCTCATTGCCATCCAAACCTGGAGCTGTGGTGCTTTCCGTAGGGGGTGGAGGTCTGTTTTGTGGGGTGATGGAAGGGCTGGATGAGGTAGGCTGGGGCAATGTGCCTGTCCTGTGCATGGAGACCATGGGTGCCGATTGTCTAAATGTTGCTCTGAAAGCCAGAGATCTGGTTACACTGCCTGACATTACAAGGTATAAATTAACAAATCATCTTGAATTCATGAACAGTTTTTTTTGTTTGCATATCTGAATGTTTCTGAACATCTGAACATGTTTCTGACTGCTTGCAAGTGAAGCAACGTGTTTGGGAGCAAAAACGGCATGCCAGAAGGCGTTTGAGTACAGCAAACGGCCCAATGTCATTTCAGAGGTGGTGACAGATCTACAGGCCCTGGAGGCAGTGGAACTGTTCCTGGGTAAGTTCATCGCTGTGATTAAGGCCATCAAACAGCTCAATAACCACAAAGCTTGCTTTGCGATCGATTACTATATCCTGTATGCAGATGAGGAGCGTGTGTTGGTGGAGTTAGCCTGCGGAGCATCATTGGCTGCAGTGTACAGCGGGCTCATTCAGAGGCTACAGGAGGAGGGACGCCTTCCTAAACCGCTCGACCCGCTGGTAATGATTGTGTGTGGGGGTGGCAGTGTAAACCGGGCTCAGCTTCAGCATCTACAGGCAGTCATACGGAAATGACCACATCTCTACATTCTCTGAAAAAAAATGGTCAATGCATCTGCTTTTAGTAGCACTGACTGCTTGTGTTGCATACATCAAAAGATAAGGATAATCTGCTGTATTGCTTTGAGCAAACATTCAGAACTATTTTTTGCATTATCTGCAACCCTGCTTTAATGAAATGCTGTTTGTGTAATAAAATCCTTTGACAGAGCAGAATGTTGTCACTTACCATCTGTAACCAGCAGGTGGTGCTAATGTCTGTCTTTTTGATATATGTATTGCTTAAGTTTAAGGCAAGACACTTCAGGCAAAAACATTTGTTTTTTTTCATGCACTGATCAATTTTGAGATTTTGGGCTATTTATAGAATGTTGTTTCAGACTAGTGGAAAGAAAACATCCAAAATATAAATTTTAGTGTTCATTTTAATGCACTTTATCTCAGTATTTTTTACAGAGGTTTATATATATATACACTCACCTAAAGGATTATTAGGAACACCATACTAATACTGTGTTTGACCCCCTTTCGCCTTCAGAACTGCCTTAATTCTACGTGGCATTGATTCAACAAGGTGCTGAAAGCATTCTTTAGAAATGTTGGCCCATATTGATAGGATAGCATCTTGCAGTTGATGGAGATTTGTGGGATGCACATCCAGGGCACGAAGCTCCCGTTCCACCACATCCCAAAGATGCTCTATTGGGTTGAGATCTGGTGACTGTGGGGGCCATTTTAGTACAGTGAACTCATTGTCATGTTCAAGAAACCAATTTGAAATGATTCGAGCTTTGTGACATGGTGCATTATCCTGCTGGAAGTAGCCATCAGAGGATGGGTACATGGTGGTCATAAAGGGATGGACATGGTCAGAAACAATGCTCAGGTAGGCCGTGGCATTTAAACGATGCCCAATTGGCACTAAGGGGCCTAAAGTGTGCCAAGAAAACATCCCCCACACCATTACACCACCACCACCAGCCTGCACAGTGGTAACAAGGCATGATGGATCCATGTTCTCATTCTGTTTACGCCAAATTCTGACTCTACCATCTGAATGTCTCAACAGAAATCGAGACTCATCAGACCAGGCAACATTTTTCCAGTCTTCAACTGTCCAATTTTGGTGAGCTCGTGCAAATTGTAGCCTCTTTTTCCTATTTGTAGTGGAGATGAGTGGTACCCGGTGGGGTCTTCTGCTGTTGTAGCCCATCCGCCTCAAGGTTGTGCGTGTTGTGGCTTCACAAATGCTTTGCTGCATACCTCGGTTGTAACGAGTGGTTATTTCAGTCAAAGTTGCTCTTCTATCAGCTTGAATCAGTCGGCCCATTCTCCTCTGACCTCTAGCATCAACAAGGCATTTTCGCCCACAGGACTGCCTCATACTGGATGTTTTTCCCTTTTCACACCATTCTTTGTAAACTCTAGAAATGGTTGTGCGTGAAAATCCCAGTAACTGAGCAGATTGTGAAATACTCAGACCGGCCCGTCTGGCACCAACAACCATGCCACGCTCAAAGTTGCTTAAATCACCTTTCTTTCCCATTCTGACATTCAGTTTGGAGTTCAGGAGATTGTCTTGACCAGGACCACACCCCTAAATGCATTGAAGCAACTGCCATGTGATTGGTTGATTAGATAATTGCATTAATGAGAAATTGAACAGGTGTTCCTAATAATCCTTTAGGTGAGTGTATATATATATATATTCATACATTTGCCTGATTATTTTCTGGCTGTTGACAGTATTTTATGGAGAGATAAAAAAAAGATATCCAAAATCCCTAGTGTAAAATCTTTGAATCTAAAATCTGAGCAAAATAAAACAAGAATTTTGAACCTGGCTTTATTCAGTGTTCAGATTTCTGTTCTGAAAATGTATGCAAATTAGTGCAAAATTAATTATATAATGCCTTGCAATTCTAATAATTAGAATAATTCAAATTAAATCAACTTGGAAAGTATGGTGTTTTTTTCACCATATTCACCTGTTGTGTCTTTGCCTTAAAGAATGACCAGGGTTTTTTTTTTTTTTTACACACGACAGTGTAAATGCAAGTCTACAAATATGCTAATAATAATAGAAGAGAAGCTTCTTAAAGGATTAGTTCACTTCAAAATGAAAATTTCCTGATATTTTACTCACCCCCATCTCATCCAAGGTGTTCATGTCTTTCTTTCTTCAGTCGAAAAGAAAATACGTTTTTTGAGGAAAACATTCCAGGATTTTTCTCCACATAATGGACTTCAATGGCAACCAAAATGTTGAAGGTCCAAATCAATGCAGTTTCAAAGGGCTTCTAAGGGCTTCAGAGGCTCTGAACGATCCCAGCCGAGGAATAGGGTATTATCTAGCCAAACCATCCGTCATTTTCAAAAAAAAAAAAATATATATATATATATATACTTTTTAACCTAAATTGCTCATCTTGCGGTGCTCTGCGGCTCGCCACGGATTGCGTAATCACGTCGGAAAGGTCACGCTAGACGTAGGTGGAAGTACCGCCCCAAGCAAACATGCGAAGACTAATACAAACGCCCTTTACCAAAAAACACTCCATCTTCAACTGCAAAATCGTCCGACATCGTTGTTTTACCTTTTTTTGCTAAAGGATGTTTGTATTAGTCTTCGCACGTGCGCTTTGTAAACACGGGGGGCAGTACTTCTGCCTATGTCTAGCGTGACCTTTCCGACGTGATTACGTAATCACTGGCATGCCGCAGAGCACCGCAAGATGAGCAATTTAGGTTAAAAAGTATATACATTTTTTTTGAAAATTACAGATTGTTTCGCTAGATAAGACCCTATTCCTCGTCTGGGATCGCGCAGAGCCTCTGAAGCCCTTAGAAGCCCTTTGAAACTGCATTGATTTGAACCTTCAACATTTTGGTTGCCACTGAAGTCTATGATGTGGAGAAAAATCCTGGAATGTTTTCCTCAAAAAAACTTAATTTCTTTTCGACTGAAGAAAGAAAGACATGAACATCTTGGATGAGTTGGGGGAGAGTAAA
Source organism: Coreius guichenoti (assembly GCA_039654105.1). Lineage (NCBI taxonomy): Eukaryota > Metazoa > Chordata > Actinopteri > Cypriniformes > Gobionidae > Coreius > Coreius guichenoti. Next base: position 15,305,551 of record CM077177.1, on the reverse strand, counting down.
TTTCATGAAAAATTTTCATTTTGAAGTGAACTAATCCTTTAAGGTTTTACCAGTTTTCGTAATGTAAATTCTTTGAAAACTACATAGCCACTGTCAGTTGCATCTTAGCGATTTCAATGATGAAAATCACTTCTAAAAGAAAAAAGACGACAACTCGCTTTACACACACACACAAACACACACACACACTTTTTGGTCCACACAATTTTGGTCCATATTGACATGATAGCATCACGCAGTTGCTGCCAATCTGTCAGCTGCACATCCATGATGCAAATCTCCCGTTCCATCACATCCCAAAAGTGCTCTATTGGATTGAGATCTGGTGACTGTGGAGGCCATTTGATTTTAGTGAACTCATTGTCATGTTCAAGACTCATCAGACTAGGCAACGTTTTTCCAATCTTCTGTTGTCCAATTTTGGTGAACCCGTGTGAATTGCAGCCTCAGTTTCCTGTTCTTAGCTGACAGGAGTGGCACCGTTGTGTCTTCTGCTGCTATAGCCCATCTGCTTCAAGGTTGGACGTGTTGTGTGTTCAGAGATGCTCTTCTGCAGATCTCGATTGTAACCAGTGGAAATTTGAGTTATTGTTGCCTTTCTATCAGCTCAAACCAGTCTGGCCTTTTTCCTCTGACCTCTGGCATCAATAAGGCATTTTCACCCACAGAACTGCTGCTCACTGGATATTTCCTCTTTTTCGGACCATTCTCTGTAAACCCTAGAGATGATTGTGCATGAAAATCCCAGTAGATCAGCAGTTTCTGAAATACTCAGACCATCCCGTCTGGCACCAACAACCATGCCGCGTTCAAAGTCCCTTAAATCACGTTTCTTCTTCATTCTGATCCGTCCTGACCATGTCTACATGCTTAAATACACTGAGTTGCTGCCATGTGATTGGCTAAGATATTTGCGTTAACAAGCTGTAGAACAGGTGTACTAATAAAGTGGCCGGCGAGTGTGTATTTTCTCGTAATATATATTTTCTTGTGCACACATAAAGTCTTCTGGTATTGGAACTACAGAAAAAAATGCAAAAATGTGTGAGTATAATGTAAACCACTTGGCTGTAACTCAGGAGCTGCTTTGTTTCCTAAGGCTGTTATTAATGGACTTCATGATCCATGTAAATAACGATGAAATTACCAAGTGCTTTGTCATGTGATTGGGAAAAGGCAGGTAATTGTGTTAGAACAAAGTCTGGTTGTAGTACATTACAGGATTTATGGTGCACTGAATGCCGGGCAGCATACAAGATACTTCACTGTGGTTAAGAAATTGTACAGTTTCTGACATGAGCAATGTTCTTTTTGCATTGATCGATGATTGTTTGAAATGACCGATACATGAGAATGTTTATCTAGTTATACACTACCAGTCAAAAGTTTGGAAACAGTACTATTTTGATTGTTTTTGAAAGAAGTCTCTTCTGCTCACCAAGGCTGAATTTATTTGATCCAAAATACAGCAAAAACAGAATTATTGTGAAATATTTTACAATTGAAAATAACTTTTTTCTATCTGAATATATTTTAAAATGCAATTTATTTCTGCATAAATTATTAAATAAATAAATTATTTCTGCATTTCTGCATTTATTTCAGCATCATTACTCCAGTCTTTAGTCACATGATCCTTCAGAAATCATTCTAATATGCTGATTTGCTGCTCAAGAAACATTTATTATTATTATCAATGTTGAAAACAGTTGTGTACAATTTTTTTTCAGGATTATTTAATAAATAGAAAGTTCAAAAGAACAGCATTTATCTGAAATATAAAGCTTTTGCAACATTATAAATGTCTATACTGTCACTTGATCAATTTAATGCATCCTTGCTGAATACATGTATTCATTTCTTTAAGTTCTTTCCCAAAAAAAAAAAAAAATTCTTACAGACCCAAAACTTTTGAACGGTAGTACAATGTTACAAAAGCTTTCTATTTCAGATAAATACTGTTCTTTTGATCTTTCTATTCATCAAAGAATCCTAAAAGAAATGTTTTACACAACTGTTTTCAACATTGACAATAATCATAAATGTTTCTTGAGCAGCAAATCATCATATTGGAATGATTTCTGAAGGATCATGTGACACTGAAGACTGGAGCAATGATGCTGAAAATTCAGCTTTGATCACAGGAATAAATTACATTTTAAAATATATTCAAATAGAATACAGTTATTTTACATTTTAATAATATTTCACAATACTACAGCTTTTTTTTGTATTTTTAATAACATAAATTCAGCTTTGGTGAGCAGAAGAGACTTCTTTCAAAAACAATCAAAATAGTACAGTTTCCAAACTTCTGACTGGTAGTGTACATTATTGAATAGCTTGAATAAGAGAGCTTTTTAGGGAACCAGCTATTTGTTGCTATTAAAGTTTCTGCCAAGATTAAAAAGACCTAAGTGGCTTTATGCTTGAGAGTGCATTTAAGCTTCTCACAGTTTTCAGTCCTAAGGGTTAAATGCAGATCAAAGCCGTGAGATTGATTTTGAGCCCCACAGAGGGCCCATAATCTACTCTACTTCTGGCCACTTTCATCTGTACTCTGGAGGTTGATTTCAGTTGAAAAAACACGACAGCTAAGAGCGGCTTGTTGTTAAATACACATGGCAATGATATGCAGGAAGTTGCTTAAAGTTGATGTCTTTGTAAAGAATATTTGTGCTATCTGTGATAGCGTTAACAGAACAGCTACCCCAAAAATGAATGTCGTTCCAAAACCATATGACTTTATTTCTTCTGTGGAAAAGCAGAAAGTTCTGGAGGCTCATTTCCAAATGAAAGTGAATGGGGATGATACGAGGTTTGGTGTTATCAGGTCTTTTCTATGACGTCAAACTTAGGGTATGTTTAGACGACACCTTTATAAAGTAAAATATCTAACTTCCGGCGGACCGCTTTCCATATTCAACTTACGAAGAAAGATTAGAAAGACCACTTACGGACGTCATCGTTGCACCAGTTAAGCTTTTTTCGTAAGATGAATACGGAAGGCGGTCCGTCGGAAGCTAGATATTTTACTTTATAACATGTTAAATATGTAATAAATATGATTGTTTTTTATTTTTTTTACAAAAACCCATCGATTCGCTTCAGAAGGCCTTTATTAACCCCCCGGAGCTGTGTGGACACTTTTTTTGGGCTTCAAATTTTGGGCTGCCATTCACTGCCAAAGCTTTGAAGAGCCAGGACATTTTTTTATATAACTCCGACTGTATTTGTCTGAAAGAAGAGTGTCATATACACCTAGGATGACTTGAGGGTGAGTAAATCATGGGGTAATTTTCATTTTTGGGTGAACTAGCCCTTTAAGCTTGACGTTGACTAGTCACTGATCATGGCCTATAGAGGGCGCCACGGGATAAGAAATCTTTGAAATCCACTTTTATGCTCAGTTTTCAAACATTTAAAATGAGAAATAAACCGAGAGCGCTCTAAAAGATATGTTTGAGTATACCATCCGCATGCTCAAAATTGATCGTGTGAATGCACGTTTTAAACAGCTTATTGTACACATTAGTTAATCGCCGTTCTGAAGTAATGAGCTGCATTGTAACGCACACACATACATAGGCACGCACATTACGTGCACAGAGAAACATTCAGTAGCTATAGACATGGATTGTCAACAGTGTTCTGTGATTTATCAATAAAATAGCTTAGAAACTGAAACGTTCTAGCATATATTTCTTAGTAACTAAACCCCACAGCTCCACTATTAGACAGTAGTAGAGACGATGCCAGGTAGAATTAATTCACACGCAATTGCTCTATCCCTAATGCATTCATATAAATGCAGTCTTTACTGTGCTACTTTATCTGTATCTGATTTAAAACTATTAGAAATCTGTGAGAAATATAATGACCCAAAGACAAAAGAACTGGTAAAAATAAGCTGTTATGTAGGGGCAATAGCCTTGTGGTCAGCTCTGTGTCATATGCCATAGATGAGCACAAGGCAACCCGCATTCGAGTCGAATTTCAGTCTTATTTGTTCATTAATGACGTCATTAGCGACTAGTCGACTCGACTTTCATCACATATATGTCGATTTTTAAAAAATATGATATCATTCAACCCCTACAACAGTCCCTTTTCACTTCTATTCCAGGGAAAAGAGCAGCCTGAATATTCTGCTAAATGTTATAAGGGTTTGAAACAACACAAAGGTGAGTAAGTAATGTCAAAGTGAACTATTTAGTATCTTGATAGGAAAGTTTTATAATAGGAACTTTTAGAAAATGTTTTATATACCAAAGATTTTTTTTAAAAGAAATTAACACTTTAATTCATCAAGGACACATTAAATTGATCAAAAGTGGCAGTAAAAACCTTTAAAATGTTACAAAAGATTTCCATTTCAAAAAAGTGCTGTATATTACATTTTCTATTCAATAAAGAACCCTAAAAAAAATTTATCATGGTTTCCACAAAAATATTAAGCAGTTTTCAACATTGTTAATAATAAGAAATGTTTCTTGAGCAGCAAATCAGCATATTAGAATGATTTCTGAAGGATCATCGCTGATGCTGATTAATCAGGTTTGTCATAACAGGATAGGCCTATATTAAAATAGAAAACAGTTATTTTAAATTGTAATAAATTTCACAATATTACTGTTTTACTCTAGGCCTATTTGTATTTCTGATCAAATAAATGTAGCCTTGGTGAACATAAGAGACTTCTTTCAAAAAACATTACTGATCCCAAATTTTTGAACGATAGTGTATCTCATATATGGTGTATTTGCATTGACTTCTGTCTCTGTGTAATTTGTCGTAATATACAGGGATTTCCTAACGAATTATGCTCAGAATCAGTAATTATTACAATGTTAGTTTAAGGGTCGAACAGGCGTTATAGATAAATCATGTAATCCAGATAGAATCCTTCTGGCTTAAGCAGTTTAAAAGAGCTGTTTTTTTTTAGCCGCTTATAGAGAGCACAGGCTCATTCCCATTAGTTCCTTCGTGCTGATAACAATATGCAGACCTGGGCTGTTTAAATATTTACACACCTCTAAAACTCTCAGCCCAGTCTTTAGAAGCCCTCTCTATACATTAAACAGACTGTCCGCCCAACCATGACGGCTCTAGTGTGGCATACTGACTCTGAGCTGAGGTGAAAGGAACAGCTTTGGCTTCTGAAAAGACATTTACTGGCTGCCAAGACAATGCGGCATGTTGAAAGCCAAGTTAGGTGTCCTTAGTGAGTTTTCGGACTAAAGATCTGTTGCCAAAATAGCCGAAGGAGAGATAGTGATTATGTACAGTTGTAGCAGGGAGTGGAGACAGAAACAGTGGAACAAGATTTAAAAGATGTAAAAGAAGAAGTAAAAGATGTGGAAAGTGCATAGGGGAGGGATACAGAGGGCCGCTGTGTTCTTAATATGGTCATCATAGCCACAAACATCATAGTGGCGGTTACTTGGATGTTAATTAAAAATGTGAAAGCAATAGACCTTATTCTAGACTAGAGTCTAGACACTACATGCTAACAGGGTTAAAAATGATTAACAATATTGCTATATATTTAGATAAATAAACTGTAGGGCTTTTCACACTTGAAATAGTTAACCCTGGTTCATTCTAAACCCTGGGTAAATGGAATCCTGTGTATCTTGCTTCACGTTTCACACTGCTCATAATTTACCCTCGGTTAAAAATTAATCCTGCGTATTTATAAACTGCCGTTTCAAATTCCTGAACCCTGGGTTAATGTTCTTATTTGCATATAATTGCGGTGTCAATGTCACTTATTGGACAAATGATATGTTTAGGTTACATTATATGTTGCCACCTGTAGGCCTACAATAAAGTTTATCCTGAATGGACTAATGTAAGAATGAAATGGAATCTTCTTCACTCCAATTGTCGCATTTTCCCCCTCAAACGCTGAAATGATGTGTTTATACAATGTGCGGTCATTTCCGTGCTTACTGTCCAATGCAATGCACTGCAATGAGGAGATGACAACACAAAAGCGGTTCTAACCCTCCTCCGAAAGCAGGGTTTCTTAACCCCGGGTAAAAAGCAGTGCTAACCCCACTTAAAGGCAGGGTAGGTGATTTGTTCTAGAAACATTTTTTGTTATGCTGGCTGAAAGTCTCTTCACATCCTAATAGCAATCACTAAGTTAAGTAAAGCCGCTTTTCCAGCACAGGAACTTTCTTCAGGAACTATAGGGACTTACTGGCAGGGTGGTACTCTGGCTGCATCTGAAAACCTAGGCAGCTGACTTGTTGCCTCGCTGCCTTATCAGGCAATGACAGTGTAAACGCACGAAGGTACCTCGCAAAACCGATTTCAGACAGACTCTACAGCAAAATAGAGAGAGCTTTGGTGAGAACTAAAGAAATATTTAATTACTATAGAAATTTCTCGCTAGAAATGACATCAGAAGTGGAAAACGTTGGTCAAAAACGTACATTTACACACAAACTGACCACCAACCACAACTTTCAGACGCCATCTTTCTTTTTCTAGCTCAACTGTCACCGAATGAAATGCATAGGATTGTGGGATATCAAAGGCAGCGAAGGATACATCTATACTGCCTTCAAAAATCCATCAGATTAAGGTCTCTCAGGAGGAAGGACGTGAAGCTAACATTGGATTCGGACGTGCCTTGATGCCTTACTTTCTTGAAATGTGTCCTATGAAGGCAGCATTTTCCAGTTTTCAGACACAGTCTCTGTGTGTTTGGACAGCAGGGACCAGGGTCTAAATGAAGTTCCGGGTAAACACGGGGCATCAGTGTCAATGCTTGACAGAGGGCATGTCTGAAGCTGGTGCTGATGCGACCATCATAGTGACAACAGCCAATCATATTACTTTTCTAGTGTTGCATGAACGCAATTGACTAGCGTCTGCGCTAGGACATTTGCATAGGCGATATGATTGGCTGACGCCTGCGCTGGCGCTTGAAAAGTTAAAAACTTTTCAGCTTCTGCTGCGAGCAGTTCGGCCTGACGTCACCCATTCAAAGTAAATGAGAAGCGTTGACGCCAACGCCCTGTGTGAATGCAGCGAAAGTCCCTGCTAGCAAGGTAGTACTTTTTCAAAGTTCAGGAACTTTCGGGGGTGGGACTTGGGCGCTGTTGAGTTCACGCAGCATTTTAATTGGTTGACTCCACGCAGCATTTTATTTCAACCAATTTTTTAAGCCAACAATGGAGTTTAAAAAATACGACCGATGGACCAACGACGAGGTTCAGGCTTTATTAAGCTTATATGCAGAGGATGAAATCCAGCGGGAACGGAAAGTCACGCACAGTCCTACGTCACCGGACTAATCTTCACGGTACTTTAGACCGCGATGGAAACGCAGACAGCAGCAGGTCTGAGGGAAAATAATTTCCTGGGACACATTGTTTAAATGTGTGTGTATATATATATATATATATATACTACTAGTCAAAAGTTTGGAAACTGTACTATTTTGATTATTTTGAAAGAAGTCTCTTCTGCTCACCAAGGCTGCATTTATTTGATCTAAAATACAGCAAAAACAGTATTATTGTGAAATATTTTAACAATTTAAAATAACTTTTTTCTATTTGAATATATTTTAAAATGCAATTTATTTCTGTGATTCAAAGCGTAATTTTCAACATCATTACTCCAGTCTTTAGTCACATGATCCTTCAGAAATCATTCTAATATGCCGATTTGCTGCTCAAGAAACATTTATTATTATTATCAATGTTAAAAACAGTTGTGTACAATTTTTTTTCAGGATTATTTAATGACTAGAAAGTTCAAAAGAACAGCATTTATCTAAAATATAAAGCTTTTGCAACATTATAAATGTCTATACTGTCACTTAATCAATTTAATGCATCCTTGCTGAATACATGTATTCATTTCTTTAAGTTCTTTCCCCCAAAAAAAATAAAAATAAATTTTTTACAGACCCAAAACTTTTGAACGGTAGTACAATGTTACAAAAGCTTTCTATTTCAGATAAATATTGTTCTTTTGATCTTTCTATTCATCAAAGAATCCTAAAAAAAAATGTTTTACACAACTGTTTTTAACATTGATAATAATCATAAATGTTTCTTGAGCAGCAAATCATCATATTAGAATGATTTCTGAAGGATCATGTGACACTGAAGACTGGAGTAGTGATGCTCAAAATTCAGCTTTGATCACAGGAATAAATTACATATTAAAATATATTCAAATAGAATACAGTTATTTTACATTTTAATAATATTTCACAATATTACAGCTATATTTTTTTTTTTGTATTTTTAATAACATAAATGCAGCCTTGGTAAGCAGAAGAGACTTCTTTCAAAAACAATCAAAATAGTACAGTTTCCAAACTTTTGACTGGTAGTGTATATATCGTCTGTGGAAGGCATAGGACCATATAGGACCATAAAATGTTCGTCCAATCATTGCATTCAGTCCAAATGCAATGGTACGATATCCTGCCTGGCTGTATGTATTTTCAGACCTCCACCCTGCCCGCGCAGACATCACACGTCATTAGCACGTTTCATGCTATGCAGAGTTAGACAGACGTCAGTCACCAAACACTAACCGAAACAGCAGCCACCTTTTACAGTTCCTCCTGAACCAAAACATCGAGCTTATGCTGTGCTCACACCATAACTACCATGATTTGTAAGAGATGGAAACCTGTGATGTTATACCCTGAGCAGTTCATGACTCAAATGTATGCGTTTCAATGGCAACACTATCAACGCTGAAATTAATCTACAGCAGTCAGGTGGTAGTGCTCTTTAAGTTGTTTATGTTCATTATTATTGTAATTTTATGTGCTTTGAGAAATGAGGTAGTTTAACGCCGTCTCTTGTCTCATGACGCTTTGCAGACTCTGCTGTGTGCGTTCTGGTGTTTTGAAGGAGGCGTGGCTTTGGAGACGCTCTGAAGGGAGGGAAAATTGTCTAACCTAACTTTAAATTACAAGTGTGAAACGTTCCTCAACCCGGGATTAAAAATTACAATAAGCGCAGTGTGAAAAACACTTTTGACAAGTTAATTTAATTACTATTAGCAAGTTATGCTACTATTATTGCAGTATTTGCCCCAAAATATTAAACATATATTATAAAAAAATAATAGAATACAATAACATATCACACTGTGTATTATGTCAGTGTTACAGAAGTCTAACATTAATTTTGACTAACATTAATTCCTTGAAATAAATTAGAGCAGGCAGTATGTAGTTTTGGGAATTAAAATTTGATCATGGGTTAGTGCAGCCCCATGGCCCAAACTCTATCACCAGCTGCTGCCATGTCTGTAATTCCACCAGACAGCCCACCAGGTTCAATCATTCCCATAATCTCGTGTAAATCTGTCTGTGGCCTGCTTTTGCCTAAATAAATCCTATGGATCTCTTCTTTCAGTTGCTTTTAAGTGGAATGAGTGGCACAATAAACATCACGTGACTTACTGTATACATAAGTATTTTGGGAAAATCTGTTAATGGGACATCAGTGTTCAATTGGTTTTTCATACTAGTTCATGAAAAAAGTTTAAAAAAATATGTTATGTGTTATGATCTTTACATATTGACACCTTTACATATTGACTCATTGCACTGCCATGCTTGAATTCAGATGAACATTGCATCTGAATTTACATCTTACTAAAAATACTTTTAATAAGTTTAATAAGTAATAAATCTGTTTGGTATGATTTTTCAAGAATGTACAAAACTATAATAAATGAATGAATTAATGAATGAATAAATAATTAAACAAATAGATAAATAAAATCCAATTGTATATTTATCCAGCCCTGGTAAATTTGTCTAAAATTTAAGGTTTACTTGCTAGTGCTCACGTTAATGGTCCTGTAAACTAAATTTGGCAAGATTTCCACCAATGAAAGGTTTTATTATCTATTATAATCTATTATAACAGAAATTTTGTAGTGATTCAGTGTTACAGAATGGAAAAGAAAGCTTTGTGACCACACCGGGATTAATTTTGGCACTCACATTTAAAAATAAAAAAAATAAGCACAGAATAATTATGTTATTCATTGATCATTCATTTAACATTTCAAATAGCAAAATAAGACACAGGCCTATTAAAATTGTCTTTGAGATGTACTTTAAAAAATGTTAGACAAAGTATCACATTATAGTTCAAGTACAATAAAAAAATAACTTAGTGTAATATTTAATTAATTATATTAACATTACATTTTATTAATAGGCCTTTACAGGTTTACAACCATCTATTTTTATTTATGAGCAATGCATGTGGTTTAAATGTCCACTGCTTTTGGAGCTTTCCCTCGCACTCCTTTCTTAAGACACAGTAGGTCTACTACATTTCCCATGTAAACATGCGCCCCTTACGGTTGCGCATGCGTATTAATTGTCAATCCCAAAACTAAATGGGATGACGTCACCCGCCTGTCGGGTCGTGCTGTATTGTTGCACAGGGGAATGAGAGAGCGCAGCGCACGAGCTCAGAGCGTTCGTGGGGAGGATGGGACTCTTTACAAGGTAAGTTCTCAATATCAGACGTCAAACTGACAGCTACACGAGACGTCCAGAAAAACAAATAGTATAAATACAGCCGACTTTGGACTTCTTTTTTAAGTGATTTGTCTTTAAAGGGTGGGACATAGAGATACATGCGAAATCGGCGGTTCAATGGACGAATGATAGTCGTCTGATTTATAAAACAAATAAAACACATTTGTTTCCCGTTTCAATACATTTGTTTGCATTCAAACGCTGCCTGTTTGTAATTAGGATATTTAAAAACTTTAATGTAGTTCACTTTATAAACTGCACTTTATAGGCTACGTTGTTTGGCTCACCAACTCATGACAGTTTGATTCAATGTTGCCATTTAAAACTTCTTTACACGCAAGATTTACTTCAGTTTAATTCAGACAGTAGTTGTCACTGTTTTGCCAGCTGTTTTTTTTTTGTTGCTACTTTTCATTAAGGACAAAGGAAAGTTAATGATTAAGCAAATGGAAATAATCTACTTTCATGCACTGGAGTAGAAATGTTGGTCAGTTGTATTTTGATAATGAAATGTTTTACAAAGAAAAACCCACAGATAAAATATTAGGAGAAAGATATTCACAACACAGCAGAAGTATAGTGATTGTTAGTATACGTGTGGTCTGGACAGAGTATGCATTGTTTTTTTAGCACATTTGTTGTAGCTTTTGCTGTAATAAGCGTTTGATACTGTGGTTGTTGTGACTTGTATAACTGAGGGCAAAACTGAGGGTATTCTTTGGAATAATATCTGATCCATGAACTCTTTTTTTTGTGGCATTTAGTCTGTTAGATTTGAGGTCATGTCATATGTTTATGTGCTTTGACAAAATTCAGTAGATATATGCATGCATCTAAACTTAAATTCTTTTCCAAACTATCCCTCCCTGATTCCACCTGCCACAGCCCTTCAATATATGTCCTTCACAAACTTCCTTTTTCAAAAGGATATGTAAATCTGGCAAAAACTGCATATCAAGCAATTTCAGGGTCTTTCGCATTACATGCAGTAGCTTCACCAAAAAGATCTTGGACTGATAGGCTACTGTGTGTTTGGTCTGTTTTCTGATTGTTTGGATGCATAAATTAATGCGCCTGTGGCTTGTGTGATTATTATTTTCTTCTTTGTCGTTAATTTTAGACAAAGTGGAACAATTACGTCTGCACGCGATCCACCTCAGCATTTTAAATTATTGCAATAACAAGCAGTTATAGCGTTCTTCTGTGATCAAGCTCACAAGCACAGACTTGCTGTGACAATGTAAGCATTAAAGCAAAGAGTCTGATGCGACCGAAATTGCTGCTCGCTCATGGATGTAATGCAGGTTCGTTCACATCGAAAATCATTGCCACATTCCTTTATATCCGTGACTGCTCATTCAGGGCCGTCTGACCTTATTAATTTGTTGCACCGTGCCGTGTTCAGCGTCTCTCGTTTAGTCACACCTCTAGTGCTTAACATGCTGGGCGATAAGCCAAATCCCTCCAACAGGGCCCAGAATTCCTGCCTGCAGTCCCGGCACTGCCTGCAGTTTTTGGGGTTTTTTTGGGAGAGGGTTGATGGTTTATGTGAAGGGTGTGTGTGTGTGCTTGTACATGGTCGTGCACAGCAACGAGAGTTTGTTTTGCTTAATTGGGGAGGCTGGTAGAGATGCTGACATTAGACGTGTGGGAGATGTCTTTAATTACAGAGGTGGGGTCACATTGACACATCTCCACTGTCTCAGGGCTAGAGAATGTCAAAATAGTGCCAAGATATGATACCGGGACTTCTTTTAGAGTGCAACCGATACCAGACGAAAGTCTCCACCCTCCCATGGGCTCTTCCTCTGAGCTAATCTGGTTGTGTTTTTTTAGGTTTTAAGTGTTATGTGTAGTTTCTGTGTCTCTTGAATATGTAAGCTATGATGAAATATGTTGTAAATAGAAAGATGTGTAATATGTGGGCTTTTGTGGGATTTGAAACCGGTTTACTTTTGCTGTGCAGACTGAATTGAGAGTAAGAGAAGGACAAGTAGGTTTGGATTTTCTGATCTGATAATCACATTCTCACGTTTCTTTGATAAGATCAGAAGAAATTGTAATCTAGTTTTAAGTTTAAAAACAACATCCAAAACCCGCAGTCCATGATGACAACCCCTCTGCTGTATCCATGGCAACAGAGATGTCTTTAAAGCACTGTGAGGGATGTCTCTTGTTTGCCTAAAGTACTATGCTGTACACCTTTATTGTTTTGACATTCTTAGTTTGTCACATCTACAGTACAGTAGATAACTTTAAAAGATAGAAAGATAAACCTGTCGAGAACATGTCTGAAATATGAAACATATTTCACCTCAAAATCAAAAGAAAGGTATTTTATTTTTAGGATCACTCTTTGAAAATATTTTTCTCATTAATGTCTTTTTTTCTTCAATTTTCTTAATTACAATTTTTACAATACAGTAATTACAATATTTTAATTTATTAATTTATTTTTTGAAAAAATGGGCTTAATTGTCAGTGTCACAATGGAAAAAATGCAATGGTATCATTTTCTTTATACAAAAAATACTAATATATTCCTTTTGATTTCCCTTTTTTTTTTTTTAGATTCGCCCTTTAGGTGATTTTTTTGTTTTTGTTTGTCATTTCAGTTGCATTATGAGCAAACTTTACATATTGTCATAAAGATGCCTACTGTTTGTTTCTCCCCCCCCCCCCCCTTTTTTATTCCAGACAACTGCTATTGTTTGTACAGAGACTGTATTTTTTACATTTTCAATCCCTCCCCAACCTACCCAGAACAGGCTGCCTTATAGTACAAAAGGTAATGAACATAAATAAAAATAATAATAATACAAGAAAATTTAAATAAAATGAGAATTATGCAATAGTTAAAGGGTTTATGAACTGTGTTGTTTTATTGTTTTATGATGTTTCCTGGGGTGCACTTATAATGTTAGAATGCTTTTTACATCAAAAATTGTCATAATTTATAAATAAAAGGCATTTTTCCTACACTGATTTTAGCCCTCTGGTTTGAACGCTCTGTTTTAAGGGGCGTGTCTGCTGTGAGAGTTCAGTGTAAACGCCCACTGCTGTGATTGGCTAACGTCTTTCCATTTGAAATAGCTAAGTATTACTCTCTCTTTTAGCGCGTTTTTACTATTACCGCTCTCATGGTTAACTAATCGTGAAAAGTGTTACATTACATTTAGATCTATGGCATTATATTTAGATCTATGGCATTATATTCAAATCTATGGCATTATATTCAGATCGTGGCATGGAAGGTTGCAGAGATGAACATTGTAGCCAATCACAGACATGTTGAGCACTTGAAAGCAGTGATCTCGTCATTGCAACTCAGTTTCTGTACACTAACGAATGCTTTCATCTTCACTAACAGTGCAAATGTGATATAGTTAAGAGATTCCTTGAATAAAACGGGAGTCACTGATAAACGCATCACTGATAAACTCCATTTGATTGACAGCTGCAGCGCACGCTGATCCAACGATTGCAAAGGGAGCTTTCTTTGATCGCTTTCTTTATAGAATTTAATCACCGTTAAATAACAGATTATTATTCCTACTAAGAGAAACAACGCAAGTTGACGTTTAGTCACTGGTTTGATTTACTGACACACAGACAAAGAACATCTGACTGTACACGAATCATTACATTTTAGATCAGGCATTAGAATTAACACAGTTACTTACATGTTGCAGTACTGTCGAGCCCAGGCACTGCACAATATTTTGTAATCCTCAATGGCATGTTTATTGCTTGGTAGCTCGATCTGGTTTAACACCACGTAGGCCTATGTTACTTACGCTACCTATTGCATGTCATGCGTGAATCGGTGGGCGGGGCTAAACAGGCAGTGATGAAGTAGGCGTTGATCTTCTTCTGCAGAGGCGGTGCTTGCCTCCCTTTGATGTCATAGATCCCCACTTTGAAAAACCTGTCGTTTGCTGGGCCTGGTGTCAATAAAAGCTTTTATTGGACTAACAAGGGAGTTTTCAGTTCTGAAACTTACAGGATATTCTTATAGTATTATGACCTCTTATATGTCAAAAGCTCAAGGAAAATTTAATTTCTCAGTTTATGACCCCTTTAAATAATGACTATGTAAAAAAAATAAATAAATAAGGGGAAGAGTAGTTGGATACCATAATCATAATCACTGTAATAAACAACGTAAACCCTGTATATTGACATATGTAGAGGTACCTAAGCATCAAATGAAATGAGACTACAATATAGAGAGGTGTGTGAAAAAGAAAAAGTTACAATAACAATGTAAATCCCATTACTCCACAGGAAGTACATTTATGTTAGAGAAATATGATAATAAGGGTTGCCAGACATAAGAAAATTTATGAGAACCTCTAATTGAATATTTCATCTTTTCCAAGTGCAGGTATAACATCAAATCATGAAGCCATTGCGATGCTTTATGCGGGTTTGTAGATTTCCAATGTAATAAAACCCGTCTGTGAGCCAATAAGGATGCAAAGGCAATAATGTTTAGTTGCCTTTGAGTCAGACTTGATTCATTACGGGGAGAGCCAAATATAGCAAATTCAGCACATGGCTTTAGTTGTACTTCACACACTTTAGAAAGTGTATTGAATATGGTTGACCAGTAAACAGTAAGTGTTAGGGCACCTCTAGTCTCGCATAGCCAGACCTTCAGACTGACAGCAGAAAGTTTGGACTCTATCGCAGCTTTCATTGGCCAAGGACCGCCTAAGAGGACGTTTGACTGACATGTAATACAACCAATCACAGTTGTTTTGTTCCACATCTTGTGAGCAGCAAACTTCACATACTTTTGAAAATCCACCGTTTAGTTGATCCGTTTAGCGCTCATTGTCTTCCACGAGGGAGTTTGGCATCACAGCATTTGTTTCCAGGCGGACCGTTAAAGAACATGACACACACGTCTCCTGGACATCCTGTAGTAGAATTCAACCAGGTGACGACTTCGAAACTCCTGAAGTGTTTCCAGATAAGTGTGCCATATGCATCAGACGTTCATCCAACGGTCCGTGGGCGTGACGTCTGAGGCTGAGACTAGGGCACGTCCAGAACATGTGAGCCAGATCTGCTTCACCTGTGTGACGTCTTATACAGGTCTTGTCAAAAGTAGGATTAAAAAAAGCGATCCGTGTTCTGCTTAGGTGCATACGGTGTAAAACCTTGAACTGTATTAAACTCAATCGGGCGCATGAGGTACTACCTTTCAGTTTCTCTTTTGATCTGTTTTTAACATGTTTGTCTTCTAGTACTGGTGCCAGCCTTTTCTTCATCAGGTTGTATTTGAATTGTACTGCACTGCACAAGCCTGCTGAAGGAGTCATGTGAGTGTTTATGTGGATGTTGATGTGCCTCAGGGTTTGTGTGCCTCGGATAAAGGAGGTGTTCTGGGAGGCCTATCCCAGCTCTGTCCAGTGTAGTGGAACAAAAGCCCAGTGTAGCTGTTTAAATTTGCCATTCTTTCCTGGATAAAGCTCGGACAATGCTCTGATCTCATGTTATTCATATTACGGTCTTGCTTGGCACCCCAGTGCTCCAAAAAGCATTGCACCTCTAACCACCCAAGGCAGGAGGCTCTCAGCTTGGACCCAAATACCATTGAGCTGATCTGTCCTTTCTACAGGTTCCTGTAGTATCCATCATGGCCACAGCCCATGGCATCCTATTGCAACATACAACTGACGCAAGAGCCCAAGTGGCATTCCTTAATGGAGATCAACTAAAGGTTTGCTTCTTTGACTCCTCTTAGCTAATACCATTCTACTTTGACAGGTCATTTGTGTTTGACTGGTATTCATGAAGATTTCTTGCTGTATAAGTATACCCAGATACAGTATCTAGACTTTAAGCTTTGTGTATGGTGGAAAGGTGCCAGTTTAGATAAACAAAATCCAGAGACATTTCCAAATGAGTTAAAAATGGCAAGAGTTGATCTAATGTTTACACGGGACAGGTGTGGAACATATACTGTATGTGTTTTCATGGCATGCAATAGATTATATTATTTTATACAATCCAAGCCATGAAAACATTCAAAGCAATTAGCCCTTGTAACCAATTAGTAGTCATTTAAAATAGATTTTTATCCTTAGCCAGGGGTTTTCAAACTTTATTGATACCACAAACCCTCAAATATGATAATCCCCTTGAGAGGGACCCCCTAAAATATGCAGCTTTATATTTTTATGTATAAAGGCCCATTGATAGTTTTATTTTATTTTATTTTATTTTGTTTATTTATTTTTTCCTTTCTTTTTCTCTTCCTTTTCTTTTTTTGATCCGTTGTAGAAGCCAAAAGTGAGGTTTTTTTTTTTTTTTTTACTTTTTTTGCACTTTTTTTTTTTTCCTCCAGCTTGAAACCCCTTGTCCTCAGTGACACATGGGAAGGCGTGACACTGCTTCTACATGGAGTGGGTTTTAAGTGATAGATTCACCAGATGGAGAAGGTGGTGGCCAGCAGCCATTGTCCACTGAATCCACATCAGAGGTTCAAGTCATTTACGAAAGAAGCAGCAGAAACGACGTAGCCTTGAACTCCACTTGCACCAGGAAGACAGGCCGACAATTAATACTCTTGGGGATTGAAGTCATTGTATTCAAGAACTGAGGGCGCTAGCTAGTATTGCAGAAGGGAATGCCTGCGACCTGCCAGCGTTAACTAAACATTTCAGTGGGCCATGAAATGGGTGCAAATGTGGGTTTAACTTAAGTGGAAATGCAAGTTCCTAACAAGACCGCTGAGGCTAAAAATGCAATCAAGTCTGAAGGTCTCTAATTGGCTCTGGATTGGTGCCGGCACATGCGGTAGGGTGTTTCCAAACAGTAGCCAGTGGCAGTGTGATTCTCGGGGGGAATTTTATTGCCCTTTTTGTTACCAGGGTGAACCAGTATGCTTCTTCTGGTTTGGCAAAGACTAGAAGCCCTTAGGGTGCACATTAGAGCAATAATGGTGGGGAAAACTGACTACATTTATCCTGTGGCGTGGAAGAAAGGCCACAGAGCTCTCAGCTTCATCCCCTAGACTACGGACAAAAGCAAGACTGTTTGTGCCACTAGTCTTGCCAGAACTATTTCTGAAAAAACGAACTATTTATTCACTTTCTGCTATATTTAATGAAGCCGATAATAGTTGCGGTAGGGTTAGGGAATGCTAGGTCATGTCTCGGACTTAATTATTTCCATGTTAGCTACCACTAGCTGTCAGACTTAATGGTTAAATGGTGCTTGTCAACACTGGCTGTCATATGCAGCTATATGTTTAAGTGCAATTCAATCACAAGTTGTTTCTTAAGGGCGAGGCTCTGAGTTGTCACACCTTGAATTCATCCGCCTATGTGTGACACACCTTCTAATGGAAAAAAAAAAATCCAAACCCAAAACATTGACTATATTGTCCATTAAACATTAGACATAGACTTTTAATGGAAAAAAGGTGCGATTTATTCGAACAGTAGGCTCAGATTGTTTTGAACTGCTGTGGATTAGATTTGTTTTGTATCAAATAAAGAGGACAGGACGCTGTCCCCCGATTTGGACTGGCTGCTGCGTTTTCAAGATCTTTCTGGCACGTTTACTATTAGAATTTTACTTTGTTTGGACAGTGACTTGAAGAAACAGGATATCCCTTCTTTTATGGCCACAAAAGAGGCTTTTTTGCTGTGTATTTAGTGGGTGTGTTGATACGACTCTTGTGTAAATAAAATGAGTGATTTCTGCTGGCCTTTTGTAACTTTCATACTTTTTCTATGCGTCCAGTTCTGATTTATTAGAGCCAGGCTTTTATCCATTCCGTCGTAGGAGGTTTTTGGCCAAAGGGAAAGTTTCTATTTCTTCACTTTGTTATAGTATTTTGAAAAGAACAGATTGTTCTGGGATATCCTGGGTGAAGGTCAGTGGTGGGTGGTGGAATAGCCCTCCTCAGATAGTGTGTTGTCATACTATAAACACTTTCCCATAGTCCCATGGGTCTACATGATGCACATCCTTTCATCAGGGCAGGCACACCCACTTCCCACACCCCGTCTCTTTACCTGACAGTCTAAGGGTGTGAGAAATCCCTCAGAGAGGATATGGCTGTATGTTCAGAATCTGAATGTTTACTCAAGACACGCCTTACAACCTGAAGAATCAGATCGGGTTCTTTCTCTCATACTTGGGTTTGTATCTGATTAAATGCTTTGCATTTTGTGCTGCACTGATTGAAGAAAGAAAGTGAAATTATTGAAATAGTGTCCTCGTTTTACAGTGCAGGTGTTCACATATGTTGAGGCGTAGTTAAAGGCTGTTGCTGTAATGTAGGCGGTAAGTGACTGAAGTCCCCTGCCAATTGCCTTTTGAAGAAAGGTGTCAACCAAGTCTTTTTTTATCAGTGTGAGATCTACACAATAACTGATTTTAAAGTGATTTTAATTTAGTCATCAGTGACTGAAAGTGCAAAAGTAATGTACACTGAACAAAATTATAAACGCAACACTTTTGTTTTTGCCCCCATTTTTCATGAGCTGAACTCAAAGATCTAAGACTTTTTCTATGTACACAAAAGGCCTATTTCTCTCAAATATTGTTCACAATTATGTCTAAATCTGTGTTAGTGAGCACTTCTCCTTTGCCGAGATAATCCATCCACCTCACAGGTGTGGCATATCAAGATGCTGATTAGACAGCATGATTATTGCACAGGTGTGCCTTAGGCTGGCCACAATAAAAGGCCACTCTAAAATGTGCAGTTTTTTCACACAGCACAATGCCACAGATGTCGCAAGTTTTGAGGGAGTGTGCAATTGGCATGCTGACTGCAGGAATGTCTACCAGAGCTGTTGCCTGTGAATTGAATGTTCATTTCTTTACCATAAGCTGTCTCCAAAGGCGTTTCAGAGAATTTAGCAGTACATCCAACCGGCCTCACAACCGCAGACCACGTGTAACCACACCAGCCCAGGACCTCCACATCCAGCATCTTCACCTCCAAGATCGTCTGAGACCAGCCACCCGGACAGCTGCTGCAACAATCGGTTTGTGAGCATGCAGATGAGCTTCCCTGAGACGGTTTCTGACAGTTTGTGCAGAAATTCTTTGGTTATGCCGTCCTCATCGGGGTCTCGACCTGACTGCAGTTCGTCATTGTAACCGACTTGAGTGGGCAAATGCTCACATTCGATGGTGTCTGGCACTTTGGAGAGGTGTTCTCTTCACGGATGAATCCTGGTTTTCACTGTACAGGGCAGATGGCAGACAGCGTGTATGGCATTTGCTGATGTCAACGTTGTGGATCGAGTGGCCCATGGTGGCGGTGGGGTTATGGTATGGGCAGGCGTATGTTATGGACAACGAACACAGGTGCATTTTATTGATGGTATTTTGAATGCACAGAGATACCGTGACGAGATCCTGAGGCCCATTGTTGTGCCATTCATCCACGACCATCACCTCATGTTGCAGCATGATAATGCACGGCCCCATGTTGCAAGGATCTGTACACAATTCCTGGAAGCTGAAAACATCCGAGTTCTTGCATGGCCAGCATACTCACCGGACATGTCACCCATTGAGCATGTTTGGGATGCTCTGGATCGGCGTATACAACAGCATGTTCCAGTTCCTGTCAATATCCAGCAACTTCGCACAGCCATTGAAGAGGAGTGGACCAACATTCCACAGGCCACAGTCAACAACCTGATCAACTCTATGCGAAGGAGAAGTGTTGCACTGCGTGAGGCAAATGGTGGTCGCACCAGATATTGACTTTTTTTTTTTTTTTGGACCCCCCCGGCCCGGACCCCCCCCAATACAGTAAAACTGCACATTTTAGAGTGGCCTTTTATTGTGGCCAGCCTAAGGCACACCTGTGCAATAATCATGCTGTCTAATCAGCATCTTGATATGCCACACCTGTGAGGTGGATGGATTATCTCGGCAAAGGAGAAGTGCTCACTAACACAGATTAAGACAGATTTGTGAACAATATTTGAGAGAAATAGGCCTTTTGTGTACATAGAAAAAGTCTTAGATCTTTGAGTTCAGCTCATGAAAAATGGGGGCAAAAACAAAAGTGTTGCATTTATAATTTTGTTCAGTGTGCTTCATTAAACATGAATGCATTTTTGCACTTCATGGAAGCAGTGTATTTTATTTTATGTTTTTATTTTTATTTTTTATTTTGCCATGAATAAAGATTTGATGCAGAAATGGATGGCAATACAAAAATATAGTGAAATTACAGCGCTTGCAAGGCCTTTATAAAACCTGGCAATTTCTAGTAATGTACTTCATTAAACATGAATGCATTTTGCACCTCATGGAAGCAGTTTATTTTATTTTATTTTATTTTATTTTATTATTTTTAATTTTTTTTTTATTTAATTAATTTTTTTTTTATTTTATTTTGCCATGAATAAAGATTTGATGCAGATATGGATGGCCTTTATAAAACCTGGCAATTTTTTAATGTGTAAATTCAGTTTTTTTTTAAATGAGCTGATTTTTAAAAAAAATCATAATCAGCTTTTGTTTGTACATGCACAAAATTTTAGACGTGTTTTTTTTTTTTTATAACTTAAAAATTAATACTTAAGTATTTTTTTTACCACCTCATTTATTTAGACTTAAAATCTTTTATTGTTAGAATATTTTTTTAATCAAAATGTTACACACAACAATGTCATTGTAATATTGCTTTCTGAATTGCAATTGGTCTCTCTTATATTTATTTGCACACTGAATGTCATCTAAACTGCAAAGGCACAAAACCATAATGTGTTGATTCTCGTGCACAACTAACAGAAAACAAGATGTCTCCGTGGCATTTCAACCAAAGCTTAAACCTGAACTTACCCAAAACTTTAACAACTGCAAGCAAGCTGTTTCTGCAAGGAAATGTAGTTGTAGTTAGGAGAAATATTCCAATATATAACCAAGATATTGCACTTAGATATTCTATTAAAAAATGTTCATCATGTTAACAAAGTTGGCATAGACTCTAACCTCAAATGGTAGCTGTTGTTGTGCTGATGCAGTGAAGTTTGTG
Organism: Coreius guichenoti; assembly: GCA_039654105.1. Taxonomy (NCBI): domain Eukaryota; kingdom Metazoa; phylum Chordata; class Actinopteri; order Cypriniformes; family Gobionidae; genus Coreius; species Coreius guichenoti. The sequence goes on along the minus strand of CM077177.1, from coordinate 15,283,973 downwards.
AATGTTTGTCCACTCCACTGATGCAAAGTTCATGATCAGTAATTGCTGTTGACAGACATAAATCCCCATTAGCAGTACCCACGCTTCCTGACGATGACCCTAACCTGACCTCTGTGACCTGTGCTCAGCACAGAAGAGGAAAGAGCCAGATGTACTCTGGTTCGTGTCCTTTAAACAGAGGAAATTTGATCTGCTCTTGGAAACCACGGCTTTCATTATTGCTTCCAAGTGGTATTCTGGGAAAATAATGGAGTTTCATATCTGAAGCAGATTGCTCAAGTAAGGCAACCAAACACTGTGTACATGTTTTTGTGTCTACTCTTAAGTGCAAGAGCACAGCTGATTGGTTGATGGAGATCAATGGAGTGACATGAATGAGTGATTAATCAGTCGCTGGAGTGATATGGGCTGATGCTAACTGAAGGATCAATCAGTGTTTATGATAAGGTATGTGATCAGATGTCTGCTGTCTGAGCATCAGACAACACTTTAAGTCAACATGAAATGAAAACCTTGTTGACTCCTGGTCTTATTGTGCATGATTATATGAGTGCACATTGTTCCAAAGAAAAAAATGTTTGTCTTCATAGCCTTTTATCAAAATGTAATAACTTGTTCAGTCTCTGAAACAACTTTCCTTTTTAGCTGGTCAATGTTAACCAATAACTGGTCAGTGTTAGACAATGTCAACAACCAATATCGACAGCAAATTCTCATCCAGGTCTGGTATTGAACGCCTACTTTTCACAATTTAATCAATCCAGTTTAACTCAAAAAATGCCATTACGGATGTAAAATGAGTTGCAGATGCCGTGCAATGTTGAATTAAACATGTTTTTGAAACTAATAACAAAAATGTTTTAAGATTTATTCATAGTCTATGCAAACAGTATTTCCAGAAGTATGTATTCCACCAGATAGGATTTGCATGAAATGCCTGAAAGCTGGGTAGTGCGTTGCTACAGAACCAAAAAATGGCTAACGTTTCTGCAGTAAAGATGTTCTGTGACAGCTGTTCAGCTTTTTAATCGTCCTCTCCAGCTGTATTTCTAAGCTAAAGGTTTGTAAACGGGAGTTAATAGACAGAAGGCATTCAGAATTATGATCATTTCAAATCAAGTCTTGCATAATCTGCTTTAACTTGTTTACTATCTTCACTAAACCCACTTTAACAGAAGCAGGCTTTATTTGTAGGCACGTAGAGAAAGCTAGTAAAGAAAACATCTTTATTTGTGAGGATTAGTACATTGTTGGCAGTGTAAATCCGTTTAATATGTTTATAAAGGGTTTAAACTGTTCTAGATTTTTATGTTTTCCAAAGAAAACGTGTGGCGCTTGTTCACGCCAAACTTGCTGACACAATGTTAGTGTGTCGCTTTGTGGTTTCTAAGGTGGTTGTCTATTAGCCAGAGTCAAAAGAGCCCCCCCCCCCAAGTCTTTAAGATATTCATTTTAATGGTATTGTTTTGCTCCTTTTATGGCAGCTAATTGAAAATCCTAAGTCTGATTGCTAAGAAAAATAATAACACACCTCCTCCCCAGTAAACCTCATAATTTGAGTTAGGGCTACACAATCAATTGAATTTCTATCGTGATTACAATTACAGATGCCACAATTACGTAATTGTTTAAAGGTGTATTACAAAAAAAAGTCCACTTACATTATTCTGCATGCATAAGATTTTTTTTTTTTCTTTCTACATGTTAAGTTTTTTTTTCCCATTGTTTTAATTTTAGTTTTAGTATAACATTATAATACCATGCATATTTTTACGTTTCTTTTTATTTAAAAAAAGAAATCAAACCAATGTATAGTTGCTATTTGAGGCTTAATGCTATAGAAAAGCAATAAAAGTTTTTCAGGAAGAGTGTTTTCAGCTTATTTTCATATAAAAATATAGCGTCCAGTTGCTTCAAACAATGGTATAAAGCTATTCAAAACATCATTCAATGTAAATTGTGATAGTCGTAATTAAGAATCGCAATTACAATTTCAAGGGAATAATCGACAATTATGATTTTTGTCATAATCGTGCAGCCCTAATTTGAGGTGTTATTCATGTCTGTCACATTAACAGTTCAGTAATCGTGACAGTTGCCTTAACTACAGTGTTATTTTAGTATTATTTATACTATTATTTATAGTATTTATTCATTTTTTTTAATTAGCTTTTATTTTTTATATTTTAATTTTAGTAATTTTGTTATGTACTTATGTAATTTTTTACTTGTTTTTTTTTTTTTTAGCTTTTTAGCTGTGATTTAAAAAAAAAAAAATTTATTTCAGTTTTAGTAAATTTAGTACTTCAACATAAACTTAAATTTATTTACTTTTTGTTTATTTTTTTAATTTCATATTTATATTTCATTTAATTTCTGCTTTAAGTTTTCTTAAACAGTTTTAGTTAATAATAAAAACGCTGCCTAGCAAACACAATGCTGGCTAGTAATTGGTTCTCTATAGTTCATGTTCTTGTTTTTGTTCACTGTAACATCTCTTTTTCACTTTACACTTGTCAGCTCTCCCAGTGGACAGTGCAGAAAGGAGGTGTGGCATAGAGGAAGAGGGCGGTCCCAGTTAGACCGGGAACATCTGTCTGACTGTGTGGACAGAGCACTTATTCAGACTCTGAGCTCAAGCTTACAGTTGTAGTCAGATATTAAAATATCCAGACTGCTTATACTGCAAATCCAGTGGAGAATTAAACCTGAGGCTGTGCTGTTTCAAAGAGTACTTTTTTGTGTTGATCTTGTGGAGTAGAGGGAGTTTCATCAGCTATTTCAGGACCAGCTCTGTGATTTGATGGTGAGAGATGTATGAGCCGTTGCGGTCTGCGTGCTTCCCACACCGCAGCATTCAGGGCTGAGATCAACACAGCTCTCGCTGCCTGGATTTCACGCGACAATGTTCTCTTGATGTGCCTTTCTGTGAGGTGAGAATGCTGTCTTTGATTTAGAGAAATCAAAATGTGAAGTCACTTTAATATTGTGTTTGTTTCTGTATTTCTCAGCTAGTGTAACTCAGTTAGAGTTTGTTGTGTGGGTTGCACACAACATCACTGCAGATAGATAATCTTTATGTATACTTACCCTTTGGCCCCAGGGTAGGGTTGCACCAACCATTTGAAATTTCTTACTTAAATTGGAACATAAAAGTCCACACTAGTGGCTTAGTAACTACTAGCTAGTTTGCAACTAACTCAGTACTTGCACCATTTGTTATTAAGGCAGAATGTAGCTAGTGAGCTCTCCGTAAAGTACGTTTACCTTCAATGATCCAATAGCAGCCTTCAAATACATGAGCAGAAGACCAGAAACCATTTGAAATGAATAAGGATCAATAAACATTTATTTTGATTTTATTTGACATGCACAACACGGACCGATGCACACAGCGCACACCTGTTTAGGACGGGTTTGTGTTGGTGAGCCGCTAGCAAAATAGTAATCCATTCACATAATGTTCTCTCTCTTAAAATGTAAATGAGTGTAAATGTCAGCATATACAGTATGTCTAAAGAATTGTAGTCTGTCGGGTAAAACAAGAGCTTATTGATGCAGTTCAGTCAGTCTGCCATTTTATTCCAAGTCTTAGTCCTGATCGTAGGCTTCCGTAAATATTTAGTTTATACCTTGAGTTACGCTTCAACTAAGTTTAATGGTGCAATGCAAAAATACTCAGTAGTGTGTAAGTTGTAACTTAGTGTCAATTTATGTCAATACTAGGCTAAGTTGTAACTTACACACGGCTGGTGCAACCGGCTCCAGATGAACTGGTGTGTGCTTGTATCATTTTTGTCCCGTGCCCATAGCTAAGTGACTCAGTGAAGTTTTGAACTCAACTGAGAAGCTATTATGAATGGAATGAGACTGGTGTGCATTTTTCCTGTGGGTGTGCCAAGTGGCATAATGCATACTTAATCAGCTATACGTAAACATCCTGTTGATGATTTATTTATCTAATGTTACTGTCCTTTTTGATGTATGTTTGTCCATTGTGTACTGATCTGTTTTTGTTGGATGAGGACATCTGTGTGTTTGTGTGTGTACGTTCACTACAATACACTCTTTAAAATAAAGGTTCATTGTTCACTACAATACACTCTTAAAAATAAAGGTTCATTTTTGGCACAAAGAGGTTCTTTATAGTGGAAAAGTGTTCTTTAGATTATTAAAATGGCTAAGAAAGAAAGTTATTTGGGGATCCTAAAATGGTTCTTCTGTGGCATCACTGTGAAAACAACGTGAACTTTTATTTTTGAGAGTGTACGATAGTATCTTTGTCCTTTTCTGTAGCGTTTTGCATTGTGATGATTATCACCATGGTGACATTTGGACTGTGCTTTTGTTGATGACCCACTAACTGTATATTAATTAATAACCAGTATCAGCACGTGCGATTTTGGTATTTGCTCGTCCAATCACAGTTGAGCTTGGGGAAACTCATTATATACTCTGCTCGACCGCAGTCCCCAGTATTGAAGCCCCGGGATTAGCACATACAATGCGGCCTGCTGAATCACAAACACGCCTGGCAAAAAGAGACAGTTTGCGTGTGCTGGATAATACTGGTTCTCTGGACTCTGGAGGAGTCTGAGCCTGGGGAATCAGGCTTAAACGTGGCTGTGGAATGAAGCTAATGTGGGTCAGGGGTCTGTATTTTGAAAACTATTTGGCTCGTCGTCTGCCTGATGGACAGCATTTTTCATCTTTCCTCTCTAGTTGCCTTTCTTGTTTTGTGCTCAGATCCCTGAGGGGTGTAGCCTATGACCCCTGTGGGACGCCTCTGCTACTGTCCTGATGTTAATGATTACACACACAGTCCCATTGAGTTTAAATGTGGCTATATGGCATCCGGTACACCCAACAACCTTACTATCTAGGGACATAGATAATGTTCATGTGTGCGTGTTTGACATGACTTGTTTTTGGACATTATCTTACATGAATGTATGCATGCATAGATATGGTCTTAACATTTTCTCAGTTAAAACTAGTAAAATCTGGAAACATGAAAACCTAAAATACAAATTGTATACATTTGAAGTTCTAGCATTGATATCTTTTTAATTTATATGTTTGGAAGTCCATGCAATATATCTATTTAATTAATTTTTTTATTTATTTAATTAATTTAAATTCATTTTTAAAAAATTTAAGTAAATTAATGAATGTATTATATTAAGCATTTATACGTATTTTAAATAGTTTAAATCTATATAGAATATAGATTTTTACTTATATAGATAAAATAACATGCACACTTTATAAAAAAATTTGTGTATTTGTATCTTCTTGTTTTCTGTTTGCTTTCTTGCTTCCCATTTTATTTCATTTATGTTTAATATTATTCATTGTTACATATAATCGTGATTCAAAGACCTTTCGTTTGTTTGTTTTTTCCCCCCCTTGTTTTCTTGCACAACAGCAACAGATAAATCTCATGGTTGCATATGCCAATAACAGGCTTAACATTGCTTTGATTAGTTCAGTAGGGATCAATATTGTAACTTGCCATTAGGAAAATTGGCTTGTGACTGCTGGATGAGAGACCAAAGGCCAGGGTTTGTTTTCTAGTCAATCCTAGGCTGGCCTGAGAGCTGCACTGGCTGACCTCCATTATGTAAACTCTAAAATGGAAACCCATCCGCTCTTCTGCAGCCCCACTGATCAAGGCTTCTAGAGTAATGGATTAGCTTTTAATGAGAGAGGCAGAACAATTACAGACAATGTCGCAAGCCTGCGGAGCTGTTGGTTTAGTGTTAGTTTCATGACTGCATTTGATATCAGAGCACTGATGATGATGGATTTTTTTCCATGCAGATGACACGGGCACAAAATAAATGGCGCAGGGAGAGAAAATTTCACAGAGCAAATAAGGAAAGACAGACTAACAGTCACACATTCATTAGATTATTCAGTGAGGTCTGGTGTTGAAGTGCTGTTGTCTTTCCCAGGGTAAAAGCTCTTTAGGTCATATCCTGGAAGAGATATGACTGCTGGCTACATCATGGGACCTCAAAATCCTGCCTCATCTGTTCATACAATTGCTGTGCAATTATGCTATTATGGAGCGCCAGGGCTTGAGTGATGTTTGCTCTGGGATGTATGCGTTAGTGTTGGTTTGGTTTAAAGGCACAGTATCTTAGGACTATCTATGAAGGCCTTTACTCTGCTCTTTGCAATCAACCTGCGTTAGAACACTACTGTTTAAAATGTTGGTGTCGTAATATTGTGAAGTATTTTATTGTAATATTGTAATGTAATTCTAATATACAGTATTTTAAAATGTAATTTATTCCTGTGATGTCAAAGCTGAATTTTCAGCATCATTACTCCAGTCTTCAGTGTCACATGATCCTTCAGAAATCTTTTTTATATGCTGATTTGATGCTCAAGAAACATTTCTTATTATCAATGTTGTAAATAGTTGTGCTGCTTAATATTTTTTGTGGAAACAGTGATATATTTTTTTTTTATGATTCTTTATTTGAAATATTTTTTTTTTATAATAATTAAAAGTATTTACCGTCACTTTTTAGTCAGTTTAATGCATACTTGCTGATAGGGCTACACGATATATCGAAATTGAAATATCGCAAATGTACATATGCATATCGCAATGGCTTTGTGATGACTGAATGATTTTCATTTTTAGCTTGCCCCAGAAAGCAGAATAGACTGGACACATGACTGTTACATAAGTGTGACATGCATAATGTTAAAAACAGTTTTGCAACAGAAAAAGCCATGGAAAAAAACTCAATGTGGTACTCACACGCACAGAAAGCCACCTCTCCGACAGATAGTGTGAATATATATGTGTTTGTGTGTGTGTGTGTGTGTGTGTGTGTGTGTGTGTATATATGTATATGTGTATATACACTCACCTAAAGGATTATTAGGAACACCATACTAATACTGTGTTTGACCCCCTTTCGCCTTCAGAACTGCCTTAATTCTACGTGGCATTGATTCAACAAGGCGCTGAAAGCATTCTTTAGAAATGTTGGCCCATATTGATAGGATAGCATCTTGCAGTTGATGGAGATTTGTGGGATGCACATCCAGGGCACGAAGCTCCCGTTCCACCACATCCCAAAGATGCTCTATTGGGTTGAGATCTGGTGACTGTGGGGGCCATTTTAGTACAGTGAACTCATTGTCATGTTCAAGAAACCAATTTGAAATGATTCGAGCTTTGTGACATGGTGCATTATCCTGCTGGAAGTAGCCATCAGAGGATGGGTACATGGTGGTCATAAAGGGATGGACATGGTCAGAAACAATGCTCAGGTAGGCCGTGGCATTTAAACGATGCCCAATTGGCACTAAGGGGTCTAAAGTGTGCCAAGAAAACATCCCCCACACCATTACACCACCCCCACCAGCCTGCACAGTGGTAACAAGGCATGATGGATCCATGTTCTCATTCTGTTTACGCCAAATTCTGACTCTACCATCTGAATGTCTCAACAGAAATCGAGACTTATCAGACCAGGCAACATTTTTCCAGTCTTCAACTGTCCAATTTTGGTGAGCTCGTGCAAATTGTAGCCTCTTTTTCCTATTTGTAGTGGAGATGAGTGGTACCCGGTGGGGTCTTCTGCTGTTGTAGCCCATCCGCCTCAAGGTTGTGCGTGTTGTGGCTTCACAAATGCTTTGCTGCATACCTCGGTTGTAACGAGTGGTTATTTCAGTCAAAGTTGCTCTTCTATCAGCTTGAATCAGTCGGCCCATCCTCCTCTGACCTCTAGCATCAACAAGGCATTTTCGCCCACAGGACTGCCGCATACTGGATGTTTTTCCCTTTTCACACCATTCTTTGTAAACTCTAGAAATGGTTGTGCGTGAAAATCCCAGTAACTGAGCAGATTGTGAAATACTCAGACCGGCCCGTCTGGCACCAACAACCATGCCACGCTCAAAATTGCTTAAATCACCTTTCTTTCCCATTCTGACATTCAGTTTGGAGTTCAGGAGATTGTCTTGACCAGGACCACACTCCTAAATGCATTGAAGCAACTGCCATGTGATTGGTTGATTAGATAATTGCATTAATGAGAAATTGAACAGGTGTTCCTAATAATCCTTTAGGTGAGTGTATATATTGTATATATATATTGTGTGTGTGTGTGTATATATATAATATAATATAATATATATATATATTATATATAGTATATTTATATTTGAATTTTTAAAATTCATAATTATAACTGGTACTGTTGTTTAATACATATTAAAAGTTTTACACTTTTAAGCTAAGCTAAAATATTTCTTAAAATGTAATAAAATACAAAAAAATGTATTTCCAATTATTGGCAACATTTAAACTATTTAAAATTAAGACTACTTATCCAAATATCTTCTTCCTGTCACAACCGTTGCAACAGCAAAGAAAGAAAATGCAAATTGCCAATGAGCAGTACATTTCCCATGACATCACTTGAGTTGTGTGCCTCTTTGAGAACTCTTTCCTTTATAAATCCAACTGCCCAAACTCTTTAGATGGTGCCTAAATGTGGTGAGACTTTTAATGAAACTGATTACAAGTACACAAAACAAGGCACACTTGTCTTCCCATGTATTTAAAGAATGCACATATTTTATTAATCTTTAGAATGCTAATCTTTGCTTTCAAGCTATGCATGTCAGATTTGTTGATTCTATTGGCGATTGACCGATAAGCAAATAGTAATTCTGTCTCCTCCACATTCAGCCGTTTGCAGGGAAAACCAACAACCGGGACGGATACAGTTTTCTATAGGTTCCAGACATTCTGTTGACAACTGAAGACAAAGCGCTCCGTGTTCTGAAGCTTAGGAAGTGTTTGTGACCACAAGTAATTACCAGTATTTTTTGCAATACTGATTGAAATTCTAGTTGCTTCTTTCACTTTATTTCTCTTAAGATCTGTCTGTGGAATGAGGATAATAAGAACGGTTTCTTTTTAATTTTACAGCTCTTTAAGGCAAATCAGACCCTTCTGTCAGAGCATATAAAAACAATTAACCTCCTGCCATTTAGGGGTGGGCGATATACCGGTAGACACAATTAACCGGTATAAATTTGTCAACCAGTAGAGGTTTTGGACTATTGTCTTTATCACAGTTATGCGTTCACGTGACGTTGCTGTGCTGCACCGTCACGAAAACGTATCATTTGCATGCATTTCTGTGCGTCTCTCAACAGTGTTCGGCAGTAGCGTCTAATAGCGAAACTGTAAGTTTATCTGCTTCAAGAACAGCGCCGTTATTACCTCGCTAGTGAGAAATGTCATGTAGCTTTTAAGTTGCTAAACTATTTTACTGATAAAATCGCCAGAGCAGCGCTGCCAACACGTTTCTGTGCGAGTGTGTGTCCGTACTGTGTGTGCGTTTGAGTGGGAGAGAGAGCGGGAGAAAGAGAGTGCTTTCCGTACAGAATAAAACGTAAGTTTGTGGCAAAAACATGGAAATAATTTGTCATTTTTATCCTATTGTTTACTATATTATTTGCTTGGTCAGTGTTGTTGTGGATTTTGGTTATTTTGCTGCTGTCGGCTGTAAGGACTTTTGAAATAACTGAAATCATTTGGCGAAATGATATAGAACTGTAATGCGGTCAAGACCTGCCTGGAACTACTTTAGCCATGGCTTTTCCTGAAAATAATTGCACACCTTAGAATGTTCGTCAGCCAGTCAAATTCAAGCATTCAAAAGTTAAAGGGGTCATGAATTGAGAAATCAGCTTTCTCTTTTGATATATGAAAGGTCATTGTAATATAAGAATATCCTGTAAATTTCAGAGCTGAAAACTTCCTTGTTAGTCAAAGAAAAGCTTTTATTGACAGCTGGCTCAGCAAACGATCAATCTGCGAATGTTCTTACCTGTGACTTCAGAGTGCAGTGAAACGCCGCCTTAAGACGAACGCCTAATTCTGTAGCCGTGCCCACCGACTCGCACATGACATGTTATAGATAAATAACATAGGCCTACGTGGAGCTAAACCGGATCGAACTTCCAAGCATTAAAACTTATGGCATGTTTCAAACATGCCATGAGCTTCCTTCGGATTCCAATATTAGGAATGCATGGTTGAACTTTATTTTTTACTGAAGATCCAGCTTACGTGGGGAAGACATTGCATTTATCCTCTTCATTTCACTGTGAATTCGTTTGTAAACGAGACTGGATTTGCAGACAGGATGAGATTAAAAAACTATGCTGTGCCTTCTGGATCTGACAGGAATGATGCAACACAATTATGTATGAGTAAAAAATGTTTTTTATATGTGATAGTATTGCATTGTTACGTTTGATATCTACTGATTATGTACGTGTCTAACTAAACATAACTCACCACGCTGTTACAGGCAGGAGTATTCTTTGTATTTGAGGTGTTGTTGGTTCATTGTGCTGCGATTCAAAAAAATACAATCGCGGAAGTTTTGAACATGCTGATTTGTCTGAGGTGAAGTTTTGCTAATGCATGTAGTACTTGGCTTGTGGGTGCGCGCGTGTGTTAGTTATGCACGGTCCGCGGTTATATCCACCGATCGGGCTGGCCAAGTAATAAAAAATAACATTCCAATTAATTGCGGGTAGATGAGTGATAAATCATTGTGTTTGTTTGATAAAGACATTTTGCGAGCCCTGTGGGCGAATCATTCCGGTTGCCGTTTCTCCACATTGGAAGTTTTCAAAACAGTTCCTCCCTGTAAGGGAGCCGAAGCTCATTATAATATGTATAATATGCAAAACTGTTATCCAATCATAGCAGTGGGCGTTTACTTTCAAGTCTTCAATGCGGCACGCGGCACGCAGAATGTGTCCAAATCATCTTATTTTTGAATAGTTTATATATTGTTTTTTTTTTTAAACATAACTTCACAAACATCTTATTGTAAAATGTTTTGCTTGAAAATACTATTTCTCTTTAAAATCAATGTCGTATAATGCAAATACATTTACATGTATTGGATGAGAACAAAACTTGAGCTGAATAATGGCACTACTTGTTTCATAATTGACCATTACCCATAAAAACGTGCGTTCCAGGAGCTAAGCTCAAAACCAGGGTAGAAAATAGCCTATTACTTATTCATTATGATGTTTTTGAATGTAAAAACCATGCGAATGTCATAAGTTGACCTCAGACAACAGTATAAAAAAAATTAAAAAAGCCAGTTCATGACCCCTTTAATCAAACAACAAAAGAGAGAAAATCTCTCACTGCTCTTGACTGAATCACTTTTGTAACTTTAGTAAGAATAAATGTTTGTCTGTGTTTAATTTACACAGTAAAGACTATGCAGTGTTTTTTATCCATTTTGATTACTTTATACAATTTATGTAGTATTTCTGATGCTTGAAGCTTTTCAGGTAGGTCTATTTAATTTGTGTCATTATTCTTTTGTAGTTTGTTGTCCTAAATGCTTGTATTTAGTTTTGTTGTTCTTATTTTATCACTGTTTACTTCTGTAAGCTTGAGTTTCTTTTTTTATTTTTTTTTTATTTTTTTTTTTACCTAGGCTAGTATTAGTTTTTTGTAACATTGAAAATGGTGACAAGAATTATGAAATTTCAGTGGTATCAAACATTTTGATGATATAAAAAAAAGTATTTAAAGCAAATATATCTATATGATGATTATATCGTTATCGTGAAATAAAATGACTCCTATCGTGCTATAAAATTTTGGTCATAACACCCACCCCTACTGCTATTTTTCAAGTTCTAGTCACCAGATATCCTCATTTGAATGACTGTTTATATATAAGCAGCATACAGAAATGCAAAATGATTTTCACAGAAAGATAAAATGTATAGTGGTCCCAAAAAGGTCACTTTTGAACACTGAAGTCGCGTTTAAAATGTCTGAACGTCATTGCATTAGAAAACTAAGTGGCATTTACAAACAAATGCTGCTAGAAGTAACTGCTAGAAGAGCCATTTTTTTGTAATAACTTTAACCAAATGGTCTCAAGGTGATTATGGTGGATGTATGAAGTCATCAATATAAATATGGACATCTGACAAGCAGAATGTGTCCAAATCATCTTATTTTTGAATAGTTTATATATTGTTTTACAAACATAACTTCACAAACATCTTATTGTAAAATGTTTTGCTTGAAAATACTATTTCTCTTTAAAATCAATGCCGTATAATGCAAATACATTTACATGTATTGGATGAGAACAAAACTTGAGCTGAATAATGGCACTACTTGTTTCATAATTGACGAATTTTGCAACATCGACAGTTATTGAAATAAATTGAATCAACATTGAACTGACTGCAGCAGAATTTGAAATGTATCTCATATTTGAAGTTTGCATCATTGATTTGTTATTTACCCGTTACTATGAAGCTGCTATGAAACAATCTATATTGTATAAAGTGCTATATAAATAAATGTTACTTGACTTGACAGTGTGTGTTCAAATATTTTTAGGGTCCACTGCATCATATTTGCTCTTGACTTTCATTCTGAAACCATTAATCTGAGCATGAGTGTATGTACAGTGTTTCATCATGTGTAGGAGTGTAAACATGCTTCATGATTTTGGTGTATTCTCATAATACATTGACTCCTGATCCAGCATGATAGGGGATTGTTTTCGGAAGGATCAATACAGCATTCATAAAGAGAGAACTTTGCTTACATAAATGATGCCTGTTGAATCAGATCAGAGAGGTGGTGTGAACGGCAACACACGCCCTGCTGAAGTGTGGTCACCAGGGTGGGGCATGGAGATACGCGGGCTGGGCTGTCATGGATTAGCTCCACTGGTGTATGACAGAAAGAGAGATTTCATAAGATAAGTGTGTTATGGAGGCATTTTCATGCCAGTTGCTGCACAGACATGAACATCACTTCCTTCAGGTCTTCCCTCCCAATTCTTTTATGTGCTTGTTTTCAGTATTCCCGTTTATACTCCATATACACTTTTGTAACTTTTGTGCATGTGTTTTGTAGTGAAATATCAGTCTTGTTGTGGATAGCCCTTGATCTTGCTTGACCTTTAATAAAGACAGTAGAAGGTTTGCAGAAATTGATACTATTCCCCTTCAACAATTTATCTGAATTGCTTTGGAAGAGGATGCTGGGATTATTTGGACAAGTATTTAAAGTGTAACTTCACCGATTTTCAATCCACTTTGTATTGTTACAATGTCGGTAGTATATGTAAAAATGTTTACTCGTTCTTCGTGAAAGTGAGAAATTCACATATATTTGTCACCAAAAGTCCATCGGATGATGCATAACAGGTCATCCGGAAGCCTTTTGACCGCTCCAGGGCTGCAGGCTGCATTTTTATATCGCTGCCCACAACTCACGTTGTCTATAGTTTTTACATTAATATATGAAATATTTACATTAATGTATAATAGATTAAATAACAATACACCCCACCGAAGAGATGTATGTCTATCCCTCACAGCCTCGCTTTCATCCCTGTTAAAAATCAAAGGTGAAGCTGATGTGAGTAAGGTCTATAGCAACAGATTTCTTACCTATATGCGAGTTTTGTTTAGGGCGGAACTGACGGAGCTGCAGTTTCTTTCAGTTCTTCTCCTCTGTTTGGCCTTAAACACTGTGTTCTTTGTCATCTGGTGTTCTCTCCATATTTACGATTCTTTGCAGCTAGGACTGCACGATTAATCGCAATTACCCTGAAATCACGCTTAAACCGATTTGGCATATTACGATCATGAAATCGCAAAGGCTGTGATTATTTTTTTTATGCGGTGAAGCACGGCTCTGTGATCAGTAGTAAATGCTGCTCCATCTGAAAGCACTGCGAGTTTGAGTCTCTTATAACGTGCATTTGAAAAAGCAACACTTGTCAAACATCTTTCCAAACATGAGAAGCATTTATGAACCTCTTGTCCAACAAAAGACAACAATTAATAACATGTTTTTACTCCAAACTCAAAACAACAGTTGAGCATCCTTCTGTGAAATGATGTGGCTTCTTACACAGAATAAGGCACACAACATATTATTTCATAGTGTTCTACAGTGATAAAGGCTATGTTGATTAGCATTGAAGTATAAATATACTTTTTTATCATGAAAATACCTGAGAAGGCTTGAAGAACTATATATTAAACCATATATTGTCGTAGTCGTGTGTTTATTAGTCATGTTTAATCAATCAACTTGTTTCAATCTTCTTTTTATTCAGCTACGGTGATAGTATGATGCCCATAGGGATTTCCTGAAACGATGTGCATCCTCTGGCTTTCAGATGGAGCAGCATTTACTGCTGATCACAGAGCCGTGCTTCACTAACAAGCTGCGCATCAAAAAATCGCAGCCTTTGCCAAATTGCGCGCGGTTTAATTTCGATTAATCGTGCAGACCTATTTGCAGCCTTTAGCCACTGCGTACGTGCTGGAACCTTCACTTGAAACAATACAAGCAACCGGGAACAACATTTTGACTAAAAGTTTGCTAAGAAGTGTTTCCCACTAAAGCAAGGCTTGACTTTGGTCAAGCATATCCATAGCAGACTGGTAGGAGTGGCCTTGGATAGCAACATGCACAGTGCATTTATGTATAGTATTTAATTTTTTTTATTTATTTATTTATTTATTTTTTTTATATATATAATTTTAGTTTAAGATTTTGCAATTTTATGTGCTTTTGTGATTTGTATTAGCTATACCCCCCCCTTAGGCTATGGAACGATATGGAATGAGGCAATGCCGTTTATATCGATATACAGTAGATTGATACGAACGCATCTGAAAAATAGCGGAGTACGCAGAGTGAGCTGATGCAGGGAAAGTGCATGATACAACTTGTCCTCAACATGACACATGCTTTATATTAAGGGCTTCAAAATACCTGGTAAGATATAGTTAACATGTATAGTTTAAAGCAGCTTGCCCTGTCAGATGCTCTGAGAGATAGGCTACTTGTGCTGACAGACAGATAAATACTTAAGGTGTTTAATGCGTTTGAAATGTGGTGCTTTCCTCAGTGCATAACTTACATTTCACAGGTATATTCTCCATCTGTAAATGTTAGAAAGTCATGCAAATATGTCCATTTTGCTGTCCGGAGAGGACGAGCCTTCTGCATGTGAATCTCCGCTAGAATTCAGGCTTCCATGAATGAGCGCCGCCCCGTGCATGCGCGGCAAACAGATGGAGCGCAATAGAATAGGAACGCAATAATTCTGACTAAAGTATACATATTTCTAAAATATTTGTTGTTGGACAACAAATGTGCCATATGTGGAATTTTAAACCTAAGTGTATTTTTATGAAAGTGACCATTATAATGGGATAATCAAATGTAGGCTAATATGCTTTTGTTTTTATTTTCAATTTTAGTTTAGTGAATTTAAAAACAAAATTATCACATTTTTTTTTTTAGATTGTAAACCCCCTTTTTGCACATAATAATAGCCTACATTACATTCACTGTATTTGTTTATAGCCTTCAATATCAACATTGTTTTTAGGACATCATTGGGCAGGATGTGAAATAAAATTATTATTAAAATAAATACAGATTTTGTTTTTTTATCCAAATAGAAAAATACCGGGATATATACCGTGTATCGTCATTCAACCAAAAAATACCGAGATATGATTTTTTGGCCATATCGCCCAGCCCTATTTCAGTTATTTCAACATTTCTGTTTTTCAGCTTTATTTTAACATAAACATTTTTTTTGTTTTAGTCAACAATAACATCACTGACAAGGATACATGTCAAATGAAATGGACTTGAACCTGTGACCAGAATTTTTAAAACATGCTTCTCTTTTTCAGTTGACAGTCGTCCATTCAGAAAAGACAAACTTACACAGAAACTGTTTGTTTTATGTGTTTTACAAGCACAGCGAGACTCTTATTTCATTTGGGCTTTAGGAAAGACGTCAATTTTTTATTAGGGATAAAATGTTATGCTCCGTTCATAGCACGTTTGCTTTCATTTAGGCTAGCTGCTGATTCTTTTACTATTTTAGTTGTAAATATTTTAGTCACCTGTCTCGGTTCAGACTGCGGTATCCCATAAGCTTATGAGCTGAAAGATGAGAAGCAGACAATCATTTTTTTTTTTTACATTCACATTTGTAGGTTTTGTAATAATAACTTTCCTGTTCTAGTCTTTTTAAGATGTTTACATTTTAGGGGTTTACCAGGATGTAAAGATTATTTTGCTGCCAGGCGATCTCAATGCTTTGTTTGGACAAGATGTGGATTTGGATTATCCATTTTTATTTTGACATTTGTCAGATAAGCTCCTGCATTGTATCATGTTTGAATTACAAAGGAAGAGAATATATGCTTAGCGGTGTTTGTGGGTCATAGTTTGGATCAGACCTTGGAAGGACATCCAGTAGTGGCATGTGGGGTTAAAATCTGCCGCTTGTGATTTTTGATTTACAGTGGCATACTGTGTGCTTGCGTTATTCACTTGGTTTATCGGATATTGCTCTGAACACTGAAATGAAATAAATGCCCCATAATTTTACTCTGTATTTTTAGTTGATGCAATCCAAACCTTAAAACTTTGGGTCAAACATTTATCTAAATATTTATATTATTTATATATTGTCAAGTACTTATCAGGAATGTTTAAGTAGTGTTTGTTGTACTGGATTTAATTTAATTAATAGTACTGAGAATGTAATTGTCAGGTTTATGTTCTGTTTTCGTGGACTTTTATTTTGTATCATCTTGTTTTCCGGTTCTGTTCCTGTTTCCTTTGTTCCCCACTTTCCTGGGGCAAATTCCAATCGGAAGTGAGAAACCCTATGCCCTACTCACTCAGCAGGGTCAACTTGTGTGTAATAATGAAGCTGTTTGGAACGCACTTGGTGAAGGGAGTAATGATAGACCACGTAATTCCCTCATTAGCTTCACGTGGAATGTTACCACGATAAAGCTTGGCAGCGACGACAGGAATATCTTATTATTGCTTTTAATATGATACAAATAAATGTACATTTTATAATGAAGTTTTTAAAATATGCTTTATATGTGTATTTATGTGTTTAATGCTTAACTTATAAAGTTAAGAGCAGATTGCGAACACACACACACACACAAAGTTAAAAATTAAACATTTCCTACCTATGAAACTTTTTTAAACTTAATATGAAATGCATGACAAAAATGTGTGTAATAAATTTGTTAATATATAACGAAACAATTTAAATTAATTCTGTTTACGTTAACGCCAACTCCCTCCATTTCTAGATTTAAAATGAGTTGTTCATGAGGACTTGTCACCCTGGGTCACATAAACGATCAAATTACTTCCTTGAGGTGACCATTGCATGTTACCTTCGCTAACGGACTTGTGAAAGGGCACTTTGTGAAGGGATTCAGTTGTTCACTTTCGTTTTGCTGCAAATGGCGTCCCCTTTCCCGAAGTGCCCTTCAAGGGTACAAAAATGCTGTTTGGATTCCTACCTGCTCTTAATTTGTTTCCATGGTTACTGATTTAGTTGCGCACCTGTTTATAGTCTGCTTAGTTAACCTATGCAAATGTAGCCCTCAGTTTTAGTAGTTCTTTGTCCATTCTTATTGAAATCAAAGTGATTTACTTTATTCTTTTTGTTCTTCTGTTTTTCTTGCGTGTTATGTATTTTGGTTCTTGTCACCATGCAAAACAAATGGTCCTATGAATAGGCTTTATTATCATTATGCAATTTTTTTTTTTTTTTTTTATCGTGAAATGTGTTCTTGGCATGTTTTTGTGAGATTCGTCCATCTTCTAAATGAATAAATGTAATGTTGCTGAGAATGTCTAAATTCTCAAACGCCTGTTGTCATGGTAGAAATTGTGCTATAAGTTGCTATGAAAAAGAGCAACTTGTAGCACAAACCAAGATGTAGTTCTTCTGTGTTCAAGTTGATCTAATAATAGATGTGGAATCCATTTTTATGGTGTAAAATGCGTGGTCTTTGTCCACTGATCATTTGACCAGCTAGTCAGGCCGGAGCTATTTTCACACCATGAAATAAACCCAGCGGTGAGAAAATTCCCTGCTTCGCTCAGAGGAACAGTTGTCTCTGCTCTGCTGGGTTATCGCTGCTAAATGGTTACAGTGTGAGAATCGAGATACTCTTCCTGGTTGGGAAATTACTCAAGGCCGTGTTAGTGTGAACATCCAGGTTGTTGACATGGCAGAGTGAATCATTCGTTTCAAGGCTCAGAAAAAACACAGAAGAGTTTCCTCTGCAATTTTGCTTTTCTCTTTGCCTTCCTTCCTTCCTTCCTTTTTTATCTTTCTCATCTGGATGTGACTTTTTAGGTCCTGCATATGCCTATTATGAGTTTACAGACAGAAGCTTTAGTTCTACCTTTTATATGTCTATATCTTGAATTGTATGATGCTGCTTAACTGAATTCATGGTTTGAAATCCTGGTTTTCACTGAAACAATAAGTATGCAAACAAGGGGTTTTCTTCCTTAGAGATAGTAGTTGAGGATTAACTAAATTAAAAGTTGCATCTACATTTTTCAGTAGCATTAGTCTTTTAGATATTTTCTACTGTAGCTTTTTCAGCATCATTTTGTTTTTAGAAGTGGTGTAGCATAACAAAATGCTTTTTTTAATGCCATGTTGTACTGTGCATGTAACCTAATAACCAAATAAGCGGAGGCAATAATCAAACACGCTCACAACAAGACATAACTGACTATTTCACAAGGATACTCACTGATACGGGCATTTTGTCAATTCTGTGTAGGGCTGCCCCCGACTAAAGATTTTTCTAGTCGACTAGTAGTCATTCATTTAAGCCATTAGTTGACTAATCGCACATTTATATTAATTTAATTACTTAAATACTGGGGGTTGGAATATATGCCTCGTGCTCAAGCACATGCATAAAGCTTGGCGCAAAGCACTGGCAAAGGTAATGATTATGAATGTGTCGGGAAAAACTAGTCATTTTAATAGTTTATTAATAAGCTAGTGTTTTCTGTGTCAGTGTCTGCTGCAAAGATGAAGTTGATGATGCTGTCTCGTCATCTCTGCAGTATAGTGAACTTGCCTATTGAGAGACATGCACCTTTCATACTGATTACGTAATCAGAGAGTATTTGTTTTCTAGTCTAATTGGTTCGTTTAAAAGTAGACATTTGAAGCTTTCTATAGATATATTTCTCATGTCTGTGAGGCAGGTAGCCTTTACGCTGATTTTCGGTTCATTTATGTGATGCGCTGCTGTTCAGGGAGACCGAGAAGGTGGAAAGAGCATCCTGTTTGTTTTCTTTATTTTACAAAAGCACAACATTTTGTTGTTATTGTGAGTGTACAGAAATAAAAGTAGTACCTTTACAGTTTGAAATTATGTATTACTCCTATCTGTATGACAAAAATGACGTATTTTAAGTTGAAAAAATGCAAGTGATCACTCCGGCTCCTCCATGTCATGCAGTAAGCGCCCTATACTCCGCACAAACACTTGGATATGTGTCTAATAATTGCGCACATTTATCTAGGTTAACGTTACAGCGAGCGCCATGTAAAGTTGCTACTACTTGCATGTTTCAAATGATAAGCCATATTTGAGGTCAATGGATGATAGGTGAACGTTTGGATTTCCTGCCCTACCTGCAGTGTTGGGTAAGTTACTCTAAAAAAGTAATTAATTACTAGTTACTAATTACATCTTCAATAGTGTAATTAGATTACTCTACAAATGACTCTCTCCAAAAAGTATTTAATTACATATTACTAATTACTTTCTAAATCCTATATCAACATCAACTAGTTAAGTGATTCAAGGATGACTTGAAACTCTCATTAACTCTGTTCATTCAAATAAATATAAAACTACATAAATTATTCTTATTAACTGAACAAATGTAATTGTTCTACAGTCTATACACATTATTTAGTTCAGTTACATCAGAAGTAACTGTAATTAAATTACAGAAAAAATTACAGAGTAATCCCTTACTTTACTTTTTCATGGGAAAAGTAATTAAATTACAGTAACTAATTACTTAGTAACTAGTTACACCCAACACTGACGATCTGTCCCTCATGGATTGCGTGATTTTGCCACTTCCTGTAAGAGTTTTTTTTTTCCTGCTAAAATCTTGGTCGACTAAGCCTCTTCTAGTCGACTAACTTTTAGTCTACTATTAGGGTGCAGCCCTAATTCTGTGTGAATTTGTCTGTTCAAGCACAAGAAGACGTGAAAAAGAACTCAATTCAGTAGACTATTCACACTCGGTCTGAGAGGCAGCTTTCTGTGCGCGTGCTTCAGATGTTTGCGCGCAGAAAACTTCTTGAAAACGTGATTTACTGTACCGCATTTGTGTAATAACGACTCTAGTTATACATAAATCATGTAACAATTCATGTTTTTACTTGCATATATGATTTAGTTTTATGTGTGCTGAGTGAGCGATCAGCAACCAAGAGCATGCAACAGAAGTGCGCTCTCTCTCTTTACCGTAAGTTAACGTTAGTAATATGTTCCTTATTTTACTTTCTTTGCTATTGACATATCCGACCAAACTACTAGGGATGCACTCGTCTGTGCCGATGTGCTGCTATGCATGAATATTTAATTTGTTTAATATTCTGTTAATTAGACAGATGTCTTAATTAGACATTTACTTCATAGACATCCTTCTCTGATATCTCCATTTTGCTCCCTGTTTTGCACTGTTGTCAGTGTTTCTTTTGTCTGGACATAAACACTGTACACACGCTGCGTGGTATTGGTTTTTGTCATCAGAGCATTTTAATGAGTATGAGTGTGAGTACACAAGCGCAGTATCGATAATGATACTGGTATTGGTATCAGTGCATCCCAAAAATATAATTTATTTGTTCACCCAGAGTTTGAGTCTGGCTTGAGCCATTTCTTGGTTCATCCCTTCTTTTTCCTGTCAATTCTCCACCGTCTTCTAAATAAAATTGACAAATTGCATTTTTATATTCTGATTCTGATGGTATAATTTAAAAAAAATGCTCCTTTTAAGTATTTTCTGTAGCTCTAAATAGAAATTTTTCTTTTCTCAGATAAGCTGCAGACAAATATTCAGAGGTCAAACTGCATAGCAGATCATGTTTGGCATCACCATTTAAGTCTGTGTTTGGGTATGATGGCACTATAAACCTGCTCTGCAGGGTCAAGTACACTGAGCAGATTTTACACAAACACACGTACTATAAACTCCAGTCTAATCCTGAAGCCATTTAGGCCTTTATGTCCCTGTTCTTCTAAAGGGAAACATCTGGTCACTTTGAGCTTCTGGGTCTGATCATAAATTCAGAGTGAAGTTTATGTTTGACGACTTCTGGGTCATGATGGCCTTAGCGCTGGAGCTCAGGCTGGTGTACTCATTAAAACAGGACTGGATGAAGATAAAGTTGGGCATGGTAACATTCTCTGTTATTCCTAATATGGAGAATGGGAAGATGAACACGGTTCAGTCTTTTGAGAGGTGAGGGCTAGTTTCACTGTGTGAGGTCTGGGGATATAGACTACAGACAGACAAATCTTTGTGTATGTGTGTCTTTTGTGATTTATGAAATCTGGGACATCTGGGGATCTAGATCAAACAAGGTGATGTTGTGGTTAAGTAGTAAGTAGTCATTTGGCAGACACTTTTATCATGAAGAGACACAAAGGGCAGTCTCCTTGGAGTAACCTGGTGTTAAAGGGATTCAAAGAAAGTTCATCCCAAAAAAAAAATAATATTTCAGTCATCATTTATTCACCCTCATGATGTTCCAAATCTGTTTTAAAAAGAATAAGGTTTGAAGAAAGTTCATTCAGCCCAAAAAAGGATATAAAAAGTGCCATAAAGTTGGTTTATGCACTATATTTCAAGTCTTCTGGAGTCATACGATAGCTCTGTGTGAAGAATAGACCAAAATCTAAGTCTTATCTTGATGTGCAGAAGCTCAAATTTTACACTTTGGTATGTTCCTCACACAAAGCTATCATATGGCTTCAGAAGACCTGCAATGCGATGTATAACCCATTTTTATGGTGCTTTTTAGAGCTTGTCAGCCCTTGATTAATTTTGTTTCACTATATGTAAAGGAAATGTGTAAACATTTTTAAACGTTCTTCTTTCACAATGGTTTCTGGTGTTGAAACTTACATTTCGGTCGATATTCACACATTACGCCACCACACCTTTAAAAAACGAACTGTTGTTGAAACTCACACAGCCAAAGCTGATCAGGTTCTAATATTAGTTACTACTCATTTCATTGCTTTAGTATTTTTGATTAATCCTTGTGAAGAGCGTCTGTTTTTCCCATGCAGTTGCCTTTCACTGATAGACACAGACCCACTTAAATACTAAATGATATTACCTGTAAAGCACATTTTAAACAAGGTTTAGTGTCAACATGGGTTGTTTTTTTTTTCTGTAAAGTTCACATTTAAAAGCACCTAATAGTGTAATGTGATAGCTCATTGCTTTTATAGCATGCCGAATCATGTCGCTGTGTGTTTCTAGAGTTTGAGGCTTATGTGATTGTTGTAATGGGATATAAGATCATACAGTGCTGCATATGAGTATCACTGCACGGAGACATGAACAGTCAATCCCATTACTCATTTTTTAGTACATAAACTACCGTTTGAAAGTCTGGGTTCGTTAAGTCTGTTATCCTCACTCAGACTGCAATAAGTAATATTGTGAAATATTATTACAATTTAAAATATATATAAAAGTTAAAATGTTATTTATTCCTGTGATGGCAAATCTGCATTTTTCAGCATCATTATTCCAGTCTTCAATGTTTCATGATCCTTCAGAAATCACACAGTGGGGAGTCCAATGTAACCTGTTAGTCAAGAGTGTAAACTCAATACATTAACATTTTAGTTTCAATACATCACACATATCATGTGACATATGGTTGCAAATACCCCTGGGTGAGGGTATTATTTTCTGCCATGTTGATCTGTTTTGCATTGAGCTGCGTCCCAGCACAGCCATGCACATTTTTAGTGAACTAAGAATTGATTCCCAGTATCCTTTTTTTGTAGCTTTGATACCATCCCTCCTCATTGTCTCTCTTTGTTTTCTCTTGGACAGGGGGTCGTAGCTGAAGCGAGACACATTTGACTGGCTGGGCCTCTGGCCATGATGGCCCCACGTAAGCGAGGAGGGCGGGGCCTGTCATTCCTCTGCTGCTGTCTAAAGGGGCGGGACCAGCCTGAGATCACCTACCGCCTCCGCCATGACAGCAACTTCACACTGCAAACTATGGAGCCCACACTGCCCATGCCCCCCACCGAGGAACTGGATGCCATGTTCACTGAACTGGTGGTATGTGCTGTACCATGACCTCAGACTCTTTCTTTTGTTTCCTTTCGTTTGTTTTATTTATTCCCCATACTCTCAATTGGATGGATGGATGGATGGATGGATGGGTAGGATCTTTGAAAACAGGCCACTTTGAAAGTCAAATTTGGTCTTTAGTTTTGTCAAACATTATATTGGCAGGCATGTAAAGGATAACTTATTAAAACAGAGAGGAACTTGTCTATATCCCATGATGATTTTTTTAAAGGGGGGATAGATGGATGGATGAATGGGTAAATGGATGGATGGGTGGGTAGATGGGTAGATGGATAGATGGGTGGATGTATGGATATATGCTAGATGGATGGATATATGGAGCACTTTTTGTAGTGTCATTTTCTTTTAGTTTGTTATACGTTTTATTCAACTTTTTATTGGGGCTTGACACTTCAGATCTTTGGAAACAGGCCACTTTGAAAGTCAAATCCGGTCTTTGGTTTTGTCAAACATTATATTGGCAGGCATGTAAAGGATAACTTATTAAAACAGAGAGGAACTTGTCTATATTCCTTGATGAATTTTCAGATGGATGGAAGGATGAGTGAATAGATGGGTGGATGAATGGATGAATGGATGAATGGATGGATGGATGGGTGGGTAGATGGGTGGATGGATGGGTGGATAGATGGGTGGATGTATGCTAGATGTATGGATAGATGGAACACTTTTTGTTGTCTCATTTTCTTTTAGTTTGTTATACATTTTATTCAAATTTTCATTGGAGCTTGATACTTCAGATCTTTGGAAACAGGCCACTTTGAAAGTCAAATCCGGTCTTTGGTTTTATCAAACATTATATTGGCAGGCATGTAAAGGATAACTTATTAAAACAGAGAGGAACTTGTCTATATCCCATGATGAATTTTCAGATGGATGGAAGGATGAGTGAATAGATGGATGGATGGATGGATGAATGGATGGGTGGGTGGTTGGATGGGTAGATGCTGGATGGATGGATGAATGGATGGATGGATGGCTGGATAGATGGAGCACTCATTGTAGTTTGGTTTTTTTAGTTTGTTGTATGTTTTATTAAACTTTTGGACACAGGCCTCTTTGAAAGTTAACTCTGGTCTTTGGTTTTGTCAAATATTATACTGACAGGCATGTTAACTAAGGATAACTTATTAAAACAGAAGGAACTTGTCTTTGCATCCCATGATGAATTTTCATCATTGCGTTTTTTTTGCTAAGACAGAACATGCAAAGTTTGTAAGCTAGCACGCCACATGGCCAGAAATCACAAACAAAGCCTGTTAACTGGGTTCATTCAAAAGAATCCCATCAGAATAGTTAGGAAAAAAAGCTTATTCTTTAAGCAGTGTTTTGCTCTACCATTCCTCGATTTGTGGAGTGAATCAGTGCTTGTCTTGGATTCCATAATATGGGGAATCCAAGCATTCCCTGCTAATGGTCCAGTAAAGAGTATGTTAGACAATGCATGTCCCCTCATTAGCTCTGCAGACTCCGTTGAGTAGAGGAACGTCTGTATGTCTCATGCCCACCAGCGCGTGACCAGCAGGCATTTGGCACAGATGGGCTCATGGATGACTTACATGCGCCAGACTCCATCCTTTACACAGCCTGTCCCCTGCTGAGCCTTTGAGCACTCGCAGAGTGCCACAACTGAGATGTCAATCAGTGTCATGTTAAGTTGATTTAACAGGAAAATACTTCTCGCAGGCTTTTGATTCTGCATCGATTTGAGGTGAGAAAGCGGTCCTCTTCATGAAGGAATACTGAACTTTATCTTTGAAATTTTTTTTTGGCTGAGTCTGCTTTCACTGCAACTCAAACAGAAAACTGGTCTCATAGTTTAACACTGCCACAACCAGACGCAATGCTAGAATATATGTTGTAAAAATGTTTAGATGACATACAGTATGTCGCAAGTACACTGCTGTCACTGCTTGAAAGCATCCAATTATCACTTGTTCTATCTAAATGGCTTTCAGTGAACAAAATCTCAGGTTCAGGTTTTTCCGCTGAGACATAAAGAGGGAGAAAGTATGAGAGAACGATCTGGAGAAGATCAGATTTTGACCTGCCTGCCTCTACAATAGATGTGGTGTCTGGATGTGATGTTCTCTCTCTGGAATCTCTGCTCAAATATACATCAGTACTTACGAGTTGGATTATACGATTTCCCTGTATTTTTCATTCTTTTTATCCTCATTATTTCCTTATGCAGCCTGTTAAAGTGGTCTCTGGACCTGCTTGTTGTATGTGTCTCTCACATGATGTTAATTAACTTGTGCCTGAACATCTGGACTGAATATGACCAACTTAGTCCAGAACTGCATCATGGGAATGCACAGAGGTCACAGGAGTGTGCAGGCATTAATTGATGGTTTACGTGACTAAATCTTTTCTTTGCTGTGAGGAAACAAGAAGTCTCTCTCTCACACAGAATTGTGGGAAATTAACCCCCGCTTCAGGGTCAATGATATCCAGAGGCTGATGTCAGACTTTAAGTCATGTTGGTTTTGTCAGGCCTCGTGGCTGAATTGATAGGATTGTGTGTGTCACTGCCAAGTACATTTGACATTTATTATTTACTCAATGTTTTTTCCTCTTTTGCGCAGTCATTTTAGTTTGTTTGTGAATTTATTGTACATTTTACATTTCATAGATGTTTCTTTAATAAATATCCATGAATATAAATATCCTAAATATAATATATATATTTTTGTGCAATCATTGTAGTTTGTAAGTTTATTTATTTATTTATTTATTGTCAACTATAAATTTATTTACCAATATTTTTGTGCAGCCATTTTAGTTTGTAAGATATATTTGCATAAATATAATAAATATTCAGTACCATTATATTATATTATATTATATTATATTATATTATATTATATTATATTATATTATATTATATTATATTATATTATATTATATTATATTATATTATGTGACCCTGGACCACAAAACCAGTCATAAGTCGCACAGGTATATTTGTGGCAATAGCCAACAATACATTGTATGGGTCAAAATTATCGATATTTTTATTTATTTTTTTTAATGCCAAAAATCATTAGGATATTAAGTAAAGATCATGTTCCATGAAGATATTTTGAAAATTTCCTACCATAAATATATCAAACATTTATTATTAGTGGTAATATGCAT
Source organism: Coreius guichenoti (assembly GCA_039654105.1). Taxonomy (NCBI): domain Eukaryota; kingdom Metazoa; phylum Chordata; class Actinopteri; order Cypriniformes; family Gobionidae; genus Coreius; species Coreius guichenoti. The sequence continues at coordinate 15,257,518 of CM077177.1, read as the reverse complement.
TGCTAAGGACTTCATTTGGACAACTTTAAAGGCGATTTTTCTCAATATTTAGATTTTTTTGCACCCTCAGATTTCAGATTTTAGTTGTATAGTTGTATCTCTGCCAAATATTGTCCTATCCTAACAAACCATACATCAATGGAAAGCTTATTTATTCAAAATTGACCCTTATGACTGGTTCTGTGGTCCAGAGCCACATATTATTATTATTATTATTATTATTGTTATTATAGTCAATTGTATTATATTTTATTATATTGAATTCAATGGACCTAAAGTCTAAATTTTAAGTATTTAAATGTATGAGAATGTGACATTCATTTATTGGGCTTGAAATTATGGAGTATACACTTGAAACCTCTCATCGTGTCTCCTTCTCCTATAGGATGAGCTGGATCTCACAGAGAAACATAGAGAGGCCATGTTTGCCCTTCCTGCTGAGAAGAAATGGCAAATCTACTGTAGCAAGAAGAAGGTAAGACATTGCCACTGGATGGGACTGGGACCTTTTCCATTTTCAGAAAGACCTGCATGTCAAAGGGTTTTGCCTGGCTTTGAACATCCATAGCAGTTTCCTAAAACCAATTCAATCTGACTTGACCGTTAGAGTTTGAAACTAAGCAGCTAAATGTATGAACACATCGCAGTCTTACTGTACATCCAAAAAAGGATGTAATGTAAACGGTGCTTCTCCAGCACAGGCTTGGCTTCGGGACAGAGAAGTGGTGTTGAGTGCAAGGGTTTATTTTCACAGTATGTGTGATTTGGGTCTGAGGAGTGAGAGGTAACAGAACCCAGGCTGCCCTGACACACTCTGTAAACCCTCATTTATAAGAGGCATTTACACCAGTGGAACTAAAGAGCAAACCACACAGCGGTGGCCTGGGGATTGTCTACGGCTGCTGGAGTTCATGACCAGTTACATGGTCACAACCCACCAGGGGACTGCTCTTCAGCTGCTGACCTATTGTTCTCCAAAAACACTTAACAAAGAATACTGTCAATCATTATGATGTTAGGAATGAAGTTTATTCTCATTCATATATTAAAGCAAACATTTATGTCGGTGTTCTGTATGATGGATCAAAGTTCTGTAAGCTTATACACTGGTAGAGATGGAATTTCAGTTGGAAATTTTTATAGCTTATGTCTGTCAGCTTTCAACTTGAAGGGAGATTTTACCCAAAAAGGAAAATTCTGCCAGTTACTCACCGTTTCATGTCGTTTCAAACTTGTTTGACTTTTTTTTTTCTATAAAACACAAAATATGTTTTCAATATTTTTTTAAATAGTAAAAGTCAGTGGGATCCCACAAATAATGTTTTCCACCTCATTGACTTTTTCATTGTATGGCAAAAATATGCTCTTTTGTGTTCCTCAGAAGAAATACAGATGGCAAATAAATAGATATTTTATATTTTTTCAGTAAAATTTTTATTTTTATTCATTAAAACAGTATATTTATTTTTTATATTAGTTATTTTATTTTAGAAATACAGATTTGCAGAACTGCAGAAATGCTTCATCCCAAACTGTCTCAGAAAAATGGGTATGCTGTGTAATCCCAGCTCAATAAAACACTGAATGCAGTGTGTCAGCCAACTACACCTGCAAGGCCTGGATCAAATCTCCTCCCAGTGGAGTTTTGGGGTCTGAGCAACATGTGGAACCAACACCGTGCAATATAATGAGTGCTAAAACTACTGTCAAGATGTTGAGGCAAAAGAACTTGTGAATGTCTGGTATGAAGTATTTGTGTTCATAATAACTATAATGAGAACTTTCTCACCCTTCTATTTGGTTTCAAGCTATACTTTTATTAATCTCTAAGCCCCTATGGTCTAAAATAGTTCAGTTAAATTGTATAATTGCAGAATGTGGTTATAAAACAATGGGTGGACCTGTTAAAAAAGATTCCTGGAAGCTTATCGGCTCATGTGGTGCACGAAACCCCCCAAAACAACCCCAATTCCCAATTCCAAATTTACCCTGGCCAGCATAAGTCAATCTCAGTCTGAAAGAGCAAGCAGCTGCTATATTATAGACACTTGAGCATAGCACAAAACACTGTGGTATTGTTTCCCAACCCCAGGCTTTGTATTAAAAGCTTTTAAAGAATAAGTTACTATGGGAAAAGTCATGTTTTGGACTGAATCATAGCCTTTTAGCACTCTGCCAGAGCGTTTAACTCAAAATTGGGAGTGGAGTAGTGCCGAAGTGCAGAGTCTGTGTCGGTTTTCAGGTAACAAGAAGCATCTCAAACAAGGTGTCAGCTGTGGACACTCACACACTCAAAACATATCCGTTCACAAACACTTTTGGATTGTTGGATGCGATTTTCTGGGCATCGCAATGGTTAGATAAACTATGTTCTCACACATCATGGCTGTTGAAGTTCATGAGAATGTGGCAGTACAAAGAGATCTCTGTTGGTGTGGAGGACAGTATGTTGACGTTTTTGTGTCAGATGTTTGCAGTTTAAAGTTCACCCTATTTACTTTGTCTCTGTCTGTCTGTCTGTCTGTCTGTCTGTCTGTCTGTCTTGTCAAATGTGTGTTTATATGATTTCAGTATGCAGGCTGATCTTTAGTTTTTCCATAGGAAACAGAAGAGAATAAGGGGGCGACCAGTTGGCCTGAATTCTACATCGATCAGATAAATTCTATGGCTGCTGTAAGTATGACTCGCAAGCTAGACAGCAAATACTGAACATTTCCTTGGCCATGCTAATTTCCATCTTTTCCCAGAGGACATAAAAGTCTTAGTCAAGAGGGAGTCATTAAACTCACATATGCTGCCCTTGAGGTAGTTGTTGGGGATGTAAGAGTGGTAAACAACTGTAAATATTTCATAGGGAAAAGAGCGCTGATGCTCGTCAAAATCATCATAATTGGTGAAGCTATAAATTTCTTCACACATTTTTTTAAATTAAAACTCTGACCTGGCAAACTTTGGTCAGTCCGTTAATTATTTGCCTTTACGTTAAATATCACCACCAGAGGAAGTCCCTGCTGGCCCTGGACAAAGAGGATGAGGAGGAGAGGAATAAGACCATAGAGAGCTTGAAAACAGCTCTCCGTACACAGCCCATGAGGTACTGCCTTTAGCACACACACACTCACTATGGGTCATTTCATGACAGTATAATTCTTTTTAATTACTCTGATTAAGCACATTACCTTACACATGGCACTGTGGAAATTGAGTCGCTCTCTCTCTCCTTGTAAGTGCATACAGTAATTTGTGCAGAGTATTATATCTATTGCTCAGTTCCTCAAATCTTCATGTATACTGTGTGTATGTATATGTGTGTGTATGTATATATTCAGCTGTATTTACTCAGTGCAACTTATAACATCCAAGTGAAATATATAACACCAAAATGTCAGAAAAAAATTAAAAAACAGAATCACTGAGTTGGAAAAAGAATCACTTGTAAACCCAATTAGGTGTAGCTAATCACCTTCTCAATAGCACACAAAACCATTTGACTTTCAACTGTGATCAGCTGTGGTCATTTTGATTAGCACAGCATGAAAAGAGCTTTTCCTGGAGCATATCGGTCCTTGATAGTGCAACTGAAGAAAACAATCAACTATGGGTGGCAAGGCATTGTCAAAAGATCTCCGGGATAAAGCTGTGGACAGGCACAAGTCAGGAGATGGATACAAAAAAAACTGAAAGGCTTTATCAGTGCCTAGAAGCACAGTGAAGTCTATTACTAAGAAGTGGAAGGTATTTGGTACAACACAGACCCTCCCTGGATCAGGACGTCGCTCCAAACTGGATGAAAGAGCCAGGAGGAAACTGGTCAGAGAGGCTACCAAGAGGCCTACAGCAACTCTGAAGCAGTTGCAGGAATTTATGACAAAGAGTGGTCATTTTGTGCATGTGACAACAATATCACAAATTCTGTGGCTTGTATGGGAGGGTTGCAAGAAAAAAGCCGCCACTCAAGAAAGGCCACATGCAGTCACGACTGAGCTTTGTCAAAACGCACTTTGAAGATGCTGAGGCTACATGGAAAAAGGTGTTATGGTCAGATGAGACTAAAATTGAATTATTTGGCCTCAACGCCAAACAATATGTCTGGCGGAAATCCGATACAGCTCACCATCCAAATAGCACCATTCCTACAGTAAAGCATGGAGGTGGTAATATCATGTTATGGGGTTGTTTCTCTGCAGCAGGGACTGGAGCACTTGTCAGGATAGAAGGAAAAATGGATGGGGCAAAATACCATAAAAATCTGCTGCCCTCTGCCAGAAAGTTGTCAATGGGAAGAAGGTATATCTTCCAACATGACAATGACCCAAAGCACACAGCAAAACTGACCACACAGTGGTTGAAGGAGAAAAAGGTGACTGTCCTTGCATGGCCTAGTCAGGTGGAATGTCTGTGGAATGACTTGAAGACAGCAGTCCACAAATGGTCACCATCAAATTTAACTGAACTCGAGCAGTTCTGCAAAGACGAGTGGTCAAATATTGCAAAGTCTAGATGTGCAAAGTTAGTAGAGACATATCCCAACAGACTAAAGGCTGTGATTTAAAGCAAAAGGTGGTTCAACAAAATACTGACACAAGGGGGTGATCCTTTTTTCAACTCAGTGATTCTGTTTTTTAATTTTTTAATTTTTTTCTGACATGTTGGTGTTATATCTTTCACTTGGATGTTATAAGTTGCACTGAGTAAATACAGCTGAATAAAACAAAAACTGTGTCCGTCTTCATTTCAGGCTGCAAAGCAACAAAATGTCATTATTTTAAAGGGGGGTGATTCTTTTCTATACCCACTGTGTATGTATATAGAGAGATAGATAGAGAGATAGATAGAGAGAGAGAGAGAGACCGATGGAGACAGATGCAACGATACAAAATTTCTCTACCGATTATTCAGAATAATATCTGCTGATACCAATAGTTGGATTTTCTTAAGGAAAAAAAAATCTCCCAGGGAACCATGTCATTTGGTACATTATTATAATATTAGAGGTTAAAATTAACAACAGAGAACAAACTATTATATTCAACTGCTATTTATTTTAAGATATAATAATTACACTCAAATAAAAACTGAAGTTTGTATACAACTCAGTTGCACATAAGGTAGTTATCATAAACACTTGTTTTCATGACAGATTTATTCAAACATATATAATTAAGAGCATTAAAACGTAATTTATTGTTTGAATTTTGTGCTAAAATAAACAGTATTTGAAAGCTGAGACTTTTTCTCATCAGAAGTAACAAAACACAAAGCTCTTTTCGATTATTGGTTGGGAGGCACTACAAATAATGTTTGGTGTAGGGAAACACCGCAGACCAGGGCACCCTAGGTTAAAACTATGGATGATTCATAGGGTCAAATATGCTTTAATATAGCTATTTTTTAACTGATTATGTGTTATTGTTGTGTTAACTTGCCCTAAATTCAACTCGAGAGATTTTCTTCACACACAGTTTAAGTTGCAGTCTGACACGATTTTCCGCCCCCTTTTGATCGATAGGACATGATCATCGGCTAGTTTCATGTATACATTCAGGAAATTTTCATGTATACTATTGTATTGTATACTATTTTCATGTACTCTTTTGATTTGCATGTTTGTATGAAAATGCTTAAAAAAACAGAGGTGACATATTTGTTATCCCAATATATGCATACTCAAATTGAAATTGAAAATTTAAATGTATCTTGTACAAAAGATGTTACTTTTGACCTGCTTTTACGCATATTTAATTGTATTATTTTTTGTTAATTCCCAGTTTTATAAAACAGCACGTGCATTTAAAGGCATTGAGACAGCTGCAAAAATGATTAGGAATTTGTATTGCTGTCTCCCAGAAACCGTTTACAGGGCCAGCAACCGTCTCTAAGCTACAACAGAAAATGCACTTAAAATTCAGGACATTAAGTTTTAAATTTTCCATGTGTTCTCCTACCTATGAGTTGAAATGTCTTTTCATGCGCTTGGCCTGACCTCTGTCATGCTCCTCAAGGTTTGTGACGCGCTTCATAGACCTCGATGGACTGACGTGCATCTTGAACTTCCTGAAAACGATGGACTACGAGACCACCGAATCTCAGATCCACACCTCATTGATTGGCTGCATTAAAGCCCTGATGAACAACTCTCAGGGACGTGCCCATGTGCTCGCACATTCAGAAAGCATCAACATCATTGCTCAGAGCTTGGCCACCGAGAACATTAAGACCAAAGTGGCCGTTCTGGAGATCATGGGTGCTGTTTGCTTGGTGCCTGGAGGACACAAGAAAATCCTGGAAGCCATGTTGCACTATCAGAAGTTCGCCTGTGAACGGACACGATTTCAGGTGGGCAGGAAAATTCAAGACTTTTCTCTTATAGCCACATTGGGCCTCATTATTCAAACACAAATCATTCATAAAAACCAGTTGTACATAATTTGTCCCTTTAAATCGAATGCAACAATTTACGGAGAGAAATTCGTTCTGCTTGTGTTTCATGAATAAGGCCGTCGAGACTAATGAATGAAATATTAAGAGGTCTTTCTCCTTTGTTGTTCTCATTCTTTCTCCCAATCTTCTCGGTTTACACATAGACCCTTCTAAATGACTTGGACAAGAGTACGGGCCGCTACAGAGATGAGGTGAACCTCAAGACGGCAATCATGTCCTTCATCAACGCGGTCCTCAGTCAAGGAGCAGGGGAGGTAAGCGCTACTTTCTCCACATCTGCATCTCATTAGAGTCAAATCATCCAAGAGTTTCTCCCTGACTTCCAACGTTTCATTTACAGACCAGTTTGGAGTTCAGAATTCATTTGCGGTATGAATTTCTAATGCTGGGCATCCAACCAGTGATTGATAAATTACGGTCCCATGAAAACTCCACGTTAGATCGGTAAGTGCTGTATTTTGAGAAGTGCTGTCCTCAAGTACTTGGCCGCGTTCTGTTGAACTTAACATGCAGTCGTCTTTTATTACTCTTCAGGCATTTGGACTTCTTTGAGATGCTACGGAATGAAGATGAATTAGCCCTCGCTAAGCGGTTTGAAAATGTACGCTTGCTGTCTTAATTTGTCTCTGAATATAAACACTTTGTTTCAGCAGTAATTTCAAGATTGTCTCTTTGTTCGTTTCAGGTTCATATAGACACTAAAAGTGCCACTCAGGTGTTTGATCTCATCCGGAAGAGGATAAACCACACGGACGCCTTCCCGCACTTTATGTCTGTCTTACAGCACTGTCTTCATATGCCTTGTGAGTGATGTCACTTCCCTTGACCCCCTCCATAACAGTATGAACAAATAAACATCATAATATTACCTCATCATAAACAGTGCCACTGACAAAAGAATACCATGGTATATAGTTTTGGAAATGCCACTACGGTAATACCATGTTTTATGGACATGAACAATATTTTGCTCATGCACCATTGTAATAATTTAGTTAATAAGTTTTAGTGAAAAAGTAAGCTTTATGTGATTTCATCATATACATTACCGTTCAAAAGTTTGGGGTCAGTAAAAAATATATATATTTTTTAAAAGAAATTAATTAATTCAGCCAGGATGCATTAAATTCATCATAAGTGACAGTAAAAACATTTATACAAAAGATTTATATTTCAAATAAATGCTGTTCTTTTGAACTCTTTGAACACATCAGTAATGTACCACAGTTTCCACAAAAAATATTAAGCAGCAACTGTTTTCAACATTGATAATAATAAGAAATGTTTCTTGAGCAGCAAATCATCATATTAGAATGATTTCTGAAGGATCATGTGACACTGGAGTAATGATGCTGTAAATTCAGCTTTGACATCACAGGAATAAATTACATTTTGAAATATATTAAAATAGAAAACAGTTATTTTATATTGTAATAATATTTCACAATATTCCTGTTTTCACTGTATTTTTGATCAAATAAATGCAGCCTTGGTGAGCATGAGGGACTTTCAAAACCTTAAAAAGTCTTACAGACCTCAGACTTTTGAACAGTAGTGTATATATTTGCATTGTATTGGCCACTGACCACTTTGCTTTCTGCATAGCGCCATTAGCCTTTAAAAACATTGATAGTGTAGTTTGCTTGGAAGTGTTGACATCATCTTTTTGCTCACAGACAAAAGAACTGGGAACACTGTGCAGTACTGGCTCCTTCTCGATCGAATTGTCCAGCAGATTGTCCTACAGAACGACAAGGGTCATGACCCCGATGTGGCTCCCCTTGAGAACTTCGACGTGAAGAACGTTGTGCGAATGTAAGTGAGGGACAGTCCAAGAATTTGTGTACCCAAAGTAGTGGTGTACCCTGTTGTCCTCAATTCCTCTCATTTATTAATATCCTGAGCTTTTTAATACCCTCCAAAACTGCCTGCCATTTGGTAAATTTTGCAATTTTAATTATTTAGCTCTGAATATAATAATCCCAAATACATAATCCTGTCTCAAAGTCAATTTGGAGCAAGCCACCCATCCACCTGTATCTCATCACATTTTAGGTAAGCGCCAGGCCATAGATTTCCAGGATTTGCCTGAACATGACAATCTTAAAACTATATGTACAGACTGAAAAGTTACTTCCTTTTGGTGGTACAAAAGTTAAAATAAACACTTCTTTGTGTCATCTTTCTGCATGGGATTAATTAGAAGTGAGACACAACTTCACTCTAGTTCAAACAAGTCGAAGGCTGAGAGACGGTCTGGGACAGTTTCAGTCAAATAAAAACAAATATGCAGAATGCATATGGAAAACATTTGGTGGTTTTATCAAATGTTACAGAGCTGAAGTTTGACAGGAGCATCTCTGATTGCTTAACATTTCGCACCGAGGTTCCTTGGTTTCCTGCTGGTCCTACCCGACTAATATGAAGCCATCTTTGTGCTTTTTTAAGAATTATGAATGCCAAGTTTTGTGGTTTAGGGTCACATGGTGATATTTAAAATGATAGTTCACCCAAAAATGAAAATTGTGATCGTTTACTCTCCCTCATGTCGTTCCAAAACTCTGACTTTCTTTCTTGTGTGGAACACAACATTCTCAGTTCCTTTTATGTTCTGCAGTAGAAACAAAATCATACGGGTTTATAATGATTGAAGGCGAGTAAATAACGAGAGGATTTTGTGTGAACTATCCCTTTAGCCATTCACAAGTGACCAACACTGTTCTCTTGTTCAATTTTACAGGTTGGTCAATGAGAACGAGGTGAAACAATGGAAAGAACAAGCGGAAAAAATGAGAAAAGGTACATGACCTCTATGAGGCGAATATTGATCTAAGTGAGTGTTTACCCTCAGGAGGCCTTGAATGTGTTTACATGTACCTTCGTCAGCATGGGAATCAGCGATGACATTGCTGATGTTGTCAAATACTGAAGCGTTTGTGCATTTTGATTTCAGTTATTTTTTTTTTGTGTTTTCTCTGGCTTGAATTGTAGAGCATAATGAACTTCAGCAGAAGCTGGAAAAGAAAGAAAGAGAGTGTGATGCAAAAGCCCAAGAGAAGGAAGAAATGATGCAAACGCTCAATAAGATGAAAGAAAAGCTGGAGAAAGAAAGCAGTGAACATAAGCTTGTTAAGCAGCAAGTGGCTGACCTTTCTGCCCGGCTACATGAGATGAGTAATGTATGTTACATACGCACATAAGCACAAAGTACCTCTTCTAAAACCTAGTGTTCTCTCTGTTGGCAGCTACATTTTAAGGCAACAACCTAACTGAAGCGAAACCTCATATGTGACTGAATTGGAACAAGCTTTTAGTTCCTTGCCAAAAAAAAAAAAAAAAAAAAAAAAAAAAAAGTATGATGGTTTGCTCGTCTGTTTTGGCTGCTAGTTAGACTGCTATTTCGACTGATCTGGTGTCAAAGGAGACCAGATAATCCAGCTAGACCATCTTAAACAAACTTAAGACCAGCAAACCACCGTAGGATGGTTTACGTAAAAAAATTAAAATAAAATTCATTGTATACATGAAAAATGTGAGAGTTTTTTTTTTACTTAGATTTAACTCTTTGTTTCCATACATTCCTTTTCTGAATAAAATAGAAAGTTATAATTAAAAAAAAAAAAAAAAAAAAAATATATATATATATATATATATATATATATATATATATATATAAAAAAAAAAATATATATATATATATATATATAAAAAAAATATATTTCTACTATTGCATTAGTATTGTATCCTTCTCATGGGCATTTAATAATTTTTGACTTTTCAGTCTGAGTTAAATCTCTTTTTTGGCTCATTTTATCTGTAAAAGAAAATGTGCCTAATAGTTATGCACACCTGAATATAAGGTGTTTTTCATTTCCAGCCTTCATGAACGATTGTATATCACTTACAAATGATTAAATACAAAATTAATAGTAGTTATTAAGATTAATGTGGTTTGGAATTGGCAAAATGTGCCTGGAAATCAGAAAATCAACGTGCCTAATAATTCTGCACGCAGTGTATATACATTTCCCTTGGATTCGTTGAGTTTGCCCAGAATGGTGTTCCCCTTACAAAAAGTACTGTAGTTGTAGAATGGTATTGAATGATTACCATATACTATGGTATTTCTAGAATACACTAAGGTACTTCAGAGAATAACGCCTAGTTCTGTCATGAAACTCTAGTCTAGATGACGCAGGTTGATAGGTCCTTAACGCAAGCTGATGATATTTACAGCGTTAACTACCTGGCACAAGCTGATCATGTCGGTTCATGTCGCATCTGCAGCCAATGAGCTTGCTGCTCAACATTTAAATGGCTGGCTACCATTCGCTATAGCAGTTTGCAGAGTGCTTTCAGAGTTTGTCTAAAACCCTCCACCTTCCCCAGCTCCACCTGTATAGATCTGCTATGGGTAATTGATTTGATGCTATTTGTGCAGCAGCAGCATGTCTTACATACTCACAGCAGAGTATCGGCGTATGTATTGGCAGTAGCAAGTTCCTGTACTTGCTCTGCAGCAGCAATAATCTACAACAACAGCAATAATTAACAGTAGCAGCAATTCAGCAGTAGCAGATCTATTCCGCCAAGACCAAATATATCAACATTGTCATATCAATTACCATGCTAAAAATCTTCAGAGAGTTGTTATGATAGAACTATAGTAATGTCATGTCCAAAATAATCATGGTAGGTCCAGTGGTACTTGTTTGTTTGTGTATAAGCCAGCATAACTGAAACAGCCTGGAGCTTTCTTTGCCTACAAATGCAGTGTCAACAGCTCACTGGGGTTTAGAACAGACCAAAATGTTTTGACTCATAATTATAACAGACCCAAACCCTCACAACATTTTTGCTTCATGTTCCTACTGCGTCTTGTTTTTTAGAGGACAAATATCCCAGGTGGCCCCCCTCTCGTCCCATTGGCCCCTGGTAGCATCCCACCTCCACCACCAGGTCTAGCTGGCATTCCTCCTCCACCACCTCCAGGTGGAGCACCACCACCCCCTCCACCTCCTCCTGGTGGACCGCCACCTCCACCAGGCCTGCCTGGCTTTGGTGCTCCTCCTCCCCTGGGAGGTCTTCTGGGCTCTACACTGACAAAAAAGAACATCCCTCAGCCGTCCAACCCACTCAAGTCTTTCAACTGGACCAAACTCAATGAAGTGAGTTAATAAACGTTTGCAATTATATAAGTCCTTCAAGGTGTATTCATAGTTTATTCATTACTTATCTCTGTCTCACAGAATAAACTGGAAGGGACATTGTGGCTGGAACTGGATGAAATCAGAGTTTTCAAACAATTGGACTTGGAGGATATTGAAAAAACATTCTCCGCTTACCAAAGACAGCAGGTATAAGAATTTTTTTTTTTTTTTTTTTTTTTTTTTTTTTTTTTTTTGAGGATTTTTACCTGTCTGCTCCTGTATTGTAAATATCGTGCACATTGTTCAAAATGCGTTTTATGAATAATACTGCAGTGTCAAACTAAAATGACTAAAACTCCTTGAATTTCTGTCCCTCCCTCTGTATTCTCTATTTTTCTGCCTGTTGTTTACACCTGTACTTTTATATATTTCCTGATCTAACTAACACTTTCCTGCTCCCTGCTTGCCATAAAGGACTTTCTGTTCAATAACTTTAGACAGGTGAGTGGTCTCTGGTCCTGACTGTTTAGTTTGGTGTTTTTTTGGACATGTTATAGTTAGATGGTACTCTCTAAAGTACTTTTGGAGTATCATATGAATGGTTGAATCTTACAAATAAATGTTAGATTTCACCCCCAAAATCAACAGAAAAGTAATTATATTTGGCATAGAGATTTTCAGAGTAATTAAGCACATTTTGCAGTTTACTATTCTTATACAGTATTCTTTACTGTATTACAATAAAAAATAAAATGATTTTTTATATTAAAATGAGCATAAAACAGTACAACAAATAATACAATGATGTATAAATAGATCTTAGTCAGGTTTTCAGTAATGGCAAAGTTCTAGATCAAAAGTTTTTGTCTACTTAAAATGTTTTCAGAAAGATGTTTCATGAGCTGAAAATGTTAAACAGTACAGTCCATTAAACACACTGTATTCTATCCCTCACAGCATCGTTTTCTTTCCTGTCAAAAATTAAATATGGCCACCCTGACTAAGGTCTATACCTTAAAATTAAAATAATATATCAAATAATGAGAATATGATGTTTATGAGAAAATTAGAGGGTTTTTGTCCGTGCTTAACTGTCATTTAAAATAATGCTCTTTGTAAAATGTAAACATTTTGTCAAATTATTGCCCTAAAACAGATTTCATGTTCTGTTCTAAAATGTTTCTTAAAAGTTTTTCATGAGATTCACCCAAATACCATACATAAATATAGTAATCAATAAATACATTGGTGTATATCAAAGTACCGTCTGATACTACCACAGTACCATGGTACCACTACAGTACTTGTGCAATTTTATCAGCATTCTTTATGCAAATAATCACCAAATTGCTGACTTTTGTAGAACAGCTTAAAAATGCAATGAACCAAATGACCTATTTCAGTTTATTAGCGAGCATTTCAACATGTCTCTGTTCGTAATTAGCCAAGTTGGTTATGAGGCATGCAGTTGGTTTTGCATGCATCTGGAGTTTATGCAACAGTGAAGGAGACAGATTTCCACCAACTAAAAAACAAATATCCCCCTGTTCTTGGACAGATTCCCTTCCACTCTCTCCCTCCTCCAAATAAAACCCGCCGTGCTATCGTCTAAACACGCAATTTCTTGCTGTCTGCTCCCCAGCTGGCACTAAAGAGGCGGAGATAACTGTTTTCAGCCTCTGTTGTTGTGGATGTCTGGTGTGTTCGGTCATGGATGTGTCATGAGCATGTTGTCCTGTGTTTGAAAAATTATTTTGTTTGGATTTTACTTTACAGACAATTTAAGACAGCAGGTGTCTTGTCGGTTTCACATCCGGTGTATTTGCTTGAGTCCAAGCCTGCATTTGATCTGCTAAATATCATCCCATACATGACGAGTACACCAACTTAGAGGACAATCGATTGCTGATTTGCACCAAAATCTCTAGCCTGCTCTCTCATAGTCTTTTGCTCTTCATTTCAATGTGATATTGATGCTGTCCTTAACTCCATTTGTCTTTCTGCAGAAAGAGTCAGAGGATGACCCTGTCACTTCTAAAAAAGTCAGAGAATTGTCTGTCATCGATGGCCGGCGTGCGCAAAACTGCAACATCCTTCTCTCCAAGTGAGTCCGTAGCTTAGGAACCCATTGACACCATCTTTGACCATTTAAGATTTGTTCACAGTAATAAACATTCCTGCATGACTCAGTATAGAACAATTCTTTGTTTACTTAAGCCATTTTGGATGATCCTAGCCAGGATTCTTTTTCTGTTGCATCACAAGTTGCCATAGCAGTGGTGATAAACATATCTCCCATAAGCTCACTTCATGTTTGATTTAATTGTACAGCTGTGAACGAAGCCTGGAATTCAGCTATTTTAAACATTTACTGCATCAAGAAACATTAATTGAGGCTTTGTTTACACCTGGTATTAAGATGCGTTCTGGTCGATCGGATCACAAGTACACGAGGGAGACACATCCCTGTTTACACCTGGTGTTTTAATTTGTCTCTTTTGTCCACTTTCAACCACTTCTGTCCTGATTTCTTCGAGGAGAGGGTCTATGGACGGGTAAATGTATGTATGTTTTTTTTTTTTTTTTTTTTAAATCCGATATTTCGGTCTAATGGAGAAAATAAGATCACGCAAATTACATATGAATGCGCCCGGAGAAAAACATAAGAAGAGCAGCAGCTTTTGTTTCTGCTCTGACAGCCGCAAGACCGTGGTGAACACTGTAAGTGTGTGTATATCAGTGTGAGATATCAGGAATGGTGAGAGAACATTGTGCTTGGTACGTTTTTTGTCTTCAAACCAAATTTGGGTCTTCAGCCGACAAAGTTTAAATCCCGTCTGGCTAGTGCACTTCCCATAATGTTTATGCATTAGGTCAGTAGGCAGTCTTTTGTGGCTGGTAAAACGCATTCAACCACGAGCGTTTACACTACAAAAGCAATCCGGTTGAATTCGTTTTCGAATACCTCTGGAAGTGGTCGAAAGTGGACAAGCTCAAAATGTTCCAGAACCCTTTTACACCTGTATTTAGCGTTGTCCACTTGTGACTTTGCAAAATTCACTCAAAATCAAGTCAAATTCACTTAAATCTTTTTCTTGCAGGTTAAAACTCTCCAACGAGGAGATCAAGAGAGCCATACTGACCATGGATGAGCAGGAAGACCTACCTAAGGATATGCTGGAACAGGTGAGATGCATCACCACATACTCCATCAATTAGCTTACACTTCAACACATAATTCCAGATGGCTCATGTCCAAAACAAACCTGTTTTACTGCAAGTGGATTGACGTCAAACATTTCAGAAATGTGATTAGCTGATACAGCATCTGCACAGGCGGCGATTACATATTTAATTTAATTACATAAGCCCGGCAGTCCAAGCCAGTATGTAATTATTGTTTTTCAGAAACATTTTTGGCTAGATACCCTACCGTCCTTGCATTTTTGTCATTCTGAATGATGGTGAAATTTGTTGTAGTTGTTAAAAATATAAACATACTGAAGCCTTTCCACATGCCTGAATTAAATCTATTGTGTATATCCTGCTAGTGGAGACTGAAATCAAACATATTTATAGATTAATTAAAACCTGTTCAAGCCATGTAGCCATTTTGGTAATAAAATGCAGCTTTGTATACCTCACCCTGTTTAACCTTTAAAGCAAATCACCAAATAAGAGCAGCAAGTAAATGGTCATAACATTTTCCAAATGGACTTGAAAAGCAATATAATGGCAATCAGGTTTTATAAGTCCTCTGATTGCTGTTGTTTTAATCTGAACAGTAATCAAACAGTTATTGTAGTGTGATGGGAATGCATGTTCACTTAATGAATATGTGTTTGATTGCACCACATTGCATTTAAGCACTTAAAAGGGCTATAATATACTAAAGTGTAACTTTTTTTCATGCTTTATCTTTACATTTTATTTTGTGAATAAACAGACTTTTTTGCTACCGTATCTTTAAAGGGATAGTTCACCCAAAAATGAAAATTAGCCCATGATTTACTCACCCTCAAGCCATCCTAGGTGTATATGACTTTCTTCTTTCAGACGAACACAATCGGAGATATATTAAATAATGTCCTGGCTCTTCTAAGCTTTCCAAGCTTCCAAGCTTTATAATGGCAGTGAATAGAGGATTTCATTTTGAAGCCCAAAAAAGTGCATCCATCCATCATAAAAAGTTATCCACACGGCTCCGGAAAGCGATGCGTTTGTGTGAGAAAAAGATCCATATTTAAAACTTTATAAACTAAAATAACTAGCTTCCGACAGACGGCCATACGCATCGTTTTACGGCGAAAGAGTAATCTTGATCTGACGCATGACGTATTGATGAACGCGGAAGCGCAGAGGATAGAGCAAAACAAAACACCGGTCAGGAATTAGAAGTCTAAAACAAGAATTTTTAAAGAGAAATGTGGGAGGATTTCTATATAAGAGAAGAGGAGCTTGAGTTTGTTGCCCAGCCCTATTTATTTGAACCGCGAGAGGCGTCAAAACTTACGCTACTTCTACATCACTTCAGGGGTTACTCTTTTGGCGTAAGTCGACTTGCGTAGGCCGTCTGCCAGAAGCTAGTTATTTTACTTTATAAAGTTTTAAATATGGATATTTTTCTTACACAAACCCATCGATTCACTTCAGAAGGCCTTTATTAACCCCCCAGAGCCATGTGGATCTCTTTTATGATGGATGGATGCACTTTTTTGGGCTTCAAAATCAAATCCTCTATTCACTGCCATTATGAAGCTTGGAAGAGCCAGGACATTATTTAATATGTCTCCGATTGCATTCGTCTGAAAGAAGAAAGTCATATACACCTAGGATGGCTTGAGGGGGAGTGTCTCATTTTTGGGTGAACTA
This sequence comes from Coreius guichenoti, assembly GCA_039654105.1. Lineage (NCBI taxonomy): Eukaryota > Metazoa > Chordata > Actinopteri > Cypriniformes > Gobionidae > Coreius > Coreius guichenoti. The sequence goes on along the minus strand of CM077177.1, from coordinate 15,241,055 downwards.
TCCCTTTAAGACTTCTTTTCAAAACGAACTCTGATTGGTTGGCCCAATTTAGTCATTATAATGCTTTCTCTCCTTCCCTGCAGCTGTTGAAGTTTGTGCCAGAAAAAAGTGACGTGGACCTTCTGGAGGAACACAAACATGAGTTGGAGCGGATGGCGAAGGCAGATCGCTTCCTCTATGAGATGAGCAGGTAACGGTCAATTTAGGTCACTTAGTTTGGGATATAATAAATAATGTTCATCAGACTGGACAGAGCTGTCAAAACACAATATCTCCTAAATGGTGCTGCCGCACAACAGTTACAGGTGATGTAGAGGTCAGTATGTGGAAAATAAACATCCTTTTACAGGATGACGTTCTTATCTTGGTCCGTCTAGTCTCTTGCTATAATAATCTTTGACTTCAGTTACCAAATGCAGTTTCTCTCAATTTGGCAGCCTGAAATGGTCTGAAACAGGCCTGGAAACATGTCGTCATTTTTCTGACCTCTTCATTGTGCGGCTCTTAATGTCATTAATCTCTGTGGAATGTCAGCCAACAAAGACATAAATATAAAAGCTATGATGAATGGGCGGCTCCATCAATTAATAAAAAATAAATAAGTTGCAGGTGTTATTGGACTATTTTTTTATATATTATCTTAATATGGGAAACAGGGCCTGTGTCTCATGAACATGTGTGCTTCGACAGAACAATGAAAAACCACAGAAGAATATTTGGCTGTTAATGTTACAGACGATTTGTAGCAATGCATTATGGGTACACCCCTTGTAAATAAATGTTTTTTACAGTCAGTTTTTTTAGGATCTATTATTCTATTCTAGTATGCATTTATTTTTTATAATATTTCATATACATTATCAGTATTGTTTGGACACATTTATTCTTTATTTTGACTATTTTCCACATTTAGAATAAAAGTCATCAAAACGGTTAAACAAATGTTACACACAAATGTTAAACAAATCAAAACTTATTCAAGACTAATTTCGACATAAGCAGAAGCCTTTAGATCAAGAGGTTTTTGTTGGACAAGTGTTCTTTATTTTGACACTTTTCCACATTTTAAAATAAGTAATCAAAAATGGGAAATAATGCAAATGTTAATGTTAAATCAATGAATCAAAACTTATATTTGATCAACTGTGTCTACGTTCAAAAGTAGACGCAACTTATAATTGTCACCAAAACTAATTTCAAGCATTTAAAGGCACAATATGTAAGATTTTTAGATTAAAATATCCAAAAACCACTAGAACAGTTTTTGTTGCCTTGTGCACTTACATTATCCCAAATGTTTCCAACAATGTTTAAATCCAGAGAAATCAGCTATTTAAACCAGGTCACGGACCGTGTCATTGCATCGCCTGCATCACCAAAGACACTTTAATATACAGTATTATGTGTTTTATTAGACAGGTGAGCAACTGTTTGGATACTTTACAATTTATTTTAAAATTAACTGCATGTCATTTAGCAACACAAGTCATCCAGTTTTTATTAATATGATATTCTAAAATCAATCTAGATTACTGCAAAGTGCAACAAGTGTCTCATACCAGCCACAGAGAGAACGCACAGAGTAACGTTATAACATAACTTTCAACACGCTCAAATGTATTTAGAATGATTGATTGTTTTTTAATCATGTAAAACATTTGCATGTGTGCATTACCCACATACGCAACGAATAGAGTGAAAGCGGCCATAATAAGCGGCATAATAAAAGCTCTGCAGGTCTCTCTCATTAGTATTCGCTCCAGAGGCCTTGTTCCGCTCCTGCGGCTTCCGATCATTAGCTCATCCATGAACAAGATTTCTGCCCGGGTCTGTCGGATTCCTTAAATATTTATGGTGGTTCATTTCATTTCTCCTTTTAAACCACAGAATCAACCACTACCAGCAAAGACTTCAGTCGCTTTACTTCAAAAAGAAGTTTACAGAAAGAATAGCAGAAATCAAGCCGAAAGTGGAAGGTAAATCCCTCTATAAATCATGTGTGATCTACAGTTATGTTCTCTACTAGACTTGTGAGAAATAAAGTATACAAACACCTTGTAGGTTATGTAAGGTGTAATATTAAAAATGCTATTTTTCTCCCACAGCTCTCAATAAAGCATCTAAGGAGGTTCTTCAGAGCAGGAATCTTAGACAGCTTCTGGAGGTGGTGCTGGCCTTCGGGAACTACATGAACAAAGGCCAGAGGGGCAATGCCTATGGCTTCAAAGTGTCCTCTCTCAACAAGATCGCTGACACCAAGTCCAGCATCGACAAGTAAGACAGGGCTTCGATTTGTGCAAGTACTGTATATTAAACTCCAACCAGCCATGCAGTTACACAAGCTGTCTGTGTTTCTCAATAGGAACGTCACTCTTCTGCACTACCTGATTACCATTCTTGAGCAGAAGTACCCTAAAGTCAGCCTGATTCATGAGGATCTGCACAACGTTACAGAAGCGGCCAAAGTCCAGTAAGCACTAAAACTATCAAGTCTCTCTATTGTACCCACTTAAGTCTTTGAAAGAGTTTCTGTCCTTAAAAAGAGTGTATGTAATGAAATGGGAATGTAGGAAGATGCTTAGGATTTGGCTAAGTTGGATCAATGTCATTGTTGGTCCAGGAACAACATTTTAAAAGGAGTGTTCTGGGTTTATTACAAGTTAAGCTTAATCGACAGCACTTTGTGGCTTAACATTGATTACCACAAAAATCATTTTCCATTTATTTTTATTAAACAAAGCAAAATTCTTGCTTTCAGTGAGACACTTAAAATGGAAGTGAATGGAGTCCAATCTGTAAACGTTAAAATACTCGATGCCTCAATAGTAATAAGTCATAATCAATATCCATAATTTCATGATTTTAATGTGAAAAATTAAATTACTGGCCTTTTATGTGTAAAGTTATATCAAATTTATTGCTGACAATGCAATGCCATAAACCCTAAAATGTAAAAATGATGATTTAAGCTGCTTCAAAGCTCAAATAATACAAAGTTTTTAACAGAATTAATGTATGTGCTTTTAAATCCTCTCAAAATAATTTCCTCTCCATTACATTGATTTTATTTATTTATTTATTTATTTATTTTAAAGAAAATGAGGAATGGCTTGAAATAATTTTTTTTGTCTATACATTTCTTCTGCCAGGATGCATTAAATTGATCAAAAGTGACAGTTAAGACATTTATAATGTTACAAAAGATTTCTGTTTTAAATAAATGCTGTTCTTTTGAACTTTCTATTCAGAATCATGAAAAAACTGTTTTCAACATTGATAATAAGAAATGTTTCTTAAGCATCAAATCAGCATATTAGAATGATTTCTGAAGGATCATGTGACACAGAAGACTGGAGTAATGATGCTGAAAATTCCGCTTTGCCATCACAGAAATAAATTACATTTTAAAATATGTTATAATTTTTAGAGGTAGACAGATATTGGATTTTACCGATACGATTACTAAGTTGGGCAGTACCTGTTGATAGCTGATTAATTATCCGAGTTTATTACAAAATGATTCTAAATCAAAACATAACACTCAAAACTGTAACGGGTCTAAATTTATTTGTGTACACTTACAATAACAAACCATTTTTGTAAAATGTAACCCGTGCTGGCAAAAGAAGTCGGAATGCACACGGGATAATTTGAGCTACAGGCAAAACAAGTAAAAAATGTCGATTTTTAGGGTCAAAAATTAGTTCATTAAGCCCTCGTCTAGTGATCCCAATGCTCCAAATAGCAATTAAACATCTAAAAGTATCTTTATTTGTACGTTTTCCCTTTCATTTGTCCATGTAACGATCTTACTCGCACTGACTGACAGAGCCGAAGCATGCGCACAAAGACGCCGATATACACACATACACAGAATAACAGTATTTCAAAATATCTGTCTTGGAGAGTATTCACGCAAACATCATCCGTTATGTCTTAAATGAACGTTTGGTTAACTGTTGTGGAAAGACATCTGATGTGTAACATAAAACATCCGTGCGGTAGAGTAGGTCTTAATATATAGACTGTCTGTTTCATTAATGTTAATCAAACAATTGTGGTATCATGGGGAAAAAAAAAGTTGGAAAATAAATAAATAAATAAATAAAATAAATAAATAAATATATATATATATATATATATATATATATATATATATATATATATATATATATATATATATATATAATATACACTCACCTAAAGGATTATTAGGAACACCTGTTCAATTTCTCATTAATGCAATTATCTAATCAACCAATCACATGGCAGTTGCTTCAATGCATTTAGGGGTGTGGTCCTGGTCAAGACAATCTCCTGAACTCCAAACTGAATGTCAGAATGGGAAAGAAAGGTGATTTAAGCAATTTTGAGCGTGGCATGGTTGTTGGTGCCAGACGGGCCGGTCTGAGTATTTCACAATCTGCTCAGTTACTGGGATTTTCACGCACAACCATTTCTAGAGTTTACAAAGAATGGTGTGAAAAGGGAAAAACATCCAGTATGCGGCAGTCCTGTGGGCGAAAATGCCTTGTTGATGCTAGAGGTCAGAGGAGAATGGGCCGACTGATTCAAGCTGATAGAAGAGCAACTTTGACTGAAATAACCACTCGTTACAACCGAGGTATGCAGCAAAGCATTTGTGAAGCCACAACCTTGAGGCGGATGGGCTACAACAGCAGAAGACCCCACCGGGTACCACTCATCTCCACTACAAATAGGAAAAAGAGGCTACAATTTGCACAAGCTCACCAAAATTGGACAGTTGAAGACTGGAAAAATGTTGCCTGGTCTGATGAGTCTCGATTTCTGTTGAGACATTCAGATGGTAGAGTCAGAATTTGGCGTAAACAGAATGAGAACATGGATCCATCATGCCTTGTTACCACTGTGCAGGCTGGTGGTGGTGGTGTAATGGTGTGGGGGATGTTTTCTTGGCACACTTTAGGCCCCTTAGTGCCAATTGGGCATCGTTTAAATGCCACGGCCTACCTGAGCATTGTTTCTGACCATGTCCATCCCTTTATGACCACCATGTACCCATCCTCTGATGGCTACTTCCAGCAGGATAATGCACCATGTCACAAAGCTCGAATCATTTCAAATTGGTTTCTTGAACATGACAATGAGTTCACGGTACTAAAATGGCCCCCACAGTCACCAGATCTCAACCCAATAGAGCATCTTTGGGATGTGGTGGAACGGGAGCTTCGTGCCCTGGATGTGCATCCCACAAATCTCCATCAACTGCAAGATGCTATCCTATCAATATGGGCCAACATTTCTAAAGAATGCTTTCAGCACCTTGTTGAATCAATGCCACGTAGAATTAAGGCAGTTCTGAAGGCGAAAGGGGGTCAAACACAGTATTAGTATGGTGTTCCTAATAATCCTTTAGGTGAGTGTGTGTATATATATATATATATATATATATATATATATATATATATATATATATATATATATATATATATATATATATATATATATATATAATATTTTTCCTATAGATATTTGGTGTTGACTTGGTGTGTGTCAAATTTGGTGTTATTACCAGGGATTTTAAGGTATGGCTAGGTGATTTTGTTTTGGAACCTTCAGAAAGCTTTAACTCAATTTTTCTCAAAATTAACATTTAAACAAGTGTAGCTCAGTAATGTTTTGTCTGATTCAAACAAATCAAACATCATTTTGAAGGTTTTTTAATAGAGAATGTGAAAATAATTTGCTCATTGTGAATCATCCAGCATGGGTCACAAATAAAGAAAAACAAACAGGATGCGCTTTCTCCCGTCTCGGTCTCCGTGAACTGGAGCGTCACAAAAATAAACTGAAACATACCATACACTTGCCTCACATACATGAGAAATATAACTTTTAAACAAAACAATTCAAATCTAAAACAAACATTCTCTGATTATGTAATCCGTATGAAACGTGCATATATGCCCGTCCACTTCTGCAGTTTAGATGCAATTTAGCTGGCTAACAAATGAATAAACGTCCCAAGCTGGATATAAACTAATGAAAATAGACTGTAACAATAATGACATTTAAACATTTGTTTCTGATTTGCATGTATTTTTGTCATATTGTTCTTGTCGCTTGAGACTACTAATGTTAATGTCCTTTCAGCCTTGTCGACAAACATACTGCTGTTCTCTACAACAAATTGATTATTTTAAAATATGACGTGATCTGTAGTGTACATACGTTTTCTTTGTCGAAGTTTGACATCAGCATCTGATTCCGCTCCATGCAGAGTGTAGCATCTCAAGCCAAAACAAACACAAAGGGCCCTATTACACCTCGTTTTCAGACCAGCACGCCCATGGGCGGAAATGCATTTGCTATTTAAACAACGTGGCACAGGATGTGAAAATGATAACTGCGTCGGGCTGAAACTAGCAAAAAACACTTGCGTCGCGCCTGCCGCCGGGTGTATGATGGGGCCCTAAGAGGCGTGATCATTTTTATTTCGCCTCTAGAGGCCACTCTTATACTACGTAATGACAGCAGAGCCTTTTCAGCCACTCCCGCAATGGAGTGACCGGGAGAAACTATCGTTGTGGATTATTGCCGATAACCGATAGTTCCAGAAATCAGCTATCGGTGCCAATGAATCAGCAAAACCTAGTTATCTATTAATTATTTTTAATTATAACAGTATTTTACAGTATTACTGTTTTTATTGTATTTTTGTTGATGAACATAAAAGACTTATTTAAAAAAGTTTTTAAAAAAATCTTACCAGCCCCAGACTTTTGAAGTGTTCTGTACGATACTGTATATGACAAACTAGGAGCTTGTTAGTTCGGAATAGTAGTGTGTATTGAACCCCAAATATTGTTTTAACAACCAGTCAAATGTTAGGCTGATTTGGAGACTTGAACAGCATCAGCCTATGATTTCACTCTCTTTTTAGGGTAGTTTATAGTTCGGGATCGGGATCTTTGTTAGACCAGAATGTTGTTCCAGGACCAACAAAAGTTGTTGATCCAGGAACATGTCCTATTTGGCAAAACCATAGTCACTGTGTGAAGATATTGTTTGATGTGATTCATTCCTCAGCCATTCGAAATGAGATTAAAGGGTCTGCAAATTGTCCAGTGAAACGTTATCTCTCATTATCTCCCTCTCCAACTTATTTTTCTTCCTTTTTTCCCAGCATGACTGAACTGGAGAAAGACATTAACAATATGCGCACTGGCTTAAAAAGCGTGGAGACGGTGAGCAACATTCTCTCGTTTTGTCTACAATTACAACAAGCTCTAGAGCTTATGAGGTCATCCAGTGTAGCAAATGCATCTATTTATACAACAGCCTTGCAATATAATTGGCTAAAACATTATTTATGGTTACAACACTTGAAACAAAAAAATAGATAGATTGCTAGATTGCTAAGGTGTTTTGAGTGATTATAGGGTATTTAGGATGAATTGGCATTTTTCTATTATTTAAGTCATGTCCTCACTTGTGTCCATCCCTCCTTCTTGATAGCAGCCTGTCTCTCTTTCTCAACAGGAGCTGGAGTACCAGAGGGGTCAGCCTCAGACCCACGGCGACAAGTTTGTGTCTGTTGTGAGTCAGTTCATCACTGTTGCTGGTTTCAGTTTCTCTGAAGTGGAAGACTCTCTTCAGGATGCCAAGGAATTGGTAAGATCGACAGCACACAACAGTACACCGAACCTAAGGAGATAATAGATGTTAAAGGTTTATGAGAGCTTTGAACAGCGAGGCCTGTCACACTATCCGGCCACCTAAATGTGAACGCTCACATAAAGTTGCTCCGCTGCAGCTTTGAAGTCGCTGTTAAACGTCTGAAATGACAGATTTTTTTCCCTGCTCCATGCTAACACACATAACTCAGACTTGTAGAAGTTCAATCACTGTTTTCGTTGGAGTTTATTGGGCTTCTGACAGTCTGTGTGGACATTGGAACCGCTGGAAACATGGACCGTAATCTTTAACTGCAATAGGCTGAAGATCAGTTTCAAAGGCAGGTTCTTCCAGTCTGATCCTGCTCATGAAGCTGCACATGGATTTGATGCTACTGCAGCTGTCGAGTTTTCTAGCTGGTTTTCTAAAAGGTTGGCAATGGGACACATGAAGGTTTGATCTTAGTGAGAAGTTTAAGATCTACTCATTATGTCTGCCATATCTGGATCTGGTCTCAGATTTCATTACATTCATACACTAGTCACGATATCAGATTTTTCACACCACGTGGCCAAAAGAATTCACCGTAACGATATATCGCGATATCTATAGAAACCTTGGGGAAAAAAACAATGTTATCAGTCAAATTCATCTTTACTTTGTTTATTATGTGTTTTGCTTTCTTTTTTAGCCAATGAATCACATTGCATACAACATTTGCGACTCTGGCTTTCTCTGGCTTCTTTGACTGCCTAAGAAATAACCAGTAGAAAAAAAATACTGTCAAGTTCAACAGTATTATAAATAAACTTTAACACTAATACCTTAACCTGTTAACTTGCATCCCCATTTGGAACCCAAAACCAAGAAATGGCATACCCTAAAGAAATTAAAATACAAATAAAATTTCTTATCACAGAATGAGGCAGAAATTTGATTATTTCTTAGCTATACAGTGATAAATGCTTTGTTGATTAGCATTGCATTATAAATATACATTATCCTTTACGAAAATAACCAAGATGGCTTGAAGAACAGATAAACCATATACTGTCACAACGGTGTGTTAATTCTCTTCATGTTTAATCAGTCAAAACGTCTATCTGCATTTTTATTCTGCTGCAGCTGTCCATATTAGGGATTTCCTAAAGTTGAATACTTCTATGGGTCTCACTTGTGGACTTTCTGCGTGAGGGCGCCCTCCGATGTCGAGTATGAATGAAACCAATTACATGTGAGAGTTTAGCGCACCATAATTCTCATATCGCCCTATTTTGGATAAAAATACAACAAAAATATTCCTCTCTAAATATATTTGAAGTAAACATCCATAAGTTTTTATCCGAATGAGCACACTTTTTGACTAAAAGCCTTAAGGTATGTAAATATGACGTCAGCAGTTGACAGGTTAATGTAACATTTCCTGTTTCAGGACTAACCGACTAGCAAAATAATTGCAACTTACTCTCTGTATAGTGGCGAAATCCACAGGATGATGGACGTGGAGGTGGGTGAACAGTGTGGTGGTTTTACCCCCTTTTGCGACAAGTCATTTTCAATAAATCCAAAAAAGCAGCTGCGCGCGCTGCGTCTTCTGCTTTATGAAATACCATTTCTGCTTTATGAAATACCACCACCTATTGTACTTTGGGACGTCAACCAGGTGCTGCCACTGGGTTATTTATGGGGTCATATTATCATATGTGTACTATTGATTTAAAATATTATGGTTATCGCGATATATTGTCACACCCTTAATTAACACGATATTGATATTTCATGTTTTCAATATCACGGTTATTGTCAATAGCGGTTTATCGCAACACCCCTATACACTACCGTTCAAAAGTTTGGGGTTAGTACATTTTTGTTTTTTGAAGAAAATTAATACTTTAATTCCACAAGGATGCATTAAAGGTTTAGTGTGTACATTTTAGCGGCATCTAGTGGTGAGGTTGCAAATTGCAACCGCCCACCGCTCAACCCTCCCTTTCGAAGCACATAGTGAAGCTACGGTGGCCGACACCGAACAAAGCAGAGAGTAGCTAGCGCTCTGTAGAGCAGTTTGTCCGTTTAGGGCTACTGTAGAAACATGGCGGCGCAAAACGGTGACTTCACTGTAAAGTGACCCGCGGTGTATGTAGATAGAAATGGCTCATTCTAAGGTAGTAAAAACATAAAGTTAATGTATAAAACATATGTAACTATGCAAAAAACATAGTTATGTATATTATATTGCATTTCTGTCAATAGATCCTCATAAATATTACACACTGCACCTTTAAATTAATCAAAAATGACAGTAAAGACATTTATGATTTTTATTTCAAATAATTGCTGTTCATTTGAACTTACCTTTCATCAAAGAATCCTGAAAAAAATATATACTTTTCCCCAAAAATATAAAGCAACATTGATAATAATAAGAAATGTTTCTTTAGCAGCAAATCAGCATATTAAAATGATTTCTGAAGGATCATGTGACACTGAAAATTCAGCTTTGCCAACACAGAAATAAATTACATTTTAAAAAATATTTTAAAATAGCAAAACGTTATTTTGAATTGTAATGATATTTCACAATATTACAGTTTTTACTGTATTTGTGATCAAAGACTTTGATCAAAAATATTAAAAATCTTACCGACCCCAAACTTTTAAACAGTAGTGTATATGGGAAGCAAGGAGATTCATAGCTAGTTCATTCTAGCGGCCTGGACCCGATCGGTTTATTACGTCAGTTTTTGTATTACTCGTCAAGTTCCAGTGCCAAAGTATTCATCATAAAATAATGATTATATGACATAAAGAATCACCCTCCTAAATGTCCTTGTCTTTCATTTTACACAGTTTGAGAAGGCCGTGAAGCACTTTGGGGAGGATGCCACACGCATGCAGCCCGATGAGTTCTTTGGCATCTTCGATCAATTTCTACAGGCCTTCAGTGAAGCTAAACAGGACAATGAGAACATGCAACGACGCAAGGAGGAAGAGGAGCGCAGAGCCCGTATGGAGGCGCAGGTAATGTGTCAACAAGCACACAATATGTCCATCTCAAACACATGTACACACATCCCCTTTGCAAGCCCCTCTCAAAAGTGTTGTACTAACACTTGTCATTTTATATACAAATATGAACAAGCTGTTTCCCCATTCTAAGTAAAAACAATTATGGGTATGTTCAGAATGCCATACTACCATTACCAAACATACTAGGAATGTTGTATGCATTATTAAAATTTATATACACACTATTGTTCAAAAGTTTGGGGCTGATAAGGTTTGTTAATGTTTACAAATGAAGTGTCCTATGTTCATGTTGCATTTATTTGATCAAAATACAGTAAAAACAGTAATATTGTGAAATACTGTAAGAATTAAAAATAACTAATTATAACATATTTTAAAATGATGGCATGATGATTTATTCCTGTGATGGCAAAATCTGAATTTTCAGCATCATTACTCCAGTCTTCAGTGTCACATGATCCTTATTATCAGTGTTGTAAACCAGTTGCTTGAAGGAAATGGATACATTTTTTCAGGATTTTCTGATGAATAGAAAGTTCAAAAGAACAGAATTTATTTGAAATAGAAATCTTTTGTAACATTATAAATTTCTTTACTGTCACTTCAGTGCAAAAGTATTCATTTCTTTTTTCAAGATGTACTAGATTACTTGATTTTAGGGGAACTACTTATGATTTCACTTGTATTCAGACGGTCGTTTAGTCATTGTGTCAGGTTCGAAAGTATGCTTGTTTCCGCCACAGGATAAAAAATAAAAAAGGTAATTGCGACGTTTTATCTCAGAATTGCGTGATATAAAGTCGTAATTTCGAGTTATAAAGTCAGAACTGCGTGATATAAAGTTGTAATTGCGAGTTTATATCTCGCAAATCTGACTTTATAACACACAATTGCTAGATATAAAGTCAGAATTGTGAAATATGTCTTTTTTCCCCTCAGAATTGGACTTTATAACTCGAAATTCTGACTTTATATCACGCAATTCTGACTTTATAAAGGTCCTTGCACTATGGAAGCCGTTTCCGCCACTAAATAAAAAAAAAAAAAAAAAAAAAGAGTAATTGCGACTTTTTATCTCAGAATTGCGAGTTATAAACTCAGAATTCTGAGATATAAACTCGCGATTGCGTGATATAAAGTCACAATTCTGACTTTTTTTCTCAGTCAGAATTGTGACTTTATATCACGCAATTGCGAGTTTATATCTCAGAATTCTGACTATATAACTCACAATTGTGAGGAAAAAAAAGTCAGAATTATGAGATAAAAAGTCGCAATTATTATTATTATTATTTTATTTTTTTTTTATTTAGTGGCGGAAACGGGCTTCCATATTGCACACTGAGTCCGAAATTTTCGTCCATCATTAAAAAAAAAATGTGGATTATGTTCGATTTTCTGCGTTTTCGCATCCGTAGCAAGCATTTTGAGAGGGGTTTTGATAATTCAGAGCCACCTAATGACGAATAAGAAAAAACGCATACGAATATTTCGGACTCAGTGTGCAAAGACCTTAACTCACAATTCTGATAAAAAAAAAAAGTCAGAATTGCGAGATGTAAACTCACAATTGTGAGATAAAAAGTCGCAATTAAAAAGTCGGAGGGGGGTTATGAAGAATATGTTCCTCTAACTGACAAAAAAAAATGAATGCTGTGTCCTATAGTATACCCTGTGTAGTATGCAGTTGGTAGTACTGTACTATTCCATTGAGCAAACTAAATACCTCCACAATTACAGACATTAAGACATTAATGGAAATATTTCTGTGAACAGCTCAAGGAACAGCGTGAGAAGGAAAGAAAATCCCGGAAGGCCAAAGAGAACTGCGAAGAGGATGGAGAATTCGACGACCTGGTGTCTGCACTCCGATCTGGGGAGGTGTTCGACAAAGATCTATCGAAGATGAAGCACAACCGTAAACGTCCTGTCAAACAGAGCGCAGAGAGCAGCAGAGAGAGGCCCATCACCAAACTGAACTTCTGAGGAAGCTGCGCATGCGAGCGCTGCCTCCTGGTGGTAGAGCTGAGACATTACACCCGTGTGCGCAATGCTCGACCACTGTTTAGAACCGGAGAGGATATCCAGGCCCCATTTGTGCTGACTGCCAAAATACTTCTGAAAGATTTATAAAGGCTTTTCTAAACATGTAAATCAGTTGACAGTGTTTGTGTTGAAGATGACAGGAGTTGTACACCAAGGGAACCGTAGTTGTCACGGAAAGAAAGGGCTACATGAAAAAAAATGTGCTGAAATGCACACCAATTTTCATAGTTTTGCTTCCCTGACAACCATAAACCCTGTTTATTTTTGTCAGCTCAGATACTGCATATGTTTTTGTTGAATTTTTGGTAGTGCACAACCTGAACTATCAAGAAACAGGCCTTGTTTTGCAATATGTGTTGTGGTAAACACTAAAAGTCAGTGTTTCAGAAGCAAAAGTGATTTTTGCCAAATCGTGGGACTCGGATGACAAAACCAGTGATACTTGTATGATGTGATTGGCCTGTTTGTAATAAGTATTTTCATTTTGTTACACTTGTAGCTCAAGCACAAGTGATTGTTTGATTTAAAAAAAAACTGTCCATTCCAGACCTGTTAAAGCACAATGCACAACTTTAGAGAGTTAAGTGTTTATTATAATCTACCGATGCCATGTATTAAATGTACTGATAGGAATTATAGTGGAAAAAAAGAGGTCAAACTTTGATTTTGCAAATATATTGTAGAGAGACCAAACAATGCAATATCCTCTTTTTTTTTGCGGTTACCAAAAAGAACATTCATTTAAATGAGCTGTGGATGCAAAACCTGCATCTTAAGCAAAACCAAACTGTCCTCCGTGCATGTATATTCTTGTAATTTCTTGTGTTTGTGTTTAAGGTTGTATATATGTACATATACCCATTGTTAACTCTTCTGACCAAGGCTTTTTCTTAGTCCTTGACACAATTTTGTGCTAATAATTTTTCCTGTTGATCAGATGCCATTAAATCTTTTTCACTAATAGTTCTTTGTAATACTTTGTAATAGTTTCCTTTGTTGGTGGGATTGTTTCATTTTCTTTATTTAAAGATTCATTTGGATGTAAGATGAGTAATCAATAAACAAAACCCTGAGGGTCATTCCATTGGTCTATGACTGATGATTTTTCTTTCAAAATTAATTCTTGAGCCTCAACAAGATTTAAGTACTTCATAGCTGTAATTACCCAACATTAATTACCCAACATAATCGAACATAAAGTCATACTTGAAGCAAAAATGGATAAAACAAATTCAAACTTTATTTCAGGCATACTGCTTTCAAAGACAAATGGCAATGTTTAATAGCTAAAGTGAATAATTTGAGTATTTAAAAATAATGCATCTCTTCGCTGTTATTTAAAAACAAGGTAAGCTTGTTTAAATGGTAAAAAATGAACATTAATATGATAATTTTATCATAAACCATCTCAAAAACAGACCCTGTGCTTTGTGAGATTGGATTATTAACACAATATACCGTTCTTGATCTCTAAGACTGGTCTTACATTGACATAAATACTGATGAATGTTTAAAGGAAAAAGTCAGATTTTCATAAAATATAAAAGAGTTAGAAGCACTGATATGTAGAGACATGAATGCTGGTTAACTCCTCACATCAAACCAATAAATGGCAGTTGATGCTACAGTCATACACATTTATAACATTCATAATTTTATAAACTCATGCTCCAAGGTGACAGACTGAAACAATGGAAATTGTTCCAAATATTTAAAAACTGATATGAATGCATTCTGTGTTCTGTAAACCATGCTACATCCAACAATTAAGGCAGGTTGTTGGTTATATACAGGTTTTATGTTGATCTTCCAAAATGGCATACCTTAGAGAAGATTTCATCTGGTTTCTTTCAAAAATATGATTATTTGTCAGTAATATAATAATATGCTCTTTTGTTACAGATTATAAATGCAGTGTGATTTGGAGTCCTTTTTACTACATTATAGAAGGTACAGTCATGGTTCTGGATGCCAAAGGATGTTTTGAAAATATTATGTGTAAAAGGTGTGAACAATCATACAAGCAAAGAAATACATTTCACAATAATGAAATGAAAAGGTTATAGCCCCATTTCTTAAACGACCATGTCAATATGACTGATCGGTTAATAACTTACAATCCTCTCAAGTCTTTTAAGTTTGACTGTTAAAGGGGGGGGCTATATAAGAATTTCCATGTATTAAACACTTTTTTATTTGCCAATGTGTGAACAGCTTGTAAGTAACGAAAAGTAATGAAAAAAAAGTAACTAAACTTAAAAACGAGACCTTCCCCGACTTCTTAGATTTCTATGAAAACCTAGACTGATTTTTATGTGAAGGACTCGGGACGTTTTTGCCAGGGAAAATCTAACGTGACGTTTCATGTGTTTGTTTTATGACACATAAAAAGAATGCTTATAACTACCATGTTCAGGATAATGCCGAAAAAGCATGTGTGACATACAAAGAAAAGGTATTAATTCAGACTAGTCTCACATAGCCAGCTCTGTATTGTATAATCTCAAATATAATCAAAGTATCATAACAGTGTCATTTTAATTACCTCATCTGTCGACAAGATGCCTGTGAACTGCAGTGCCTGTGCAAACATATCCACTATGATCAGCTGCTTTCTTAAATACTGTTTTCTTACCGCTGTCATTTTTGTTGTTTACCTTGTTATTGAGAGGCACATATTTACATATTCATCTAACGTCACTCTCTGCAGCGTGGACGGTGTTAGGATGTTCGTTAAATCAGGATTATGGCAAGCCGTTTTGACTTTTATTCGCAGGATATGAATTCTTGATATCAACAATTCAATTTTCACTAGTTAAAATGCTAATTCTTGACATCTGTAATTGTATTTTCACTAGTGAAATGTCACCATAGGCTGCCATTCAAATTCAATTGTTGATATCAGGAATTGAATTCTCGATATCAACTTGATATTAACAATTGAATTCCTGATATCAACAATCAGCATTTCTGATATCAAGAATTCAATTGTTGATATCAAGAATTCAATTCCCGATATCAATATAATTTCAGATAACTAAAATGGCTTTCTTACTAGTAACAATCACATTCATGATATCAGAAATTAACATTGTCACTAGTGGCAATTAAATTGTTGATATGAAAAATGAAAATTTTTAGTAGTAGCAATTCAATTCCTGATATCAACAATTGAATTTGAATGGCAGCCTATGGTGACATTTCACTAGTGAAAATACAATTACATATATCAAGAATTAGCATTTTAACTAGTGAAAATTGAATTGTTGATATCAAGAATAAGCATTTATCTAGTGAAAATTGAATTGTTGATATCAAGAATTCATATCCTGGCAAAGAATAAAAGTCAAAACGGCTTGCCATAACAGTATTGCTGCAAAGGTATTTCCAACTTCTTTTAACTTCTTACTAAAACTAAAAATAACTTTGCGGTGAGTATATCCAGGCCTTGAATCATGTTGTTGAGTCTTTTGTACTATCCGTGTGCACGTGCAGTAAGGTGCTGGCTGCAGTTCACTTAACGGCCATTGGTATATATCGCTAATAACAAGGGTTTCTGAATTCTACATATAGCCCCTTTAATATTCCAGGTCAGCATTAATAGCCTACCTCAGAGCAGATGTTGATGTGGTTTTGGGTTATGTGAGAGATTTCTGTAGCCTAAATCCTTTGGTTCTTTCACAGTGTAAATCATTTTCATTAGGCTCAATAGTGACTTTCATCTTGGCACTTCACGCACACATACACTTATCTACTGATTCAATACACGAATTCAATTATACTTAAAGAGTTTGGTTTCAATAGGTTGGTGGTAGCAAAAGTGTTAAACACAGCAACACTTTATAATGACTTGTAAGTATATCATAAACATTATTAGAGTATATAATGCATAACAGATATTAAATGAATGTACAATGAAATAGTCATGAAACTCTTGTAGGCCTATTTATATTTAAAGCTGAAGAATGTTACTTTTTAACACTGTCGCCATGAAAATGATATGCAAAATAATGCTCTTTTAAACATTATATAATGTAATAATGTTAGTTAAATGTACATTCAAACAGTTGGAACTGCCATGAAACTTTATTCATACAGCAGCCAATATACTTCCATTTATTTGAATGATTTTCTGAAATCTGAAGGGAGGTAGGCTACTACAGGTGAATTTCTCCTTGCAGCTAAATGAAATTTTGTTGTAATAAAATACATTAGAACACAGCATTTTAGCATTGTGACTTTATCCCTAATTAAATAAATGTTATAAATAAAAAAAAATAAAATCTGCAAATTAAACATAATCTTATTAAATAGCCTATGTACAAATTTGCATAGCCAATCGCAAAATGTAGACCCTACAGAAAATATCAAAAATTTAATTAGATTAACAACTTAATGGTTGGTGATTGTCAGCCTTTTGTCAAAATCTTAATTGTTTAACTAAATATTTAGTAATACACTTTTCATGTAATAAACATGTTTTTTTTAAAGTTCTAGATAGAATGGCGCATAGGACAGAAAGACCCTGATTATTATCAGCATAAATATAATTTAAGAAGAAAATCTGATATTAAGGGTTTCTAGCTATTATATTATGTTTACTGCATGAGCAAACTATCAAGAAACTGCCACTGGAAACAATGCAAAACAATGTGAATATGATATAAAAATCATACAAAATAAATGTGGAAATAAGTTGGCCATGTTGCATGTTTTTTAAAGTAAAGGTACTGCAAAAAGGAAATAGTTGAATCCTTCCAAATTCAATTCTTACAGCTTAAAAATGTAATAATGTCATTGCATTAGAAAAGAAAATCAAACTAAGTGGAATCCGAAAACAAATGCTCCAATAACTTCCAAATCCAAACTTGTTTTTTTTAAATCTGAAACCATAGCAAACTTTTCTTGGTTAAAATAAATTCCACCTGGCTTGATTTTGGTATCCAATGCAATAAATATAATTTTAGATTTTTAAGTGTGACCCAAGTAAATTTTTGGGCCCACCTGTAGCACCTCCCGTCGTTTTCATTTAAGTCATAAAGTGTGACCGCATTACAAACTGGTGTCAGCAGTCTCAACTTTGGGCACCGCCGGTTCAGTGATAGTATCCGGATGCGCATCTCTGCAGAAGAACACAGCCGGGTTTTTACAGGCCCACATGGCCACATCTCCCCCATTGGCCGGGCTGGAGGAAGACAGGCGGCTGTTTGCGCCGTGCCGGCTCACGTACCGGTCCCGAATCCGGTCGGCCCGAGTCCGGACCGCGTCCCTGCGCTGCGTCTGCGTGGACAGGTACGCGGCGATGTTTCTAGTCCTGTATCCCTCCTCTCTGCTCCGGCCTAACAGCATCGATATATTCGGGTTCCTTATGGCATAAATCAACGGGTTGATGGCACCGTTAGCCCACGCCATCCAGATGGCCACAGTATCCATAGCAGGGTTGAAAGAGTAGCTCCCGAGCGCGGTGATGATGCCCATCAGGCAGTAGGGCCCCCAGCAAAAGATGCTGAACACGATCATGATGAGCACGGTGGTGGCGGTGCGCATCTCGCTGTAGAAGCGCAACAGGTGCGCGTAAGTGGTCACCGGCCGCACCCTGATCTCCGACAGCCGGACGGTTTTGCAGATGTTATAGTGGCAGAAGCACATGAGGGCGAAGGGAAGCAGGTAACACACTACAATTAAAGCGATACTGTAGGCGGTGCCCATCCTGGAGGTGCCCGAGTGGAACACATACATGCAATGATAAAAGCCCTGTTTGTGCACCACCAAGCGCCCGGAGGTCTCCATAAGCAGGTACCAAGGAAACGAGAAGACCACCGCGCAGAACCAAACGGCCACCAGGAGCTGCGTCGCTCTCCTCCGGCCGATTTTGGCTTGCGGCTGCCTGACGATAGCATAATACCGGTCGAATGAGATGAGAGTCATGGTCAAGGTGGAGATAATGCCGAAGCAGGTGTTAAAGAAGCCGTTGGCGATGCAGAAGGGCTCCCCAAACATCCACTTGCCATCCTTGCTGAAGAGCATCATTAAGGAGAAGGGTAAACAAAGAACGGCCGTGAGAAAATCAGAGAGGGAGAGGGACATGATGAAAGCGTTAGTGACCGTTCTCAACTGCCTGTGTTTGATTATAACCACCACGACCGCTGAATTACCCAGACTGGATAGTAAGAAGATGGCCAGGAGGAGCAGCGCCTGCGCGGCCACCGCGATGCCCTGGAGAACCGAGTTCCCCTCCGAACTCCACACTGGGGTGTCGCGGTTCATCTCGCCCCCGGCTGTGTAGTTGCTGGCCTGAGTGCTCAGGCTGTTTACAACTGGTTTGACGGTCACAATCTCTAAAATGAAGCCCGAACCTGACATGTTGTCCACGGTCGTGTTGCTGATGCCCGGGAGATCCATTGGACACGATTAGGGCGCATCCACGGGGTGGAAGAGAATTCATCCCTTGTCAGTATCTCCCGTGTCCGTATCACAGTAAAATGAGTATGCGTTACGATGTCACAGATGGTCCCTATGTAGTTCTTTGATGCCATACACTGTGTTTGGAGTAAATAATGCTCCCCGTGCCCTCCCCTGTTACAGATTGAGCTGACAATGATGCTCGCTTACTGTTAATGCGAGACGAAACGTTCTCATTCCTCTAGGGGGCGCTTGGAGGCCCAGAAAGCCAATTCACCATTCTCGCATTCAGATCTTTAAGAAAGTTTGTGTTGTACTGGAAACATTTTTGCACTAATCTTTTTTAAGTATTATAATTTAATGGATTAATATCGAAAATACACATGGAAATTGGCCATATCAATGTCTATAAAATTAATTTAAAAATGCTTAACCAGCATCTGCGATTGGTCTATTCTGACAAGCGCTGACAAAAGTAACAGTCACCGCTGCTAAAGAGTCGTTTTCTCCCGTTCAGTTGTTGTTGGGGCTATACACCTGATTGAATCAAATTCTCCATTATATCAGAAATACTCATTTTCGGATGAATTGGGAATAGTTTGCTAGCATACCAGTCTACGAATACTGACTCTGCCTAATAAATTGATAAACATCAGCCTAAGTGAATTCGAGCAAACAACCGTGATTGGTCCATCCTGAGCAGTGCTGTGAAAAGTAACAGTTGTCATGTGACAAAGCCGTCTACTCAGTAGCGACCTGGAAAATATTTTACACTTCAATTGAGACAACTTGATTAACCAGTGAATTAAAAAAAAGCGTTTAATCGTTTGTCTAGTCCGTTGTATCTGATCAACGCCAGCCCAATTGTAGACACAGTTTCATTGTAATCGCCGCTCTACATGCTTATTCTATTTCTATTATACAGATGCAGGCCCCTGGACCTCCCCGTGACGTTTGAAGCCGTTGTCATGACACCGGACCAGATTGTTTTCCAGCTGAATTACGCACTTTCTTATGAAGATTGGTTTCATTTGTTGTGCTTTGTGCGCACGCAGCCGCTGATGAAAACCTCCAGTCGTTGCCATTTTAACGCACAATGTATATTTTATTATATAATTTAGTTTATGTAATTTGTTTATAATTATAATCAATCAATCAATCAAATCAATCAATCAATCAGTCTGCCTGTCTATCTATATATCCAAACTGATCACACTTGTAACACAGCTAGTCATTCTTTCAAAACCTGATGTAATGCTTTCATTCAGTTGCATATTTTCAGTCCACATAATCATTGTTTCAAACACAATGTTATTATAATATTTAATGAGAACATTTGGTTTAATCACCGAAACACAACAGGCTATGATCTTCTTTCAGTTTAGTATTTTTAACAATCAGTTCATTAAACAGCAAACAATGCAAGATACATGTTTAAAAAAAAAAAACACCCTTGTTGCTGAATTAATTACAGTAACAGGCTACAGTTGCCACATTAGAAAATATTGCCTAACTTATGTAATTGAATCCATAATATCGAGTGTGTTAACAAACGTTGTGATGAATATGACAGCCATGAGGATTTGATCCAGTACCGTCGCAAGGGCTGTGCCAAGTGTGCGACCGCACAGGGCCTCGCGCAAAGTAAAGTGACAGCTGACTTGATGTAAAAGCCAACAGTTAAAGTTCATGTTTTTGGCCTTCGAAATACTATAATAGTTAAAAGACGTAGCTAAAAATGTGTATCGTGATGCTGTATTATTCTGCTTGTTAAAAATGTATTATGCAGTAACTTTAAATATTTCTCTGTGCGTGAGACAGTGATTCATGCGCATAGCCTACATGTCAGTCAGCGCGGCATCGCACGTCAAGTTCGTAGAGAGATTTATTCAGTCCATTGAAATTCTGATTTTGGCCGCCTCTGAAATGGGTCAAACCATAGATATTACCTAAGAAGTTAAAGTAAATACGCTAGAAATCCGCGCTCATTCAAGGATGTGCATTTATTGCATGGACGCCTACAAGATTTCATCTGACGGTACGCACAAAAGGTTTTTATTTAACACTATTAAATAAGCATAGCCTAACTAGTACGCACCTTCCGGAGTGAGAGCAACGGTGCCGCAGAACGAGTAGCCTACTCTATCTCTAGACGTTTTAAACGCTTTTAAATATGAAAACTGCAAAAAGCAAATAAATTGTCAGACAATCATTTAGCGCATGTTCACAGAGGAAAGCTACTGAAAAACAGCGCTGGTCGTTCTCTCAATACGGTCTGTTTGTTTTACTGACTGAGAAATCGCTTCAGATGATTCCGTGAGACAGCAGTCCAAACTAATTCAAGTGGATTCAGGCCGTTGTGCAAACGCGTTTGACCCATTCATAATTTAAACATAATTTAAGCGTCAAAATGTTCAGTTACACAGTTTAACTTCTTGAACCAAATGCTGTTAAACTGAATATATGATTTTTTCCCCCCTTAAATATCCACATAAACAAAAAAATTGTTCGTTACTATAGCAACAGTAGACCCCAGTTAATATACCCCCGGGCCTCGCACATCACGTTCGCACAGGGCCTCGCACCCCCCTTGCGACGGGCCTGATTTGATCCCATCAGTCTCTCTTCTGTACTGATGCATCTCTGATCAGTTTAATTTTTCACAGTCATTGACTGTTTTCTCTCCCTTGTACTTTATCCTGCTCTATGTTCACAGATAGCAAATTTCACTGTCTGTTCTCTCTCTCTCTCTCTCTCTCTCTCTCTCTCTCTCTCTCTCTCTCTCTCTCTCTCTCTCTCTCTCTCTCTCTCTCTCTCTCTCTCTCACACACACACACACACACACACACACAAACATTCGTGCACTAACTTGGTTATCATCGAAGATAAATCACTGTAAAAAGAATTTATTAGGCTACATTTGGTAATCCATATCGGAGATTGCAAACAAGTTCTACTATAGAAACTAGCCCATGTCTTGAAACATGTCTTGAAACTTGCCCATGTATAGAATATCTATTGAAATCTATATGTGTACCAAATGATTCATTAACCATTAAGATCAGTTGGATTAAATAATAGACAAATGTATTAAACTGAACGAGAAGAGATACAAATCTAAAGTTGATAGTAAGACAAGAGCTTTATGAAAGGCAGTTTCTGTGAATAAAACATTTGTATAGATGAAACACTTATTTTGTGTAGTGAAAAGGATACTTTGTGGTTTTGTGTATACTAACACAGTTGAAAATATGCTGAAATGTTTGAAAAAGTGCACTTTTGATGATCTGTTATGATATTACAGTACTACTACAGACTGTACATCTGACCAGTGAGAGGCGCTGTCAAACAATTCACTTTTTAGCAACACGTCCCACATTCACATGAAGAAGAAGACGGATGCGTTTATTCTTCCGGTTTCTGTTACGTCGTTTAGATCGTTGCGGTTTAAAATAACTAATCAAAAAACTGGGCCTATTGATAGTTTTGTAATGCTGCATATGCCATGGGTATGTTAAAACGAACAATATTTATTGCAAACAACTAATGACAATATCTAATTGGTTTCTTGCTGTTGATAATATCGCTAATTTACTCCCATAACAACAAAAATGCAAATGATATGTCTTTATTTTGAATTAAAGTGTGTTTTAATGATGTTTCTCTGGGTGTAATGCAGCTGTAGCAATGAGCTCCACTTGTCCTGGGCTGTACTGTGGAAGGACCATCATAAATGAGTCTATTGAAGGAGAATGTGGGGTAAGTGCATCATATTCATTTAATCATCCGTTTAAAACAGACACATATCGTGTAACTGCCTGATTACGATGTGTACTTATGCAAGAGATCAGTTGTGTAACGTATATATGAAGACTTCCAATGCAAAAGCCTCTAAAAGCCACCTCGAGATAACGATACTGAGTGAATGTTCTCCGCACATAGTATACGTTCATCAAATACTTTCACTTCAAACCCACTAAATCCCAGCCTCAGCCCATTCAGAAGTACTGGTACTTGGGTAGAAACCTATACATAGGAGCCTGACAAAAATCCTAATTTTAAAGAAAAACGTCAGACGGGCTTTTGCATCTGAAGTCTTCATATGCACCCTGATGTGTCACATATGTTTATTTCTGTAACACTGCATTAAGGTTTCATTTATTAACATTAGTTAACTAAATGAGTTAACATGCACAATGAACAATGCTTCTACAGCATTTATTAATCTTAGATTAACTTAATTTTGACATTTACTAATGTTCTGAAATCAAAAGTTGTATCTGTTAATATTAGTTAATGCACTGTGAACTAGCACAGACAATAAATAATTGTATTTCTATTAACTAGCATTAACTAATATTAAGAATATTTAAAAAAATATATTGCTCATTGTTACTTTGCTAGATCTGGGGTTTTCAAACTGGGGTCTGTGGAAAAGTCTAGAGAAAAACTGTTATAAATAAATTAATAAGATCAAAATAAATACACATTTTGATTTATGTATATAAACATTAGATTAAAAATAAACAAACAATACATTAACATTGAGCAGAAAAATAGAAACTAATTTTAGATTTATAATATTAATTTTTCAGTATATAAATTGGGTGTTTATAAAAGATGTATGCCTTTTTAATTTAAGTATGGGGGTCCTTCACACAAGGATGATCATATATGGGGGTCCGTGGCATCTAAAAGATTAAAAACTCTGTGTTATGCCAGCTTCAGACTGTGCGTTTTTGGCAATCCTATAAGATCATTACAAATCACACGGTATGATATGGATCTAATACACTTGGGTAAGACATGTATGTAGACTGTACGATGATGACGCCTACTGAATCGTAGGCTATGACGCAATATATTATAGAAGAGTAAAACATCTTCAGCATGCGCTAATGGTAAACAAATAGAGCACGTTTGGAAATTGTGTTTTTTTGTGCTAAAAAAAAAAGAGGAGAATATGGACGTGGTCATGGCTAGGGAAATGAGGAAATAGAGCTTGAGGTAAGTAGTTTTAAGTTTTAGCGGCATGTTACATTGATCAATATGCCATTTCATGTATTGTTATTGGCTAGTCAGTGGACGTAGGTCGCAGCAGCAAACACACTGTGAGATGATCATGCTGAATTTCTGACACTGTCAGAAAATTATCGCAGGCTATCTTTGGTCACAAGACCATGACAACCTCTCTCACTGTACGACGTAGGACCACCATTTAGGAGCCACGGCCACAGAAATCGCCACGATTGGTCATCTTTCATCTGGGACAGGCCAAAAACGTGTACCGGAAATTAGATAATGCATTAACTAATGTTAACAAATGAAACCTTATTGTAAAGTGTTACCTTTATTTCTAAGTCCATTAGTTATTCCTAACTGCAACAGCCATCACCTGGTCATTCAAGAACAGTTCTGCTTGTACTGATGTTTATGATTGCACAGTTGGTGGTGTTTTGTGGACTGTATTTAATGTGTTAATAACCTTTACCATACTCATTATAAAGGTGTGTCCTCGTGGCCAGAGGACAAACCTAGAGAAGATCTGCATGAAATGCACTGGATCTCCTGAGCTGTATGACTGGCTGTACCTGGGCTTCATGGCGATGCTGCCTCTGGTCCTGCACTGGTTCTTTATTGAGTGGTATTCTGGGAAGAAAAGGTAGTCGGCAGAATTTCTTGTGCTAAACAAAAGATACATGAGGCAATATTATTGTGTGGGTCTGATTTTGTTTGCAATGCTATGTCTTAAATTTTGATAATGCATTTTAAAGTGAGCTTTCCAAACTAACCTATGCTCTCTTAATGTCATCTCTAGTTCTAGTGCCCTTTTCCAGCACATCACCGCCTTGTTTGAGTGCACGGCAGCTGCCGTAGTGACTCTGCTGCTCAACGATCCCGTCGGCCAGCTGTCTATTCGTTCCTGTGAGGTTAAGATGCTTTCTGATTGGTACACCATGTTGTATAACCCCAGTCCCGACTACGTCACCACGCTGCACTGCACGCAGGAGGCTGTGTTCCCTCTGTGAGTGCCCTTTACATTTGATTTGAGATGGCAGTTATTTCTGTTGGTTTCTGTGTAGTTTTTTTATTTCTTAAACAACCATGTAGGAAGACACATCATGACCATATTCCAGGATGACAGTCAAGATTCATCAGGCTCAAACTCTGAAAGAATGATTGGGAGGAGCATGAAGGATCATTTTCACACATGAATTGGCACCTCTTGAGTCTAGACCTTAAATTCATTGAAAGTCTTTGGTATGTGCTGGAGGAGACTTTACAGAGTGCTTGACTCTTGCATTGACAATATATATAGATCTTGACCAAACATTGATGCATCTTTTGATGGAAATATATGTTGTAATGTTATTTCCATCAAGCATGGTTGTTTCCAACTACATGGTTGTTTAAGAAATGAAAAGCTACACACTCCAATTAGTGTTAGAAGAACTGCTGCCAAACATATAACACGATAGAAACATAATAATCTCTGCAATAAAGCAACTTTTTATTTTTGGGCGGGCAGTGTATTATATTCATTTGCATAAGCCATGTAACACAGGTTTGTTCATTCAATAGTATTTGTCCACCGAAAGTGATGTAAGCTAGAGCAGAGGTTTTCAAACTGGGGTCCGGGGAACCCTAGGAGGCCGCAAAGCAGTGACGGGGTCAGTGGAAAAGTCTAGAGAAAAACCATGAGAAAATGCAAATAAATAAATAAGATTAAAATAAATAAATAAGTGATTAAATGTTAAATTAACATATAAAACATGCACAAAAAAATAAAATAAGTAAATAAATACAATGTATTATTTATAAATTTAATACATTTCTTATTTATATATTTGCTTAAAATTGTAGAGAAAAAGTAAGTATAAAATTAAGTAAATAATTAAATAAGATTAAAATAAATAAATAAATGATTGAATGGTAAATTAACATATGATAAAAATGTAAAAGGTAAATAAATATATAAATGAGATTAAAATAAATATATGTGAAAAAGCCTAGAGTAAAACTGAATATAATAATAATAATAATAATAATACAATTGATAAATAAATAAATTAGCTAAAATAAACGTGCAAGAGTTTAGAGAAAAACCATATATTAAATTAAGCACATAATAAATAAATTAGATTAAAATAGTGATTAAATGTTAAATTAACATAATAAAATGTAAAAAAGAAAAATAAATAAATTAGATTAAAATAAATGAATAAAATTGTGAAAAATAAATTAATAATAATAATAATAATAATAATAATTAAATTAACTAGCAATATAAATGAATAAAAATGAGATTTAAATATACAAAATAAATGATGCAATTAACAGTACATTCTTATAGTGAGTAAAAAAGATATATAATAAAGTAACTTAATAGAAACTAATGTTAGATATATAATATTATTTTTTAGCGTATTAATTGGGTGTTTATAAAAGACAGATGTCTTTTAAATTTCACGATGGGGGTCCCTCACACGAGGATGTTCATATTTGGGGGTCTGTGGCATCTAAAAGTTTGGAAAGCCCTGAGCTAGAGTGTCACAAAATAAGAGGGGAGTCTTGATAAATTCCAAACACAAGTGATCACAGGAGACACATTTGAAACGTGTGTTAGTACCTGATGTAAACGGTAATGCGTCTTGGCTGACCACTTGTGATCGGATCACCGAAAACAAAATGCATCTTAATGCCAGGTGGAAACAGGGCTTCTCCCACACACGCTCAATTTCCGGAATATTGTAAATAATTTGAGGGCATCAGGCGGCAGCTATCAATATGCGGGAGACTCCCGACATTTCTGGGAGAGGTGGGATGTCTGTATTGTTGCATTTTTGTATTGCGAATTTGCGATACATTGTGACACGATACGTTGCTACACCCCTATTACTGTCTGTTTCCCTGTTTTTTCAGGTACACCATTGTGTTGATCTACTACGCCTTCTGTCTGGTTTTCATGATGCTTCTGCGGCCACTTTTGGTTAAAAAGATTGCATGTGGCTTAGGCAAGACCGATCGTTTCAAGAGTATCTACGCAGCGCTTTACTTCTTCCCAATCCTCACTGTCCTGCAGGCAGTTGGAGGAGGACTTCTTTGTGAGTGTTGTTTTTTTGTTTTTGTTTTTTTTGCTGCAGTTCATAACTTTTTTTGGTTAAAAATGATCCAAAATCAATTTTTGAGCAAGTACATAACTAGCCAGTGTTCAAAACTATCTCCTTACCTTAGCCCGATTCACAACGGTAAGCTTGTAATAATGTGTTATAATTTGAGTGGTACTGGTGGATTTCAGCGGGAAATTCAAGCATGGCGCCGTTCGTCTTTGCGTCAGTACGTCACGTCTGTATACATAAAGAAGAAGTCCAGCTAGTAGGCTATCGCATGTGAGGATGCTGCAGGTGGCGGATCATTTATAGGCTTTTCTCACAGCAGCTGGAATAATTAAATTAATTATTTTGATGGCGGATTGTAATCAAGAAAGGACCAAACGACAATTATCAATTAGGAGATTCACCTGTAGTCAAAAGCAAAAGATTAGACTGTACAGAAGTTGAAATCTACAGGTAACGCTAATACACACTAAATACACAGTCACGCAATGCTGATGTTGTTAACATTAACAATTTGAGAACAAAGTATAACAATAATAATCATTTGCATGATTTGATGTGATATGAGCTAAGCGATCGATTTAATCACCGTTGGTAGCGTGATTTATTGTAATGCTTTTTTTTTTTTTCTCAGTTGGTCAGAACAAAAGTGGCAGACATGTTACTTACTTGTTCAGATGACATTTTCTGGTGAAAATTCTTATTTTGGTCATACTTCCAAGATGTAGAATCTGTGATTCTTAAGTACAGTATCCACTCCG
This sequence comes from Coreius guichenoti, assembly GCA_039654105.1. NCBI lineage: Eukaryota > Metazoa > Chordata > Actinopteri > Cypriniformes > Gobionidae > Coreius > Coreius guichenoti. Next base: position 15,213,040 of record CM077177.1, on the reverse strand, counting down.
GTGCGGTGAATGAATGACAGCCACACATAATCCTCAAAACGTTAGATTAATTCGCGCTGAGTAGCCATGCCAATGCACAACCCACGTAAATATGATTATTCCGCAAATATCTGCAATTGCAGGTTTCAAACAGAGATGGTGACAAAGAGGCAAAACTTATGGACTGCAGCTTTAATGAACATTTGAAAATGTACCTAGTTGACATTTGTGTTTTTTTTCCCTTTCTTATTTTATTCAGACTATGCATTCCCATATATTATTTTGGTATTATCGTTGGTCACGTTGGCAGTTTACATGTCAGCTTCAGAGATACAAGTAAGTGTATTTATGTACTATATGTTTTCTTTTAATGTCACAGTGCTTTTTATTTCATGTTCAAAGACAAATGTGTTAACTGTTTGTGCCTTATCTCCCGCAGTCTTTCAAAAACCTTGTGGCTAAGAAGAAACGCCTCGTGGTTCTTTTCAGCCATTGGCTCCTCCATGCATATGGTATCATTTCCATATCCCGACTGGATAAACTGGGACAGGATTTGCCTTTGTTGGCTCTGGTGCCCGGACCCGCTCTCTTCTACTTGCTAACGGCCAGGTTCACAGAGCCGAACAGAATTCTGTCAGAGGGTGGGAATGGACACTAATGTCACTTCCTCTTAGGAGAATCACCTTCCCCACAAACCTGCATGTTCAAGCTGCATACAGATACCTTAGGCATGGACACCAAAAAGCCATAAACAAAACATTTAGTTATTGCTCATGATATTGTATATTGCCATATTTGTTTGCTTGTATTGAACGATCAAATGAAATGCTTTGTGAAGAATGTTCTTTTTCTTTACGGTTTTCCTTTGAATCCTGAAAGCGAGTTGGAAAGTAGTCAATGTTTTTTGTAAATTTATGGTAACCTAAGTATATATTATTCATTATACTTTGCGATTTGTATCTATTGTCAAGAATAGTTACAAATCAAAAAATTGCTGTAATTTTTGGACGTTTTGTGTGTTATATATATGAAACAGCTGGTCTGTGAATTTCTTGAGTGTCCTGAAGTAACATTAACCATTTTCATATGTCAAACTTTCTTGTGCCATATATAATTATGTACTTCCGTTTTCTTTTCATGTGCGGTTAAATAATAGCTAAACACTATAAAAGGAATATTGTGACATCGTATTTGCATGTGGCATTTTATGAGTGTTTTGCTGCTGAATATGTAAATCTGCATACACATTGTATTGTGAGAATAATTCTATGTAGTTTTCAATGTTCTCAGACACTCATCCTTACAACTTGACTAAAGATTTTTAAACATATATTTATAAGTTTTACAGTTATGTGTGGAATATAACAAGCTGATTAGAGATAATGTTTTATTCAACATGTAATAAGTTTTACATGTTAGTGGTGAGTTACATCCATGGCCATCAGATCTATGAAAATGAACGTTTGTCTTTAACTTGTTAAATAAATTATGACAGATTTTTCCATAGATGTGATTTTTTTAACAGTACTAACAAAGCAAGTATTTACAGTAAGGTTCCATTTGTTAGGTAAGTATATTGGTTGACATCAACTAAGATTAATAAAAACTGTATTGTTTATTGTTAGTTCGTGTTATTTCACAATGTCATGCATTTAAAAGTACATTTTTCGAAATCAAAAGTTGTGAACAAGTCAATGCATTGTGAGCGAAAATGAACATGGTATTTTATTAACTATCATTAACAAGGATTATGTTGTAAAAATATTTTGCTCATTGTTAGATCATCTAATGCAGAGAAAAGTCATGTTTACTAATGCTATATTGAAACCACTACCAAAATTTCTATAATCAATGTTTCTAGTAAGACTGTTCTAAAATCAGCTAGAAGTTGCTCTTAACGGGATAGTTCACCCAAAAAAGAAAATTACCCCATGATTTACTCACCCTCAAGCCATCCTAGGTGTATATGACATTCTTCTTTCAGACAAATACAATCAGAGTTATATTAAAAAAATATCCTGGCTTTTCCAAGCTTTATAATGGCAGTGAATGGCAGCCCAACATTTGAAGCTCAAAAAAAAGTGTATCCATCCATTATAAAAGTAATCCACACAGCTCCGGGGGGGTTAATGGGGGAAGGGAAGAGAAGGGAAGAGATCCATTTGTGTAAGAAAAATATCCATATTTAACATGTTATAAAGTAAAATATCTAGCTTTCTCCAGACCGCCTTCTGTATTCAACGTACGGAAAAAGCGTAAACTGGTGCGACATATGATGTCAGACGTAGTGTAAGCGTTTTGAACTGCGAGAGGCGTTACACTTTCTGCGTAAGTTGAATACGTAAGGCGGTCTGGCGGAAGCTAGATATTTTACTTTATAACGTGTTAAATATGGATATTTTTCTTACACAAACCCACCGATTCACTTCAGAAGGCCTTTATTAACCCCACGGAGCCGTGTGGATTACTTTTATAATAGATGGATGCACTTTTTTGAGCTTCAAATTTTGGGCTGCCATTCACTGCCATTATAAAGCTTGGAAGAGCCAGGATATTTTTTAATATAACTCTGATTGTATTCATCTGAAAGAAGAATGTCATATACACCTAGGATGGCTTGAGGGTGAGTAAATCATGGGGTAATTTTCTTTTTTGGGTGAACTATCCCTTTAAATATTGAAATGTTAGAAGATACTGGAAATAGTAGAAATGCTGTTCCATATTAATGTATAGTGTAAATGTTTATTTCCTGGCTTTTCTAGTTTGGCTTCTCTAACATGGAACTCATGCCCACTAACTCTTTCTCCAACCTGTTGTTGACGTCACTGATGTGATGTTTTCTTTCTTGAATCCTTACTATGAGACTGTATATGTTCTCCACAATCTTCTGGTCTTGATCTGCAGATTCCTAATATAAAAGACTTCTGATTAGTTCATTTACTGTAAAGGAAAGTTTATCAAAACATCAAGGTCAGAAAGGACTTTTCAATAGCCACAACATAAAACATGAAAGTTCATCAGTTTAAAGGAACGTTCCAGCATCTGTCGCCATCGTTCAGTTTACAGGAGAGCTTAAAAGCAGGAATGTGCAGCTCTTCCATTAGACTTTCACTGTAAGTGCATTACTTCAAACACAATTTAGTATTTTGTAACAAATTGAGGGACAAGTCGAGTAATGGTCGACAGCATGCTGTTGATTGAGGTTTATTTGTATACTTTGCTGTTTTCTTGTACCTCAGTAAGCACCATATCTGTGGTCCAGGTGTCTATTAGACTCTCTGGGGATGGAAAAGAGACATGATTGGTTCTGGATCATTATACTAAGAGCACAATACTTTAAAATGTTAAGTGATTGTCAAAAGACTCACTAAGGAGGGACTGCTTTTCCTCTGTCATCCACTTGACCTCCTGCATATACTTTTCCTTGTCTTTCTCTGTATCCAATATTTCCTCCTTCATTTGTTCAATGCACTGCAAGTACAGAGCTGTTAGAAAGCACTGTTGAAAAACATCTCAAGCGATGTGCTAATGTGTCTGTGCTGAGTAGCGTGAGTTTTCACCACATGCAGACGACTGTTTTCCATCTCAACTTGCTCAAGCATGACCCTGTTCTCATAGATGCTTTTTTCGACTGCACCGATCCCTGCAGCGTTAGCAGTTAATGTCTCCATATGCTTGGTCCTCAAAGTCATCAATTCTTTCTTCAGATCATCCTACATGGCAGCAAACATACAAATAGACTCTAAAGGTGATGATACATGGGGCAACTTTTTGAGCAATGTTGCTGGGCAATGTTGCCGTCAACGGGCAACCGGTGAGACACAGGGTCCAGACCGATCTAAAGTGTCCAGATAGAAATTTGTTGACCATTCTCAATGGGAAAGTGCCCAAGCAACATCGCTCGGAAACATTGCTCAAAAAGTTGCCCTGTGTATCATCACTTTAAGGCTACGTCTATAGACACTAATCCGGATATACACTTGATCTTTTTCTCTACGCTTTGGCCTCCCGTACACTGAGATGCCATTTTTGTCTTGTGAAAACTTTTTGAAGATGCTTTCCCAAGTGTTTAGTCCCGTGACGCACACCGATAGATATCTATGTTTATACCAGTATGTGCCTGCTATGTGCTATTTACTTTCACAGTGTTGCTAAAGACACGTTTCTTTGTACAGTCTTCATATTACATTTCTTCAAAGATGACAGAAAATGTATCCTCAAATGCTGTCCTGCGGCAAAGCATGAGGGCAATTGCGTTTTAGACCATACATGGAGTGGTGATTGATTGCGACCAAAACGCACCAGTATGATACAAGATATTTTGCTAATAAAGTGATCATGGCAGAAGAATAGCATGAGAGGGGATACTGTCCAAGGTATGAAGGCATCAAGGCACATCTAAATCCAATGTTAGCTTCACTTTCTGTCTCCTGAGATAACTTCATCTGATTGATTTTGAAGGCAGCATAGATGTATCCTTCGCTGTAGAGTCTCTCGGTCTCTTTATATCTCAGTGAGATTTTATTACGTTTTATGCATGCGCAGTAAGACGATTTGTGAGTCTTGACATTTTATGCTGCGTCCGAAATCGCATACTGTAGCCACCTTATTTTTCAACGCGGAAATAAGGTGTTTTCTGTTAATGTGCGATACTTCAGATTTATTAGCCGCTATAGGAAAATAACAAGAAGAATATATCAACGTGTAGTAAACTATAAAACTGTTTGCGCTACAAACCAGCGTATTTATAATTAAGACAATACATTAAAATAATATGGTAAGAAATACATTAAAAAGACATTAAAATTACAAATGGCCACGTCTGAAAAATTACCTGAAAAATTAGGTGGATAGTAGGTACTACATTTGGTTTTAAACGTACTTCGTGTACATTTTACATTCGTACATTCTATATAGTATGAATGACATTTGGATGTACACTCACCTAAAGGATTATTAGGAACACCTGTTCAATTTCTCATTAATGCAATTATCTAATCAACCAATCACATGGCAGTTGCTTCAATGCATTTAGGGGTGTGGTCCTGGTCAAGACAATCTCCTGAACTCCAAACTGAATGTCAGAATGGGAAAGAAAGGTGATTTAAGCAATTTTGAGCGTGGCATGGTTGTTGGTGCCAGACGGGCCGGTCTGAGTATTTCACAATCTGCTCAGTTACTGGGATTTTCACGCACAACCATTTCTAGAGTTTACAAAGAATGGTGTGAAAAGGGAAAAACATCCAGTATGCGGCAGTCCTGTGGGCGAAAATGCCTTGTTGATGCTAGAGGTCAGAGGAGAATGGGCCGACTGATTCAAGCTGATAGAAGAGCAACTTTGACTGAAATAACCACTCGTTACAACCGAGGTATGCAGCAAAGCATTTGTGAAGCCACAACACGCACAACCTTGAGGCGGATGGGCTACAACAGCAGAAGACCCCACCGGGTACCACTCATCTCCACTACAAATAGGAAAAAGAGGCTACAATTTGCACAAGCTCACCAAAATTGGACAGTTGAAGACTGGAAAAATGTTGCCTGGTCTGATGAGTCTCGATTTCTGTTGAGACATTCAGATGGTAGAGTCAGAATTTGGCGTAAACAGAATGAGAACATGGATCCATCATGCCTTGTTACCACTGTGCAGGCTGGTGGTGGTGGTGTAATGGTGTGGGGGATGTTTTCTTGGCACACTTTAGGCCCCTTAGTGCCAATTGGGCATCGTTTAAATGCCACGGCCTACCTGAGCATTGTTTCTGACCATGTCCATCCCTTTATGACCACCATGTACCCATCCTCTGATGGCTACTTCCAGCAGGATAATGCACCATGTCACAAAGCTCGAATCATTTCAAATTGGTTTCTTGAACATGACAATGAGTTCACTGTACTAAAATGGCCCCCACAGTCACCAGATCTCAACCCAATAGAGCATCTTTGGGATGTGGTGGAACGGGAGCTTCGTGCCCTGGATGTGCATCCCACAAATCTCCATCAACTGCAAGATGCTATCCTATCAACATTTCTAAAGAATGCTTTCAGCACCTTGTTGAATCAATGCCACGTAGAATTAAGGCAGTTCTGAAGGCGAAAGGGGGTGAAACACAGTATTAGTATGGTGTTCCTAATAATCCTTTAGGTGAGTGTATATCCGCCATGTTGTCATTGTCGTGTGACCTACGGCATGAGTTGCATGGCTTCACCTCCTCTCCCATGGCCTCCTGAGATAGTAAAGTGTCCATTGTATGTGCACTTCAGAAACTTGCCAGAAGTAGTAGGTCATCTGGGTACTTTTCACCTACGTTTTATGAATACTATGGGCCCTATCTTACACCCGGTGCAATGTGGCGTGTTTCATAGACCCAGCGCAATATGAAGTGTTTTTTGCTAGTTTTAGCCCGATGCAGTTATCATTTTCACGTCCAGCGCCATGTCGTTTAAATAGCAAATGCACTCCCGCCCATCTGTTTGCCCATGGGCACGCTGGTCTGAAAACGAGGTGTGTTCAAGTGCATTGTTGGTGCGTTGCTATTTTGAGGAAACTGAAAACGACTGTGCCATTGACCAACAGAAACCTGGTCTAAAGCCAATAGCGCAGTATTTTTTGTGTTATTTAAAGGGCGAGTTAGTAATATGCACCTATAGGCGGGTGCACAACGCACGTACACTCTGCTTATTACACACACAGGGACCCGCAGCAGCACACAAACATTTTTAAATATTCAAAATAAAAGGATTCGTCTCTGGAGAAGCGTTCAGTCTTTCTGCTCCCAAATTCCGCCATGTAAATAGCGAATCTGCCATGGTGCAAGCGCAACTGGCTTTTAAAGGGAATGGGAGATGAGACTCTGATTGGTTTATTGCACGTTATGCCTAAAACACACCTATGACTCATTAAGAGACTAGGTACAACCCTTTTGGACCATGTGCCTGGCGCGCTGACCGTTTTTTCTAAACTAGCAAAAGTGGATTCAGACATGCCCTAAGTGCACCTGCGCTTCAGACCATGCTCTCAGATCGTTAAAATAGGGCCCTATGTCTATGAATTCAGACATACTACTCGAGTCACATACTGTTTTTCGCCTACTATATAGTATGGAAGGCAGCAGCGTCAGTGTGGACGAGAAACTTTTGAAAAACACTTGAAAGCACTAGAGTGGACAGAGAGAGTTTTTGAAGCGAAAGCGCCATTTTCAAATCTATCCGGATTAATGTAGACGTACCTAAAACCATCAGGTACTATAGCATACAATTAGGAAATGTGAAATGCTGAATAAATATTAACCTTTGGTTGTAGGAGAGCTGCAGTTTGTTTTGTGACCTCCTGAATAGAGAGCTCAAGATGTTTCTTTTGGGTTTCCAACTCTGATAAAGGGAAAAAACACAAAATCTGACTATGCAAAACCGTCAAAACACCAATTTACTGTGCTATGTTAATCTCTATTCTTTCTCATTTCAATAATTTTCAATTATAGAACGACCCAGTATTGTAAATAATATCTCATAAAGAAACTGACATTTGAAACACAACACTAGCTGAGAAACAACAGGTGGCCGGTTCATGACTCCATAGTTCAGTGCAGTGTTGAGCTACATGAGAAGAATAGAAATGAAGCCTGTACCTGTTATTTGGTTCTTTAAAGTCTGATGTTTGAGATGGTCAATGTCTAACTGAGACTCCACTGTCTCTAATATCGACTCCTGGATCTCAAGCTCCTGCTCTTTCTCCATATGAACTTGAGCGATTGATTCTGCATCCCTCTTTTGAATCACAAGACATACATTTTTAGTTTGCAGATGCAGTTATGCATGCTTAGCTAAACCACATCAAGCGTAAAATGTTTTATTGAGCTTATAAGTATACGAATATGGATTTTCTCTAGTACAGTAAGCTGTAGAATTTCAGACTGGTAGTTCATTTCCATTTGTTTTCCCTCTTCTTCAATGTTGGTCAACTCTTCTGTAAGATCCTCTATCACTGCATTCAATAATATATGCTCTTGGAGTTTCTTCTCCTACAAAAACAACAGCATGTCTTAGATACAATGATGTCTCTTTGTATTGCCACCACTACTGACAAATAATTCTGACAGACCTCTTCGAGAAGCTCTCCACATCTCTTCTCTGTTTGTTCGATGGATGCATTCATCTCCCTTACATACTCCTTGTGTTCCTCTTTAAGAGTTTTGAGAGATTGACATATTTTCTCTCTCTCAGCTTCAATTTCTGCCCTGGGTACAAATATGTTAATGTCATAATAATGACCATGTTAACTCTTTCCCCACTATGGACGGAATTTCAGGCAATATATATTTTTTTCACTGTTATATGGTACAGGGCTCTATTAGACATCTTCTGAAAGAGTACAGAATCTCCGGATCAAAACACAGGCGAAGAAAAAACAGAAACAAGCGATAGAAGCATTGCTTACGCACGTTGTAGTCTTTGAGCAAAACAGCTTTTTGTTCAAAATGTTGCTTTTTTATGGAACTTACCCACATTCAAGTGTTGATAATAAAGTAATTAATTAAAAAAAACATTTTTTTGGTTTGTTTTAAAAAAAAGCAGAGGCTCTGTTCTTTCTTTTGATATATTGCATGTTAACATTGCATGATATTCATACAACAAAATATTCTGGGGCCGCTGGCTGGCAACTTTAAAAAAAAAAAAAAAAAATTAACAATGATTGAGGAGAACTAAAATAATCTATTGATTTCTCATGGTCAGCTGTCTAATGACATTTAATTAAATTTGCAGATCATAATAAACATGTTTTTTAAAAATAATAATTTAATAAACTACATATTAAACATAAAGTAAATCATTTGAAGTGGTATTTGTTAATTTTGTAAAGGTATTTATTTACATTTTTTAACTACTTAATTGATTTTTCTTCCACATTGCAAAAAATCATTTAAACAGTATTATTGTCTTTTTAAGTCCCAGTTAAAATATTGAAATATCCTTAAGATGAATTTATGTGAGAAGCAAAATTGTGTATAAAAAGAAAACAGAAATAAATTTATAAACCCCAGATAAATGGGAGGGAAGAAATCAATTTGCATAATAAAGAGAAGCTTTATTCAAGATAAACTGTCTTGTATTCAGAGATTATATCTTCAATAAAGTTTCTCTTTATTTTGCAATTAACAAATTTATCTGGGGTTTACACAAATTTGTTTCTCAAGTATGTTTTTCAGGTTAGTCCTCCACAGAAGATATATCATAAGTATATATGAAGTATATATATCATCATAAGTAATATTAAAATAACATGTTAGACAGACCTGCTCATGTTCTGTTTGGCCAATTGACCTTCCTGTTCCACCAGTGTTTTTCTGAACATATCTGCACTGATTCTGAGAGACAACCATTCAAATAAAGGTATGAAACAATTTAATGACAATTTAACGACAATTTAACGTTAATGTTTAATTTAGTTGTAATGTAGTAAGACAAAACCATAAAACAAAAGACAGAGCCATACATGTTAGCGTCATGAAGCTGTCTCATCTCTTCTTTCATTTTTTTGATTTCAAATCTACATTTGGCAATGGATATAATGTCTTCATCATGTCTCAGTTTATTCTCCTCTAACCTGGAACAAAATGATCATTTTAAATATATACACTTCAAGTTAGTCATCATGCATGAAGCAAAGAAGAAAAAGTAGAAAAAGACGAATGTACCGTTTGGACAGACTGTGTTTTTCAGCAATCATGTCATCTTCCTTTTTCCTCTGAGTTCTGAAGATGTCTGACAGTTTAGCGTGGGGCTCTGATAAAGCACTTTTCACTTTCTCTTCTTCCTTTATCTCATTTTCAATCTGAGGAGAAATCACAGCTCCTTACTGTGTCTCAGACCCAGGTTAAACATTTAATTCTGCTCTCTATGGATGGCTTAGATGGGCAATCCAAGTCACCCCAAAATCAAACAAATTTACTATATTAAGTAATATTATTTACATGAAAAGTATTATATATTAAAATAATATATCATTAAAATATACACTATATTGCCAAAAGTATTGGGACACCCCTCCAAATCATTGAATTCAGGTGTTCAATCACTTCCATGGCCAAAGGTGTATAAAATCAAGCACCTAGGCATGCAGACGGATTCTACAAACATTTGTGAAAGAATGGGTCGCTCTCAGGAGCTCAGTGAATTCAAGCGTGGTACCGTGACAGCTTGCCACCCATGCAATAAGTCCATTCGTGAAATTTCCTCACTACTAAATATTCCACGGTCAACTGTTAGTGGTATTATAACAAAGTGGAAGCAATTGGGAACAACAGCAACTCAGCCATGAAGTGGTAGGCCATGTAAAATCACAGAGCGTATGCTGAGGCGCACAGTGTGCAGAAGTCGTCAACTTTCTGCAGAGTCAATAGCTACAGACCTCCAAACTTTGTGTAGCCTTCAGATTAGCTTAAGAACAGTGTGTAGAGAGCTTCATGGAATGGGTTTCCATGGCCGAGCAGCTGCATCCAAGTCTTACATCAAGTGCAATGCAAAGTGTCGGATGCAGTGGTGTAAAGCACGCCACCACTGGACTCTAGAGCAGTGGAGACGTGTTCTCTGGAGTGACGAATCACGCTTCTCTGTCTGGCAATCCGATGGACGAGTCTGGGTTTGGCGGTTGCCAGGAGAATGATACTTGCCTTTGCATTGCATTGTGCCAAGTGTAAAGTTTGGTGGAGGGGGGATTATGGTGTGGGGTTGTTTTTCAGGGGTTGGGCTAAGCCCCTTAGTTCCAGTGAAAGGTACTCTTAATGCTTCAGCATACCAAGACACTTTGTGTGAACAGTTTGGAGATGGCCCCTTCCTGTCCCAACATGACTGCGCACCAGTGCACAAAGCAAGGTCCATAAAAACATGCATGAACGAGTTTGGTGTGGAGGAACTTGACTGGCCTGCACAGAGTCCTGATCTCAACCTGATAGAACACCTTTGGGATGAATTAGAGCGGAGACTGCGAGCCAGTCCAACATCAGTGCCTGACCTCACAAATGTGCTTTTGGAGGAATGGTCAAAAATTCCCATAAACACACTCCTAAACCTTGTGGAAAGCCTTCCCAGAAGAGTTGAAGCTGTTATAGCTGCAAAGGGTGGGCCAACTCCATATTAAACTCTATGGATTAAGAATGGGATGTCATTAAAGTTCATGTGCATGTAAAGGCAGGCATCCCAAAACTTTTGGCAATATAGTGTATATTGCACTCAAGCACCCCACCACTAAAATATCAGTTGTATTACTGTAATACAGTAATGAAAACCATCTTATTCAGATTTTTGTTAAAAAAATATTTTTTATAACTGAAAGAAATTAACAAGTGAAATAAGGTTGTTCTCCAAACCTCTAACAACACCAAATAGAGGTCACTCTTTGAAAATCAAGTGCTCAGTAATTTTGATAAATGCCTGGCTTCTAAATGTGACTAGATTGCGGTGTTTTGTTCACTGTATTAATGCTTTACACACGCATGTTGTGTAACCCACTGTAGTTCATGTCAATATAACATCTTCTGTCTCTGCGAGTGCTATACTGCCCGTCTAATTTTGATACTTTGGTAAAGAACATATGAGAGTTGCAAACTCTTGATTTTAGCCAACTATTCATTTACATTTACATTGATAGTCACGTGACTGCCGTGGAGACCTGGAAGGCAAAACATCCATAGAACTGCAGCACTGGTCTGTCAATTTTCCATCTCAAAAGGAGAAACAAAATATGTTACAATACAGGACCTGCTGCAGTATTTCAATCACTTAAAACATTGGGACATTTTAAAAAGCTTAACATGAAAACACTTAAAGTGCCTTAATGTAGGCTACTAAAACCTACACACCTTGATGCATACTATATATAGACGAGCAGATGAGCCCAGAATATGAACGCAGCAGTTAAATGGTTAAGTGTTTTCTTTATAATGGTTTTCTATGGAAAAATGCTTAACGAGAAACTGTGTGTTGCATTTATATTCAGAGTTCATCTGCTTGTCTGTACATAGTATGCTTCATCAATATGGTGTATATTGAATTTGGTCTTTTAATATCACTGTCTTACTACATTATATAGTACAAAAAAATGACTGGCAGGCAATGAAGGAAAGCTTTGTTTTGCCCTCCAGGTGGGCGTTCCTTGGAGACGTCACGTGAATACTTAAGGCTATAAAAGGAACTATTTTTATTAAGCAAGTTTCATTCATAATGTTTCCACCTTTTACCAAATATAAAATTTGTTTTAGTGTTGTTTACCGTGTTGGGAAAGTTACTTTGGAAATGTGATAGGTTACAGATTACAAGTTACCCTATTCAAATGTAAAAGTAGTGTAACTATTTCAATTACTTTATTAAAGTAATGTAACTGATTACATTTGATTACTTTTCTAAATTTCTAACGAATGTTTTCAACTGTTAATCATTTTCAATCAGGCAGGGTTAACCTTACAGTAGCCTAGTAGTAAATACTGATCACTGTCAGACTTTCAAAATTCATCACTTAATTCACTTCATCACTTGAATTAAGATTATGATAATTAAATTTTAAAGCACATCCACCCCAAAATCAGACTTTGGCACCTCGTTTTTCTTTGAGATCGTTCTGAGGTTAAATACAGATTTCTGGATGAAATGATTTTTACATTTCCAGAACTGGAATGCATTTTTATTGTTCGCCATGGTGGCACCTCTCAGACAGGTTGTAGCCTAAAGCTTTCAGCGGCAATGTGGACGGATGTAATTGGCAGACGTGGTGTGCTGCAAATTCAAACAAGAGAACCAATCAAAAGCATCAGAATAGCATCGCTTTACTAAACGGCCTTTAAATGGCAGGAGGCATCGTGCACATCAAAAACAGGCAAAGCAACAAATTAATATTATTCAACAGAGTCTTAACGGGGCTTATTGCTTTTATAAAACGGTTATTCCATATCAAAGCAATGTTTCATAAAACAAAACAAAGCAAATAAACTGTAATCATATTAATACAAATATTATTCTTCCGCCAAACAATGAAGTTCCTCAGAAACAGTTACGGTTGCAACTAAGTGGTTGCCAAGCAACAGACACAAAAACAAAGACACAGTGGAAAGCATGTTTTAAGACTTGGGTGTTTATTTTCATAGATCAATATTTGCCTATTTTTATTTTTTTTTTAAAAACATTTATATTGTGCACTTATATTGATATAATATGTTTGGAAGCATGCTTAAAGATTTGATTGTTTGTTAACATTTATCTGGATATTGCCATTAATTGTGCAATTGCTGAAGAATGGATCAAATATGTTTGCGGTCCTCTTTGCTGAAAAAGGAGTTTCCGATTCTGTACAGGTGCGCTTTATTTGCGTGGTGTTAGAGGCAAGGATGTTGCTCCAGCATCTTCTGTCGTTGTAGTTTGGGCGCCAGTAAGATTGCAGGGACGATTCACATTTATGCCCCGTCACTGAAACAGTTTCTTGGCTCAGTAATACTGATAGCGGAATGGTTGCCAAGCAACACACACTCAGTGGTGCAGCGATACTTATGTAAGTATGTTTTCGGTAATTTTACAACGGCTTCAAACGCAACTCAACCAATCAGAATCAAGGGCCGAACTATCCGTTTTATAATTACACATTTTCTTCCCAGTAACGTAATGGATTAGTTACATTTATTTTGTAATTACATTACGTAACGCAGTTACATGTAATGTTACTCCCCAACACTGGTTGTTTATATACTATTATAGTATTTATTAATATTTGGAATTTGCTTCAATTTTAATATTAAAGTTTTAGTAATTTTGTTACATGCTTTATTCTTTTTTTTCCCCCTTAATTTCTATTTAGCTTTATTTTTATACTTTTAGTACAATATTTCACATTTTAATTAGTTTTTTTCCAAGTTTTTTTTTTAAATATATATATATACATTATTTTATTTAAGCTTTTTTTTCAATTAACGAAGTTTTAGTTTTAGATAACAATAGTACACTGACAGCCTCTTGTACCCGTATCAGCGTATACCACTGCAAGGTAGATAGATGGATAGACAGATGGACGTTCATATATCCAGACCAGGCGCACACCTATTGACAGCTTGAACTATATAACATCTAAGGGCAGTCCAACACTCAGCTGTATTAAAGGTCATCTATGCACATTGTGTCTTTGAAGGAAAGCATTTTAAAAGCTCAATGTGATGGCTGCTCAGCGGGACCTGCCAGAGGCAGGAAATCGATGCTTCAGATCTGACATCTAAAGACTGAGATTTGAGGGTTTTGATCCCTTTCCGAAAAGAGTGCATAAAACACGGAGCAGCCATTCGTTTAGTGTCAGGAGTTTCACAAAGATGTCCGACTCGTCTTACCTCTATCATCTGCTCCTGAATGGCCTGAACTTTCTGTTCAAATGCTTCTGCCAATTCAAGCAGTTCTCGCTCATGAAACTCCCTGTTGATTATGAATAACAAAGCTGATTTCTGTTGACCAGAGGTGAAGAAAACAGAAAAAGACAACTGTTTTGCAAGTGCAAGTTACTTTTGTTGATCAAGTTCTTCTGTCTTACTGATTTCCTCATGAAGCCATTCTTTGCACTTCATTTTAGATGCAGTCAGTCTAGCAATGTTTTTCTCCAACTCTGAGATATGCTGAAACCAGATGAATGAATAAAGCATGCCATACATACCAACATTATTGTAATATTGTTTTGACATTTTACAATGTGTTTAGGTGCTTACTTCTTCACACTGTGTGACTGTCTCCTCCTTGTCTTGGAGTTCTGATGTAATGATATCCAGCTCCCTGCGTGTTTCTGCATTGATTTTTCTTTGTCCTTTAATCTTAAGAACAGTTTTCTCTATCTAAACAGGGAAAATATGAATTAAATCAAGGCTTTTTTGAGTTAAAATCTATTCTGTTTGAAAAAAAAATGCTCAGACTACCTCCTTTCCCACAGCGCGTTTGCTTTTAGCAAATGTTTTCCTTTTCTGAATCATGTTTTCTTTCAGGTCCCGCTGGGTTGCTTCCACCTGGACAATTTTATCCTTCGATGATTGGATCTCATTCTGTTTTTCCGTAAGCAGTATCTGTGCACCAGCTTTCTTTGACAGCTGCTGATTCATCTGATCAACAGCATCTTCATAGTTTCCTTTAATGTTTTCTCTCTCCTGACTGAAATATAATGACAAAAGGGAAGAGGTAAACATGCATTTTTTATCATTTGTTTCTGAGTTTTTAATGCTAAAGTGTGTAATTTCTACAGCACCAAACAAAATTGCAAAAATAATGACTGTTTTCAAACAGGTTTCTCAAATGCTCACCATTGGTCAGACAAAAAAAAGATAGCCCCGCCTTGAACGTGTTCGACTTGATGTGGCGCCACGCAGACCTTTCGGCCTCTGACCTGAAGCAGTCCATGCCAGTTCGAAATTTTGTCCGACTTAAAAGGATAGTTCACCCAAAAACGAAAATTCTGTCATCATTTACTCACCTTCAAGTTGTTCCAAACCTGTATGAATTTCTTTCTTCTGCTAAACACAAAAGAAGATATTTTGAAGACCCTTACGAAAAAGAAGTTTATTCAAGTGTTCTATTAGTATACTTCTTTTAAACTAAAAATAAGAAAGTATACTTTCAGTCTACTTTTTATATACTTCTCAGAAATATACTTAAAATTGCACTTAAGCATACTTGACTTATACTGACAGAAAGGTCTAAGTATATTTGGCCTATACTTGTATACTTGTATCTTTTGATCAAGATATACTTAAAAGTATAATTAAGTATTCAAAGTATACTTAGCTTGTAATTGTGTTTAATCTTTTGATCGAGTAGCCTATTAAATATACTTTTTACATAGTTTTACATATAGTCTTATTAAACTTACATTGTTTGAAAATATTGATTAGAGTGTTGATATAAAAACAGATATTTTCCTAATTCTGCATATCTGAATGTTTGTATAGGCTAGTCAAATTTGCTTAAAATCTAAAAAAAAAACTTGAAATCTACATTACTTTTTCCCCACCATTGACTGAATTTTCCAGCTATCCATGTTTTCACTGTTATATGGTAAGGGGCACTATGACACATCTTTCAGTACAGAATCTCCCGATCAAAACAGACGAAGAAGAAATGTAAAATAACGAGATCATCAAACATTAAACAGCTTGTAAATCAAAACTGCCTAATGTTACCAAATGAAATGTCGAACCCTTAAAGAGGAAACGACTGTGATGCTTTGGGGGTGTTGGTGGACTCATCTGTGTTTTGATTATCGTTCTGAATCTGATCAAGGCGTAGTCTTTTACAAAAATGCGATTTTCTCAACCTTTTGTTTAAAATGTTGCCTTTCTTTATAAAACTTACCCACATTCAAGTGTTGATAAAAAAGAATGCATGAAGCTATAATAAAATGTTTTTAAAATTAGTTAAAATCAAGCATTCTGCGTTAGTTCAGGCAGGCCACGTAGTCAAGCTCCACTATCAGCTGACTGGCAAAATTCCAACCCCGCCCATATCAGCTGATCCGATTCCTATGCACTCAATTGGCAACTCTCAAACAGGGCGCCTTACTTAAGCGCAGCTTAAATTCAGTCTGCCTGCTTGGCTGCTTCCACTGCACGCTGCTTTGCAACCCACCTCCACCCCAGCTCCTCCTTAAATTGTGTTTAACTTAATCAGTGTCATTCTGTTGTCATTGATGCATGCTCTGTTCTCAATGGGGGATTTACGCTGGGAGGTTGTTCCCAGAAGCTGCTGCTGTTCCCTGTCTTGGCTTTTCATGGAGCTCATGAAAAGGATGGGGAATTTAGAACAGAGCCATATCGCCAAATGTAAATTTTGCAAAATATGCCAATAAAAAAGCTGACTAAAAGTTTGTCTATGGTGTTTTTGACTTAAGTGGACCTGACTGAAGTACAGTTAAAGGTATATTTCAAGTATAAAAAATTAATATCTACATTTGAACATAGTAGTATACTGAAAGTGCAAAAATAATATATAAGTAGTAAACTATAAGTATAATGTTATGTTCACTTAAAGAAAACTTAAAAGTATACATGCAGTATAAACTACTAAACTAGTAGTTTAATGAGAGTACACTTCAAAGTGTACTTTCATAAACTAAAAAATGTACTACTTGTATTAAAATAGTAAACTACTAGTATACTTATAGTTTACTTGTAGTACAGATGCAGTACAAATGAGAAACCTAGTTGTGCACTTAAAGTTTACTACTGTTACACTTATAGTACACTTAAACTTATACTTTTATATTCTAAAAGTGGGCCAATTTTGTCCCAAGCAGTATTGAAATAGACTTACAAGTTTAAAAGTTTACTTAAAAATATACTTGAACATTACTGAAGTATACTTCATAAAATGAACTTGAAGTATACTTCTTTTTCGTAAGGGGAATGTCAGTAACCAAACAGTTGATGAGCCCCACTGACTTCTATACAAAGTTAATGTTGAAAAAGATTTACACACTTCAGCTTTAATTAGTATGGTGTAGCTAATGGTACAAATAATAATGTGAACTGAATTTTTCATGATCCCCGTGGGTCAACATGTTTGAAGACCAAACAGTTGATGGGCCCCACTGACTTCCATAGTATTTTTTTTCCCATACTATAGAAGTCAATGGGGCCCATAAACTGTTTGGTTACCCATATTCTTCAAAATATCTTCTTTTGTGTTCAGTAGAATAAAGAAATTCATACAGGTTTGGAACAACTTAAAGGTGAGTAAATGATGACAGCATTTTCATTTTTGGGTGAACTATCTCTTTAAGATGGCACAGACGCCATGTGACTGACATATATGCCATCAAAGTAACGCAACAGCGATTCGAGAGCAACCGACTGGCTCATTCTGCGCAGATTCTCCAGAGCGGCTGCACGAGGTCTGAAGACGACACAGCTGTTTCATGATTGGCCGGATTCACAGATGACAATGATCATGTGTGTTTTGTGTTTATTCTGATACATTCAGCTCAGCTGATGCTCACAAATTTTGTCAAAAAAATTGTTTTTATAACAGTAACTTTTTTCATGTAACCATAATGTTATATTGTGTCATGTCTATCAAAATAAAACTGATACAACTTTATTGGTATTTAAATAGCATAGGGCGGCTTATGTTGAAATTTATTCTTGTATTATATATGGCACTTAAGCATAAAGCTACTGAATGAACAGTGTTTCTGTTGCTTCATGAAAACATCTGAATCAGCTGTGTATTTGACAAATATTGCATTTAATCTACTACATCTGTGATAGAGTAGGCAAACACTGCGTGAGCGCCACTACGGGAAGCAGAAAGTGTCTGACTTCATGTCTCCATTTTCAACTCCACTCCGACTGCAAGCAGCAAAAGTCGAACACACCTATTGCTTTTTACAAGAAAGTTAATGTTGAAGAAATTTTACACACTTCAGCTTTAATTAGTATGGTGTAGCTAATGGTACAAATAATAATGTGAATTTCCCTAATAAGCGACATTTCCCATGATCTCCATGGGTCAACATGTTTGAAGACTCACATCAGAACAGCATTTTCTTGTTCAAGGAGTTGTTGCTTCTCCTCCATGGATTGTATGTCATCTAATACAGATTTCAGCTCAGATTGAAGTTGATTCAACACTGCAGCATTGCGTTCTCTAGCAGCAGTTACACAAGCTTAAAAAAAACAACAACAAACAACTTTAGAAAGTTACCTGAGCAGTTTCCCATCCCCCACCATGAGTTGTTCCCAGAGATGCCACTGCATTTAGACTTTTAAAAGATTTGACGAAGATTTGTGGATGAACTCACCTGATATTTCACTATTGATTTCATCCTGCAGGTTCACTGTTCGATGTCGAAGCTTGCTCGTCTCAATGGTTTCAACCTCAAGTTTCTCACGTGCTGTTTTTCTAGATGATTCCTAAATAAGATTGCCACAGTGATATGAACACATACATTGATCATTCCTGTCATGCAGTATCATCTGAATGTGTAACTGTAACAGGATGGAAAATGATACTGAGGTTGGAATATTTATTAATACATTTCTCATTTTTTCATGTTAGAAGGTAGTGGATGGCACTCAAAATGGCAACATCATCAAACTAGTCATGAAATTATTTGAATTCACCTATATTAATTTTGACAAAACAAAAACTAAATTAGGAATTGAATAATTTATATAAGTTTACCCTTACAAAAAATAAGCATACTTCAAGTCCATTTTATTAAGTATACATACATAAAATTCAAGTATAGTTTTTAAGTATACTGTATGTAGTAAGTATACTAATATCAATGTACTACTACTATACTTTTAAGTGTACTGTTTCAATACTACTTGGGACTAAATTGGCCCACTTTTTAGTATATACTATACTTTTAAGTATAGCCTACTTTAAAGTGTAACAGTAGTAAACTTTGAGTAGCCTACACAACTAGTTCACAACTACGTTTTTCATTTGTACTGCAACTATACTACAAGTGAACTTACAGGTATACTGATAGTTTATTAGTCAAATTGTAGCACATTTTTAGTTTATGAAAGTACACTTTGAAGTATAGGCTACTATTAGTAAACTACTAGTTTAGTAGTTTTATATTGCAAGTATACTTGTAAGTTTTCTTTAAGTGAACATAACATCATACTTATCATTTACTATTTATATATTATTTTTGCACTTTAAGTAAGCAAGTAAGCAACAAAGCATACTTTCTTATTATTTTTGTTTAAAAGAAGAATAGGCTACTAATAGCACACTTGAATACACTTTTTTCGTAAGGGAAGAAAATGATTACAGGACATTAAAATGTACAGCATAACAGAAATGACATTGGATATGTAGCCTACTGAATATTGATACTGACCCTTTTTTGAAAACCATAGTAAAGAATGGATCAGTTTTAGATATGATTCAGTTAAATATTTGTAGTAAATACCAGCTCTTTAATGGCTTCAGCTGTCTCTCTCAGGTGGTGACTTGCTTCTTGACTAAATGAAACCCCTTCTTCCCTCAGTCGTGTATCTGTAAGGTGTAATGTTAAATAAATCCACATTATTTCACAGATAAATTAGACTCGATTTTTAAAAACGGGCATATTGAAATAACAGGGCATACTGAAATTGGTGTGGTCGAAGCGATCCTAGTATTTGCCACTTAGTTGGCGTATGAATGTGAGCGTACAAAGACTTTCCCACCTTACAAATTCAAATTCTTACCTAACTCGCCCAAATGTTCTAAGGCAATCCTTACAGCTGGGAAATCCGGTACCAAACAAGTCGCCATGTTATTAAATATTATTTTATTTTTAAACGGGGGAAAAGGACGATTTAACAAGCGATAGGCAGAAGATGCACGAGTTGAAAACAGCAGTTTGACTCGCAGTTCATCTGTGTACTGGACGCGTTGGCATGACGACCGTTAGTCGCGAGACCCCATGTATGATCTCCATTTTCCTCAATTTGCAAAATCACAGCTTTGGTGTAGCCTATGTAGGAGGATTATGAAGTAAGCAGATCTCCAAAAAAATAAAAAATAAAATAAAGTCTTGCCCTGAATACTTTAGTTGTCAGGTGTTCCACGTGAAATCTCGTTACTGTTCATTATTTATTTATTTGAAGAATTTACACTGTTCAGTTTGTAGCTACTTGTTTATTTTGTTATTTGTTGCAAAGTATGCTGTTTTTAATCAGTATTTTTGTCTTATTTTCTTTAAAAATATTTTGTTTTGTGGATTACCGTCATGTCTTAGAGGAGTGATATACAACACTTACAAAAAATATACTGTGGTGTGGCAACCATGGAATGACACAAAAGTATTTTGGTAGAAACGTCAACTCAACCAGAGGTCCCCAGCTCCAATTTTTTATTTTGTTAATATTTTTTTCTGTAGAAAGACAAACTTGAATAGTGTAACAATCTCTGTGTAAAAATAAAATAATAATGCTGCCATCTTTCTAAAGTCATTTTTACACCCCTCTAATTTGGCAGGTGAACATTTCATTTTGACCCTCCTCTACAAAATAGTGGATTACAGTAAATATACATCTGTGACATTTAATATTTTGGCTTTCATCACTATTTATGTTTGTACAGAAAAAAATAGTAACAAAATCAAAAATTTGAACCAGGGAAGTTTCCAAAATTTGGTCGATTTGACACGGAATGACCTATGTTGCTATTGTAAAATCCATCTATTGTTCTGTCATTCAAACAATAAACAGACTTTTAGTTTGGCTGAAACTATGGTTACTAAGATACATTTTTGTTTTTTTGTTTCATGTGGAAGCTGGTCAGGATATCAGGCAAAGAGCCATCATTGATATGATTGCTAATCTTTTGTATTACAGCAAACACAGGGATTGCTTTGATGGTTCACAAAGCTTCTTCTGTCTGAACCTGATACCCTTTTGTAACCTTCTGAGACAGTGAAAGGAAAGAAGGTAGTTTGATGTGGTTCACCAACTCTCGGAGAGGCTGTCCTTTTTAAAGTGTCCATTAGAGAGCACTGTTGGTCCATGTAAAACAGCAGACAGTGAGTCCCTTACTTGAAATGCAATTAGAATGGGCTGGAACTGCAGTGTTGCTATTGATTTCCTTACCACAGCATCTAGAAAATATTGTGTGTATTTTTTATTTCTTTTCACAATATATGGAGTTTCTGTCTCTGTGCAAGGCTGTGGGTACTGAGTCTATAAGTACATACGCTTAGGCCAGAATACTATCAGCAAGTCTATTAAGCATACACCTATAATTGATTTTCACAAGATAATGTTTGTATTAGTGCTGAGATGGCAATCCACAAGTAGCTACCACAGTCTCTACCAAGCAGTGCCGGCCCTACCTAATAAGCGATATAAGCGGTTGCATAGGCCCCCCGTGGCCACCAGGGGGCCCCACGCCAGGCGTTAAGACAGTATAATGCGTGGTAATAAGTTTGATAAAGTTTGCTTGTGCCAGTCTGTTTGAAAATGAAGAGGCGGCGACACTATCAATCTGTTGCAGAGAAGAGGAAAATAGGTAAAAAGTGAACAAGATAAGAGTGTTACATTTTTAAAATATATTGTTAAAATGGCGGTTGCTGCATCATGTCTTATTGGTTTAATTCGGCATTCAAAAAAAAAAAAGTTTAATTCGGCATTCACGAGCACTTTGAAGAGGATGTGCCACGGTATAAGTGTCGTGCATGGCATTGTTATCGTAGGCACTTCAAAATACGTTAATAATTCTAGATACCTTAATATCCAAATTGTTTAGATTTTTAGAATGCATGTTATCTTCTTTTCCATCTACCAGTGCAATTCTACAATACTGCGTGTTTGCTGCGTGTAAATTCGATCTGGTTTTCGCATTGATCATCTGTGCAAGCAGCAGACGGGCTGAATAAAAATGCAAGTTTACTCTCTGGCAGGAGGTGACGTTTATGGCACAGCAGAATACGGCGGTTACCATGGCTACCCCTGTACACAAAGCAGCGTTGCGCAAGCGCGACTTTCTATGTCTGCTCGTGACGGAGAGGAAAAGGCGGCAACCAGTATTTACGTATTCAAACAGCCATTCAGGTTTTTGTATTCGCTTTAGTGTTTAGCAGACAACTCCAAATATTTAAATAGGCCTACTTAAATACTTTTCAAACATGTGTTTTTACAGTTATTTGCATTTTAATCTGGACTAAAACATGCCAGCTCAGAACAGTAGCCTATTTATTCTCTATTAGCCTATTATAATTATTATTAATAGGCTATACTATTCTCTATTGTAATTTTAATAACCCATTGGCAGGTGTTTTTGCTTTATTAAAGCATTAATTCACTAAATGTTGATACATTTATCTAAAAGCAGTCGTTAAAATCTTCAAAAATTTTAAAAGTTTGCATAAGTAAAGATATCTTCATATTATATCTTGAAAAATAAATATATTAAGTAAGACAATTTGGTCAAACTTTACAATAAGGTGTCAGTGTAGGATGTGTACATGGGAATGGGTTGGGGGTGGTTAGGTGAAACTGTAGATAGTGGGGGCCCCTTTTGGAAATCTGCTTAGGGCCCCCAAAATACTTGGGCTGGCCCTGCTACCAAGAAAGGATAATATTCAAAAACATACTCTGAATCGTGTTAAAAATAATTTGTTTCTGGAAAGATGAGTGCTTTGTCATGATCTTCACCTTTTAAATCTAAAAAAGTAGAAACATCGATAATGCTAGTCTGACTGAATGAGATTGCACTCGTTTTCATCTTTCCCAGTCTGAATGTTAGTGCTCCCTGCCAATGCAGTTGAACTGGGAATCGGTCCAAGCGGAGTGATTTTAATTGGACAGAGGTTCAGTAGCCAACATAGCTGATGTGGGCAGCTGAGTGAAGGAAAGAGCCGAGGCTCATAGTTTAGTTTGTGATGGGAGCTGCTAACTGTCTGCCGCCTCTTCACAGCTAGTAGTCTCTTAGGAGAACTTTAACAGGGATCACTGAGGTCTTGAGTAAAGCTCTTTAAAACACAGACTCATAATAAAGCCTATCTGGTGGAACACATAAAATCTTCCTTTTTGATTCTGACTCCAGTGGCCACAAAAAGCCTCCAAAGGGCCACAACCTATAATTTCTGTCAGCTGCAACAGTGGCAAAATGGACCAGGCCTACTTCCAGCTTGCTTATTTCATTGGTTCAAGCACATCAACACATCTCTCAAATTACAGTCATCCCTCCACATGCTTGTTCAGGTAAGCCTTTGCTATGCTGTTAGGATCGTGTGTGTCCTTCCCTTCTGTCCTTGTATACATCGCTAGGGTGCCACATCCAGGCCAAAGAGTGTTGGGTGTCACACGCGGCTGTCTCCCGTGTTGTTTGCAGACAGGCCCATTATGGGGCTTGATTGTGCATAATGAAACAGGTAGTGCTGTTGCACTGTTAAAGTACTTGGCTTTGCTTCAGACCAGGGTCGTGTTACGATTCATGTGCATAATTGATCTGATTCAAGGTCAAAAGCCACTGCAATGGTATGACATCTAACATACCAGTACTTGAAGTGGGTTTAATGTTTCTCATTCCGGAAGTAAGCAGAGGATTCTATTCCAAAATTGCTGGTCTTAATATTTTTTTGTGAAAAATCAGCAGTTCTTGGTTGGAAGAGGAAATAGGGAAAAATAGATTATGGTGTAAAGGGGCTTAATTCTCTGCCTGATAATGTAGCAGGAGGATTAACTAAATGATGGTACAGTGGGCTGTATTAAAACACATGACTCATATTGCATAATCACTTTATTCAGTATTACACATTCTGTCCTTATAAAAGCATTTCTATTTTCTTGAATCAGCATGCAGTCGCATAAAGTAATTTATGAAACAGGGTTTTCTGTCATTTCTGATTAGAATGATTTTTTACATTTCCTGAGTAAACAGAATGCAAAATTGCACTTTCAAGTATATTGTTTTTGTCAACATAAATATCAGCATTCTTTAAATACTGTACATTTTATTGGTATATAATGTAAAATATTTCTTATGCTCACCAAGGCTGCATTAATTTGATCAAAAAATACAGTAAAAACGGTAGCATTGTGAAAAAATATTACAGTTTTAAACAACGGTTTTCTATGTTAATGCATTTTAAAATGTAATTAATTTCTGTGCTGGAAAGCTGAATTTTCAGCAGTCACTGTCATGCTCGGTTGAAATAAAGATGAAAAAAAGAGCAAGATCTAATTGCATTATTCCATTCAAACTCAAAACAAAACACAGGACTCCAAAAACGAACAGAACAACCTTATACTGTGAAGAGAAAGGACAATGAACAGCTTTAAATACTCAAGGCAAAGCAATCAACGAAATAGAAAACAGGTGCCAAACTTAATCAATCAATGAGCCACAGAACCAATCAATGAGCCATAGAAACCATAGAAACTAAAGCCGCGTTTCCACCGAAATTACCCGGAACAATTTGTCCCAAGAACTTTTTTTCCCCCAGACCTGTTGCTGTCTGCGTTTCCATCGCGGTCTAAAGTACCCTGAAGATTAGGCAAATTATAGTCCGGTGACATAGGACTGTGCGTGACTTTCCAGTTCCCGCTGGATTTCGTCCTCTGCATATAAGCTTAATAAAGCCTGAACCTCGTCGTCGGTCCATCGGCCATACAACTCTTACTGCACGCACGGCAACACACTTTTAAAATGGTGGTTGAATTAAAATGCTGCGTGGAGTCAACCAATCTGCATGTTCAACGCCCAATGTCCCACCCCTGAAAGTTCCTGAACTTTGAAAAAGTACTACCTCGCGAGCAGGGACTTTCTGAGGGGGGAATTTTTACCCGGAACTTCATTTAGACCCTGGTCCCTGCGGGTAGTTGCATTTTTCGTGTACAGACGACACCATTGTCAAAATGATCCCTGCAAAAACGATTAAAAATGCTGTTTTATGCATGCCAGGCCAGTAGTTGGTGATGTCTTTTTTTTTTTGTAGTTTACACAGAGATGAAAAAACGTGCACTTTAAATTCCATTTGCATTTTCTGGGCCCCAAAAGCCATTGACATGTAAATGAATGGCCAAAACACATAAAAAGTTTTAAGTTTTTAGTTGAAAACAGTGTTGTGTAAACAGCCTCTCAAGCATGTGTCAAAACAGACAGATTACCCGTAACAGTCACATGATCCTTCAGAAATCATTGATTTGCTTGTTGAGGTGCTCAGGTAGCATTTCTTATTATTAATGTTAAAAAACTAAGCTGCTTCATAATTTTGCACATTGTTTCAGGATCTTTGATAGATCCAAAATTCAAATGAACAGCATTTTTCTTTTTAAATGGAGGTCTTTTGTAACATAAATGGCTTTACTGTCATTTTTGATTGATTTAATCTGTCCTTGCTGAAGAAAAGTATTAATTACTTTAAAAGAAAAAAAAAAAACACTTTTGAATGTTAGTGTGTGTTTATACACCAAATAAAATTATTAAATAAATAAATATTTTTAAATATATTTATTTCACAGAATACACTTGAACCAAACAACATAAAGCAACTTAATAACTAAAACAAAACACCCAAGATTGATGTCTTTTGCGTTGCAGGTCACCCTGTTCCTCATCCTGTCATTCCAATTCATATTCCAATTCAACATCCAGTGGGGCATTCAATTCAAATGTATACTCATGGATCGAAAGAAAGACATTTCTTAAAT
Organism: Coreius guichenoti; assembly: GCA_039654105.1. Classification (NCBI taxonomy): domain Eukaryota; kingdom Metazoa; phylum Chordata; class Actinopteri; order Cypriniformes; family Gobionidae; genus Coreius; species Coreius guichenoti. The sequence continues at coordinate 15,186,902 of CM077177.1, read as the reverse complement.
TCTGAATTTTGCCCAGCCCCATCATGCCCAATGTGCATTGCATTGTAGCTGACACTCTATTATATGTGACTGATGTGAATAAAAGATTACAACACGACCACGTCTCTGATGCAGATAGTACAGAGAGCTGAGACTGTACAGGGATCTTGAGCTGTCATCGTTTCCCATCTGCTGTGCCACGGTGCTGCAGGCAAATTAGAAAACCCTTCCCTCTCCGTATAGACTATCTATACAGCTATTCAAATGAGATACATAATGAGATTGTAGGGAAGGAATGGTTGTTGAAATCAGATTCTGGGTGAAAGGATGTGTGGAGAGGTTATGTATACTAATTATGGAACCATTACGATAGGAATAATTACACAGAACTATAGGATGCTTAACACACATGGCATGCGAAGATGTGTTGGGAACACAGAAGTGTTTGCCAGTAAACTGTTTACTTCAGTAATTTCTATTGCTCCACAGATGGGATCAAACAATTAGCATAAATGTCAGTGCAGCAGGTGAGCAGGTGTTTTCTTCACTGTGCTCTGTGCTGGAGACCTCCTGGTTCTTGACAGCTCTCAGATGCCAGATTACTCTTAAAAGTGTTTTAAAAACTACTGTATACTGTTGTTTTCTCATTATAGGCACTTTAAAGGATTAGTTCACTTCAAAATTAAAATTTCCTGATAATTTACTCACCCCCATCTCATCCAAGATGTTCATATCTTTTTTTCTTCAGTCGAAAAGAAATTACGTTTTTTGAGGAAAACATTCCAGGATTTTCCTCCATATAATGTATTTCAGGAATAGGTTGAGGAATAGGGTCTTATCTAGTGAAATGATCGGTCATTTTCAATAAAAAATAAAAATGTATATACTTTTTAACCACGAATGCGCGACTTCAGTGTTGTGATTCTTCACAGCGTATGACGTCATCACGGCGGAAAGGTCACGCGTGACGTAGGTGGAAGTGCCGTAAAACTCCATCTCATGTTCTCCTCCAACTTCAAAATCGTCCAACATCGTTGTTTTACCTTTATTTTTGTAAATTTTGTCTTTTTGCGTTTGATTTAGTCTTTGCACGTTCGTTTTAACACTGGGTCAGTACTTCCACGTACGTCACGGCTGCGACCTTTCCGACGTAATGACGTCACACGCCGTGAAGAATCACAACACTGAAGTCGAGCGTTTGTGGTTAAAAAGTATATAAATTGTTTTTTTTTTTTTGAAAATTACCAATCGTTTCGCTAGATAAGACCCTATTCCTCGTCTGGGATCGTGCAGAGCCTCTGAAGCCCTTCGAAGCGCTTTGAAACTGCATTGATTTGAACCTTCAACCCGTTGGTTGCCATTGAAGACCATTGTGTGGAAAAAAATCTTGGAATGTTTTTCTCAAAAAACTCAATTTCTTTTCGACTGAAGAAAGAAAGACATGAACATCTTGGATGACATGGGGGTGAGTAAATTATCAGGAAATTTTCATTTTAAAGTGAACTAATCCTTTAAAGGCTTCCTTTATCAAGAACACAGATTGATGCAGCATGTGCACCTGCCATTTGAATACTGTACTTTTTATAGCGTCTGTCTGAAATGTCAAGTTTCTTAATTGTGCAGCTGTATCAATTAGTATTTTTCATCAACAAACCTAAAAGGGTTCAATAATATAGCTATATTTGGTAACACTTTATTTTAAGTTGACGTAGTTACTACATGTACTTGCTATAGTAATAACAGTAAATTATGCATAATTACAAGTAACTAACCCTAACCCTAAACCAAACCCTAACCCTAACTGTAACTCTATAGAAGTACATGTAGTTAATTAATATTACTCAGTACTCATTTGAATAAGTACAATGTAACTATGTCACCTTAAAATAAAGTGTAACCTTATGGGCCCTATTTTAACGATCTAAGCGCATGGTCTAAAGCGCACGGCGCAAGTGCACGTAAGGTGTGTCCGAATTCATTTTTGCTAGTTTAACGACGGGAAAAATGGTCAGCGCGCCCGGCGCATGGTCTAAAAGGGTAACGTCCAATAAACCAATCAGTCTTATCTCCCATTCCCTTTAAAAGCCAGTTGCGCTCGCGCCATGGCGGATTCGTTATTTACATGGCGGAATTTGCAAATAGGTAGGCTAATTCTGATACATGCAATGACTATCCAATATGACATAGGCATTTTTATATTTATGTACACAATAATAATCTTTTACATTTTAATCCTTTAATTTTTCATATTTAAAAATGTTTGTGTGCTGCTGCGCATACCTGTGTGTAATAAGCAGAGTGTACGCGTGTTGTGGACCCGCCTATAGGCGCATATTACTAACGCGCTCTTTAAATAACAAAAAAAATATTGCGCATTGACTTTAGACCAGGTTTTTGTTGGTCAATGGCGCAGTCTATTTCAGTTACCTCAAAATAGCAACGCGCCAACAATGCGCCTGAACACACGACCAGCATGCTCATGGGCGCACAAATGGGCACAAATACATTTGCTATTTAAACAGCGTGGCGCAGTACATGAAAATGATAACTGCGTCAGGCTGAAACTAGCAAAAAACACATGCGTTGTGCCTGATGCAGCATTGCGCCGGGTGTATGATAGGGCCCTATGTTTTCATTTTCTAAAACAATGTGAGTGGTGCTTACCATCTCTTGGATAGGCAGTTATGGGGATGTTGCCAGTCTTTTGCAATGCGGTTGCTAAGGTGTTTTGGGCAGTCACCAGGGTGTAGCTAAGTGGTTGCTTAGGCGGTAAAGCCACCGGAAGTGTTCGAACGGCCATCTTACGATTCCCTGCCAACAGAGGGCATCATTGGCTTACAGCCAAAACATTGAGCTAAAACATTTGCAGCATATCAGTCGCATATGAATAGTTTTTAAGATATGTACGGTGGAGAGAACAAGTATTTGATACACTGCCGATTTTGCAGGTTTGCCCACTTACAAAGCATGTAGAAGTCTGTAATTTTTATCATAGGTACTCTTCAAAAATCCAGAAAATCACATTGTATGATTTTTAAGTAATTAATTTGCATTTTATTGCATGACATAAGTATTTGATACATCAGAAAAGCAGAACTTAATATTTGGTACAGAAACCTTTGTTTGCAATTACAGAGATCATATGTTTCCTGTAGTTCTTGACCAGGTTTACACACACTGCAGCAGGGATTTTGGCCCAGTCCTCCATACAGACCTTCTCCAGATCCTTCAGGTTTCGGGGCTGTCGCTGGGCAATACGGACTTTCAGCTCCCTCCAAAGATTTTCTATTGGGTTCAGGTCTGGAGACTGGCTAGGCCACTCCAGGACCTTGAGATGCTTCTTACGGAGCCACTCCTTAGTTGCCCTGGCTGTGTGTTTCGGGTCGTTGTCATGCTGGAAGACCCAGCCACGACCCATCTTCAGTGCTTTTACTGAGGGAAGGAGGTTGTTGGCCAAGATCTCGCGATACATGGCCCCATCCATCCTCCCCTCAATACGGTGCAGTCGTCCTGTCCCCTTTGCAGAAAAGCATCCCCAAAGAATGATGTTTCCACCTCGATGCTTCACGGTTGGGATGGTGTTCTTGGGGTTGTACTCATCCTTCTTCTTCCTCCAAACACGGCGAGTGGAGTTTAGACCAAAAAGCTCTATTTTTGTCTCATCAGACCACATGAACTTCTCCCATTCCTCCTCTGGATCATCCAGATGGTCATTGGCAAACTTCAGACGGGCCTGGACATGCGCTGGCTTGAGCAGGGGGACCTTGCATGCGCTGCAGGATTTTAATCCATGACGGCGTAGTGTGTTACTAATGGTTTTCTTTGAGACCGTGGTCCCAGCTCTCTTCAGGTCATTGACCAGGTCCTGCCGTGTAGTTCTGGGCTGATCCCTCACCTTCCTCATGATCATTGATGCCCCACGAGGTGAGATCTTGCATGGTGCCCCAGACTGAGGGAGACTGACCGTCATCTTGAACTTCCTCCATTTTCTAATAATTGCGCCAACAGTTGTTGCCTTCTCACCAAGCTGCTTGCCTATTGTCCTATAGCCCATCCCAGCCTTGTGCAGGTCTACAATTTTATCCCTGATGTCCTTACACAGCTCTCTGGTCTTGGCCATTGTGGAGAGGTTGGAGTCTGTTTGATTGAGTGTGTGGACAGGTGTCTTTTATACAGGTAACAAGTTCAAAAAGGTGCAGTTAATACAGGTAATGAGTGGAGAACAGGAGGGCTTCTTAAAGAACAACTAACAGGTCTGTGAGAGCCGGAATTCTTACTGGTTGGTAGGTGATCAAATACTTATGTCATGCAATAAAATGCAAATTAATTATTTAAAAATCATACAATGTGATTTTCTGTATTTTGCTTTGATAAGTGTACCTATGATAAAAATTACAGACCTCTACATGCTTTGTAAGTAGGAAAACCTGCAAAATCGGCAGTGTATCAAATACTTGCTCTCCCCACTGTATATTGTTGAGCTAATTATTCATGTAACCAATGTTTAAGTCATCATATTTACTGCATTCAAAATGCTGATAACGAAAACATTGTTGAATCATTTACAGTTACTGTACGAATAAAAACAGTATTAGCCTATATAACGCAACATGATTAAGCTAAATAATCACAGTGAATAACTGTAGGCTATGTGATGATTTAAGTTGTGTGTGCAAGCATACATTTGTATTTAGATGTCAGAAGAATCGTGACATTTTTAATACAAATGCTGAGGTGTCTCATCCGTCAGCTGATCTGATATTCGCTACTGTAATGAAGATGAACGTAACTTTTAATAAGCAGTGGAAATTCCCGACTTTAAACAAATAACCATTTAATGTTATGTTTGCGTTGCAAGAATGTACAGGGAGACACTTAAGATATAAAAACGCTGACTCGCTAGGTAATGTTTTCTTATGAAAATCAGATGATTTCCTATTAATTCAATAGAATGTGAGGGGAGACTAGGGAATACCAGTATGGCGGCACAGAGGCTTCACTTTTTATGACATAATGAGCAATCCACTCATTTATATAGATCAGTGGTATGGCATAGCTAAGTGGTTGTTAGAGTGTTTTGGATGAGGGTAGTTGCTTACTAGTCTAAGTCAATATTCTCTTGATATCTGGTCTCAGATATGGCTTTAGTCCCTCCTTTATTTTAGATCTATGAATATTTTGTTCACTTATTTTTTTAAATCATCCACCAGATGAAAGTCTTATCACTTTGAAAAGTAATAGTGCAGCTCTCTACAACAAAGCTGCAGGTTATTCATCTCTTTAGGACAAACACTGTAAAAACCACAATAAAGTGACAAGTGGTAAAAGGTTTTTCATGTTTTTTTTCCTGACAGGTAGCCACACCCACCGTGAAATCCCATTGGTCTGAATGGCAGTGATTTGTATCACTTCAAGTAGCAAATTCGCATATTTTCTAAATGCATGTTATTGACATATTGTGAACAATTCATTTTGCAAATGTTTCATTTTGACCTCATAATTCTTCATTTCAACATGGTCTTTCAGTGAAATGACTTCTTTGTGGTGATGTATGCCATACTTCTCCAATCATTTAGTCCACAAAAACACATAAAAGTCCCCCTCCTACATTTTTTAATTTTCAGTAATACGTTTCACTTGGCTGTACGTCACAATAGGGAATAAATTATCTTTTGTTTCATTGTGACTGTAGTAATAGTGTCACTTGCAGCTGCAGTAAAGAAAAATGAGTGTTATAAGTGTCTCAGACTCCAGTGTGTGGCATGCATCAGTTAACGTCAAATTGCTAATTTGTTTTTCATGATTGAACTAGCTACTTCATGTGAAACCATCGCACAGTTTGCTTGAGGCTTCTATCAGGAGGGAGAAGTAACCCTTTTAGACTTGTTTATCTGCTTCTGTTTCAGATGCATGCCATGTGCAAATGTGATCCTGGGAAATTTAGACATACACAAGGATGTCTTTATGACATCAGACACTACTCGCGCATTCCTCTTTCCGCAAGCATCGGGAACGGCTACACGGGCTGTGCCGTATGCTACCAGATATGCTCTTCACTTGATACATTATTGATGTGCATGATGTAGTAATAAATACCACACTTCACATAAACTGCGGATTCCTTGCTGAAGAGACACTCTAGTCCGTGGGGAAGAGCAAGTCATTTTGTGTGTTTGGTGAAAGGGAACGAGAGGCGACGACTGGGGAAAGAGTGATTGCGAACGATGGAGTGAGACGGCATGTGAATGAGTGGACAGATTGGGGATTGAGGGATTGACACAAAGCTTTGTGTGCGTTTTGAAATGGCAGAAGCTTGAATGGAAAAACCCCTGCTGGCAAGAGACGCTCCCAAATTGTAATTGGTGGTTGAGGGGGTGTTGGAAGTCTCTGTGTGCCTGTTGCCAATGGAACCTAAGCACCAGAGGTAATACATCATCATGTCTCTCGCTTGGGTAGTAGAGCTTATGCGTGTAAGAGAATTTCGTCCACCGTCCCGTCTGACCAGAGCTGGATTCTTCCCTTCGGCCAAGTCCAACTTCACCCTCCTGGTAAAGATCACAGGACTCACAACTCAATTTTGCTCTTAACGAGTTTGTTTGATGGCACTTTTTGTCAAGGTGCATGGTTGAGATTTATGAAATGGCTTGTATAAGTGAGGGAGTACTTGCTGACACTGAGGTTTTGTCTACTAGTGTTAGTACAGCAGCTAAATCAGATACTTTTTTTTTGTCAGGACACCCTGTCACCCAGAGGCACAATAAATGTCCCGCTCTGGGAAGGAAAGAACAAAGTTGTCTTCCTCTCTGAACACCCTTTGTGCGCTCACCTTACCTTGACCACATACTGCCCTGGTCTGATTTGCTGATGTGGGACTCTTCGGTGGCCCCAGAAACACATTTATCACATTGGAGATGGTCTCCTGTACCAGATCGAAAACCAACTGTTCTGTTGTTTCAGTGCTAGTGAACTCCTCAAATCGAGTCTTTACCTTGGACTTGTGTTTATCTGTTTTGGTTTTTCTCTAGCCTTGTGATGGACAGCAAAGTATACCAATCTCCAAGCGGCATGTTAATGTCATCTTGTGGGTAATGCAAAATCAGCCCCAATTGATTTTCCTTCCGAGAGCAGACCTTGAATACACCTGGTTGTCAGAGCTCAACTAACAATGGTCGAATGACTGGAGAGACAGCACATAGGCCATAATCAATGTCTTACACTTCTGTGCCTGTGCAACTGAAAGCCTGTTACAAGCAAACAATGGCGCTCTGAGGGAAAAGCTTGGGTCGTCAAAAGTGAACTGTCAAGCTAGTTGATCTCAGGAGCGTAGCCATAACAGTTTTGCCAAGTCTAATCCTGTTTGTGTTTACCTGTTATACAGCCAAGTGTGCAGCTGCTGTCTGATTGCGCTAATAGCCTCACAGAATGACTGCATAGCCTGAGAGACCGACAGAACGAGAGGGAGAGGTTTTAAAGGGTGGCAGAGAAAGCAGATCACATCCTGTTCGTTTAAAGCCTCCGCACACGTTCTTACCTTCAGTCCACCGTGTGCTGTTAAAAATCGATCGTCTACCTGATTCCAGCCCTACAAATCCATCTAAAATGAATTCCTTTTGTCATTCTCATAGTTGCCATGTTGAAAGTGTGTTGAAAGGAGATGAAGAAAATAATTGCTCACATATAGGGGTTTCATATGGGAGTTTCGACCGTGATGTGCTTGAAACGAAAGGTTTAGCAGGAACTAATGGCCTTGATATGCCTCCCCATAGTTTTATTACATTTGTTGCTACAGTACATGAAAAGTAACTGTATGGGACCATTTTCAAAGGAACAAGTACATTATTTACTCCCACAGTGGCTGGGTTGGTTAGGTGAGAAGATATTGAGTTGGCTTGAACCATTTTCACTGTATTTTGTTGAGGAATCTAAAACATGTCATGCTTTTAAGACTTTTTGTGGTATTTAAGCCATCACATAATGTATAATATAATATTTTATTGCATTTATATACTAGCTTTCAAAAGTTTGGGGTCAGTAAGTTGCTTTTTCTCCCTGAAAAATTCATACTTTTATTCAGCAAGTGACAGTATAAGACATTTATAATGTTAAAAAAGAGTTCTATTTCAAATAAATGCTGTTCTGTTAATCAAAGAATCCTTTAAAGATGCATCACGTTTTCCACAAAAATATTAAGCAGCGCAACTGCGTTCAACACTGATAAAAATAAGAAATTTTACTATGCACCAAATCAGCATATTCAACAGGCTGGCTGTTCCAGATGTTTAATCAGATGGTTGCTTGTAAAATATCCACAGTTGCCCACCAGCTAAAATAGCCTTAGAAAATGGAGATAAGTTTCCCTCTTCTAAGATTAATTAACCATCTTTCTTTATCACAGCTGATCCAATGTGAAAAAAATGAAATCAGAACTGCAGGTGCGCATGAGTACAAATGCAGAAAGTGCGGCATGATTTTACCATCAGCAGTTTTTGTAGACCTCTGCTTTGATGTTCTTTGCAATTGCATTTTGTTACTCTTTACGTGATGATAATCTAGTAGAGTTGTCTTTGATGTCACCAGATCAACAGAAAGTAATGTTTGTTGGGCCTATACATTTTCAGATAGTTCTTCCTGAAACATTTCTCAAACCTGCTTAGCTGAGTTTGTGTTGGCTACTGTTTCCTCTCTTGGTTATGGAAAAAATCTTTTATTAGATTTTTCCCTCATAAGGTCCTCACCAGTGCAGCGTTAGATTTAAAACCTTACTCTGAGCGTCTCCAAAGACACAACCTGTGGAGAATGTAGATGAAAAAGCTCAGTGCTGCCGCTGCACATGAAATAAAAGATGTACAGTTAAAATCTTTTTGGCAGTGTATTCAGTCTATGCAGTTCACTCTACGGCTAGATGGTAACACCTCCGGGCAACTAATTTCTGTGTAGGTGTGGTGGCTGTACAAGTACAGCTCCTATCAACTTGAATGGATGAAGATGGAAGTCTATAAAACAGCTTGTCAAGATTGTGTTTCAATAAAATTTCGAATAAGTATTTGAGCTCAAATCATGTTACAAAACAGATTGTTTTTGATGGCTTGTACATTCAATAACAATTTCTGTTCTGTTTTTCACACATTTGTTCTCAGTCTCATTAAAAACACTGTTTTTATTCAATATTTTCTTCATAAGCAAATCAATATCTTAAAGAGGTGTGTGAACTTGCAAGTAAGATGTGAGACTCTGTAATTTGCTCTGGACCCCTTCCTAATTGATCAGCAAAATTACATATTTAAAAAAATTTTCCTGTGAAAAAAAAATTATTTGTGCCTTAAAATAGCTTAAATGTAACTCTACACTCTTGCTTCATTTACAGTTTTTTACGATCGCTATGACACTTTTTTTCAATACTTTTAACAAATTTCCTAAACTCTTAACACACCAACACACCTACAACACACAATTGCCAAAACGGTTAATTTCATGCTCAAAATCACACATTGTAAACTAAACTCCAATACTAATTTTCAAAATACAATAATACACTAACACAATACACTATGTCTACCAAAACTATAACACGTTCTCTTCCAACAGGAACATTTAGTCAGTCATAGCACAATGTCATAAAAACACTAACACCAGATGGAATTACAGAAACTGCATTATTTTATGTGTCAGGTCTGCCCTTATACAATATAGACAGTATATTTTATTGATCATAGATTGTGTCTTTTGAAGCCTCTCCACATTTTTGTTTTGTTGGGTTTAGTAAATGCATGCATTTTGTTTCTTTTGCTGCAGAAATTCAATACAAAAAATGAATTACCCATCTCAGAGTAGCTTTATGCCCTTCAGTTTTATTTCATTATCAGCAATCACCATGTTGACAATAGCAAGTTCCTGTTCTTGATTTAGGAGCTTTCCTCTGCCCCCTGAGGGAGGTGTTGAATCCTTAGATAGACAAAATACAGTTACATATTAGAGACCAGAGGCATGCAGTCATTGTAATACATGGTGAAAGTATTTACACTTTGCAGTAGGAGAAGCCCTTATACAATATCCTACCTGTTGGTTTCTCAAAAAATCTGGATAATGGATGCCACAATGGGTGTCCCGCTGAGATTTGGCTGTACTCGTTCACCAGCCTCTCTGTATGATAGCCTGTGGTTTATGACATGGTGTATGATAGTAGCGCTTATTTCATCAGTTATCCTAATTCTGGCCCTTCTTGGAGCACCACCATGCATTCTAACTCCTCAATCTCTACCTTGTCCTCGTCCAGGCATTCCTCTCCCTTGCCCTTGTCCCACTCCTCTCCCTTGTCCTGGTACTCATCTTCCTCTCCCTCGTGCAGGCATTTTTCTTACTTTCTTTGTGTTGCTCTATATTGTTCCTTTTTCACACAAGATAAGCCCAAAGAGGCCTTCTTTTACTGTATACCATATGGTCATGTGATTGAAAGAACAACACCTGAACTATTCCTAGATGGGTATCAGTTGTGATTTATATATTTGCATAACTTCAACCAGCTGTTTCTCAGTAGAAGTGGAACAAAATACAGGGGATATATTTGTGTTTCAATTCACAATATAAACAGCTGTTTACCTTGACTTTAGCCTATAAGGTTAGGTTTAGAACATGATGTTATCTGTTCTGACATACAGTGTTAAAGCATTGGTAAATTTGGCAGTAAAAATCCATTGTTTTGGTCTTGGTTGAGCTTGTGTGTAAAAGAAGTTCAAGCATTTCAAGCATTTCAAGCAGTTCAAGTGTTAACTGTATGCATTTTGTGTAAAAGCAACAAGAAATGTGTTAATTGTATAGCCTACACAGACAGATGTTGTGCTAACTGTGTTAAGAGTTTAGGAAATTTGTTAAAAGTATTGAAAAAAGTGTCATAGCGATCGTAAAAAACTAATATATACGTGGACCTATGAATATGCAAATTAGCCCGCCTCCGCTCAATCACACAAGCTCAGATTACCTGATCCACTCGGTCAACTTTACTGTAGTAAACGCTGCACAATGGCAAGTGGAAATGTTGGTTTGATTCAGCCACATATGTTTGAACCAGAAACTGGTTCAGAAGAAGAAGAGGAAGAGCGAATTATACAGGCTCGTCTACACAAGTCGTTGTATCAGAATGGTAATGCGTTTTATGTATCGCTTTCTACAACATCGGACACATAATAGTAATTAATATGATTAGCCTTTTGCTTGACTACTTTATCAAACAGCTTATAATGTGTTGCTAATGTTACACAAACCATGTTCCTGTTTACCATCTCAGAGTCAAACAGCTGCCTTCTAAAAATCAGTATGCTTAACGCTTTGAACAACTTCAGTATGTCAGTGAAGAAAGGCATATAGATCATCATAATATACATCATATACATAATTCACCCGCTATATCTACCCGATTATTCATATCAACAGAAAAATATTGCCGGGATAACCTGGCTTCTCTTGAGACTCCCCTGCTTCACAGCATAGTAATGATATGATAAAGCCCGTCCGCACATTGACGTGTTTGGTTATGAGGTAGTTTGTGGCGTCAGAAAAACACCGGCGAAGGTCAATGGGCCCTATCATACACCTGCCGCAATGCAACACCAGGCGCGATGCATGTGTTTTTTGCTAGTTTCAGCCCGACGCAGTTATCATTTTCATGTCCAGCGCCACGTTGTTTAAATAGCAAATGCACTCGCGCCCATCTGTTCGCCCATGGGCGTGCTGGTCAGAAAACGAGGTGTGTTCAGGCCCAATTTTGGTGAGTTGTTATTTTGAGGCAACTGAAAACACAGTATTTTTTGTGTTATTTAAAGGATGCGTTAGTAATATGCGCCTGTAGGCGGGTGCACAATGCGCCTACACTCGCTTATTACACACACAGGGATGCGCGGCAGCACACAAACATTTATAAATATATATATTTAAAAAAAAAAGGATTCCTTTCTGGTGAAGCGTTCAGTCTTTCAGCTCTCAAATTACGCCATGTAAATAGTGAATCCGCCATGGTGCAAGCACAACTGGCTTTTAAAGGGAATAGGAGATGAGACTCTGATCGGTTTATTGCACGTTACGCCCAAAACACACCCATGTGTAATTTGCATTAAGAGACTAGGTACAACCCTTTTAGACCATGCGCCTGGTGTGCTGACCGTTTTTTTCCATCAATAATCTAGCAAAAGTGGATTCGGACACGCCCTAAGTGTACTTTCGCCAAGCGCTTCAGACCATGCGCTCAGATCAGATTTGGTTCCCTGCAGTTTTAAGGAGAAAATATTCAGCAATGGTGTTGACTTATGAATTTGCACATGGTTTGTCTTAAAGCATATTAAGAACACCACATAGACATATAAACAACAACAAAAGCTTGATTTTCACCATAGGGGGTCTTTAAACACACTGAGCTCTGTGGAATATCTGATATGAGGTGGTTTTTTTTATCCCATAAGTGGAAAAAATGAACAAAACCTACTATCTGTGTAGCACATTTTTTTTATTTGCTTCTGTCTAAACTTGCCGGGTCAAATCATCCTTCTCCCAGCAAGAACAGAGTAATGCACTTCATGGATATCTGCTTAAACTGGAGAAACACTGGCCTCTCTGTTTACCCAACAATAACAATTCTGTTTACAAAGGATGGATTTACAACATCTCGGCTGTTTGACCCAGACTGAAACTAGACTGGACTTTGTTCTCAATTTTTTTTTTTTGTATGAGCTATTACTCAAGATAAATATTTATTGATGTTTGCTTATGCAAGCATATTCATCACCATCATGTGCAGTCTGTATCGTATCTCATTTGTGTAGTTTTCTACAATGATTTAGAACACTATTATTCATATATAACGTGAGCTGACTCAGGTTAGGGGTAATTCTACCACATGGGGGCAGAAGAACATTAATTACAGTAATAGTGTGTGAGTGTGTGTGATAATGGTGGAAAGCTTTAGAGATGAAATCTTTCTTTCTGGAGATCCATTATGGTTTTCTAATGAGGGGAAACTCTATGTTTAGCTTCAGCACATCATTATGGGATCTTGTACAATAACCATAATTAATTCCAGCAAATTTAACCATATTTAACTTATTTGGACGGTACTATAGCAATAGAGAAAAGACCCTTTTTTATGTGTCTGACTAGTCATTCTTTAAACTGCCTGAGAACAAATAACAACGTGTGCAAAATGAATCTGGCAATATCTGTTGTGGTGCATTAGGAGGTACAATATAACGAGTCTTAAGAGTTGTGATTTTTGCTGGCATTTTGTACATATGAACAAAACATCTGACAGGCAGTGTTAGCATCTGCTAAGAAGATGTTTGCCTCTGTGTGATGTTGACAGCAGCTATAATTTCTGCTTGTGTCCTTTTGTCACGCACGATATGCATTTTACACGTATGTAAAGTGATTTTGTACCATTAAGAATTGCTGACAGGGAGATCCATGAGGTCACATGACATGATGGAAGCAGAAAGGTGTCACGGTCCATTTACAGAGTGTGAGTCAGGGATGTAAAGGCTGTCAGTGTCAGCTGTCAGTGAAAATCCGGTAACCAGTACTAGCTGATCAAGTTGTCTCTCAATGATTCTTATAGCAAGGTTATTAAAATTCCTGGTTAATGCATAAATGTAAACTTTACAATAGTGATCAAAGGTTTAGGTTCAGTAAGATTTTTTTTTATAATGTTTTTAAAAGAAATGTCTGTAAGGCTGTATTTTTTTTTTTTTTTAATTAAAAAAACACTAATATTTAAGTATTATTGAAAACAACCGTTTTTTATTTGCATGCATTTTAAAATGTCATTTATTATTGTTATGGCAAAGCTGAATTTTCAGCATCATTACTCCAGTCTTCAGTGTCATATGATCCTTCAGAAAGTGTACAAAAAAGATTTATTATTATCAGTGTTGAAAACAGTTGTGCTGCTCAATATTGCGGAAACCGTGAAAATTTCTTTCAGTATTCTTTGATGTTTGTCTTTTTTTGAAAGAACAACATTTATTTGAAATAGATTTTTTTTTTTGTAACAATGTAAAAGACTTTACTGTCACTTTGATAAATGTAATGCATCCTGGCTGAATAAAAGTATTCAATTCAATGCTTTTTGCATTCTCTCGCAAATGTTTGCATTCCCCTGAGAAACTTCACATTCGCTCGCGAACAGTGGCGTCACTAGGCCCATTTTAGGAGGGCTTTAGTCCCCCTAAATTTCCACCCAACCCCCCTAAAAAATTGCAATTAACACCTTAATATGTACACTAATTCAGGATCTCCTCAGTCCCCTTTTAAACTCATATGAAACCGGCGACAGGGTTCAGCTGATCCCTGTATTAGTCTACGGAATTCAACATGTTCTTCAATCCACAGCAGCGCCAGCGTCAGAGGCCAAACTGTTCATATTTATTGATAGAGTGTTATGATATCTGCATCTGTGCAGTTCTTTGTCATGAGCTAATGAATGGTCCTCCGCTGCCCTCTACTGGTTATAGTGGTAATTTCATGTTAAAAGCATGTTTGTTTTCCACCAGGTGACAGAAATCCTCCACTAAAGCTTGGCACAATTTCCATGTTATCTCCATGAATGAAAATGATAAATGTAGATCTTCTTTAAAGTTAATAGTGTTTGAAACATATGTGTTGAAAACAAATATATAAAACAATATTTTACCCACATATTGCCTAGGTTACTAGGATATTATCTAGATAATTACAGTAATATAACGTTTGTCTATATTTTTTAATGAATACTAAAATCAAATCAAATCAAATCACCTTTATTTATATAGCACTTTTTACAATGGCAATTGTTTCAAAGCAGCTTCACAGTGGTAACAGGAAAATAATACAACGGAATTTGATTCGGCTGTACAGCCGCTCTGGTGAAAACGGTGATGTCATCCAGCTCATTTCAATTATCATATAGTGTCAATGCGGGCAGATCAGTAATATAGTTGAAATTTAGGTGTCCCCAACTGAGCAAGCCAAAAGCCAAAGGCGACGGTGGCAAGGAACCAAAACTCCTTCAGGGCCAGAATGGAGAAAAACACCTTGGAAGAAACCAGGCTCAGTCGGGGTGCCAGTTCTCCTCTGGCCGACGAACAAATAGTGTATGATTATGATTCTGGCAACATTACAGGTCAGAAGTCATATTAGATAAATAGATATTCGTAGGATTATTCGAAAGATTGGAGTTGTCACGCCGGGGACGGGTTTAATGAGGATGTCGTGTCGATGTGGCATTTACAGGGGGGAGTTTAATTGACACGGTCTCTACAGACACTTCAGGGATATGGTCGTCATGTCCAGGCTAAGGTCCACCATCTGGTCTGGATACGGCCCGGATCCGGCCGACTGCAGTAAACCTCGGGATAAACAGAGAGACTAACATTAGTGTAGATGCCATTCTTCTTATGATGTAACGAGTACATCAGGTGTTATTGGAAGTGTTCCCGGTTCCGGCTGACCTAGTTAATGCAGCCTAAAACAATCATTTAACTGATTTGAATAATAGAAATTAAAAATGTTTTATGTGTATGCCATAGTAAAAAGATGTGTTTTTAGTCTAGATTTAAACTGACAGAGTGTGTCTGCTTCTCGAACAATGCTAGGAAGACTGTTCCAGAGTTTAGGTGCTAAATAGGAAAAGGACCGACCGCCTGCAGTTGATTTTGATATTCTAGGTATTATCAACTGGCCAGAATTTTGAGACCGCAATAGACGTGATGGAGTATAATGCGTTAAGAGCTCGCTCAAGTACTGGGGCGCTAAACCATTTAGTGCTTTGTAAGTAATCAGCAAGATTTTAAAATGTATACGATGTTTAATAGGTAGCCAATGCAGTGTTGCCAGAACCGGGCTAATATGGTCATACTTCCTGGTTCTAGTAAGAACTCTAGCTGCTGCGTTTTGGACCAGCTGCAGTTTATTTATTAAGCGAGCAGGGCAACCACCCAGTAGAGCATTACAATATTCTAGCCTTGAGGTCATGAATGCATGAACTAACTGTTCAGCATTTTGCATTGAAAGCATGTGCCGTAATTTAGATATATTTTTAAGATGGTAGAATGCAGTTTTACAGATGCTAGAAACGTGGCTTTCAAATGAGAGATAGGTATCAAAGAGCACACCCAGGTTCCTAACTGACGACGAGGACTTGACAGAGCAGCCATCGAGTGTTAGACAGTTTTCTAGGTTACTACTTGTGGAGTTTTTTTGTCCAATGATTAAAAATTCAGTTTTTTCTGAATTAAGTTGCAGGAAATTACTAGTCATCCAATTTTTTATATCAGCTATGCATTCTGTTAATCTTGTGAATTGGTAAGTTTCGTCAGGGGGTGAAGAAATATAGAGCTGAGTATCGTCAGCATAACAATGAAAACTAACGCCATGCTTCCTAATAATATCTCCCAGTGGTAGCATGTACAGGGTGAAAAGCAACGGTCCTAGCACTGAGCCCTGCGGTACTCCATACTGAACTTGTGATCGGTGTGACATCTCTTCATTTACTGCTACAAACTGATAACGGTCAGATAAGTATGATTTAAACCATGCCAATGAAGTTCCACTAATGCCAACATAATTTTCGAGTCTATTCAAAAGAATATTGTGGTCGATAGTATCGAATGCAGCGCTAAGATCGAGTAACACTAATAAATACAACCACGATCGGATGATAAGAGTAAATCATTTGTAACTCTAATGAGAGCAGTCTCAGTACTGTGATACGGTCTAAATCCTGACTGGAAATCCTCACATTTCTTTCTAAAAAAAAAATACTAATGCAAATTAGCTGGTTATTTAAAAGAAGAAATTAATTCAGGGATTAAGTTTATATGTAGTATATAACCTACTGTATTGTTCATGCCTACCCTAGTATATAAACAATCTCTTAAATATTTATTTTTATCTTTTTTTAAATCACACTCTGATTGGGGGCTGAGCCCCCCTGCTCGCGAACCTGTTGAGTTCTTTGCGAGCGAACGCAAAGTTTCTCGGGAACGCAAAACATTTTTGTGAGAGAACGCAAAAACACTGAAATATATCTTTTCCTATCATCTTATATTTTTTCCATCACCATGTCCCTTTAGGGGCTTTATGTATCTCAAATGTTAATTTTACTCACAACTGCCAGAGTTTTCTTGGTGACTGCTGTGGTGTTCAGAGAGGTTGTTTAGCAGGTTGCTATGCTCTTGCTATGGAGTGCTGGATGGTTACTATGGTATTGCTAATGTATTCAGAGTGCACATTGCTCTTTTGTTTCCTATATGATTCGGGTACCTCCTTAAGTGTAATTCTATGATTTTTGTGCATGTTTTATTCATCAAATGAAAATCATAAGTCTGATCACTTAAAGTAATACAGTATCTCACCTCTTAACCAGCCTTATATTTTGAGGTATCGTTCATCCAGTGCGATAGCTAGTTCTGCCATGAAAACTCTTGGAGTGAGCACGCTGCAGTGCTACAGCAAATGCTAACCAAGTATTTGAAGGCTGAGCAGTGAGCTCATTGGCTACTGATACATAAGGAACTAATCAGCTATGCCCTATGAAGCAGATTGAGTTAAGGGCCTATCAGCCTGTGCCATCTAGATTTTCATTACATAAATTTGTATATCTCAGCATCTTCATGAAAGTTTTTGTCTTTCACTTTGTGTTAAATAGTTTTGAATCAGCTCTGTGCTGATGTTCTTGCTGTACTGATGCTGAGGTGACTCCAGTAGCTGACTTTTTATGTCATCTGAGTCCCTGAGCTTCATCTTGGCCTCCAGCTGTGCTGACGGGGGCCTGTGGTTAAAAGCCTGGCCTGCCAGTGCTGAATAATGAATAGGTAATACGGTGAGCTTCCTGTCACCGAACACCTGTGTTGAGCCTGGGTGATGCCACCTTGTCACTCTGAGGAAGATGTCTGCTGGCCGTTATGATTTACTCTGCCATGGCTGTAGGATAGAAGCGGGTATGTGTGTTTGTGCGTGAGGACACAAACTTTTGACCATAACTGCCCAGATAGCAAACTGACTCCGGAACGGATCCACCCCGGAGGTATCACAAGCTTCGGAACGGATCCGCAAAACGGGTCCGGAACGGAGTCCACTTGCACAGCGCAACGGATCCGGAACAGAAAAGGATTGCGGATCCAGACCAGATCCCGGGCAGACCCGCCCCGTTTCCGCTGATAAAGCAGCTCATCCACTGCGGATCCGATCTGGACCCGTTTATAAAGCAGCTCATCCGCCGCGGATCCGATCTGGACCCGTTTATAAAGCAGCTCATCCGCCGCGGATCCGATCTGGACCCGTTTATAAAGCAGCGGATCCGATCTGGACCCGTTTATAAAGCAGCTCATCCGCCGCGGATCCGATCTGGACCTGTTTATAAAGCAGCTCATCCGCCGCGGATCCGATCTGGACCTGTTTATAAAGCAGCTCATCCGCCGCGGATCCGATCTGGGCCCGTTCATTAAGTGGGTCATTCGGTCTGGATACCTTTTAGTATTAGTATAGTATTCTGGCAAAAACTAGCTACACAGAAATATTTAAAATATAATGGACCAACATTAGATAGACTGGATTGCTCTATAAAAGCTTGAATATTTAATGTCTGCTTTTATTAATATTAATAAAACATAATTAAATAATTCAAAACTTGAAAATCATAATCCTATTTAGCCACTATAATAAAACTTAGGTCAAATATATATAAAAAATAGGTCATTTATACAGACTGTAAATGTAAAAACAAGTCTGTAATTACCTATTTTTATAGTTTTATTATTTATGTGTACATCGAATAGGTGTTACAGAATTTTTTTTATTTAATGAAAAAAAAAAAACACTTTAAATGTTGCTCAAGAAACATTTACTCTTATTAATGTAGTAAACAGTTGCACTGCTTAAATTGTTTTTGTGGAAACTGGATTTTATGAATAAAATTTTTTTTTTAAAAAATACATAAAACATCATTTATTTAAAACCTTGATTTTATTTTAACTGTTACTATTTTAAATGAACACTTCAAAACAGAAGTTAACAGTGAAACACTGAAACGCTACTGTTGGGTGCTGACAGTGGGACGGCTCCTTGTGCTTCCCTCTATCTGCTGCCAGGCTGAACCACCGTATTACGTGTTTTGTAATGTCATCATCAGTGGCGGCACGGGAGACATAGCTCTTTCTCACAGCACCTGTAATACACAAGCAGATTTTCATTAAATTTCATGAAATCACATTGGAGCTACCAGTTTTTTTTAAAGGATACACATAACCACTGCCTTTAAAACAAAAGTGTACAATCTGACATTAATAGTTACACTATGTTACGTTTGGCGCTCTAGCGGTTAATAAACAAAACTGCATGCGTCTTGTGGTAGAACATTGTAGCCAGAGCTACTTCTCTGTGCTGCACACACAAAACTTCTTCATGTTGAAAGACGAACCCATATTCGCCATGTTAAGAACTAAATTAATGAGCATTAAAGTGTTAGTTCACCCAAAAATGACAATTCTGTCATTAATTACTCACCCTCATGTCGTTCCAAACCCGTAAGACCTTCGTTCATCTTCGGAACACAAATGAAGATATTTTTGATGAAATCTGACCCCTCCATAGACAGCTATTTAATTAACACTTTCAAGCCCCAGAAAGTTAGTAAGATATTGTTAAAATAGTTCATGTGACTCCAGTGGTTCAGCCTTAATGTTATGAAGCCACGAGAATACTTTAGTGCGCAAAAACAAACTAAAATAACGACTTTATTTCAACAATTTCATTCTAGACTGTGTCAGTCTCCTACGCAGTTTCCGTTGTATATAGTGCAGCTTTCGAGTTCTACGGCAGCCGATGCTGGTCACGTTAGCACCACGACGCATGCGTGTGATGAAGCAGGAGCTGACCAACGGAAACTGCATAGGAGACTGACACAGGCTAGAACAAAGTTGTTGAAAAAAGTTGTTATTTGTGTTTGTTTTTGCGCACTAAAGTATTCTCATGGCTTCATAACATTAAGGTTGAACCACTGGAGTCACATGGACTAATTTAACGATGTCTTTACTTCCTTTCTGGGCCTTGAAAGTTCTCATTACATTGCTGTCAATGGAGGGGTCAGAGAGCGCTCGGATTTCATCAGAAATATCTTCATTTGTGTTCTGAAGATGAACGAAGGTCTTATGGGTTTGGAACGGCATGAGGGAGAGGAATTAATGACAGAATTTAGATTTTTTTGGTGAACTATCCCTTTAAAAATGTTTATTTTTCAGGCTAGACTCGCCAATGGGCATGTGCAGTCATAAGCGCGAGTCTCAGGTTATGTAAAACGGAGCTTCTAAGGGCTGCTGCAGTGATGTAATGACTTTAACAAGCAGCGATTGGCTCTTTAACTTTACTTTTTTATGGGACTTGTTCTGCCATATTGCACATTGCGGTTTCTCCCATTCATAGTAATGGGAGTGAATCATCTTTCTATATCTATAGTCTTTAGTTGTACGCTTATTTAACATAATCGGTTTAAGAATGTGCATGTAAATGCATATAAATGGTATTAAAACAGTATTTAAACTTACTTTACTCAAACGTTTGGAAAAGATGAAATACTCCAAAAACGGACTGGTGGCACTTGAATGAGCTGTAAGCTGAAACAGAACACACAAACACACACACACATCGTATCTTAATATGATTTAATAATATGAATTAATTATCTGAAACAACATTACATGTGGAGAATATATTTGTCAAAATGTAACAAAAATAGACTTAAACTAGTATACCAGAACTAAAGTTTACTGATCCAAGTAAGTTTTTAAACTTTTAATCTTAAAATAATGGCATGAATATTTTGAAACTGCACATTTATTACATGTTAAAAGCTGTAGTGTGGACCATTGTTAGTGTTTGACAAGATTTAGCTGGCTAAATCAAGTTTAAAACAATCTTACTTACTCAGACGTTTGGAAAAGTTGAAATATAAAGATGAAATACTCCAAAAACAGACTGGTGGCACTTGAATGAGCTGTAAACTGCAACAGAACACACACACACACACACACACACACACACACACACACACACACACACACCGTATCTTTATATGATTTAATAATATGAATTAATCATCTGAAACAACATTACATGGGGAGGTGGAGAATTGTCAAAATAAAAAACAAAAATAGACAAACTATACCAGAAGTTCAGTGGAAAAAAACGGTAACGTTAACGCTGGGCCTAACATTAGCTGTTGCCTGCTATTTTACTGCAAATGGGTGAAAATATGCGCTCAGACTTGGATTAAAATCCGGACAGCTAATTAAATCACCACACCTCCCAGAAAGATAAAGAAATTCCGTCCAAATAGCTTTTTACTCAAAGTTATTTACCAAATTAATTTTTACTCAAATCTACTAATGACAATGTGATGAAGAGCTAACTTGGTTTGCCACGATCATTTCAGAATTAAAAACATAAAGCAAAACAATGCACAGTAATGTTACTGGCTACGTAAATGTACAAATAAAGCATATTTTAACTATTCTTACCGTGTTCCGTGTTTACCGACCGGCTCCGGCGTTTCCACTGTGAGGAGATGACAGTTTTAAAAAGGCGCGTTCGCTCAGCGAATCCGCCCAGCGTCTGTTGCGAGTCCGCGAGTTGACAGTGCGCTGTGCGGAGGCGGGGCATAAATTGAGGCGTATGGCCAAATTGAGTCTGAGAGCACAGCGGGACCTGGCGACTTGAAGGCGGATCCGCCCCGGAGTCTATTGCTATCAGGGAACCTCCTGCTGGCTGAACATGTGAAAAATGGTTCACCATCTCATCACGTCTATAGTAAATTTAGTTTAAGATTTTTTTTTCCAGTTTACTTTCCCCTCCAGTGTTGCTTTTGACTTAATGCTTAATTTTTCATTGCTTGTATTCATCCACAATTATGGAAGAAACAGCATGACATATAGGGCCAGATTTACTAACCGCTTTTGCCAGTGCAAACACTCTTTTGGCGTTAAAAAACTACTCTCAGCATTTACTAAAGACGCGCAGTGATAAATTATCGCTGAAAAGTTATTTTTGCGGCGGACCTTATTGCATATGCATTTGTAGGAGTTTCCCTTTCAGGCGCAAAATTATGGGAGGAGAGTATTTAAAGGGGGCATAACACACACAGTTTCTGCCAATCTCATGTTAATCTTGAGTACCTATAGAGTAGTATTGCATCCTTCATATGTCCGAAGAGTCTTTAGTTTTATCATATTTATAAAAGACAGATACGCTGTACCGATTCTTTCCGAAAATAGCCGAACTCGTGAAGGCGTGCAGTGGGCGGAGCTAAAGAATCTCGAGCACACACACACTCCCTGGATAACTTTCGATTCTCTATACGTACGCGTTGTTGACATTATATGCACTTACACGCGCCGATTGCCAACAAAACACAGACATTTGATGCAGTTTCACTCACCGCCTGCGGTTTTGATTTGTGACCGGGAACCAGTTAACCAGTGAATTTTGAAATTTTGATTTAGTTTTCGTAGTCTTCTGACTAAAATGCCATTTAGTTTTAGTCATATTTTAGTCATCTGAATTGTTTTTAGTTTTAGTCTAGTTTTAGTCGACTAAAATCTAATGAGTTTAGTTAAATTGTAATGCATTAATTGAGCATTTAAGCATTACATAACCGACTGTTACTTGAATACATATCAAAACTGACATTTTGACATCATTGTTTTTGACCGTTCAAACGCAAAAATAAAAGAGAGCTCAATTCACTTTTTTGAAATTTGAAGTTTGTTTTTTAAAAACATATCGTTTTTATAATTTTGTATTTCTGTTTTAGTTAGTAAATCAGGTTAAGCTAAAGCTTCAAATAAGTTTAAGTTTATTTATTTTTTTAATTTCAGTTAACATTTATTTAATTTCAAGTAATTCATATTTTTTAATGGTTACTTTATTGGTTACTGATACTTTTTTGAATAATATGTGTCAAATACTGTTCTTAGTCTTTCCTCCTGACTATGAATTAAATGGGAATTAAATTAAATACAGTTTATTGTGTAACCAAAAAACATAATGCGTGACTTTTAATTAACAAGCTCAAAATACACATTGACTCTTATTTTGAAATGTCTGCGCCTTACTATTGAAGCTGCAGGCTGCTCTTTCAAGTTCAGATGAGGGAGATAAAATATGCATAGTTACAACCGTCTAAAAACATATTACTATATAAACATTGTAAAGAAAACATTTTCATTATTCATCAGCATTAGTTCATAAACAATTACCTGGCATAAATGTGCGCTATTCATTGATTGAACCGTTCTGAAGCGCTGTTGCGTGAGCCTGTAGAACGCGCAACAGCGCCGCATTTTCCTGCGGTTAGATCAGCACGTTACAATTCAAATGTGCGCATCTATTACACAGGACATCAGTTCTCACTGGATCTCTTCCCTAATCGTCCCTCCCTAACATTTTCGTCTCGTTGATGAAAATGACATTAGATTTTCATCATAGTTTTTGTCATCCAAAACTGGTTTTTATTTAGTTATCGTCTCATTTTCTTCAGTGAAAAAAGGTTGTTGACGAAGAATATGACAAATTATTTGTCAACGAAATTAACACTGCCGGAACAAACAAACACACTTGCACAACTCCGTTGCTGCTCTGGAAAAACAAACTGCATCCACTGTTTCCTTAATGCCTGCTTCTTTGGGAAGCTGAACAAGGTTATCTTTACCTCACAATCAGAAACACACTTCTTTAGTGACATTATTGATTTTGTGGTCTAAAAACAAAATGACAACCGTAACCCAAACGAAGCTCATCGTTGATGCTCTTGCTCTAGTTCTGGTTGATGTGTTCACGCCATATCCGGGAGAAGTGCCCATACAAGGAATTCCGCCCTTTATGACTTCATAAAGGGCCATACTCGAAAAAAACGTTCCGAAAATTGTTCGAATCCTGGAGGAGTATATTTGGCACAGAAATACTCCGTCATACATCCAACTCATTTTTTGAAATTTTGGCCATGCTTAGCATGAGAATCCAACTCTTTAACAGTGTAAATAAGTCAGAATGCATGAAATAGCATTACCCCCCCCTCACCCCCCCCCCCCCAAGTATATATTTGTTTATAACAAATTATTATTATTTTTTTTATTTATTTACTTGTTTTTAATGTTTATTAATTTTTTTAATTATTTTATTATTTCAATTAATTTTTGTATTACAATTAGTGATCTCAAACTTTTGGATCCCACTGTACAAAAAAGTGTTAAGGTGCAATAAGTTTGTGTATCATCATGTCTGTTTGATTCGGCAATAACCATATTTCTAAAGCTAGACTTTTCAACACTATTTTTATATGCCTATTATTTCATATTCCTTTTATTAGTTAAGCTTTTTTCTCTGTTTTGATCAGTAAATCCTGTGTTGTGTTGACTACAATGGTTCATAGCAACCCTCTTGCATTTGGATTCCTGTTGATGTTTGTTTGCAAGGCTTAGCTTGTGAAACAGCATAAAGGTGCCACAAATGAGGCTAAATGCACAACCAGTAGTGGACATGTTTGCCAAATAAAGCCACTGGTCTCCTGTGAGAAGACATGTATATCTGTCAGGACATAAACTGTTTATTCAAACCTGTTTGTGGCCTTTCAATCATACCTCATGCAGAAGAGCATCACTTTGAAGCTCTCAGGGTTCAAAAACAGTAAAATCGTAATCCACAGGCAGTACGACGCGCTACAGAAAAAGACAGAAAGCCTGGCACATCCAAAGCAAAAGTTTGTGACTTCCATTTGATTTGCCAAGCCTCCCATGAGGAAAAGCAGCCCACATGATCTGTAGTCATCTATTTATCCGTCTGTGGGAAGTGAGAGGTAGACTCATTAAATCCTACGCTGCTGGATGTTCTAATTCCGTTCTCTCATTTAAGTCGATGACTCAAATTTTGGACAGGTTTCAAAAAGTGTATCTGTAAATGTGGCAGTAGTTGGGAGGCCAAGTAGTACTGCAGTAACAAATCACAATAGCCTTCAATTATTCTTGTTTTAAAGAAGCACACACATTCAAACACGATACTCTTTTTAATGCAGGTTCACAATATCCATTAATATAAAAAAATCTCACTGCTGTACACAAATGACTCATCTTGGATTGTATTAAATGTACCGTATTTCATGTGCAGTATATTGCACTGCTCGCTAGAGCACTTATTTTATTAATTGCTCATGTTGGATTGGCGTATCTGTGGGTGCACGCTGCAAATTGTCCTATTCTTTATCAGATATTTTTACTGAAAAACAAGACAAAGATACTAAATATCCTTAAAACTAGATAAATTACCAACAAAGGTATTATGACTTGTTTTCAGAGAATATTGATAAAAAATATGTTTTGGCATGTGAGAAATATTGAGGGGTGACATAATTATGGGTCACTGAACATCAAGATGAAAAAAATGTAAATTCATAAAATGTATACAAATTGGTACAATTTGTAAAAAACATTTATTCAACTTATTAGGTCATATTTTATGTGCATTTTTTTTACCTCAGTAAATAAATAAATTAGTGCTGTCAATCGATTAAATAATGAACTAATTAATCACACATTTTTCTGTAATTAATTGTGATTAATCGCACCTAATATTAACGTTTTTAATATATTTTTATATTGTATTAATTTGACATTTAATCCCCAAATTAATGCAGAAACAACATAAAGACAGTGTATTTTAAATATTTGATCTAACAGGTAGAAAATATACATAAATTCAATAAAGTTATCAAACACTTCACAGTCTTCACTGCATAAATTATAACTTAATAATAATAAATAATAATTTGTTACATTTGTATAGCGCTTTTCTGGGTACTCAAAGCGCTTTACATATAGAAGGGGGGAATCTCCTCAACCACCACCAATGTGCAGCATCCTCCTGGATGATGCGACGGCAGCCATATTGCGCCAGAATGCCCACCACACACCAGCTTATTGGTGGAGAGGAGACAGAGTGATGAAGCCAATCAGTTTATGGGGATGATAAGGAGGCTATGATGAACAGAGGTCAATGGGCAAATTTGGCCAGGATGCCGGGGTTATACCCCTACTCTTTTCCAAAGGACATCCTGGGATTTTATGACCACAGAGAGTCAGGACCTTGGTTTAACGTCTCATCCGAAGGACTTGTTATACTATACTGTTATACTATACTGCTTGTTACAGTATAGTGTCCCCATCACCACACAGACCCACACAGACCATAGGGTGAGCACTGGCCTCACTAACACCTCTTCCAGCAGCAACCTAGTTTTCCCAGGAGGTCTCCCATCCAGGTGCTGACCAGGCTCAACCCTGCTTAGCTTCAGTGGGAAACCAGTCTTGGGCTACAGGGTGATATGGCTGCTGGCCACTGGACTTAAATGTAGATTAATCATTATTAAAGCTACAAAAGTTCAGTCAAGAGCAGTGAGTGATTTTCTCTTTGTCTTTTGTTCTTTGATTTACATTAATAACAGACATCACAGCAGCAGGTTTATTAGGCTGTAGCGCAGCCAAAGGATGACAGAAAAAAACTGATGCTGCGTTCATTTATATATTTAACGCATTAAACTGAAAAAATTGATCGTATGCGCTAATTTTGACAGCCCTAAAATAAATATATATGTAACCAGTTCTACTCAACCTGTTCCAAGCAGGATTCGAACTGGCCTGCTAACAAGGGCGCTAACAAAGAAGCTAAAGACTACAGTCTCTAGTGTGCCTCTTGAGGCCAGGGGAGTGAGGTTTACTCGCACAGCTCTTACTAGCTTGCCTTCGTTACACTCACTCCCATCTGGGTCACAGCACCAAATGTAACCCCTCTGGTTCTACTTGCACTGCTCCGAGCAGGACTGAACTGGCATCTCCTGCATGGGAAGTGGGAAAGCTAACAAGGACACTAAAGACTGCAGGGGAGTGAGGTTTACTCACACAGCTCTTACTAGCTTACCTTCGGGATTCGAACCAGCATCTCCTGCATGGGTGGCGGGCACGCTAACAAGGATGCTAAAGTCCCCAGCTCTAGAGTCAGTCTCTAGCGCGCCTCTTGAGGCCTGGGGAGTGAGGTTTACTTGCACAGCTCTTACAAGCTGGCCTCTGTTATACTCAACCCCATAAACCTCATTCCCATCCAGGTCACGGCACCAAATGTAATTCGACCCACTCTGAGCAGGATTCGAACCGGCGTCGCTGCCATGGCACGCACGCACACACACACACACACACCGTTCAAAGGATTGGGGTCTGTAAGATTTTTTTCTTTCTTTTTTCTTTTCTTTAATAAATTAACACATATAAATAGATCACACATGACAGTAAACACATTAATAATTTTACAAAATATTTCTATTTCAAATGCTCTTCTTTGGAACTTTGTATTCATCAAAGAATCCTGAAAAATAATGCATCATGGTTTCCACAGAAATATTAAACAGCACAAAAGCAAATGTTTTCAGCATTGATAATAAGAAATGTTTCATGTGCATATTAGAATGATTTCTGAAGGGTCATGTGACACTGAAGACTGGCGTAATGATGCTGAAAATTCAGCTTTGTCAGCACAGGAATAAATAGCATTTTAACAAATATAGAACTTTTGAATGGTTGTGTATAATTTTTATAATTGTTATTAAATAGCACAGGTTTTCTAACAGACATTTTTTGCAGTGCACAATGTGAATGTTACGTGCGTATAGAAATGAGGTCACCCTCAGAAAGACACATTAAGGTCTCACGGCTAGTAACCTGTACCATGTGCATGTGAAAATATGACATGAAACCCTGTGCATTTATTCTGACATATTGATTGCTGAAGTGTAAAATGCTTAAACTCCTCAGAATGGCCTCCAAAGGATAACCGACTCCTTTGTATTTGTAAAACTATTAATGAAAAATTGTCCCCAATAGTGTTGAGTGATACGAACTGTGTCCTCCTCTTAATGAAGTAATGAGCTCTCCAGAGATCCAGGAGTCCCTGCCCTACTCCTTGGCTTTGTGTCTAAGGAACAATGCAGAGCAGTTCTTTGCCATACAGCCATTGGGAACCCTGTCTGGTTGCCTCTTGATGGATGACTTTCTCTATCAAAATCCCCAGGAGAGTTGAGAACATGACGTAGGCCCTGGATAGTCCATTGTATTGCACTGTAGCTCTGTAGCTCATTGATGCTAGACTTGAAGGAAGAAATTTTGAATAATGTTGCTCTGTCTTTTCCATCCAATTACAGTGAATGGGAATCAGTGAGTTAGTGAGTTGAACTTGAGAATCAGATGAGTCTCAATGGTTCATTTATGAATGAACTGGTTCATCGAACTGAATCAGTTGATTAATTGAAAAAATCTGACTTAAAATGTTTATGCTTTTATGATATTTGTACAGTGTTTAGATGCCTTCACTTTCATTAGAATGAAAACAAGTCAGGATATTCATAAAAAATTCCACTTTTATGTTCCACAGAATGTATTTTGAATGACGTTTTTGGGTGTGCTATCACTGTAAGTCTTAAGTTCCTTTGTTTTTTCTTAAATAAAACTTGAATTTGGTGATTATGAAAGGCACAAGGGTTAATGAATAAAGTGATTCAAGAATTGTGTGGAATAATTGTCTTTGTCTCTTTAAAATGAATGACTAACATTACATGGGCCACGCACAGATGTGTGCTTGTTAAAGATAGCGTCCTTTGAGTGATTCATTTCATGATTCACACTGTTTTAATGCCAGTTAGGATCCGCCCACACGCTACATTGCAGGCTGCGTTCATACCTAAAGTTAAGATGCGCACACACACACACACACACACCCATCATCACAGGAAGATTACAAATCAGAGGCTCTTTTGCTCATAATTTAGATGAAAAGACAACGCTCTGTGCAAGGACTAAGTGTACTGATGAAAATATTATAATAAAGTAGTAATTTGATATCATGGTAATGTTATATATCACAATATTTGTGATTGCTTTTGGAAATTCAGATAAAAATGTATTTATTTATAACAATCATATAGTAGTAATATAATATAATATAAAATATAATAATATATATACACACCGATCAGGCATAACATTATGAGTGAATAACACTGATTATCTCTTCATCACAGCACCTGTTAGTGGGTGGGATATATTAGGCAGCAAGTGAACATTTTGTCCTCAAAGTTGATGTGTTAGAAGCAGGAAAAATGAGCAAGAGTAAAGATTTGAGCGAGTTTGACAAGGGCCAAATTGTGATGGCTAGACGATTGGGTCAGAGCATCACCAAAACTGCAGCTCTTTTGGGGTGTTCCCGGTCTGCAGGGGTCAGTATCTATCAAAAGTGGTCCAAGGAATGAACAGTGGTGAACCGGCGATAGGGTCATGGGCGGCCAAGGCTCACTGATGCCCTTGTGGTCCAATCAAACAGACGAGCTACTGTAACTCAAATTGCTCAAGAAGTTAATGCTGGCTCTGATAGAAAGGTGTCAGAATACACAGTGCATCACAGTTTGTTGTGTATGGGGCTGCATAGCCGCAGACCAGTTAGGGTGCCCATGCTGACCCCTGTCCACTGGATGGCCGGGTGCGTGTGCGTTGCTTACCTGGGGAACACATGGCACCAGGATACACTATGGGAAGAAGGCAAGCCGGCAGAGGCAGTGTGATGCTTTAGGCAATGTTCTGCTGGGAAACCTTGGGTCCTGCCATCCATGTGGATGTTACTTTGACATGTACCACCTACCTAAGCATTGTTGCAGACCATGTACACCCTTTCATAGAAACGGTATTTCCTGGTGGTTGTGGCCTCTTTCAGCAGGATAATGCCCCCTGCCACAAAACAAAAATGGTTCAGGAAATGGTTTGAGGAGCACAACGAGTTTGAGGTGTTGACTTGGCCTCCAAATTCCCCAGATCTCAATCCAATCGAGCATCTGTGGGATGTACTGAACAAACAAATCCGATCCATGGAGGCCCCACCTCACAACTTACAGGACTTAAAGGATCTGCTGCTAACATCTTGGTGCCAGATACCACAGAACACCTTCAGGGGTCTAGTGGAGTCCATGCCTCGACGGGTCAGGGCTGTTTTGGCAGCAAAAGGGGGACCAACACAATATTAGTCATAATATTATGTGTGATCTGTGTTTTTGCTCAGCACTGCTAATTATAGTCTTACATTTTCTGCGTCATAGATATCATGATTTTAGTTTGTGACCGTATTGATTTTATCATGTTCCTCTGCTACAATCCCCACAAAATGTACTTTATGAATGTTATTACATTATACTGTTACTATAATATTACAGACAGTCAATGCACTATTTGGCAAAAGCAGCTTTACACCTCGGTGAATTTTCCCATGAGCTTCCAAACAATAGAGGATGAGTAGGAGGGACAAACATTATAATGACGATGGTGCTAATGTAATTATGCTGGCTGGCAGGAACTGCTGCTGGAGACAGTATAAGAAACTGGCTCGTTTTTCACAGTGTTTGCCCAGACAGTGTCTAAACTGGCTGTAGTAAACAAATCTATGACTATGACACATTTAGAGATAAGAACAGAAGCTACAATTGTTTTTTTTTTTTTTTACTTTTTCTTTTTTTTAACTAGGCCTATAAGAGATCTGGGAGAACCAAGGAGGTCTGTAATAACTTCATGCTTTCATAGATTCTCCATAAGTGCACAATGTGATTGTCATCTTTGGTCTTGAGCAGCAAAATCTGATCCAATCAGCTGACCCATAAATGCCGTAATGTGAGTACTTTGACTATCATGAGCTGTGACATAAGACAGCAGATATTTTACACTACCCTACAAAAATATCACTGATAAAGCAATATATAATGTAATCTAATATAACAAAGTTCTGTCTGTCTGTCCGAATGAATGTATGCACGAACGCACACAGACACGCATGAACGATTGCATGAATACACGCAAGAATGCACGCGCACATGAACAAATGAATGCATGCATGAATTAATGAAGCTCAATGGAAAAAAAGATGCTTTTTTCACTAAATGGTGTACCCTTACAAAAAAATAAGCTTATTCAAGTGTGCTATTGGTATACTTCTTTTAAACTAAAAATAAGAAAGTAGGCCTATACTTTTAGTCTAATTTAATTAGCAGAAATACATTTTACGTACTTCTCAGAAATATACTTAAAATTGCAGTATATGTCACTTAAGTATACTTGACTTATAATGACAGAAAAGTCTAAGTATATTTGGCCTATACTTGTACTCAATCATACTTGGCTTGTAGTTGTGTTTACTCTTTTGATTGAGTAGCCTATTCAATTTTTCCACATAGTTTTATATACTGTCTTATAAACGTACTTGTTTGAAAATATTAATTTACTGTATAAAGAAAAGACATACTGTATGTTCCTAATTCTGAGTATGTGAAACTACTAAACTAGTAGATTACTGAGAGTATACTTAAAAGTGTACTTTCAGAAACTAAAAAAAAGTGCTACAAGTATTTAACTAGTGAACTATCAGTATACCTGTAAGTTCACTTGTAGTATAGTTACAGTACAAATGAAAAACATAGTTGAAAACTAGCTGTGTACTCAAAGTTTACTACCGTTATTCTTAAAGTATACTTTTATACACTAAAAAGTCAGCCAATTTAGTCCCAAGTACTTTGGGCCAAGACACATCAAAGGGGTCACAACATGGATTATTTTAATAGGTTAGGTTCCTTAAAGTCGTCATGAAATCAAAATTGACCCTATTTAATTTGTTAGCGCATATTACTAGTCTTGTGGTGAACAATTAATCCGTGCAAGTTAATACACAGAAAAAAATTGTTTGTCATGGTAATCTTTAATCAAAATCTGAAAAGTTACTTCCGGTCTGGAATGGCGTTCCTTCTCAGATGACGTCAGTTTGACGGCTTGGGTTTGAATATCCTTAACCACTCCCCTCCAACCGTTAGTCTGCTATGAGTGAGTGATGGAGAGGAGGAGCGCTGAAGCAAAACCCTGCCCTCTATTCAATATTCTGTTTCACTTGGAAATACGTCACAACACTGAAGAAAAGTCAGTTGCAACTTCCGGTTCACGGGGACTTTACAGTTTATTTATAATGTTAAAGGTTTTTACCTTTACCCTTAAACATAGTGTTTAACCCTTAAACACTATGTCTGAAATGATACATTTTTAAGGAGCAGTTCCTTTAAGTCTTGTCAGTAAACATCCACTGTTAAAGGCACCCTAAAAAACAAAATATAATTTTTTTAGCTTTTAGTATGAATATGTTAGCCTTAAAGGTGCACTGTGTAAATTTTAGCGGCATCTAGTGGTGAGGTTGTGAATTGCAACGTCTACCGTTCACCCCTCCCTTTCGAAGCACGTAGAGAAGGTATGGTGGCCGACACATGACAAAAATGTCGTCATCTGAAATAGCATGGAGTAGCTAGCGCTCTGTAGAGAAGTTTGTCCGTTTAGGGCTACTGTAGAAACATGACGGTGCAAAATGGCGATTTCACTGTAAGGGAACCCACGGTGTATGTAGATAGAAATGGCTCATTCTAAGGTAACAAAAACATAACAGTTCATTATGTAAGGTCTTTATACACCACAGAAAACATAGTTATGTATATTATATTGCATTTCTGTTAATAGATCCTCATAAATACTACACACTGCACCTTTAAGGTTATGAATAAGCTGGTGTGTTCCAAAACAATGACAAAATTCACATTTAGGAGATAAGCATTCAAAACTTATAGTCTTTCACTTCTGCTAAAATGGATCACAGATTTCAGCTTCTCATCACATCTTCTGTCCAATCAAATGCTCTCTAGAATCTGAAGCATCCCGCCCCCTAAATAGACACTGAAGCTGCGGCTGAAATCGGTCACTTGTTCACACATTTACTATTTTCTACATGGTGAATGGCACATAGTGCACTATATAGGGGATTGGGAACAATTCAGACAGTGTAAATATGCTCTCAGTTGAGGCAAATGAAGTCTCATGTTAGTTTCACGCGCACCGCCGCAGAGTGGATCACATGAGTCTGCGAGTCAGCGCAGACAAAACCCAGGACCCATTTGAGTTCTGCACAGAATGCTTTATTTCAAAGCGATATGGAGAAGATTATGATGAGAAACGGTTAGAGATTAGGAGGAAACTGCGGCTTTACCGAGCTATAAGGCTCTAGTCAAACTGTGATATAAACGAAACGCTATTGGCTGTTTTAAAAAAGGAGAGGAGCTGCTTGATATGTCGCCCTGTCTTGCTGTTTCAGGGGAAATTACATCAA
The DNA here is from genome assembly GCA_039654105.1 of Coreius guichenoti. NCBI lineage: Eukaryota > Metazoa > Chordata > Actinopteri > Cypriniformes > Gobionidae > Coreius > Coreius guichenoti. Next base: position 15,153,647 of record CM077177.1, on the reverse strand, counting down.
CACATTGAATAATGCTGCGCGTTTCAAGGCACTTCAGTGGGCCTTTAAGATTGGCTTAAGAAAGGTATCAATGAGAAAGGTAAGAAAGGTATTAAGAAAGGTATCACTGCCCCTCGCTATTGCACGCAATAAGTATTTTGAACTTTTGAAAACATTATATATATTAATCGTATTTTACAGACAAAGCATTATGAAATAGTTTGCTTACAGTTTGCGATGTAGCTGCTGCCAGATCCAATACAGATGGCAGATGTGTGATGTCACAGATCCCACTATATCCAAAACAACAATTTTAAGTTAAATAAATGCTTTGTTTATAATGAGGAGGACATTTTAAAGGTGCAGTGTGTAGTATATTGACAGAAATGCAATCTAATATACATAACTATGTTTCCAGTGGTGTATAAAGACCTTACATACACCGCGGGTCCCCTTACAGTGAAATTGCTACTTTGCGCCGTCATGTTTCTACAGTAGCCCTAAACGGACAATCTTCTCTACAGAACGCTAGTCCCTCTCTGCTCTCTCCAATGACGACATTTTTGTCCTGTGTCGGCCCCCGTAGCTTCTCTATGTGCTTCGAAAGGCAGGGGTGAGCAGTGGGTGATTGCAATTCACAACCTCACCGCTAGATGCTGCTACAATTTACACACTGCACTGCTATGAAACTTGTAGAATGTTTTAATGACATCTTGTATGTTAAAAGTTCAAGGAAAATTTGATTTTTCATGTCAGGACCCCTTTAAGACTATATTAAAAGCAATAACTGTGTGTGTTCACCATTGCAGTGTCAAATTAGGCAGGTGTTGACACTGTGAGCCCTATTTTAACGATCTGAGCGCATGGTCTGAAGTGCATGGCGCAGGTGCATTTAGGGCATGTCTGAATCTAGTTTAATGACGGAAAAAACGGTCGGCGCGCCAGGCACATGGTCCAAAAGGGTTGTACCTGTTCTCTTAATGAGTCATAGGTGTGTTTTGGGCATAACGTGCAATAAACCAATCAGAGTCTCATCTCATCTCTAAAAGCCAGTTGCGCTTGCACAATGGCGGATTGCTATTTACATGGTGGAATTTGCGAGTGGAAAGACTGAATGCTTCTCCAGAGAGGAATTCTCGTATTATTTTATATATTTAAAATTGTTTGTGTGCTGCTGTGCATCCCTGTGTGTAATAAACAGAGTGTACGCGCGTTGTGGACCCGCCTATAGGCGCATATTACTAACACGCCCTTTAAATAACACAAAAGTCGTTTTCAGTTGCCTCAAAATAGCAACGCGCCAACACACCTCGCTTTCAGACCAGCACGCCCATGGGCGAACAGATGGCCGCGAGTGCATTTGCTATTTAAACAACGTGGCGCTGGACGTGAAAATGATAACTGCGACGGGCTGAAACTAGAAAAAACAATTGCGTCACGCCTGGCGTCGCATTGCACCGGTTGTATGATAGGGCCCTGTATCTTCAGAAACCATGAACAAAACTACACAAGGTAAAAGAAAATTTGGTTAAAAGTCTCTCTCTCTCTCAAAAGGCTTTTCTTTCCATTGAACAGGCCTCTTTTCTTTGTAAATGTAGACAAGAGTCACCAGTCTTTTGGAACCACAGCTAGGGCCACTCATTTTGTTTGTGTATACCAGAGGAGGAGAGAAAGGCATTATTTTACTCTGTTTTCAAGAAGAGCATGATGTGTGTGTGGTGGTGAGAAGCCGAGGGACAGACGCATAATGTTGAAGATGAATAAGCAAATGCGTAAATCGATGAACTCAGACCCCGGTTCTCTTTATGAAGCTTGTCGTAAAGCCATCATTTAGGATTTGTGTCGGCATAAACAACCTGTCTTCGCTTTTTATGGGAGGTATGGAGGAATGGAAAGTGCCTATATTGGCGAGACAATTTTGCGGATGACCTTTAGTTTAGTGGATGCCAATTTATCCTGCTGAGTGAAACGACGAAAAGGAAAAAAAATGTAAGAGCAAATGTGCTCTGACAAGGCCGGTTTTCAGAGCAATCCAGAACGTGGTTAGCGATATCGGTCATTTAGCCGAAGTAGCTGTTTCAGGTTATTGCTGATGGACTGACCTCTCTCGACTTTGCCTTTCAACACCATTCTCAGGGGGGACCAGCACATTATTACTACAAATTTAGGCAGGCTGGATAAAACACCTAGTGTGGTTTGCAAGAGTGTGGGAAAAATGTCAAACTTGCATCTATATAATTATTTTTTCTCACCATCAGATTTCTGTTCAGTTTTGCCATGGCGAATAGGGCTCATTGAGAGGGTGTGCACTTTTCCCGTAGCATAGCTGATGGAGAGACAGACATTTATGGACCCCCAGGCCACTGTTAGGCCTGGGAATTATGAAACTCATAAAACCAGCTCGACTCCGGCAGGCAGACATAAATGAAAGGAGGGCCTTGAGACAGAGAAATCACAAGTCCGAGTTGGGAAATGTCACCCAGACTTACGATATGATCAAGAGGACTGTCTCTGGTGCCCAAGGTGTCCTCTAAACTGAGCACTCTGCATATAGAATGCCATGATAAGACAATGACCGATAGAAGCATATTTTTATACACACTACAGTTTTTGCTTAGTCATCGGAATAATTAATCCAAATAAATTCTCTCATCATTCGTTCACCCTCATGTTGATTTGTATAACATTCTTCCTTGGATCACAGAAAGAGGAATTCGGAGACTATAGAAATTCTGTTTGTTGCTCCCTCCAAAACCACAATTATAATTGTGTTGCATAATTTTGAAGTATCATGAACAGTTCATTTGAGTCATACGATAGCTTTGTGTGATGAACATGGAAATAGATGTTATCGAAATGCTGACATACCTTAGCCCTCCTTGGTTGCAATGAACGATTTATTCTTTTGAGTCAGATCTTTCAAACGAATCAGTTGATCCAGTTCACAAAATCATTTTCAATTTCAAGTTCAACTCAATGACTCTGTCCCACCAGTTGATGGCTCACTAGAGGGGAAGATTATCAGTGATTTTTAGTCTGTTACTCGTACAATACTTTTGTATAGACTTCAAATGACTCAAATATATCACACAGACATTTTTATGATAATTTTATGGTATTTTATTTCCATTATGATGCTTGAAATCCAGTCCCCATTCATTGTGATCGCATGAAAAAAAGAGACCAGCACACTCTTCAAAATACATCCTTTTGTGTCTCTCAAAAAAGTGATAGGCTCCTGGTTTGGAACAACATGATTGTAAGTAAACAATTGCAGAATTTTCTCTATTGCTTTAAAACCTACTCTGGTAATTTTACTGTTATTAAGAAAGAAGCTGAACTATAATATCTTATATCATAACTTAATACACAAAAGTAACCAATTCCTTGGTTGATTCCTTGAAAAAATCCAATTTATTTAAACATTTCATATAAAAGTATAAATATGTGCATTGTTCTGTTTGTTTGAGTAACCAGACCAGTCTGACACAGAAACATGAACTGAGTTTGGAGCAATTTTTTAAATTCCATTTTTATTTTATTTATTTTATTAAAAATGTAGGTATACATTGTGATTTGAACCAAGGTCTCCTTGAGAGAAATGAAACTTATTCCACTAGATCACACATCTTTCCCTAGGGCGCCAAGTGAGTCTAGACTGCCACTGAAATGACTGGTGATTATTTTACAAAGGCAAAATTGTGGTATGAATATTAAATTTAGCACTACAAGGGAGCACTGTGGTAGAAAATCTAGGCCAAGTTAAAGGCCTCTACTACTTTTTGGTACTGGGCAGTAGTTGGCAGTAGAAGAGGTTTACATTGGAAACGTCCATTTAAAAGATAAAAGTTTTTTTTATGGATTTGATCGGCAAAGAGAAAATACATTTCATCCTTTTCATGTTGTAAGCGGAAATTGGCAATAGACAGATGGGCATTCCCACTGAAGTAATTGAAGTTTTAATGACAGGTCCATGATCTTTGATCTGAAAGCCAGACCCCTGGAAGAGCAGGCTGAGGAGATCAAGGTAAATTCAGTGGAGAGAGAGGATTCTCTGAGATCACCGATACCGAGCGAGAACATAAAGAATCATTAAATCACCCAGGTGTTAACAGGATGGAACAGAAAAGCCAACTCCAATAACAATCTGCCTTCTGACACTTAACGCCCATGTTTACACCCAGCCCAGCAGCAGGATGTAATGAATGCTAAGTGTTGCGGCATGTGTCAAACTCTGTTGTGTTCCCTGGTGTATTGTTGGAGAATAGGTTTTAAAAAATCCTCCATCCTCTCCTGTGGACAGATGAGAAAGAAAGCAACAGATAGGTGGTGGCTTCCAAAAGATAGATTTTTAACCAATGCACTAGTTCATCTTTATCTTGCAATGAGGAACTGCCAAAGCAAAAGAGTATTGGTGAAGTCTTTATGAGCAGATCAGTCATTTGAGATCGGATAATTAGGGCCCAAGCAAACCAAAAAAAAATTTCTTCCAACTAGCAGCCCCTAGAACCATATGGCAATCTAATTTGAGCTCTAATGTTTTCTAATGAGTACCTTAACCAAATTTGTACTTGAGACAATGCTTTATAAAAGTTATGTAGCAACCAAATGTCAGGGGCACCAAAAGTGAGTTCATACTTTTGCAACACTTCACTGCATTGATGTTTAAAATATGAATACAATAAAACATGAATAATTATAATATGAATAAAGACAAGAGTCATGCTCTTTTGCTTGATATGTCTAGAAAACTGTAGAATACTATGATTCATTTTTAAAAACTCAGAATTTTTCCACCATTTCAAAAATTCTGCTCCCTCTTAAACCCCAATTTACTTACAGCAAAGTTCCTTTTCGTACTTCGCTGAAGCCTTGTTTCCACCACAGGAACTTTCCCCAAGAACTAGGGACTTCGGGGTGGTACTCAATGTGTTTCGACCGCATAGACCAGGGTCTAAATGAAGTTCAGAGTAAAAATTTCCCCCTCAAAATGTCCCTGCTCGTGAGGTAGTACTCTTTCAAAGTGGGACTTGGGCGCTGTACATGCTGATTGGTTGACTCCACGCAGCATTTTATTTCAACCACCATTTTTAAAAGTCTGTTGTGGTGCGTGCAGCAAGAGTTGTTTGCTATTCGAATCAACAATGAAGTTTTAAAAATATGACAGATAAAAAATTATTAAGCTTATATGCGGAAGACGAAATCCAGTGGGAATTGGAAATCTTCACGGTACATTAGACCGTGATAGAAACGCAGACAGCAACAGTTCTGGGGGAAAAAAGTTCCTGGGACAAATTGTTCCGGGTAATTTCGGTGAAAACAGGGCTTTAGGGGTAAAAAGTTTTCCCGCTTTGCAGCAATATACTGTTGGCGAACATTCTGACGCAGCCCATGCTGTTGGCAACAGTGTTTAGATGAATAAATAAATTTGTGCCGCGTACTTTCATCTCAATAATAAAATAAACGCAAAACAAAGATGTCAGCGGCCAGTTTCTACTATACAGCAGCTCTCCACTGTGTTCATGTTTTAGACATCTGACCTTGACGGACTGAACAGAAGAAATGAACCGGAGAAGATTCCCACGTCAAAGGCGGCGGAGCCTAGGAGCACACCTACTTAATTATGTAATCACCACGGACCAATGATAGTTTGATGGTGTTTACTAGCCGAAGTGAACTTTTCCGAAAAGCTGTTTTGAACTTCAGAAATGTACGCCAAATGAGCTGATTTTGCTAGATGACATTCTTTCCTTGAGTTTATCAGTGTATCAGGGCCTTAGCAGTCTCTGTTTAATCTTTACCACAATTCCTGACTATATTTATTCAAGAGATTGTTTGCGCTTGCATTTCTGAAGGAACTGTAATCAAGCACTTATTAGTACTCAAAGCTGACAGTGTTTCAGTGTTTAATTTGTAAATTTATGAGGTCCCAGAACAAGAGCACCCACTTGACAGTGTGAGTAAGCAGCATGACGGGATGCAACAAAACTAAATTGTTCCCATTAAAGTCAGTGAAGCTGTGTATGACGAACATTAGGCTCTTACGGTGTAGACTTTTTTTTTTATGGTGGGAGAGTGTCGATGGCTCACTTTCAGTGTAGATAATAGAGTATAACAGGTGCATTTCCCAATCGTTAATATTGCATTACGGCAAATGAATGTGTAAATATAACTTTGATAGCAAAGATTTCTTTCTAAGGCATATGAGGTAGAGGGTCCACTTAAATAGGTGCCCGAGTGCTATACGTCAGTTATAGACATCACTTCATTGCTGTAAGTCAAGATGATGTGGTCAGTACTACAGCAGGCAAACACAAAGACGTACTTGACATTTAAGCTGTAGTAGTAGGTTTAATAGCTTCTCTAAAGTGTGATAGGTGAGTTTGATGTCCAGACTGCCATGTTTGAGGACATGTGAGTGCTAAAGGCCATGTCTTTCTGAAGTGCTCTGTGTGGTATGATAAAAATCTCTTATTCAGACTTGATTCATAGAACAGTCATTCATGGATGAGTCATATGGCACAAAGAAGCCAAGCTAGTTGTATTTTTCTGTCAAGCTGCAAAAGTGTTATTGTAAAGCCAGATCCTATTCTGTAACTCCAGTCTTATTTTTGTTGTGACTTCATTGAACATTTCTACAGTTTTTGCTCAAGATAAAAAGTAATTTTCACTCATTTTGACCTTTTCTGCAGCTATCAGGGCCTGTTGTCACAATGGGAACTATATGCTGCTATATGATATGTAATGGTTTTTCAGCTAAATTTAAGCAGTAAGTTATGTATATAATAAAGGTTACAATCAGTTGTCTGTAATTTATCCCAGTGTGCTTTTGTTGAGTTACCAACAGGTATTAAAAAATATGGGAAACAGTTAAGGTTAAATTAAATAAATATACTGTTTATTTATAATTGTTAATAATACGCTAATTAATGTTATTTTATACAACTTTAAAAGTTCTCTAAATATATTATTAGTATGTAAAAATAAGCATTAACCTAGAATAATAAATGCTGTAAACATATGTGACCCTGGACCACAAAACCAGTCATAAGTCGCACAGGTATATTTGTGGCAATAGCCAAGATTACATTGTATGGGTCAAAATTATCGATTTTTCTTTTATGCCAAAAATCATTAGGATATTCATGTTCCATGAAGATATTTTGTAAATTTCCTACCGTAAATATATCAAAAAATTATTATTAGTAGTAATATGCATTGCTAAGGACTTCATTTGGACAACTTTAAAGGCGATTTTCTCAATATTTAGTTTTTTTGCACCCTCAGATTCAAGATTTTCAAATAGTTGTATCTCTGCCAAATATTGTCCTATCCTAACAAACCATACATCAATGGAAAGCTTATTTATTCAGCTTTCAAAAAATGTACATATTGTTGTCACATATGATGTCACATATTGTTCATTGAATAAATTTAACGTTTTTCTATCTAAAGTGTTTACAAAATATAATATTAGAATTTTAGATTGGAGTAGTGTATTTTTATTATATTTCTAATTATTATTATTATACATATTATTATAATATTTATTCATATTTTGATATTTTCCATTTTAGTTTAGTTTTAGTCATTTTATTTTCACTTGTTTTTGTCATTTTTATTATTAGTTTTTTATGTTTGTATTTAGCTTTAATTTATTTTTTATTTCAGTTTTAGTCATTTTAGTACTTCAACTTGAATTTATATCATTTCTAATTTGTTTAATTTTAGGTTTTCATTTAATATTCTATTTTATTTTGTTATTTTATTTAACTGATTGAAAATGTGATTTAATAGCTTTAATTAACAATAACAACACTGGCTTGGAGGACAAAATTGATAGATAATATTTGAACATTTTTAAATTTTACCTAGCTATGTATTACCTAAAATTAAAATACCAAGATATAAATTCACTGCTAAGTAAACACACAATTTTGTAATTTGACTGCTGACTCAAAACCATATAGTTACTGACATCTGTGTGACAACTAGCCACAGTCCCCTCTACAACAGGCCTCAACAAAAGTTGGACATGTTTGCATGTAGACTTATGAATTTTTTATTATGATTTTTTTCCTTATGAATATTGATGTCACAGAATTGAAGGCGTTATTACATTTAAACTTGCATTCAGACACTCTGGTGTGTTTTAAACAATCATCAGCAGACAGAATTTTTTTAATCACATTCCTGTTTGTTCAGGTCCTCCCCTGTGGCGTGTGGAAATGTAGATACTGTTCACGCTGACAGATGAACAGTATCTACTTACAGAATGGCTGTGAATTCAAAATCTACTGAAATTCTTGAGGTACAGACAAACAAAGTGCCCTTTGATATTGGCTATCCACTCACTCACCTCTAATTACAAGTACCATCAATTACTTATTAATTCAGTACCTGGGCCCTTAGCAGGGGAAAAGGGAATTGCGATGCTTTGAGAACCAACTCCATTACTGCATTCGGCCCATTTTTCATCTTGAAAGTGGTTTACAGGTTTGAAAAATGCATGCTTTTATTGCTGCGGAAAAGTGCATCTTTCTTTTGAAAGAAAAAAAGCAACAAAAAAAGGTTGATTCTGAAAGAATGGCTTTTGTGTTTCTATAAAAAGACATAAGGGCAGAAAGGCTCATGACCCATTTTAACAAGGGTTGGATGTCGTGTGTTTACTGCACATGTTGGATATGAGGGTACCAGCATCCCTGTGAGAGAAGGGAGCACTAAGATGAATTGCTGTGATAAAACTGTCTCTCTTCTTAAAGAAAGCGAATGGAGGAGGAGCTTTTAAAGCCTCTGATGGTGAGGATTTTCCTCACACTAAAGATACGGATTGCTCTGGAATGAATGGTGTTGGTAAGAGATAAGCCAACCTGGCTTTTGATGGATATCTTTTGGCATGAAAAGCGGGAGAGGTGCGAGTTTCCAAAATCGATGTCAATGACCTTTTAAGGCACATTAGGTCAAGAGTAAAATGTGTCCCACTCAGATTCATAATTGTGTAATGTGAGACGTATTTTCATTGCTGTAAGTCAGTATAATCGTGGTCAGTACTACAGCAGGCGAACACAAAGACATACTTGACATTTAAGCTGTTTACTAGGTTTAATGGCTTAAACCTAGACACTAAAGTGTGAAAGGTGAGTTTGATGTCCAGACAACCGTATTTGCAGACATGTGAGTTCTAAAAGCCATGGCATTATAGTGTTTTTGAGGCATATCTTTTCGAAGTGCTCTGTTCTGTGTGGTGGAAATCTCTTATTTAGACTCAATTTAAAAACAGGATGCGGGCATTTTGTGGATTTTTGGCTTTGTTCACACTGCAGTAAATTGCAATTAGTTTCTTATGTTATCTTATCATAATTTTCCATTATGGAGAAAATGAATGGGATTTTTTCTTCCTTAACCCAGTTGTTGCACTCTATTAAGAACGTTATTACTTCTGTTTCAGTTGTCATACAGGAAATGGAAGGTAAAGTTGAGTGCATTGCAGTGTGGTATACACTGCCCTGCCAAAAAAAGAAAAAGAAAAGACAAAGTCACTGTTTGGATTTAAATAGGCAAATGCTTAAGAGTCTATGATTGGATCATTATTGCAGTGATTATTATGTTTCTAGCATGTTATATGTTTGGCAACAGTTCTTCTAACCCTAATTGATGGAGTGTGTAGTTTTTAACATCACAACATTTATTTCCATCAAGAGCTGCATCAATTATTGTCAAGATCTTGTATTGACAGCACTCTGTAAAGTCTCCTCCAGCACATCCCAAAGACTTTCCATGAATTTTACGGTTTAGACTCAGAGGTGCCAATTCATGTGTGAAAATGAATCTTCATGCTCCTCCCAATCATTCTTTCACTATTTGAGCCTGATGAATCTTGACATTGTCATCCTGGAATATGGCCATGTCTTCTTACAAAGAAAGTGTAACGCCTCTTGCAGTTCAAAACGCTTACGCTACGTCCTAGTCACGTCGCATCAGTTACGCTTTTTTCGTAAGCTGAATACAGAAGGCGGTCTGGCAGAAGCTATATATTTTACTTTATAAAGTCTTAAATATGGATATTTTTCTCACACAAATGCCTTTATTAACCCCCTGGAGCCGTGTGAAGTATGCTTATGATGGATGGATGCACTTTTTTGAGCTTCAAACTCATGGGCCCCCTTCACTGCCATTATAAAGCTTCGAAACTTCAGGATATTTATTAATATAATTCCGATTGAGTTCATCAGAAAGAAGAAAGTCATATACACCTAGGATGTCTTGAGGGTGAGTAAATCATTGGGTAATTCTCATTTTAAAGTAAACTAAGTAAACTTTAACACGCTAGAAACATAATACTCACTGCAATAATGATCCAATCATTGACTCTTATGCATTTGCCTATTTAAATCCAAACAGCGACTTTGTTTTTGGCTAGGCAGTGCATGTTACGCAATGTATTTTGCTGTTACATAGACAATTATACCTCACTTTTGTATAGATATAGTATGGTAGTATGCTATTCTGAACATAGCTGTGAAGCTGAGGAGCATGAAATAAGGTAAGCGACAGATGCATTACTGTATTGGCATCATTGTGTATGACATTAAATGCCCAGAACATTCTTGCATTTTCAGAAATCAGATACTGTTTGTAAAAATGGGTTTTCACACTCCATTTGCTTTTGAGGCTACAAAGCAACTAAACAGATCTAAAACACAGCCAAAATGAAAGTTGGCTGTCTGTCTGAATGCAGCTATCATGAGGTCATAATACCGCAGAAACAAAACATGTTTAATTAGTAAAAAGTTACTGAGGGGATTATGTCCTCTGTTGAGAAATGCAAGTGCCCTTAACTAGCCTGCTTCTATTTTAAAATTAGTTCTTCCAAATGAGTAATGATGCCTGTGCCAAAACTGGACATTATGCTGCTTTGTATGAGCTTCCTTTGTGGCCTCTAAGTTGTAACGGAAAGTTGCTCAGCCAGCACAAACCCAAGCCCGGCTGCCTCACCTCTACAGCCAGTGCTGCACAGATGCCACTGCGCCCTGGAGACCCCACGGTCAGCATCTTGGACAGTGCATCTTCATTCTCGTGTACTTATGATTACACTGCTAAATAATCGAGGTCGACAATCGAAGAAGCAGAAAAGCCAGCAGAATATTGACATGGCGATAACGCATCATGTTATGGTGTTGTTTAAGATTGATCTAGCGTTTATGTGCGTCGCTCAGGTCTGTCGGTACCAACACATGGCGTCCTTCATCCTCTTTGATTGCTTTACAGCTTAATTGGCCGAGATAGGTTCTGATGGCTTTTTAAATGAACTGCAAAATATCTCCATCCTCGTCACCCCTGGAGGTTCAACATGACGAATGACAGAGTTCTTGAAGTGGAAGAAGGCACCCCCCAAACTGCAGTTTCATCCATCAGAATGGGCTCTGCTGGATTCTCTTCAAAAAAACGGACAGCCGCAGTTGCTGCATTGATCTGTCTGTGTCTCCACTCAACACTGTGTATCGATTGCGAGCAGAACGGCTGAGATATGAGTTTTCTTTGCACCACTGCAATGCAAGAGCTGCTCAGCAGCATAAGCAAGAAATCAAAGACAGGGTTATTATATTTATCTGCATGGGGAGTATGGTGTTGTTAAAATACTAAAGAATTGTGTGGACAATGACATAAGTCAGGAATTTTCAATCTTTTGCCAAGAACCCCCAATTATAATGATCCCCTTGTGAAGGACCCTATTCCTGAATTACAAAGGCAGCTACATATTTTCATATAAATCCACATATTTACCCATATATGCATGTAGTATGATATTGAGAAAAAAAAAAGTTTAAATATGTAATTAATTGATTATATGTATATTGATCAATATACATAATATATACTTTTTCTCCCAAAAAATGCATATATATATTTTTTTTTTCCCAACACAATATTATATTATACAACTATATGCATATGAGTAGAAAAAAAGTCTAAATATGCATTTAATATTTTTTGTACCCAGTATTATATGTTACAGATATATTCATATTTTTGTCTTACTATTTAAATACAAAAGTTTTTTTTTTTTTGATCAAAAGTAACTTTAAAAACTTTCTATTGATCAAAGAATCCTGAGAAAAAAAAAGCATCATGTTTGCCTCAAAAGTATTAAGCAGAACAACTTTTTCAACATAATAAAACTGTTTACATAATAATAAGAACTGTTATTATGCACTGTTTTCATAATAATAAGAAATGTTTCTTGAGCACCAAATCAGCATATTAGAATGGTTTCTGAAGGGTCATGTGACACTGAAAACTGGAGAAATGATGCTGAAAATTCAGCCATTACAGGAATAATTGACATTTTAAAATATATTAAAATAGAAAAGTTATTTAAAAAGTGTTAACATGTTTTACTGATAAATTAAATGCAGCCTTGGTAAGTATAAGAGATTTCTTTCAAAAACATTCAAAAAAATCTTTTGGACGGTAATGTACATGTATTCTTTTTTTTTTCATCTCAAATGTTAAAAACTCCAGTCCAGGAAGTATGGGGTTTAGAGGCCAGCACTTTTAGTTGGACTTGGAGTACTCAAATGCCACCATTTCCTGCAGTCTAATATAAGAAAAGTGCACCATGGACAATTTATAGCAGCATACTATGTACTTACTCAGGCAAGGACATTCTCTAATTAACTATCCAGTTATGTAGCGGACGAACAGACAATTTATTATGTGGTGTCTGTATACTAGACTATATGACGACACCTCATGCTGTGCTTTTCACAGGGATGATATTTCTTATAAATTAAGGTCATTCTTCTGCTGCTCCTCACTGCAGGTCTGAGCTAATGTGCCAAGAAAAGGCAAAAGGTTATTCATGAATCAGATATAGATCACTTCATGTCTAATTAAGATTAAAGAACGTTATCTCTTCCGACTGCAATGAAACAATATTTACGCTGCATCTTTATGTTAGTTCCTTTGCATTATTCATGAGTATTATGAAAACTGAAATTGATACAATGAAAAACTAATAAAAACTTGTTTTTTTTAGCTGCTTTGATGTATTTACACAATTTTAAACTGTACGTACGCTACATACGTTTCTGTAATCTGCTTTTCTTGCGGCACAACACTCAAGACAAGCTTGTACATCTACTGTACTTGAAAGTGATTTGTGTAATTTTTCTTTTTGACGTTAAAATGCTTTTTCTTATATTGTCCCAGTCTAAAAAAAGCACTTTATCATAACATTATGACCACCTTCCTAATATTGTGTTGGTCCCCCTTTTGCTGCCAAAACAGCCCTGACCCGTCGAGGCATAGACTCCACTAGACCCCTGAAGGTGTGCTGTGGTATCTGGCACCAAGATGTTAGCAGCAGATCCTTTAAGTCCCTTTAAGTCCTGTAAGTCCATGTAAGTCCTCCATGGATCAGACTTGTTGTTCAACACATCCCACAGATGCTCCATAGGATTGAGATCTGGGGAATTTGGAGGCCAAGTCAATACCTCAAACTCGTTGTTGTGCTCCTCAAACCATTCCTGAACCATTTTTGCTTTGTGGCAGGGCACATTATCCTGCAGAAAGAGGCCACAGCCACCAGGGAATACCGTTTCCATGAAAGGGTGTACATGGTCTGCAACAATCCTTAGGTAGGTGGTACATGTCAAAGTAACATCCACTTGGATGGCAGGACCCAAGGTTTCCCAGCAGAACATTGCCCAAAGCATCACACTGCCTCCGCCAGCTTGCCTTCTTCCCATAGTGCATCCTGGTGCCATGTGTTCCCAAGGTAAGTGACGCACACGCACCTGGCCATCCACGTGATGTAAAACGTGCATCAATGAGCCTTGGCCACCCATGGAGATGCTCTGACCCAGTCGTCTAGCCATCACGATTTGGCCAAATCCATATGCTTGCCCATTTTTCCTGCTTCTAACATCAACTTTGAGGACAAAATATTCACTTGCTGCCTAATATATCGCACCCACTAACAGGTGCCATGATGAAGAGATAATCAGTGTGTTACGGCCTACAGTGTTTTTCCACCAGGTGGCGTTGTTTTCCGTGTTCTAGGGTGAGCGTTAGGAACAGGTGTGGTGCGTTACCGTGATTGCGCTTGAGTCAAGAGACGGCGAGTACAAAAGGAATGGCGGAGTTGGACTGTGGCCGTTTATCTTTCCTCTTTAGTTCCAGATTGTTTTTCTTTTCTTTATTTTTTCTTGAGTTGTTGTATTATTCATTTGACTTATTTTCTATTAAATGTTTATTTGTTAAATTGAGTTCCATGTGTGGCCTCCCCTTTCTTATGTTGCTTCACCTTGAGCCAGGTGGACGTAACATAATGGGGGCTCGTCTATTAAATTGAGAGAGGCTCAGTCAATTCAAGAGGCAAAGCCTATTCGGTAAAACAGTTATGTTTTTTATTGCATTAGTTTGATTATTTGATAAGTAATAATTTGGGTAAAATTATTATTGGGGATAAAGCAACATGGAAATTTGAAATTGTTTTTTTTTGATTATTTGGTAATTTGCTGGGGCTGGAGAGGAAAACATTGTCCTGCAGTCAAAGTATTGGGACTTTGACGGGGTCGTCTCCTGCTGTGCATGACCAGAGGTAAGACAGATTTGTACTATAATTGCCAAGAAGTATTAATGAGATTGATAAGACCAGAGCCACGTAAACTCCCGTGTTAGGTGGTAGAACTGTGACGCTATTTTTTGTAATAAAAAATTATTTTAATTTTTTGTTTTAGTTTGTTGTTTTTGGTACGTCGGACGCGGGTAGACGGATTAGCCGTTGAGCTGCATGTGGGCGTGCTGAAGACTAGGGTTGAGTTTATTTAGTTGATTTCTTAGATACAGGGCGGCTCTTAATTTCTTCTGGCATTATGGTGCTATCTGCCTTGCGCTGGTCTTTGTGCATTTCGTCTTCTTCTGGTCTGTGACCTCAGGAAATTGGGTAAGAGAGAACAGCAGTTTTGTTTTGACTTCAAGGGGAAAATATAAGGTTATACGTGAAGTTTAGATAAAATGGATCAATTACAGGATTTTTTGGCTGCTCCTACGGTGGAGAAATTGAATGATCTTTCAAAAGATCAATTGTGTAAGGTAGCTGAACATTTTAATTTTGAGGTAGCGGTAACAAAAGGTACGAAGGTCAAAAATTTTCAGGATATGGTAAAAGAGAGATTAGTAGAGAGGATGATTTTAACTGCAGATGCACAATCAGAAGAAGTGATTTCACCAGACGGTACGTCAACACTGCTTGTTATGACAGGAGTACAGGACGGGTTTACGTTTGAGCAGCAGTTCGAAATTTTGAATTTGCAGAGTAAGGAATGCGATCTAGACAGACAGCTTGAATTAGAAAAAATTTGAATTCAAGAACGAGAACGAGAACGAGAGCGTGAGAGGGACTTTGAGAAATTTAAGTTAGCTCAGGAAGCCGAACGCTTAAAGTTGATTGCCGAGGGGAAAATAGGGAGTATTAGTGTTGACTCCTCAGGTGATCAACTGGTTTCAAATAGGGCATTAAATATTGCAAATATGACCAAGTTGCTGCCTAGGTTTAACAAAAAAAATCTAGACGTTTTTTTTCCTCTCTCTTTGAAAGTGTTGCTGATGATAGAGGTTGGAATGATGCCGAACGAACTCTTTTACTTCAAAGCGTTCTTGAGGGTAAAGCTCAAGAAGCGTTTATTTCACTCTCAGTAGCAGATTGAAAAGATTACAAGATCGTGAAAGATACAGTTTTAAAAGCTTATGAAATTGTCCCTGAAGCTTATCGTCGGCGGTTTAGAGGGTGGAGAAAGGGAGAAAGGCAAACTCATGTTGAAGTGGCGTGAGAGCTCAGGACTCACTTTAATCGTTGGTTTGCTTCGTTAGGAATAGATTCTTTTGAGAGTCTTTGTGACTTGATAATTTTGGAGCAGTTAAAAAATATTATTCCTGAGCGGATAGTGACATACATAAATGAACAAAAGGTGAAAACCGCGGCTGAAGCTGCAGTTTTAGCTGACGAATTAGTGTTGATTCACAAGAATTCTGTTTTTTATCAAAAATATCACTTTGAAAGTCACTTTGAGAAACAGCCTCCGTTGTTAAAGGCAGAGTATAGGCCTAATAGAAAAATAGATCCAAATTCCACTTGCAGGTATTGCCTGGAAAAGGGCCACTGGAAAAAAGAATGCCCGGTGTTGAAAGGCAAGTTTAAGGCCAGTACTAAAGCTGTTGGGCTTGCGTCAGCTTTTATTCCTAACGAAACATCATGGGTTGGGGGAATCCCTGATGGAGGGAAAAATCTAAATGCATATAAGTACGGAGGGTCCCAGGCAGATTATGGTCCTTTTATTACCATGGGGTATGTTTCTTTGGTTAACTGTTCAGTTAAGGTACCCGTTAGGATTCTGCGCGACACAGAGTCTTCTGAATCCTTTATTTTAGATTCGAAGTTGAATTTTTCTCCTCGATCTAGTACAGGGAATGGTGTTCTGAGCCAAGGAATTGGGTTAGACATATTCTCTGCTCCTTTGCATGGGATTCAGTTGGATTCTGAACTGGCGCGTGGGGAAGTTGAAATTGCGCTGCGACCTTCATTACCCGTGGAAGGTGTAGATGTGATTTTAGGAAATAATTTGGCCGGAAATCGTGTGTGGGGTGGGGTGGTATCTCCAGTTGTGAAAGCAAATCCAACTTTGTCTGCAGAGGCAGATAAGAGTGTCCAAAATTTTCCCGATGTTTTTGTCACCTGTGCGGTAACTCGAGCCATGAGTACTGGAAAGAATGTGTCCCAGAATAATGGTGAAATAGAAAAATCTTCCTTTGATCCGGTCAACTTGTCTTTGTTGCCTTCATCGATTTCCTGTAATGAGTTAATTTTGGCTCAGGGAAAAGACGCCGGGTTGACAACATTGTTTGCGTCTGTTAAGTCCCATAAAGAAATTGAAAGCATGGCTTCTGGTTATTTCCTGAGTAATGGCATCTTAGTTCGCAAGTAGACGCCTTGTAATGATCGTGCTGTGGGCAAACCCACATTTCAGATTGTTATTCCGGATGGGTTGCGTGAGTTGGTGCTGAAAACTGCTCACGGGGATATAGCTGGGCATTTAGGGGTCAAGAAAACATACCATAGTGTAATGCGCTATTTTTTTCTGGCCTCGATTAAAAAAAGATGTGGCGAGTTTTATTAAGACGTGCCACACTTGTCAAATGGTAGGTAAACCAAATGAGGTCTTGGCTCCGGCGCCGTTGTTTCCCATTCCGGCTGTGAGCAATCCTTTTGAGTATCTTACAATTGACTGTGTTGGGCCATTAAATCCGTCAAAGGCAGGTTCTAACTATTTATTAACTGTCATGTGTCAGACTCGCTATCCTGCTGCCTATCCCCTGCGAACAATTTCCACTAAGTCTGTGGTAAAAGCTCTGTCCTCTCGTATGTTTGATCAGGTTTTGCAACAACTGCGTGTGAAACATCATAAAAGTAGTACGTATCATCCTGAAAGCCAGGGAGCTCTCGAACGTTTTCATCAAACGTTAAAACAACTGTTGAGAGTGTACTGTAATGAAATGAATAAAGACTGGTAAGAGGGGCTTCCTTGGTTGATGTTAGCCACACGCAAAGTTGTTCAGGAGAGCCTTGGTTTTAGCCCTAATGATTTGGTGATTGTTCACAAGGTAAGAGGCCCGTTGTCACTTCTGATGGATAACGTGACTGAACCTGAAATGCCTGTAAATCTCTTGGATTATGTTAATGGTTTTTGACGTAGATTATATCTGGCAGGTAAATTGGCCAGTGAAAATCTAGTCAAAGCACTGCTGAAAATGAAGTCCTGGTTTGAACGTCGGTCCGAGTGTCGCGAATTTAGTTCCGGAGATCAAGTTTTACTCTTGCTTCCTGTTACTGGGTCATCTTTCTTGGCAAGATTTGCCGGGCCGTATAGCGTACTGAAATGGGTATCGGATCAAAATTATATTGTTTCAACGCCGGATAGGAGAAAATCTACCCAACTTTGTCACGTGAACCTCTTAAAACCGTATTTCCCTTTCAGTCAGTACGCTACGAGTTACGTCAGTTACTGACGAAATGGGGGTTTCGCTTAGAAGCCAATCGCCTTTGAGCTCTACAAAACGAGCCAACGGCATGAAAATGCCATGGGTCTGCGGAATTTGCATAACGCAACCCCGGCCCACCGTGTGGGTATAAAGGGCGTTGCGTGGCAATCTCGCATTATGTTTCTGCTTCAGAGCCGAGTGTTACCGCCTGAGCGTTTTTCTCTTCAAGACGAGTGTCTCTCCAGAGTGTTGGTGTTACGGCGCGTTCTAGCGAGTTCCGCATTCCTGTCTGATCTGTGCAGTGATCTAGCACAGCGTGTGTTCTCCCTAGGCGCTTCGGCATTCTGCAGAGCAAAGACTCCTCTCTAAAAGAGCTGCACGTGGCACGTCTTTTTCAAGATGTCTCGCCCGTGCTCCGTTTCTGGGTGCGGTCGGCTGGTTCCTCCGTTTGACGGGCATGATCGCTGTTTGGCGTGCTTGGGCCTTGTGCACGCCGAGCACGCGTTCATGGATGAGTCATGTTCCCACTGCGGGAACATGGCCATTGCAGTGTTGCGGTCAAGACTCCATGATCTCCGTGCTGGAGGGGAGCTTGTGTGGAACCCTCTGCCATGTCCCGAGCGCTCTCGGCTAGATGATTGGTATCTGGGGGCGGCCCGTACCGAAGGCGCCCGTCAGCCCCCAGTGCCCTTCTTCCCGGAAGTGCATGAAGAGGTGTCGAAGTCGTGGAAGTCTCCCTTGACTTTTCGCGATCGTTCGGCAGCCACTTCCGCCTTCACTGCCCTTGACGGTGGCGCGGTGAAAGGGTACACTGGGGTTCCCCCTGTTGAGCGCTCTGTTGCGATGCAACTGTGTCCGCAGAGCGCTGCGACATGGCGTGGTGACCCAAAGCACCCGTCCAAGGCCTGTGGGTTTACGTCTACTTTGGTGGCGAAGACCCACAGAGCTGCGGGCCAGGCCGCGTCCGCCCTGCATGCGATGGCCACCCTTCAGGTCTACCAGGCCAAGGTGCTCAGAGACATGCACGAGGGCAATGCTGACCCCGCATTAATGCAGGAGCTGCGGGCGGCCACAGACCTCGCTCTACGAGCGACGAAGGTGACCGCTCGCTCTCTCGGTCAGGTGATGTCCACTTCTGTGGTCCAGGAGCGCCACTTATGGCTCAACCTGGTTGATGTGGGAGAATCTGAGCGAACCCGTTTCCTCAATTCTCCCATTTCCCAGGATGGGCTATTCAGCGGGGCGGTCCAGGACTTCGCCCAACAGTTCTCGACCGCTCAGAGACAGACTGAGGCGCATATTCTGCCCCGGTGGCCTGCTGCTGCCTCCACCCAGCCGCCGGCTCAGAGGCCTCAGTCTGCTCCCCGCCGAGGCCGCCCTCCTGCGGCCCTCGTTCCTCCCGCTCAGCCCCAGCAGCAGCCTTCACCCGGGCCGAGGCGTGGAGGACGCCGCAGGAAGGCAGCCTGAGAAAGAACCGAGTTCACCTCCGAGCCGCCCGTCCCAGGACCGCCGCTTAGACTGCCGTTTAGCAGGCTGGGGGGCTGGGACGGGCGGCTCGGAGGTGAACTCGGTTCTTTCTCAGGAGATGGTAGCAGGGCCACTCCTTCCCCCGCTGGAGGGCCGGGGAGAATCCTTGTAAAGAAAGAACTGACATTTTCACCTCCGAGCTTCAAGAGGGCGCGGCTGGCAGTGTGCGACGCCAAGCAGCCTCGCCACTCTCGGCCCCCTCTGTCGCCGGCCCCCTCTGTCGCCAGCCCCCTGGCAGACGAGACCCCCGTGGAACGCTGGTCCTTCCCTGGTCTCCTCTGTCAGGACGCGGAATTCGACCCCGCCCACACCCCGGGACGCTCCCACGCCTCCCATGTCTGGGCCGGTCATTCCGCCTCGCTGCCCCATCGGGGGTACGCCTGTGGTCTGCTTGACCCCGCTGGTTCAGTTTCTGGAAGCCTGGCTAGTGCTTCCCAATCTGTCCAGCTGACTCGCTCGCACCATCAGGTTCGGCTATGCGATTCAGTTCGCACGGTCTCCTCCCCGCTTTCGGGGAGTCCGCTATACCATGGTGGGTGGCAATGCCCCTGTCATGCGTGCGGAGGTCGCCACCCTACTGGCGAAGGGTGCGGTCGAGATCGTCTCTCCAGCCGAGATGGAGTCCGGCTTCTACAGCCCTTACTTCATTGTACCCAAGAAAACCGGTGGGTTACGGCCAATCCTGGACCTGCGCATCTTGAACCGAACCCTTCACAGGCTTCCATTCAGGATGTTGACAGCCAAACGCATTTTCGAATGCGTTCGTCCATTGGATTGGTTTGCAGCGATCGACCTGAAGGACGCGTACTTTCATGTCTCCATTCTTCCTCGACACAGACCGTTTCTACGGTTTGCCTTCGAGGGGCAGGCATATCAGTGCACGGTTCTCCCATTCGGGCTAGCCCTGTCCCCTCGCGCCTTTACGAAGGTCGACGAGGCAGCCCTTGTGCCGCTCAGGCAACACGGGGTTCGCATCCTGAACTATCTCGACGACTGGCTGATTCTAGGCCACTCTCGGGATCAGGTTTGCGAACACAGGGACCTGGTGCTTAAGCACTTCGCCCGTCTGGGCCTTCGGGTCAACTGGGAAAAGAGCAAACTCTCCCCAGTGCAGAGGATCTCTTTTCCCGGTATGGAAATCGACTCGGTCGCCATGTACGCGCAGCTTACGAGCGAGCGCGCGCAGTCACTGCTGACTTGTCTTCGCCAGTTCGAGGGCAAGAGTGCGGTTCCACTGAAATATTTTCAGAGGCTCCTGAGGCATATGGCATCCGCAGCCGCGGTAACGCCGCTCGGTTTGCTTCATATGAGACCGCTTCAGCACTGGCTCCGCGATCGAGTCCCGAGATGGGCATGGCAACACAGCACGCTCCGGGTCCCAGTTACTCGGGCCTGCCGTCAGACCTTCACCCTGTGGGCGAACCTCAGATTTCTACGGGCAGGTGTTCCCCTAGAACGAGTATGCCACGGGCTGGGGCGCCATGTGCAATGGACATGCTGTCGCGGGCTCCTGGAAAGGACCCCAGCGCCTATGGCATGTCAATTGCCTCGAGTTGCTGACCGTACGTCTTGCCCTGCACCGCTTCCGAGCCCTGCTCAAGGACAAGCACGTACTGGTCCGTTCAGACAGCACGGGCAACAGTAGCGTACATCAACCGACAAGGTGGTCTACGCTCCCGCTGGATGTCGCAACTCGCCCGCCATCTCCTCCTATGGAGTCAGAAGCATCTGAGGTCGCTTCATGCCGTTCACATCCCGGGAGAACTGAATCGTGCAGCCGACGAGCTGTCACGGTTTCAGCCGCTTCCGGGGGAATGGAGACTCCATCCCCAGATGGTTCAGCTGATTTGGGAACAGTTTGGCGACGCACAGTTAGTTCTGTTTGCCTCCCTCGACTCTTCCCATTGCCGCTGGTATTATTCCCTGACCGAGGGGACCCTCGGCACGGATGCACTAGCGCACAGCTGGCCGCGGGGCCCACGCAAGTATGCGTTTTCCCCAGTGAGCCTTCTCGCACAGGTTCTGTGCAAGATCAGGGAGGACAGGGAGCAGGTCCTTTTGGTCGCCCCATATCGGCCCGGCCGGACCTGGTTCTCAGAACTCTTACTCCTTGCGACAGCCCCTCCCTGGTCGATCCCTCTGAGGAAGGACCTCCTTACTCAGAGACGGGGCACCGTATGGCACCCACGTCCCGACCTTTGGAACCTACACGTGTGGGACCTGGACGGGACGCGGTAGGTTTGAGTACCCTGCCACCTCAGGTGGCGGCTACCGTCACTTCCGCTAGGGCCTTGTCCACGAGACAGGCCTATGCGTTGAAGTGGAACCTCTTCGTCACCTGGTGCTCTTCTCGCCGAGAAGACCCCACGAAATGCTCAATCGGGTCTGTGCTTTCCTTCCTCCAAGAAGGGTTGGAGCGAAGGCTGTCTCCCTCCACCCTGAAGGTCTATGTGGCCGCGATTTCGGCTCATCATGACCTGGTGGATTCTAAAACGGTAGGTCAGCACGGCCTGGTCAGCAGGTTCCTTAGAGGAGCGAGGAGATTAAATCCTCCTCGTCCTCCTCAGATACCCTCTTGGGATCTTGCAGTGGTTTTATCTGCCCTGCAGAAAGCTCCCTTTGAGCCCCTGCAGTCTGTGGAGCTGAAGTTCCTTTCATTGAAAGTGGCGCTCTTGATTGCTCTGGCTTCCATCAAGAGGGTAGGGGACCTGCAGGCATTTTCGGTTGACGAAGCGTGCCTGGAATTCGGGCCGGCCAATTCTCACGTGATCCTGAGACCCCGGCCTGGATATGTGCCCAAGGTTCCCACCACTCCCTTCAGGGATCAGGTGGTGAACCTGCAAGCGCTGCCTGTGGAGGAGGCAGACCCAGCCTTGGCACTGCTCTGTCCAGTACACGCCCTTCGCGCTTACGTAGACCGGACGCAGTGTTTCAGGACCTCAGACCAGCTCTTTGTCTGTTACGGAGGGCAGCAGAAAGGGAAGGCTCTCTCCAAGCAGAGGTTGTCTCACTGGATAGTGGACGCCATTGTCCTGGCATATCAGGTTCAGGGCATGCCATGCCCCCTTGGGGTTAGAGCACACTCCACTAGGAGTGTTGCTTCCTCTTGGGCTTTAGCGCGTGGCGCCTCGCTGACAGACATTTGTAGAGCTGCAGGCTGGGCGACACCTAACACATTCGCAAGATTTTATAAGCCTATGTGGAGCCTATGTCCGCTCGTGTACTCGCCCCAAGTGGCCAGTAACTGGACAGGCTCAGGTGTCTTCGCTTGCTGCGCCATTCCACTCCACGGACTGGATGCGTGCGCATTTTTTCTCAGGTGAGCTTCCTAGTAAGCCCTGAGCTCCTCCAGCACTGCTTATGTCGACACCAGAGTGCATGCTCTCATGGTCAGCCCTCGTGTTCGGCTAGGTGCCTCCGTGTGCATGGTTCCCCCGTTGGGCAACCCCCACATGTGTATTTCCATGGTAAGTCTCTCTGAGCACGTGTCTTCCCTTGGCAAGACACCTTGCCACTCCTGGGGTTGAAAGAATTTTCCACCTGCGGCTGGATACCCCAGAGTGCTCCATATGCAGTCCCTATGGAAGTCATATGTGTTCTTAAGTCCTCCCTTCGGGCAGGCATTGTGTTGCATTTCTCCACGTGGGATATGCTTCCCAGTGTACCTTGGTATCAGCGTTGAGCCTAGCCCCTCGTTCGTGCTAAGACTCACGGCAGGGAGCCCTGGTCAGCGCAGGACGCTGGAAGACAGCTGTCGTGGCGAGATTGTATTGGGACCCCCATTTCGTCAGTAACTGACGTAACTCATAGTGTACTGACTGAAAGGGAACGTCTCGGTTACGTATGTAACCCTCGTTCCCTAAAGGAAGGGAACGGAGACGTTACGTCCCCATGCCACTTCCGCTGTACCGCTGGAACAGCCGGACGCTCATGCCTCGGCTCTTCAGCAGGTAACATAATGCGAGATTGCCACGCAACGCCCTTTATACCCACACGGTGGGGCGGGGTTGCGTTATGCAAATTCCGCAGACCCATGGCATTTTCATGCCATTGGCTCATTTTGTAGAGCTCAAAGGCGATTGGCTTCTAAGCGAAACCCCCATTTCGTCAGTAACTGACGTAACGTCTCCGTTCCCTTCCTTCAGGGAACGAGGGTTACATACGTAACCGAGACGTTCTGCCGCTCACGTGAAAACGCTGTCCCTGGTGCTGATGTAAAGTCTGTGGCAGTAGTTTCAGAGGTGAGAGATTCCTCCTCCAGTGTGAAGTCAAATTGCACTGGAGGCGAGAGCATTACATCTGATTGTATTGTTCAACCCCGACTTTGTAATTCTGAACAACTGGCTAAATTGGATGTGATGTTGGAATATTTGACCGAAGAAAGTCGCGAGCAACTGATCAGTTTGATAACGGAGTTTTCGTCACTTTTCTCCGATACGCCTTTGTGTACTGATCTGATATATCACGATATTGATGTTGGAGACTCTTTGCCTGTTAGACAGAGATTTTATCGTGTTCATCCTGAAAAGCAGAAATTTTTGGAAGCTGAGGTCAAGTACTTAATAAATGCTGGGCTTGCGAAACCATTTTATTCCAGTTGGGCATCACCATGCATTCTGGTTGCAAAACCAGATAAGACGTACAGATTTTGTACTGACTATAGAAAATTAAATAGTGTTACGAAGCCCGACTCTTTTCCGCTTCCGCGGATGGAAGATTGTGTTGACTCCGTGGGGTTAGCTAAATTTGTAACTAAAATCGACCTCTTAAAGGGGTATTATCAAGTTCCCTTAACTCCTCGTGCACAAGAAGTTTCGTCTTTTATTTCCCCTTTGGGGTTATACTCATACAATGTAATGAGTTTCGGTCTCCGAAACGCTCCGGCTACCTTCCAGCACCTAATGAACCGGGTGGTCTCAGGACTGGAAGGATGTGCAGTGTACCTAGATGACGTTGTGGTATATAGCCAGACGTGGGAGGAACAGCGTTGTCGGTTGCGCGCTCTGTTTGCTCGTCTTGTAGACGCCAAGTTAACTATAAATCTAGCGAAGTGTGAGTTCGTGAAAGCCACGGTGATTTATTTGGGAAAAGTGATGGGACAGGGGGAAGTGCGTCCGGTACGGGAAAAGGTACGAGTGATCGATAGTTTCCCCATTCCAACTACTAAAAAAAGAGCTAATGAGATTCCTAGGCATGATTGGGTATTATCATGGTTTTTGTGCAAACTTCTCGACTGTAGTTACCCTGCTTACTGAGCTGTTGAAGGCTAAAAATAAGTTTGAATGGTCTCCAGGTTGTCAGGCTGCATTTGTGAATGCAAAACTTCTGCTGAGCACTGCTCCGGTGTTAGTGGCACCTCGGTGGGATTGACGCAAGTCAGGTTGGTGCAGGAGCTGTACTATTGCAAAAAAATGATAATTAGGTTGATAGGCCAGTTAGTTACTTTTCTAAGAAGTTTAATTCCTATCAATCAAATTATTCCACAATCGAAAAAGAAACATTGGCTTTGGTGTGGGCATTGCAACACTTTGTGTATGTGGGTGGTGGTTCAATGCCTGTGGTTGTTTTTTCAGACCATAATCCACTCACTTTCTTACAATCATTATGAAGCCCTAACCAACGACTTATTCATTGGGCTATATTATTACAGCCATATAGTTTAGAGATTCGCCATATTCGAGGGCGAGATAATGTTATGGCGGATGCTTTGTCCCGTTCTCCGGTGGATGAATAAAACCAACTGTGTTAAATGTCATTTGCCCTTGATCTTTGTTTTAGTGTTTTCAAGGCGCCTGAGAACACTGGAAGATGGAGTTTGGGTAGGTGATGAAAAGAAAAGGGGTAAGTGTTATTTGTACACGAGCCACGAATTTGTGCATACTTGGTTGTTGTAGTTTGTTGTTTTTTGTGTTTGCAGAGTTCCCTTTTAGGATCCTCTGTTTTAAGAGGGGAGGTGTTACGGCCTACAGTGTTTTTCCACCAGGTGGCGTTCCGTGTTCTAGGGTGAGTGTTAGGAACAGGTGTGGTGCGTTACCGGTGATTGCGCTTGAGTCAAGAGACCGCGAGTACAAAAGGAATAGTGGAGTTGGACTGTGGCCGTTCATCTTTCCTCTTAAGTTCCAGATTGTTTTTTCTTTTCTTTTGTTTTCTTGAGTTGTTGTATTATTCATTTGACTTATTTTCTATTAAATGTTTATTTGTTAAATTGAGTTCAATGTGTGGCCTCCCCTTTTCTTATGTTGCTTCACCTTGAGCCAGGTGGACGTAACACAGTGTTATTCACTTCACCTGTCATAATGTTATGCCTGATCGGTGTACTTTTATTTATATATTGGCATTAAATTGGCAATATGCCACCCTGATATCTGATGATTATTATTATTATTATTATTATAAAATATAAATTAATTATTATAAATATAAAAATAAAATAATTTATTATAAAGTAAAATATATAATTAAAACATATAATAATTAAAAAACAATATTGATTGACCACTAGGAAATTATTTGCTCCGTATGAAGGAAAATTCCTCTAGTGAATGGACATCGCCTAATCTTTTTGCACAAAATTATATATTTTGACGGCATTAACATATTGCTCTGATTTTTTCGCTTGCTCTTTAGAAAGACCTCCTGGACATTAACATTAGGAACAGCCAACAGTCTCTGCATGCGGCTAATGTGTATTTGTGATCTAGAACTATTTGCACTCCAGCATGAGGTTTCTATCCACAGTATTCAGTGCCAGTTTTTGATGTCAAAGCTCTGATGTATTTGGCCCTGATTTGAAGGCTTTGGTTTAAAATATTCATCATATACAGAGATATTGGGTCTTTTAATGATGTTTGTCTCTCGGTTGGTCACACTTGCTAGTGACATTGAAGACACAGAGAGTAGAGGACAGAAGAAACTGGGAGGAATAATGGATTTTAAATGAGTCCACTGCAAATAAACAAAGGCAAATTTCAAAAGGTCTCACTGTGATTTTTCCAATAATGCCTTTGAAGAAATTACACACAGCAATGGAGAGCCAGTAATTGGCAGCGGGGATACAGAAGAAAACATTTGAATTACCTCAAGATACTTTGAACTCTTTTGTTCCCTTGAGGGTTTCTTTTGTATGTTTTCTCATCAGTAGCATAAGATTTTTTGGGATTGTGGACTGCAAAATCAGACTAGTGTGAATATGACTGTTCTGGATGACATTAATGAGCTATTCAAGATAAATATACCTATACCATTTGTGAATTCAGCAATACATATGGATTGTAAATCATGTTTTGTTTTGCACAGGGATTTTCAAACTTGGGACCATAAAATAGAGCGAAAATGTTTAAAAAAATTGCAGAATGTGTTTTAACAGTATCTATTTAAAATGTTAGTATAATAGTGGTCTTTATACATGATAGCTTCCTCGCATCTAACAGATTAAGGTTTAATGGTTTTGGGTCCCTTGCTATAAAAGATGCTAAAAAAGGCTTTAGAGAAAATCTAATAAAAGAAACTCCTTTTCCAAGCAATAGGAATTGTTGCACATGTTTATGTGTGTGGTTAACATAAGCAGATTTCTGTCTCTTATTTACACATCACACTAAGAGTTTTGTTTTGATAGAAGTTGCCTGGTTATTTAAAAACTGTCAGATCGCAAATATTTGATGCTGGGCAGACACACAGTGATAAATTAAGCTCTGAATGGTAGAACACTGCAGTATTAAAATGTGTTTTTATAGTGAGCCTGCTATCCAAGCCTGATATAAGAGAGTGGTGCCAACTCAGTAGACCTCGAAATAATGCCCTAGAAATGTTGCACTAAAACAAACAGACGCTGTAAAACAAGCATGCTTTTATGGAGCATCTGCTTGGCCATGTGAAAGCTTTTTTCAGTAGCTGTAAAACCTTTCATATGGTATGCTGTTTGTGTTTCCAAACCTTTTGAAGAACTGTAAAGTGCTATTTACTCTAAATCTATGACATTGATGTGGATAAATCAAAATGGAGTGAAACGTGTAGTTTCCTAATAATAGAGCTATGCAGTCTCTGCAGACCTGACTAAATTGCACAACTTTTTGGAGGATTTGATATATTTAAGTTAACCCACCTTGATAGGTTGCAACAACCTTTAAAAAGTTAACCTTTAAAGTGCTTTTAGTACTATATGCTTGCTCAGGGAGGCCAGTACTAGATGTCACAATAAATAAATTTTTTAATATTAAATAAATAAATATTATATATATACACCGATCAGGCATAACATTATGACCATATATATATATATATATATATATATATATATATATACACACACACACTGAACAAAATTATAAACGCAACACTTTTGTTTTTTCCCCCATTTTTCATGAGCTGAACTCAAAGATCTAAGACTTTTTCTATGTACACAAAAGGCCTATATTTCTCTCAAATATTGTTCACAAATCTGTCTAAATCTGTGTTAGTGAGCACTTCTCCTTTGCCGAGATAATCCATCCACCTCACAGGTGTGGCCTATCAAGATGCTGATTAGACAGCATGATTATTGCACAGGTGTGCCTTAGGCTGGCCACAATAAAAAGCCACTCTAAAATGTGCAGTTTTACTGTATTGGGGGGGGTCCAAAAAAAAAGTCAATATCTGGTGTGACCACCATTTGCCACACGCAGTGCAACACATCTCCTTCGCATAGAGTTGATCAGGTTGTTGTTTGTGGCCTGTGGAATGTTGGTCCACTCCTCTTCAATGGCTGTGCGAAGTTACTGGATATTGCCAGAAATTGGAGCGCGCTGTCGTATATACGCCGATCCAGAGCATCCCAAACATGCTCAATGGGTGACATGTCCGGTGAGTATGCTGGCCATGCAAGAACTGGGATGTTTTAAGCATCCAGGAATTGTGTACAGATCCTTGCAACATGGGGCCGTGCATTATCATGCTGCAACTATCGGTTTGCATAACCAAAGAATTTCTGCACAAACTGTCAGAAACTGTCTCAGGGAAGCTCATCTGCATGCTTGTCGTCCTCATCGGGGTCTCGACCTGACTGCAGTTTGTAATTGTAACCGACTTGAGTGGGCAAATGCTCACATTCGATGGCGTCTGGCCCTTTGGAGAGATGTTCTCTTCACGGATGAATCCCGGTTTTCACTGTACAGGGCAGATGGCAGACAGCGTGTATGGCGTTGTGTGAGTGAGCGGTTTGCTGATGTCAACGTTGTGGATCGAGTGGCCCATGGTGGCGGTGGGGTTATGGTATGGGCAGGCGTATGTTATGGACAACGAACACAGGTGCATTTTATTGATGGCATTTTGAATGCACAGAGATACCGTGACGAGATCCTGAGGCCCACTGTTGTGCCATTCATCCACGACCATCACCTCATGTTGCAGCATGATAATGCATGTTGCAAGGATCTGTACACAATTCCTGGAAGCTGAAAACATCCGAGTTCTTGCATGGCCAGCATACTCACCGGACATGTCACCCATTGAGCATGTTTGGGATGCTCTGGATCAGCATATACGACAGCGTGTTCCAGTTCCTGTCAATATCCAGCAACTTCGCACAGCCATTGAAGAGGAGTGGACCAACATTCCACAGGCCACAAACAACAACCTGATCAACTCTATGCGAAGGAGATGTGTTGCACTGCGTGTGGCAAATGGTGGTCACACCAGATATTGACTTTTTTTTTGGACCCCCCCAATACAGTAAAACTGCATTCTGTGAAAGTGTGTGTGTGTGTACATAGCCTGCATTCACATTAATAAGGGAACATGCAATATACAGTATGTAGGCTACACAATAAAGGATAAAACTTTATTAATATTACATGTAATCAGTGGTTAAAGTGGGATTTGGCAGGTGGGGGAACCCTCAAATTTTGTGTAGGTGCAACAGGGAAGAATGACTCACCGTGGGACAACATATTGAGTGTTGTGGTATAGCAATACTTTTTGGGACAAGAGTGTCACTGTGGCACCAAGTATCACAATACTTATTTACTTGATATTTTAATGGTTTTATTTTGGTCCATCTACATCTACACTGATATGATGACAATACTATATTAAAATTGCTGAGCACCACAATATGGAACACCTTGTTTTTCACAATGTAAATTCAAACATGAAAATGGCAAGTCCAAAACTGACTAAAATTTAACAAACCAAAACGGCTGAAGACACAACTAAAATAAATCACAACCTAGATAGACCTATTGCAGAGTCAATGTCAAAATGCAGAATCAAAAGTTTTGCTGTACAAACCCGATTCCAAAAAAGTTGGGACACTGTACAAATTGTGAATAAAAAAGGAATGCAATAATTTACAAATCTCATAAACTTATATTTTATTCACAATAGAATATAGATAACATATCAAATGTTGAAAGTAAGACATTTTGAAATGTCATGCCAAATATTGGCTCATTTTGGATTTCATGAGAGCTACACAGGTAGCAATAAGAGGCCGGAAAAGTTAAATGTACATATAAGGAACAGCTGGAGGACCAATTTGCAACTTATTAGGTCAATTGGCAACATGATTGGGTATAAAAAGAGCCTCTCAGAGTGGCAGTGTCTCTCAGAAATCAAGATGGGCAGAGGATCACCAATTCCCCCAATGCTGTGGCGAAAAATAGTGGAGCAATATCAGAAAGGAGTTTCTCAGAGAAAAATTGCAAAGAGTTTGAAGTTATCATCATCTACAGTGCATAATATCATCCAAAGATTCAGAGAATCTGGAACAATCTCTGTGCGTAAGGGTCAAGGCCGGAAAACCATACTGGATGCCCGTGATCTTCGGGCCCTTAGACGGCACTGCATCACATACAGGAATGCTACTGTAATGGAAATCACAACATGGGCTCAGGAATACTTCCAGAAAACATTGTCGGTGAACACAATCCACCGTGCCATTCGCCGTTGCCGGCTAAAACTCTATAGGTCAAAAAAGAAGCCATATCTAAACATGATCCAGAAGCGCAGGCGTTTTCTCTGGGCCAAGGCTCATTTAAAATGGACTGTGGCAAAGTGGAAAACTGTTCTGTGGTCAGACGAATCAAAATTTGAAGTTCTTTTTGGAAAACTGGGACGCCATGTCATCCGGACTAAAGAGGACAAGGACAACCCAAGTTGTTATCAGCGCTCAGTTCAGAAGCCTGCATCTCTGATGGTATGGGGTTGCATGAGTGAGTGTGGCATGGGCAGCTTACACATCTGGAAAGGCACCATCAATGCTGAAAGGTATATCCAAGTTCTAGAACAACATATGCTCCCATCCAGACGTCGTCTCTTTCAGGGAAGACCTTGCATTTTCCTCATGACAATGCCAGACCACATACTGCATCAATTACAACATCATGGCTGCATAGAAGAAGGATCCGGGTACTGAAATGGCCAGCCTGCCGTCCAGATCTTTCACCCGTAGAAAACATTTGGCACATCATAAAGAGGAAGATGCGACAAAGAAGACCTAAGACAGTTGAGCAACTAGAAGCCTGTATTAGACAAGAATGGGACAACATTCCTATTCCTAAACTTGAGCAACTTGTCTCCTCAGTCCCCAGACGTTTGCAGACTGTTATAAAAAAAGAGGGGATGCCACACAGTGGTAAACATGGCCTTGTCCCAACTTTTTTGAGATGTGTTGATGCCATGAAATTTAAAATCAACTTATTTTTCCCTTAAAATGATACATTTTCTCAGTTTAAACATTTGATATGTCATCTATGTTGTATTCTGAATAAAATATTGAAATTTGAAACTTCCACATCATTGCATTCTGTTTTTATTCACAATTTGTACAGTGTCCCAACTTTTTTGGAATTGGGTTTGTATCATAAAACATAAGAAACAATAACAACATCAATGTATGACGGTCCAAATATTGTGGCTATTCTCACATCCAGTCAAAATAGCTCCCATATTGACTGGTACTGTGACTTGATTTGTCCTTTTAACTCCACTGCAACCAGGCCTGGATTAAGAACACGTAGGGCCCTGGGGCTATAACAAACCCAAGGGCCCCCATAGTAGCCCATCTTGGTGCCACAACGTTTTCTACCACAGAAATAATTAGTATTTTTAAAAAACAAAATCTTCAAAGCACAGAGATACAATGAGTATGTACTGTCTGAATATTCAATTTTAATATTAAGTAGGCCTATATATAAATATTCCGGGCTGCAAAACATTACCAGCATAAATGCATTAATTCCAGATATGAGGCCAAAGCAGACAGGTTTCCAGAAACAGCAACAACTTTTGAGCATATACAACTGCCTTAAGGAGTTTTAAAACCAGTGAGGTCCCAAATTTGAGCTATTTAGGGGGGTTTGGGGGGCATGGTCCCCCAAGAAAATTTTGATTTCGCTGATCTATATGTGCATTTTAAGATGTTTGAAGGCTAAAAAAATGAATAATAAATAGCTTTCAAAACCATGTTAGTGGGAAGTAGATTATCTGTCATACCTGCTCTCTCCATCACTCTCCCATTTCTATCACTCTCCTCATTTCATCACTCTTTCACTCTTTCTTTTTCTCTCAGTCTCCTTCTCTTGCCCTGTCTCTTCCCCTCCTAAAGCTGAATAGACTGATAGTCTTCTCATTTTCGTCTGTGTCAGTGAAGAATGTAAACATAGGGTCAACTGATATTTAGCCTATATTTAAGCATTTTCTTAGACAGTTAGTAGAAGTTAATTCACTGAAGGCTACGAACGCTAGGTAAATAAGTTTGATAAATTAATTCACAATATACACACACAATCATTATCTTATGCCTAATCTGATGAAATCGGCTTCGTTAATGTCATTTTTTAATTCAAAATGACGAAATTAGACAAAATTGTATTAGTTTACCTGATTATTTTTGTCGGTTGTTTAACATTTCTATCCTCAAACAGCTGTCAAATATGAAATGTTAAAGGGTAACTAAACCCCTGTTCACAGCCTAACTTTACCCACTGGCAATATTTGAAAAATGCTGGAAAAGTGGGCAGAGCCCAGCGGAGACAGAGGGGACGAGCCAAGGGCGGGGCTGAGCGGAGGGGAGGGGAGGGGAGCGGAGGGGAGGGGAGGGGAGGGGAGGGGGGGGGCGTGCACCTGAGACCCGCAGTGACGGATTGATTGACAGCTGTCAGACTAGCAAAGATGGAGAATGACTGGAGTGACGCCAGTAGTTTTGCAACAGATCGGTCTTTTGAAGTAGAGGACTTTTCTTGTCTGCAACATGACAAACTGATGAATTAACTTTAGCTTAATAGGAAGGAACATAAATTATGATTAAAATATATGCTCACTCACCTCAAGACGCCGCTGCAGTGGTGGAATCCATGCAGGAGGAGCAGCGTTTGGCACTGCGTCGCTTTTCAGTGCGAGCTGTTTGGAGAAGCCCATTTCCACCTCCATTGCGATGGAGAAACAATCCCGCGTAAAATGCAGGTTGCACAATCCAGCTCTAGGTGGGAACTCACGCACTTCCAGGCCAAGTGCATGCAACCACTGGCGCCTAATTTCCAAGTCTGCTGGAAAGCTAAGCAGTCCAGCAGTGCTGTTGCAACCAGCAACACTACACCTACGTCCCATCCTAACCACTGTACTAAATACAGATAAAGCTAATCCTAAAAATCTACGCTAACTTGAAGCTATCCTAACTGATGCAATACTATGCTACTAACTATACTTCTAACAATACTACACTAACTATGCTAATTAACTAACTAGGCTACAAGAAATAATCTAAATAACTATATAAATGGCTATGCTAACTAGATGCTAATATACGTTATCCTGATAATTTTCAATACTCGCAATTCCAACTCCTGACTCGCTACAGTGGTTTTGACGGAACAAGATATTTTTATAACAGGGGCTGAGCCTATGCCATGGGCGTGGTGAGCTCGTGCCAAGGGCGTGGCGTGGTAGTTGAGCCATTGGAAGAGCCAACATACGTCAACGTTCAATAGGAAAATTCAACTGCAGTAGCCACCGTTCAACCTTAAGAGGGCAGCACTCAGACATTTTTACACCATATATTGTAGAATTAAAACACTTTATACCCAAATGTCAAAACATTTACTCAAATCAATGAACAGCACTAATAAAGCCCCAGTCTTGCAGATCATTAACTAAAAAATGTTTTTCTAGGGTTTAGTTACCCTTTAAGTTTAGCTACTTCTCCGCACCGTTTACTGAAGCGTCGCGCGACTCCACTCAGCAGCTTCTGTGAACATAGAGCCCGCCTACTTTAATTTGATTGGTCATCTCAAATATTTTGACATTGACGAGCGGTGACAGACCGCAGGCAGGGCAGCTCAGATAAGATATTCTTGCAGCACTAAAGTAGTGTTAATACTCTATTAGTCAATTATTTCACAACATTTATTATATACACCTCTGAAAAATACCGAGGTCCGGATCCTCGGTGACCTCATAGCTGGCTACGGCCATGATTACAGTCATGTAGGCAGCCTATAGTTTACCTCAACACTTCACTTTAGTTTCGCCACAGAGCCTTTACTGTACACTTGATGTTGCGCTTGTATTCAAACGGATAAAGCGACTGCCTGGCGCTCGTTACCACTTCAGTAGAGCATGAAAGCGCCGAACGAGTTTGTCAGCGCTGTGCGTGAGATGGTGCAGCTGCTCTCGCGCTGCGACTGCTGGATCTATTTATTTATTTATGTCTTCATGTCTATATATTTTTATTTGTATTAATATATAGCAATACATGGTCAATGCATATTGCAGAATATTGAAAAATATAAGCACTAGTTTCCCTTATATGGAAATGTATTATGTACATCACATTATATTTTGCAAGTATATTCCTATATATTTTTGTTTCGTAATGGCATTCTACCTACACGACCTATTTGTTAACAGTAATATCAGCAACACTAAAAAATAATTAAACACCCACAAATATTAGTTCTGTCATCGCAAATTGCGCATGCGTCAACGCGCCCAGGCGGAAATCAATCGCGGGGTTCATCGTCTTCCAGCGGGACCGCGAAGTGTCACGCTCCAGGTAAGATTTGTGTTTGTCATGTCATTCTCAATGCAAATGTTAACTTATTTAATGGTAAGATTTGCCAAAAGATTTGTAATTTGCTCGGTTCTGTTATCTTGTCGACGCCACAGCCTAAGTGGTAACGTTAATTATTTAACGTGCAAAAACATCGTTCACAACAAGTTAAAAACTATTATATTTTTATTAAAGTTATTAAACTATACTATTGCTCTCCTCATATGTTAGTCCCTTTGGATAAAAGCATCTGCTAAAAGATTAAATGTAAATGTAAAAACAAGACTATTCTTGTTCAAATCAAAATCAAATCACCTTTATTTATATAGCGCTTTTTACAATGGCAATTGTTTCAAAGCAGCTTCACAGTGGTAACAGGAAAATAATGCAACAGAATTTGATTCGTCTCTTGTGAAAACGGTGATGTCATCCAGCTCATTTCAATTATCATACAGTGTCAATGCGGGCAGATCAGTAATATAGTTGAAATTTAAGTGTCCCCAACTGAGCAAGCCAAAAGCCAAAGGCGACGGTGGCAAGGAACCAAAACTCCTTCAGGGCCAGAATGGAGAAAAAAACCTTGGGAGAAATCAGGCTCAGTCGGGGTGCCAGTTCTCCTCTGGCCGACGAACAAATAGTGTATGAAATAGTGTTTGTTGTTTAACTAAGTAATTTGGTATTAAGTAAGCCCTCGAGCACATGGTTAGCATGAATGTACAGCAATTTGCTGTGGTGACACTGACAAAAAGCAATAGATAGAATATATGTAATGTGATATGTTTATGTTCCTTTTGTGATCATTAATAGTCTATTTTGTGCCAATTCAGTTTAAATGAGCTATGTTTTAGTGAACTTGGGTTTGCAGATTGCACAAGTGTAGTTATTTCCCAAAATATATGTTATAAAATTATAAAAATATAAAATCTAAACTTCTATAATTTGCATTCATGTAAATGCAACATATATGCATATAAATTATGTACAATATTAAAATATATAATATAGTACATTATTCAATAGAAAGTACTGTATAAGAATAGATTGTTATACTGGAATACATTTTATATATAAGTATAAATAAGTGTTTCAAATATTAATGTATGTAAATGGAGTGGTCAAGATATTAGAAACACCTCTTAATATAATGCAGTCCAGTTCTGCACCACTGCAAACTACAACCTCAATAATAAACATGTAGTTAAATTAATACCTCCCTGATGAAAGTGTACATACATAAAAGGGAAAAAAGGGTTGCTCTCCTCTTTTTTTAGTTTTAGATTTTGCATTATCATGCAGATGTAATTATGCATCATGCAATAGCAGTGTGTTTTTTTTTATTTTTTTATCAAGATGCAGCTTACATTGATTTAAAGGATTAGTTCACTTCAAAATGAAAATTTCTTGATATTTTACTCACCCCCATCTCATCCAAGATGTTCATGTCTTTCTTTCTTCAGTCGAAAAGAAATTAAGTTTTTTGAGGAAAACATTCCAGGATTTTTCTCCCCATCACAGACTTCCATGGCAACCAAAATGTTGAAGGTCCAAATCAATGCAGTTTCAAAGCGCTTCGAAGGGCTTCAGAGGCTCTGCACGATCCCAGACGAGGAATAGAGTCTTATCTAGTGAAACGATTGGTGATTTAAAAAAAAAAATGAAAATGAATATACTTTTTAACCTAAATTGCTCATCTTGCGCTGCTCTGGGACGTGCCAATGATTGCGCAATCACGTCGTAAAGGTCACGCTAGACGTAGGCAGAAGTACTATTACTATTACTAACTATTAACTATTACTATTACTAACTATTAACTATGACTTTGCCTCAATAAACCGCTAATTACTGCTTATTATAAGGTTGTTAAGCTTAGGAATTGGATAGGATTAAGGAAGGGATGTAGAATAAAGTCATGCAGAATAAAGCATTAATATGTGTACTATAATTACTGTGTAATATAAGTACTAATAAACAGTTAACATCCTATATTGATAATATAGATATCCATATTTATAACTTTATAGACTAAAATAACTAGCTCCTGGTGGACGACTTGCACCAAAAAAGTGACCTGTGACGTGATGTATGATGTAGGAGTAGCGTAAGCTTCGACGTCTCTCTGGGCAACAAAATCAAGCTTTGCTTCTCTTATATCCTTATATCCTTATATACCCATTTTAAAATTCTCATTTTAGACGTCTAATTCGTGACCAGTGTTTTGTTTTGCTCTATCCTCTGCGTATCCGCGTTTGTCAATACATCATGCGTTGGGTCAGAGGTCACTCTTGGCGTAAGTCGACGAGTACGGTCGTCTGCCAGAAGCTAGTTATTTTAGTCTATAAAGTCATAAATATGGATATTTTTCTTACAAAAAATGCATGGCTTCGCTTCAAAAGGCCTTTATTAACAATAGGTTTACGTAATCCATAAAAGATGGATTACTTTTATGTACTTTTATGACAAATAGATGCACTTTTTGTGCATCTATCTGTTAGGATTGCTCCTGTCTGCACTGCTGCTGTATTTGCGTCTGCTTTGCTTGCTTTGAATCTCTATTTGATATCATTCCCTGTTGTTTAAACTGCTAAATATAACTTACTCATCACCATATATTGTCTAATATTGCCTATCACATTAAATCTGACATTGCTAGCTTTTAATCTAAATCACTATCACGTGTTAGCATTTCGCTAGCCTGTAAGCCTGACATCTGTGCATCCGGGTCTCCTGTCTCCTGTTTTCTGAGTCCATCAAACAACTGTGGTGAGTTGGATTAGTCAACAAACACGGTAAGCCATGTCATCTTCTCCTGTTATTGTCACTTGCACTGCCTGTTACATGTTCAGTATTACCTTCTCTGTCGGCGAACAGGGCTTCACATGTGATAAATGCAGGGAGATAGTCAGGCTGACGGAGAAGATTACAGAATTAGAGACACGCATCCAGACTTTATTTGAGAGTAGTGAGAATGTAAAAGCTTTAGACACTGCTTTGGATGCGACTAGCTTAGTGAACTCTGTACACTGTTCAGTTCCGGCTGTAGAGCCCGTGCAGCAGGGCAACTGGGTTTACTGTGAGACAGCATAGTCGCGGATCAGAAAACCACTCTTCCGTTCCGATTAGAACATCAAACAAGTTCTCCCCACTCAGTGATGCACCCACTGAGAATCCTGTTGAAAGTGCCCTAGTTATTGGCTATTCTATTACACGGAACGTGAAAATAGAGACACCAGCCACCATGGTCACATGTTTACCGGGAGCCAGAGCGCCTGACATCAAAGCAAATTTAAAAGTGCTGGCTAATGCTAATCGTAAATTCTCTAAAATTATTATTCACGTCGGCACTAATGATGTTCGACTTCGCCAGTCGGAGATCACCAACATTAACATTAAAGAGGTGTGTAAACTTGCAAGTATGATGGCAGCTAAAGTTTTTTTGCTCTGGTCCCCTCCCCGTTAGAAGGAGTGATGAGATACTTAGCAGACTATCATCACTCAATGGCTGGTTGTCTGAGTGGTGCCCGCAAAATAACATAGGGTTCATAGACAATTGGAAAAGCTTTTGGGGCAGA
This sequence comes from Coreius guichenoti, assembly GCA_039654105.1. Classification (NCBI taxonomy): domain Eukaryota; kingdom Metazoa; phylum Chordata; class Actinopteri; order Cypriniformes; family Gobionidae; genus Coreius; species Coreius guichenoti. The sequence continues at coordinate 15,115,508 of CM077177.1, read as the reverse complement.
CCTGACCTGTTAAAAAAAAGATGGCATCCATCCTTCCTGGGATGGTGCCACTCTTCTCTCTAGTAATTTGGCACATAGTCTTAGAGTTGAACCTTGACTAACTGGGGCCCAGGTCAGGAAGCAGATGGACTGGCTTAAACGACCGTCTGCTAGCTGTCTCACGTCACAGAAATCAGATAAATCCCAACACATAGAGACTCTTTCACCTAGATATTATCACATAGAGACTGTGTCTGTTCCACGAATTAGTAAATACAAAAAAAACATCAAAACCATTTAATGGTAAAAATTTAATTGATGTCCAACAAATAAAAAACAGATATAATACAGATGAACAAATGATAAAGTTCGGGCTGCTGAATATTCGATCCCTTCCCCCAAAAGCGCTTATTGTTAATGATATGATTACAGATAATAATCTAGATGTGCTGTGTTTGACAGAAACCTGGCTAAAACCTGACGATTACATTACTTTAAATGAGTCCACCCCACAAGATTATTGTTATAAACACGGGCCGCGTCTGAAAGGCAAAGCTGGAGGGGTTGCTATAATTTATAATAATATCTTCAGTATTACTCAGAAGTCTAGTTTCGAATATAATTCTTTTGAAGTTTTGGTGCTTTACGTAAAGTTATGTAGTGTAAATAATAAATCCCGTTTGACATTTGTGCTGGCTACTGTATACAGGCCACCAGGGCACCATACAGACTTTACCAAAGAATTTGCTGATTTTCTATCAGAGTTAGTACTGGCTACAGATAAAGTCCTAATTGTTGGTGATTTTAATATACATGTAGACAATGAAAAAGACGCATTGGGACTGGCATTTAGAGACATTCTAAACTCTATTGGAGTTAGGCAACACGTGTCAGGACCCACTCATCGCAAATCGTAATCATACTTTAGACCTAATACTGTCACATGGAATAAATGTTGATACCGTTGAAATTCTGCAGCAGAGCGATGACATCTCAGATCATTACCTAGTATCGTGTATACTTAATTTAGCAAAGGCTGCAAAGCCGTCCCCTCGTTTCAAATATGGCAGGACTATCATCGCTGCCACTAAAGATTGCTTTGTAAATAAACTCTCTGCGCTTAAAGAAGATTAAAGAAAATAGTCCAACGCTGTGGTACAACGAGCACACCCGGGCCCTTAAAACAGCAGCCAGAAAAATGGAGCGCAGCTGGAAGAAAACAAAACTGGAGGTTTTTTGCATTTCTTGGAAAGAGAGCATGATTGCATACAGAAAGGCCGTAAAAACTGCTAGATCTGCTTATTTCTCGACTCTCTTAGAAGAAAACAAACACAACCCTAGGTATTTATTTGATACAGTGGCTAAATTAACAAGAAATAAAGCTTCAACTTCTCACGTTTGCAAACAGCACAGCAGTAATGACTATGAACTTCTTTACGTGCAAGATTGATAATATTAGGAAGAAAATTATAACTATACAACCATCTACTACAGTGTCACTGAGGAAAAATTCAACTCATTCACTGCTATAGGACAAGAAGAATTGGCTAAACTCGTTAAATCATCAAAATCAACAACATATATGCTCGACCCTATACCGACTAAGCTACTAAAAGAGATGCTTCCAGGGCATCTCCAGATTTAATATCATTAATTCATCCTTGTCATCAGGATATGTACCGAAAACTATTAAGTTGGCTATTACTAAACCACTTATTAAAAAACTGCAACATGATCCTACAGAATTAGTCAATTACAGGCCAATCTCAAATCTACCCTTTCTGTCAAAAATACTAGAAAAGGCAGTGTCCTCACAACTATGCTCCTTTTTAGAAAGAAATGGTATCTGTGAGGATTTCCAGTCAGGATTTAGACCGTATCATAGTACTGAGACTGCTCTCATCAGAGTAACAAATTATTTACTCTTATCATCTGATCGTGGTTGTATATCTCTATTAGTGTTACTCGATCTTAGTGCTGCATTCGATACTATCGACCACAACATTCTTTTGAATAGACTCGAAAATTATGTTGGCATTAGTGGAATTGCATTGGCATGGTTTAAATCATACTTATCTGACCGTTATCAGTTTGTAGCAGTAAATGAAGAGATGTCTCACCGATCACAAGTTCAGTATGGACTACCGCAGGGCTCAGTGCTAGGACCATTGCTCTTCACCCTGTACATGCTACCACTGGGAGATATCATTAGGAAGCATGGCATTAGTTTTCATTGTTATGCTGACGATACTCAGCTCTATATTTCTTCACGCCCTGACGAAACTTACCAATTCACAAGATTAACGGAATGCATAGCTGATATAAAAAATTGGATGACTAGTAATTTCCTGCAACTTAATTCAGAAAAAACAGAATTTTTAATTATTGGACAAAAAAACTTCACAAGTAGTAACCTAGAATACTGTCTAACACTTGATGGCTGCTCTGTCAAGTCCTCGTCGTCAGTTAGGAACCTGGGTGTGCTCTTTGATACCAATCTTTCATTTGAAAGCCATGTTTCTAGCATCTGTAAAACTGCATTCTACCATCTTAAAAATATATCTAAATTACGGCACATGCTTTCAATGCAAAATGCTGAACAGTTAGTTCATGCGTTCATGACCTCAAGGCTAGATTATTGTAATGCTCTACTGGGTGGTTGCCCTGCTTGCTTAATAAATAAATTGCAGCTGGTCCAAAACGCAGCAGCTCGAGTTCTTACTAGAACCAGGAAGTATGACCATATAAGCCCGGTTCTGTCAACACTGCACTGGCTCCCTATTAAACATCGTATACATTTTAAAATCTTGCTAATTACTTACAAAGCACTAAATGGTTTAGCTCCCCAGTATTTGAGCGAGCTCTTAACGCATTATACTCCATCACGTCTATTGCGGTCTCAAAATTCTGGCCAGTTGATAATACCTAGAATATCAAAATCAACTGCAGGCGGTCGATCCTTTTCCTATTTAGCACCTAAACTCTGGAACAGTCTTCCTAGCATTGTTCAGGAAGCAGACACACTCTGTCAGTTTAAATCCAGACTAAAAACACATCTCTTTACTATGGCATACACATAGAACATTTTTAATTTAAATTATTATTCAGATCAGTTAAATGATTGTTTTAGGCTGCATTAACTAGGTCAGCCGGAACCGGGAACACTTCCCATAACACCTGATGTACTTGTTACATCATAAGAAGAATGGCATCTACGCTAATGTTAGTCTCTCTGTTTATCCCGAGGTTTACTGCAGTCAGCCGGATCCGGGCCGTATCCAGATCAGATGGTGGACCTGCGCCTAGACATGACCAACGCATCCCTGAAATGTCTGCAGAGACCGTGTCAATTAAACTCCCCCCTGTAAATGACACATCGACACGACATCCTCATTAAACCCGTCTCCGGCGTGACGACTCCGATCTTTCGAATAATCTTTCGAATATCTTTCGATCTAATATGACTTCTGACCTGTAATGTTGCCAGAATCATAATCATACACTGTTTGTTCGTTGGCTAGAGGAGAACTGGCACCCCGACTGAGCCTGGTTTCTCCCAAGGTTTTTTTCTCCATTCTGACACCTGAAGGAGTTTTGGTTCCTTGCCACCGTCGCCTTTGGCTTTTGGCTTGCTCAGTTGGGGACACTAAATTTTCAACTATAATACTGATCTGCCTGCATTGACACTATATGATAAATGAAATGAGCTGGATGACACCTGGATGGATGACACCGTTTTCTCCAGAACGGCTGTACAGCCGAATCACATTCTGTTGCATTATTTTCCTGTTTAACACTGTGAAGCTGCTTTGAAACAATCGGCATTGTAAAAAGCGCTATATAAATAAAGGTGACTTGACTTATATGGCCATCAAAATCTTGAATCACTCCCATTAAAAAGCTTGGAAGAGCCAGGACATTTTTAATATAACTCCCATTGTATTCGTCTGAAAGAAGAATGTCATATACACCTAGGATGGCTTGAGGGTTAGTAAATCATGGAGTAATTTTCATTTTGGGGTGAACTATCCCTTTAATTCTCTTTGATGATTGATGGCCATGACAGTGTGTTCAATGTATTTTGTTGTTGTTCTTTTGTGTGTTTTGTTTTTTCCTGAGCAAAGTTCATTTTGATATCAAGTTGGAATTGTAAATTACTCATGTGGAGTATAATTTGAGTGTTTTATTTTGTATTGAAATAAAAGTGTTTCCATCGCAAATTTGTTTAAGACATTGACTGAAATCATATACACTCACCTAAAGGATTATTAGGAACACCATACTAATACTGTGTTTGACCCCCTTTCGCCTTCAGAACTGCCTTAATTCTACGTGGCATTGATTCAACAAGGTGCTGAAAGCATTCTTTAGAAATGTTGGCCCATATTGATAGGATAGCATCTTGCAGTTGATGGAGATTTGTGGGATGCACATCCAGGGCACGAAGCTCCCGTTCCACCACATCCCAAAGATGCTCTATTGGGTTGAGATCTGGTGACTGTGGGGGCCATTTTAGTACAGTGAACTCATTGTCATGTTCAAGAAACCAATTTGAAATGATTGGAGCTTTGTGACATGGTGCATTATCCTGCTGGAAGTAGCCATCAGAGGATGGGTACATGGTGGTCATAAAGGGATGGACATGGTCAGAAACAATGCTCAGGTAGGCCGTGGCATTTAAACGATGCCCAATTGGCACTAAGGGGCCTAAAGTGTGCCAAGAAAACATCCCCCACACCATTACACCACCACCACCAGCCTGCACAGTGGTAACAAGGCATGATGGATCCATGTTCTCATTCTGTTTACGCCAAATTCTGACTCTACCATCTGAATGTCTCAACAGAAATCGAGACTCATCAGACCAGGCAACATTTTTCCAGTCTTCAACTGTCCAATTTTGGTGAGCTCGTGCAAATTGTAGCCTCTCCTGTCTCCTATTTGTAGTGGAGATGAGTGGTACCCGGTGGGGTCTTCTGCTGTTGTAGCCCATCCGCCTCAAGGTTGTGCGTGTTGTGGCTTCACAAATGCTTTGCTGCATACCTCGGTTGTAACGAGTGGTTATTTCAGTCAAAGTTGCTCTTCTATCAGCTTGAATCAGTCGGCCCATTCTCCTCTGACCTCTAGCATCAACAAGGCATTTTTGCCCACAGGACTGCCGCATACTGGATGTTTTTCCCTTTTCACACCATTCTTTGTAAACTCTAGAAATGGTTGTGCGTGAAAATCCCAGTAACTGAGCAGATTGTGAAATACTCAGACCGGCCTGTCTGGCACCAACAACCATGCCACTTTCAAAATTGCTTAAATCACCTTTCTTTCCCATTCTGACATTCAGTTTGGAGTTCAGGAGATTGTCTTGACCAGGACCACACCCCTAAATGCATTGAAGCAACTGCCATGTGATTGGTTGATTAGATAATTGCATTAATGAGAAATTGAACAGGTGTTCGTAATAATCCTTTAGGTGAGTGTATGGTTAGTATATGCAGAGATATTGTAATATTGACTGAAATCATGTATGATAATTATATGTAGTTTATATGTAGTAATTATATGTATATTATATAAGCTTGATGAGCAAGCACATCATTTCCCTATTAAAAAAAATATGAAATCTGTATGAAATACATATAAACAAATGACACAAAATGTAAATAAATCCTATATGACTTTAATTTGACTAGCATATGATTCAGTATAAGAACTTTATATTATTTGTATATGAATATCAGGTATTTTCTACTAATACCATGCACCACTGCATACTGTTGACATGTAAAACTCATAAGATTTTTACAGTATTCATATATGACCCAAAAATCCCCTACAAGTTTTATGTGTGCTTTTTAGTATGAAAGGGGCCAGAAGTCTGATTTTGTGTAGGACATATATTGGACTTACGTGAAACACATAAGATAATTCTGGCTGGTTTAAGTAAGGAAGATATATGGTTGCTGTATATGAACCATACAGGTTTTTTTCATATGGGTACATATATATATATATATATATATCAGTAAGGGTTTGAAGACCAAAGTTTTAAACATCCAGTATAATTTTTTGGATTTTATCATAGACTGTAAAAAAATATAGTAGTGTCCGTGACGTCACCCGTAGGTTTCTGAACAGCATTTTTGAAGCCTAAAGTAGGCGGGTCTGGCCGTCGCCATCTTGGTAGCCCGTCACCGCACGTCACTCCTGGATAACTGAAAATGGACAAAGAGGCGGGACGTGGGTGGAGCTGAGGTGCCTGGCTAGCCACGTCCGAACCACGCCCACCTAGCTCGACCATAGTGGCAATCCACCTGTCACTCAAGTGGCCACGCCCTTAATTATGCACAACTTTAAGGCTTAATATAATTTAAAAGTTATAAAAAAATTAACCCCCTCACAGTTGTCATGAAGGCCAAAATTAGCTGTATAGACCAAAACCACTTTTTGTACCAGGCTGTAAACATTTTTTTTTTCTGCTGTAAAGTTGGGCATTTTAACATGGGGGAGAGACAGTACAGATTTGACTCCCTTTTGGAGCCTGTCTCTAGTGGCCAGTCGATGAATTGCAGTTTAAGTCACTTCCGTGTTGGCTTCAAGAGAGACTGCGGGAGGTTGCCACTTGGATTTTATCAAGTGAAATTCTACACACTATAATACAATTAAGCCAAATAAATAATGAAGGTAGCTGTAAACCATAAAATTGAAATTTGTTCTGCAGACAGGGATATTTTCGTTTAAATTAAGTGCCCCTATGCTATTTTAAAAGGTTCCTAATTTTGTTTTGGAGGTCTTCCACAACAGGTTTACATAGGTTTTTATCTGATAAGAAGACATGCGCACAATGGAAACACATTTACTGAATAAATCCCTCGATGTGCAACAAAAGACTCACGTGACTTTGTCTCAACAATGGATGTTATTGGATAACTGGACTAACCAGTAGACCAATTCCATTGCACAGCCTCTCAAATGTTGGTTTGATCATTCTGAAATGTCTGAGCCAAAGTCTCATCAGAATGATTTGATTTAACTACCTTCCAGAAGTGTCTCACATGATTGCGTTTCTAAAACCATCAGGCACAAGTCATTTATAAAAGCGCTACAGTGGCTTCCCCGATTGCAAAAACGTCCATTTTTCATACTCTTCTGTGTGATGTGTAAATTTATTACAAATGTTTTATGCGACATTTCAATTTTTCACCAAGTTAAATTCACAACTATGGATGGAAACATAGCTACTGACAACAGGCAGACAGTTCAGAATTCTGGGTTCAGTTCTTTTGGGAGACAATAACTCCAACTTTAATCCTTTGATTCACAAAAAGTTATATTACACACTACATGAAAGGTAATATCCGAAAAAGCATAATAGGAGCACTTTAAATGGACATTCAGTGACAATTTTCACTTGAGTAAAGTGTGACAATTATCATGTGCCTCCCCATTTAGTTTTAATAACTTGAAGTAGAACAGCGCCACCATTTCATGTGCTTTCGTTTCAGAGTGACACACCTCCCCTCATGCCTATAGGGTGTCAGTCAGCCCTCTGTCTTTTGGGTGTCTTTTCTTCTTTCTGCAGGACTAAACCAAACATAGCATTTTAAGCAGGGTAATAAAGAGCTCTACGGTGGTCCCTGGTGCTTTACCTTGCATGTATGGCCAAAAAGAAGTAGAAATATGATTTGTCTCCCTTAGGATTTCTTTAGGGCAGGTTATGCATGTTTATTTCTCTTTGTGAAGGAAGGTGTGGAATTTCAAACAGACCGTGAAAGCATCACTGCATGACTTTCTTATGAACCAGGAAATGGTCCACTGGTGTCCTCCATCTGGACCACATCAATATTTTACTGAAAAGCACTTCACAGAGCTTTCACCTAACATATTAGCATTTATATATTCCTCTCAGGATTCAACATGTTTATAATGTTGTATAATTATGTACAAGTCAAGATCTTTGACAACAGCAAATTAAGGCTAAAGATATTGTAAGCTAAGATGGAACTAGCTGAACGCCGCCATGTCAACTATATTTACATTAAAGCAAGAACAAGCAAACTTCCCACTGCATGGAACGCTGCTAGTGTTGCAGTTTCCAAAATCTATCACTTAGAAGCACCTGGCATCTTGATGCTCCTCAGTCAAAAGTTTCCATGTGATCAAACAGCAGTGTTACAGCCGTATGTTATTCAGAGAACAGCCAGAATAAAGAGAGATGACTTTGACTGGGAAGTTTGTGTTAGAATTCAGTGCCACTGTGAGTGGAAGTCTCTGCTGTGTAGTGATAAATGAACATTCGATCTCAGGCCCACGTTCGAATTGATCAGATATGTCTTTATGCATCCAGACAGCGCACCAGCCATCTGAGCCGAAGCAGGAGGCGTTGACGGTTCTTGATTCTGTTCCCTTCATTTGCTGGAAGTCTCATACACTGTCAGAAAAAAATGTGCAAAAGTTGTTCCTTCAGCTACTCTTAAAAGTAAACCTTTGTACTTTATCTATACCCTTTAGGTTTTCCTTTTGAGGCTGTTGTATCCCTAAAGGTAACATTTTTGATGACGTTTTTCGGCGCAAGCACAAGACAACCTGTCACTCACATGAGATCACAGCAATAGCAAACCATAATCATTCAACAATCCAATCAATTCCACATGGACAAAATCAAGTCCTGTATAACTAATTGGTTTGAGTAAAGCCAACTTAAATTAAACAATTTTTTTTCTTCTTTTAATTCACAAAACTGACACATTTTAAGTAATCTGAATTGTTTCATTGTTTTGAGTTTTATGAACTTGTTTCTTTTAATTTAGACAAACTTAAATTTAACTGAAACTGGGCTGGGATTTCTATGTCCCATGCTTTGCCATGACACTCAAAAGGTGAACTCTGACTCAAAAGTCAAAGTCATAGTATACACCTATGATGGCTTGAGGGTGAGTAAATTATGGGATAATTTTCATTTTTGGGTGAACTGACCCTTTAAAGCTAGCCATGTTTCCACTACTAAATTTCTCGGGAAGATTTTTAGCATGGTAATGGATATGACAATGTTAATGTATTTGGTCTTGGCGGAATAGATCTGCTACACTGCTGCTGAATTGCTGCTGCTGTTGATTATTTCTGTTGTTGTAGATTGCTGCTGCTGATGATTATTATTATTGCTGCAGCTGGTGCAGAGCAAGTACAGGAACTTGCTACTGCCAATACATACACGACACGCTGTTGTGAGCATGTAAAACAAGCTGCTGCTGCACAAATAGCATATATCAATTATCCCATAGCAGATCTATACAGGTGGAGCTGGGGAAGGTGGAGGGTTTTAGACGAACTCTGAAAGCACTCTGCAAACTGCTATAGAGAATGGTAACCAGCCATTTAAATGTTGAGCAGCAAGCTCATTGGCTGCAGATGCAACATGGACCAATCAGCTGTGCCAAGTAGTTAACGTTTGTAATTATCATCAGCTTGCGTTAAGGACCCACCAGCCTGCGCCATCTAGAGTTTCATGACAGAACTAGGCATATATTTCAGTTGAGATTACATGATAATTTTAAATTAAATGTATGAATTATCTTACTCAAATATTTCAAGTTAAGAGCAATTAAAACGTACGAGTACAAAATAAAAATCTGTTCTGCTTTCTTAAACTTTGAATTCCTTAATTTAAAAAATTTGATGTAACTGATTACTTAAATTTTTTTGAGTTTTGCCAACTCATTTGGGATTACAGAGATTCAAAAAGGGAGGAAAAGACTTCCATTTCATGCAACTTTAAATGGTATTTTTTATCGTATTGGTATCGTATTAGCACTTTTTATAAAAGCAAAAAGTCACTGGAGACCAGGCATTACTATGATTTTACAGTGTATTAATGGGGTATTCACTTTGTGTCCTGCTTGAGAACAGACATTAATGCAAAACCTCTTGTGGCTTATTACTTTAATATGGGGTCAATAAATCAATTTGTATTTATAGCTGCTTTTCCACTGTTGGGCCAAACGGTTCTAAGAACGGTAAAGAGCGGTAGGAACGGTAAAGAACGATTACAGTTACAGTTTGAGCTTGGTTTTGCAGGGCATGAATTTTGGCCCGTAATTCAACCGTACTGGTAGAATGTGTGTAGTGATGTTGCCACTCAGGATTGGTCACTTGTCTGTTGCCTGGCTACCAGTTTCTCTGTAGCTGGCCAAACGAAGTAAACACGTTAATGACAGAAATATCTGATCATCCTCCATAAAGTGGTTGCTATTTACATCTCATGCACCTGTAAACTCGTGTTACCCAAGGCAATGACTGACATATTTGTATTACATTCCAAAGAGCTCTGTTATCAGCCCCACAGTGGAAAATGAAACCATATCGGTACCAGTTGGGCCGGATCGGGACGGAATGGAATGGTTTAGCAATGAGAACGGTTTGGCCCGATGGTGGAAAAGTGGCTTATGTGTATCCATCCCTATTTCTGATATAGAAATATTTTGACACCGGAAGACGTCACAAAAAAAAATTGTAATGTTACATTTACAATAAAAATAATAAATTAAAAAAATGTCAGCTGTGGTTGCCAGAAATTCACTGTAAAAAATAAAATGACAATGTTTCAGGTATTGTGGAATGGCATATTGCTACCTGTATATTTTACAACTTATAACTAAGTATTTCATTAGGTGATATGATATACTGTACCAATGTACAGTAAAGCAAAGCAAACCCGTCTGTATGACCTAACCATTTTGTGTCTTTCCTTAAGAATTTGCATGTTCTAATTATGCATACACATAAGTATGTTTGGAAAATGAAAGTAGGTTAGCAAGAGACCTTTACGAGCTAATTAATGGCACTGAAGTGTTAGCCATGTGTGGAATGTCATATTCCATATATCTGCCATGACTGTACAACATCATTCTGCCCCTCCCTTCAGATATTCACTTGATGCATATTCATGTGTAGTCAGGGATTCTTTCTTTGTCTGCCCATGAATATATTACCTTGACTGGGCGTGAATGGAATCACAAATATGTTGACAAAGTGGGAAACCAGCTGAGGTGTATTGTGGTATTATTGTATTATTCAGAAATGTCAAAGAATGGCAGTACATTATCAGTAAATAATTTGTTATAGTAGGTGCCTGTATGGTATTTGTTATTTAACATTAAAAAAAGAATCTTGTCACTGGTAATATTCTGATCTGTTGCTTAATGTGCAGAGACAACTTTACGTTTCCCCCAAAATGTTTATTTAAACATCTCGACCAGCAAAATTGTCTCAACCTATGGAGTGAGTTTTGGGGCGGGACTATCTGTTTGTGTGACGAATGACATACAGGGACATACGTTTTTTTCAACATGTCATTATTTTTGCGATGCCATTTAGTGACATTACAGGAACAGAAAGTACACACATTTAAATACAGTGGCTGTATATAAAAATACTGTAGCATTCTGAAGCTTTTTATTCAGATAAGCAGAATGTATTTTTTTACTTATCTGACTTAACTCAGTTCCCTTTTGAAGTGAAACTTCAACGCTGAACCATGGAGTTGACGGTATGGGGAACGCCATCAGCGTGACCGGTGTCTGAAGCATGTGTACCAAAGACGTCAATTTCATTGGTCTACAACAGTCCATGACATCACAAGCGAAGCTCCCATGAGTATAAAAGGGTGTCTGTAATACACATAGTAGTGGTAACATATACATACATACATACAATTTTGCATCAGGATTTTTGTGAAGTTTTGTTTTAAGCCAACCTTTATTCTTTTGAAAAGTTCTACCCTGTCTATTTAGGATAAAATTGTTTTTTTTTTTATTAATCTGAATTGTGAGGTTACCCCAGTCTCTGCTTCTTAGTCTTGTGGCATTTCTCTAGGCACTTTGTTCTCATTTATCATAATTAGCCTTTTGAATCTCATGCTTTAAAACGAAACAGGGCCTGAAGGAGCCTCAAAATGCTAGTTAAGAGCACTGAACCTTTGTGATGGTGAATTTAGAAAGAGTAACACGGAAAGTTGTTTAATTTCAGCAAATTGCAAGATCTGTGCATCTTCCTTCTCTCTACTGATGGAATGACTCAGGTGTCTGGATACGTTTTATTTGGAAAGTGAGAATGAGTTTGTGAGAGATCAAGGGGGCTCGAGTGAAAGGACAGGCGTGACAAAGAGTTCTCCCTGTTTTCTGCTTTGGTAATTTGTAAAAGAAAAGCACTTTTGCATTTGCCATTTGCAGCCTGACTGCCGTTCACGATACATTCTGATGACTTCTCAAAGGCACTGCTTCTACTGCCAGCATCACATTATTTCACAGGATCAGAAACAGAACAAAATAACACATCAGAGCTGAACTACACTGGGAAAGTGAAATGTGGGGAGAGAAGACTAACAACATCATTATCGCTAAACACCCTTCTTTTACCCCAGGGCCCTGTCTTAGATCCACCAGCTTGGGTGAGAGAGCGGTCCATCCATGTCATTTTTCATTTTCAAAAGATAAAGGTGTTGAGCACTTCAGTTCTTTTTCCCTTCACATCAAACACCCTTTATAAAGATTCTCATGATTAAGATCTCAGATGTAAAGGTTCTCTTGTTTCTTTGCTGCCAAATATACCTTTTTACTCAGGAAAAGATTTTAACTGAATTCATTTGAATCATCTTTTGCTATAACAAATAGACTCTATCACTCTGATTGGTTCAATGACTGAAGTCATCCTGAAGTCAGAAATTATTATTATTATTATTATTATTACTATTATTATTTTTTTTCCCAAATTGTCTGTAGTCTTTTTGTGAATCATTGGTCAGTTCACTAACTAACTAACAATATGTATTACAAAAAATAAATAGTATATACTGAAATATATGCAGTATTTCAACTCAGTATGTAAATGTGATCATAAATTAAATTGAGTTGAAAAAACAGTACATTTGAGTATATTTTATGTAAAATATTACAAAATATATTACAAAAAATATGCTGAAACATATACAGCATTTAAACACAATAGCTTATTATATTATATTAATTATATGATTATATTAATGTTATATTATAATGAAAATATATTTACTAATTTCTAATTAGTTTAGTAATTTATTTTATTAATAATTATATATTAATTTATGACATTATTATTTCAGTAATAATTCTATTGAAGAACATGCTTTTTCTGTATGAATCACAATATTGATCTTGCAGTGATTCATACTTCTATCCAATTAATATTTATTATCCATCAAAAAAACAGAAGAAAATTTGTGTAAACACTTGCATTGTCTGATCCATTTAAAGTAATGTATCTTGGGAGCCGCAGTGTTCATTTGAACTGCTGAATGTGTCACATGGCATGTGGAGACTGTACTCTTCCATTATTCCACTTTTTTTCTCTTTTCAGTCTTTTTGAGCGCAGCCATGGGGATAATGGGCTCAGAAGTGACATGTTAAGCATATGTGGTGTATGGAAACAGAGGACTGGATTTTCTTGACAAGCTCAGCATGAGTGCAGCTGCACACTAAAGCTTCACCCAGCCGGTGAAAAAAAAAAAAGAACTTTGAGGAAAAGCCCTGTGGAAAATTGGTAATGCGGATGGCATGTTTGGTCTGCATCAGGCCCTTTTGCTTTGAAATGTTCAGAGCTTTAAATCGGCTTGATAACCGGATTTTTAGAGCTTTCAATCGGCTTGATAACCGGATTTTACCTTTACTACAGGAAGTACTAGTAGAGTCATTAAACATACATGATTAAAACAGCAAAAGTAAATGCATAAAATAAATTATTTATATGTTTCCCAACTCTTCCTGGAGACATACCAACAGTAAATATTTTGGATGTTTTACATGGTTAAACAAGGTAGGCCCCACATGTATTTACCCATTCTGGAACCATTTACTGATTACCTTGTGCACATCTAACCTATTTGTTAAACCCAACTGGGCCCAATTTGTGTTGCCCATTTTGAGCCCGTGCACTCATTTCCCATTAGTGACCCAACTTGTACCTATGGGTTTGCCTATGTGGGAACTACATGGTTGACCCAGATAAAATGCCCATTTTGGGCCCATGCCCACTTGGTACCCATGTAGCCCAAGAATAACCCATGTGGGACCCACATACATATGTTGGCTGGGTCCCTTACTTGACCCATTCATTTCAGGTCTTGAAGTCTCTTCTAACGAGCTGATGAGTTGAATCAGATGATGCCTGTGGCACACAACATTATGCCATTCACCTTTAACTAAGTTACGTTAAATAAATTTTAAAAGCAAATGATAACTTCTAATGAGGCATCAGATGTGCTTGTCCTAGAGGTACGACAGCAGAGGCTGCATTTGATCCCACTCAAATCACTGTATTAGCATGCTTGTCTATTAATCTATAGCTCCTGCATTTAACTGAATGCTAATGAATATTTTAGAGCGCTGGGAATTTCAAAGATCACTTTTTATGCAATCCAGATACTTGCGGCAACAGTTTCACCCTAGAAAAGGATCAGAGGTCTGTGTTGTAGGTCAATCAAACTTTGGAAGGGCACTATGTGAGTGAGAGAACCAAACATGAACAGTTTATTAGGGGCCAAGCACCAAAGGTGCGTAGGCACCTATTGTAATGGTTGGCGTTCTTATTATTCTTCTTCTTCCGTTTTTCTTCTTCTTCCGCTGTTGAGTCTATGGCAGGCCATAGAACCATATGGTAAAAAGTCTAACTCAGTCCCTCTAGCGCCACCACCTGTCCAAAGTTTGACTTACGTTTGTGCTAATAACTTTTCGAACTTCTCCTAGGCCGATGCTCCAATTTTCACGACAAATTTAAACAGATAATCTTCAGACCATGCCAACAAAAAGATATAGAATTCAAGTTGATTTGTCAATCCGTTCTTGAAAAACGTGCGAAACAAATTCGACGAAGTGCCTGCCAAAATGAACGTGAAGCTATATCTCCACAACGCTTTAGCATATTTTGACCAAACCTGGTGTGTGTTATGACAACCATGACCTGAGGCTACCTGCAGCGTTTTGGCACGGTGCCACCTAGTGGTCAGGAGATATGAAAAATTTACATTTTTGCTTATAACTTCTGAAGGCTTTGGCCAAAAATCACAAAACTGGTCTCTTTAGATTCGGTGCATCATGCCGAGTCATATCGGCCATTTTGGACGTTTTATCAAAAAATGCTATATTTTATTAACGCATTGGCGTATCGTTACGAAACTCGGTATGTGTCTTCGGCACCATGCCCTGACAGTACTCAGAAAGTTTAGAGGCAGAAAAAGTTATAATGAAATTTCCAAAAATGCTAATAACCTTTGATTACATTTGCCTATTGTAATGAAACTGGTTTTATTAGATTCCGTTTTTGTACAGCGCAGCAACAAAGTTGAGGCATGATGCCAAAATGACTCTTGAGGCTGTATCTCTCCAATGCTTTGGCATAATGACACCAAACTTTGCATGTGTCATTGTCACCTCACTCTGACCACATCACATACATTTGGTCACAGTGCTACCTATTGGTAAAAAGTGATAAACCATTAAATCTTTACCAGTGACTGTATTCATGATTTCTTCAGGCATTTTGCCTAAAATCATCTTAATATACATTTAATTGCTCATTATTGAACGAGGTCTGATGCTGCCAGCCATGTTGGCATGACTTAATGTGACTTCTTTGTGCTTGGCCCCATAATGGCTGCTTGCAGCTATATTAAGCCTTGTGTTTCTCATCTCTTGATGTGGAAGTGGATCTAAGAGGAACTTCTCGGTTATGTATGTAACCCTCGTTCCCTGAAGGAAGGGAACGGAGATGTTACGTCAGTTACTGATGGAATGGAGGTTTCGCTTAGAAGCCAATCGCCTTCGAGATCTACAAAATGAACCAATGGCATGAGAATGCCATGGGTCTGCGGAATTTGCATAACGCAACTCCGCCCCACCTCGTGGGTATATAAGGAGCTGTGCGGCAATCTCGCATTATGTTTACCTGCTGAGGAGCCGAGGCTGAGTGCTCCGGCCGTACCAGAGGTACAGCGGTTGTGGCATGGGGACGTAACGTCTCCGTTCCCTTTCTTCAGGGAACGAGGGTTACATATGTAACCGAGACGTTCCCTTTCAATCAGTACACTACGAGTTACGTCAGTTACTGACGGAATGGGGGTTCCCAATTCAATCTCGCCACAACGGCTGTCTTCCAGCGTCCTGCGCTGACCTGAGCTCCCTGCCGTGAGTCTTTAGCACGAACGAGGGGCTAGGCTCAACACCAATACCAAGGTACACTGGGAAGCATATCCCACGTGGAGAAATGCAACACAATGCCTGCCCGAAGGGAGGACTTAGGAATACACATATGACCCACGTATGGGCTGCATATGGAGCACTCTGGGGTATCCAGCTGCAGGTGGAATGTTTCAACCCCAGGAGTGGCAAGGTGTCTTGCCAAGGGAAGACACGTGCTCGGAGAGACTTACCGTGGAAATACACATGTGGGGGTTGCCCAACGGGGGAACCATGCACATGAAGGCACCTAGCCTAACACGAGGGCTGACCAACCGGGCATGAACTCAGGTGTCGGCATCAACAGTGCTGGAGGAACTCAGGGCTTACTGAGAAACTCACCTGAGTGAAAATGCGCACGCATCCAGTCCGTGGAGTGGAATGGCGCAGCAAGCAATGACACCTGAGCCTGTCCAGTTACTGGCTACTTCGAGCGAGTACACGAGAGGAAACTGGCTCTACACAGAGATTATAAAATCTCGCAAAAGTGTTGGGTGTCACCCAGCCTGCATCTCTACAAATGTCTGTTAGCGAGGCACCATGCGCTAAAGCCCAAAAGGAGGCTACACTCCTAGTGGAGTGTGCCCTAACCCCTAGGGGGCATGGCAGGCCCTGAACCTGATATGCCAGGACAATGGTGTCCACTATCCAGTGAGACAACCTCTGCTTGGAGAGAGCCTTCCCTTTCTGCTGCCCTCCGTAACAGACAAAGAGCTGGTCTGAGGTCCTGAAACACTGCATCCGGTCTACGTAAGCGCGAAGAGTGCGTACTGGACAGAGCAGTGCCAAGGATGGGTCTGCCTCCTCCAGGGACAGCGCTTGCAGGTTCACCACCTGATCTCTGAAAGGAGTGGTGGGAACCTTGGGGACGTATCCAGGCCGGGGTCTCAAGATCATGTGAGAGTTAGCCAGCCCGAATTCCAGGCACGCTTCGTCAACCGAAAATGCCTGCAGGTCCCCTACCCTCTTGATGGAAGCCCAGGCAATCAAGAACGCCACTTTCATCTAAAGGAACTTTAACTCAATGGACTGCAAGGGCTCAAAGGGAGCTCTCTGCAGGGCAGATAAAACCACTGCGAGGTCCCAAGAGGGCATCTGTAAAGGGCGAGGTGGATTTATCTGACCTGCTGACCAGGTCGTGCTGTCCTACCGTTTTAGAGTCCACCAGGTCGTGGTGAGCCGATATTGTGGCCACATAAACCTTCAGGGTGGAGGGAGACAGCCTTTGCTCCAACCCTTCTTGGAGAAAGGAGAGCACGGACCCGATCAGGAATTTCCTGGGGTCTTCTTGGCAAGAAGAGCACCAGGTGACGAAGAGGTTCCACTTCAACGCATAGGCCTGTCTCGTGGACAAGGCCCTAGCGGAAGTGATGGTAGCCACCACCTGTGGTGGTAGGGTACTCAAACCTGCCGCGTCTCGTCCAGGGCCCACACGTGTAGGTTCCATAGATTGGGACGTGGGTGCCAGAGGGTGCCCCGTCTCTGAGAAAAGAGGTCCTTCCTCAGAGGGATTGACCAGGGAGGGGCTGTCGCAAGGAGTACGAGTTCGGAGAACCAGGTCCGGCCGTGCCAATATGGGGCGACCAAAAGGACCTGCTCCTTGTCCTCCCTGATCTTGCACAGATCTACCTGTGCGTCGCCTAACTGTTCCCAAATCAGCTGAACCGTCTGGGGATGGAGTCTCCATTCCCCCGGAAGTGGCTGAAACCGTGAGAGCTCGTCAGCTGCATGATTCAGGTCTCCCGGGATGTGAACGGCACGAAGCGACCTCAGATGCTTCTGACTCCATAGGAGGAGATGGCGGGCGAGTTGCGACATCTGGCTGGAGCGTAGACCACCTTGTCGGTTGATGTTCGCTACTGTCGCCGTGTTGTCTGAACAGACCAGTACGTGTTTGTCCTTCAGCAGGGCTCGAAAGCGGTGCAGGGCTAGACGTATGGCCAGCAACTCGAGGCAACTGACATGCCATAGGCGCTGGGGTCCTTTCCAGGAGCCCGCGCCAGCATGTCCATTGCACATGGCACCCCATTGCACCCCATTGCACATGGCACCCCAGCACGCAGCTCTTGCATAAGAGCGGGGTCAGCATTGCCCTCGTGCATGTTTCTGAGTACCTTCGCCTAATGGACTTGAAGAATAGCCATAGCATGCAAAGCGGACGTGGCCTGGCCCGCAGCTCTATAGGTCTTCGCCACCAGAGTAGACGTAAACCTACAGGCTTTGGACGGGTGCTTTGGGTCACCACGCCATGTCGAAGCGCTCTGCGGACACAGTTGCATCAAAACAGAACGCTCAACAGGGGGAACCCCAGTGTACCCTTTCACCGCGCCGCCGTCGAGAGCAGTGAAGGCGGAAGAGTTTGCCGAGTGATCGCGAATAGTCAATGGAGACTTCCACAATTTCGACACCTCCTCATGCACTTCCGGGAAGAAGGGCACTGGGGGCTGATGGGCACTTTCAGCACGGGCCGCCCCCTGATACCAATCATCCAGCCTTGAGCGCTTGGGACATGGCGGTGGGTTCCACTCAAGCCCGATGCTCTCAGCTGCCCGGGCAAGCATGGCTGTGAGCTCCGGATCAGACTCGGGCAATGCTGGGACTCCCGAGGGAGGCAGCACAGCCGAATCTTCATCTCCGGAGGAATCCAGCCCACCCTGTGATGCGGCGATCGACATAGTGTCATCCGCCAGCGCCCCGAATGAGACGCTGGGCCCAGGACGGGAAACACCAGTGCCTTCATCCGGCAACACCACGGGTTGCAGTGTGCTAGAGGGGGGTGTGGCCCGAGGCATGTTCGTCGGGTTGGCCCACACCGTCACCCTCAGATCACCCTGACCACCAGGCAAAGTACCGCCTCTCGTGGAGGAGATAGATTGGGGTGTGGTATAGGGGACCCTCCCTTCTAGACGGAGATCATGGAGTCTCGATCGCAACACTGCGATGGTCATGTTCCCGCAGTGGGAACTGAATGCGCGTCCATGAATGCGCGCTCGCCGTGCACGAGGCCCAAGCACACCAAACAGCGATCATGCCCGTCAGACGGACTAACCAGCCGACCGCACCCAGAAACACACGGGCGAGACATCTTGAAAAAGACGTGCCACGTGTAGCTCTTTTAGAGGGGAGTTTTTCTCTGCAGAAATGACGACGCGCACAGGGAGAACACACACGCTGTGCTAGATCACTGCACAGATCAGACAGGAATGCGGAACTCGCTGGAACGCGCCGTAACACCGACACTCTGGAGAGACGCTCGTCTTGAAGAGTGGAAAGCTCAGGAAGGCAAGTGAACACTCGGCTCCGAAGCAGAAACATAATGCGAGATTGCCGCGCAGCTCCTTATATACCCACGAGGTGGGGCGGAGCTGCGCTATGCAAATTCCGCAGACCCATGGCATTCTCATGCCATTGGCTCGTTTTGTAGATCTCGAAGGCGATTGGCTTCTAAGCAAAACCCCCATTCCGTCAGTAACTGACGTAACCCGTAGTGTACTGACTGAAAGGGAACTTAAGTTTACTCTGAAATGGTAGATGTGATTTTTTTCTCCTTAAAAGTTAGGACACACCGTTTAGAATTTTGGGGTCAGTAAGATAGAAACGAATACCTTTATTCAGCAAGGATGCATTGTTTAAAAAGTGACAGGAAAGACATTTATAATGCTACAGAAGATTTTCATTTCAAATAAATTCTATTCATCGAAGAATCCTAAAAGACATTAGTATAAAATAGCAACGCTGTTTTCAACATTTATAAGAATACAGAAGACTTTCCAGGCTCTTTTATATCATGATTGTTCACCTTGTGCCAACATTGTCCTCTTCTTTTATGCAGTCAACATTCCAGGCCTGCATGACTTTTAGTTGAGCTACACACAATTCAGACGCCTACCCATAATCCTCTGCTCAGCTATGCTATGCTAATCAGCTCATCTTTATGTAACTTGTGCCCCTCATATGAGACTCTTATGTGAATAGCACTTAAGATGCTGAAGTACGAATCTACCGATAAAAACGTTATGTAATTTTGTACATCATAAAATTTAACATAATTTTTACTCACCAATGAAAGAAATAGAACAGAAAGCAAACAGGGTTTATTTTATGAAAAGACTTCTGGTTTTCACACTTTTTTACCTGTGTAAATGGTGTGAAGGTCATTTTAGATCCATAAGCATGATAAACCATACTTGGTTTTTCTTTTGTGTTGCAGAAATATGATCTGCTTTTGCATAGCACACAGCTGGAGCCTGTCAGCGCTCCCATATTTTGGCATTAAAATCAGATTTACAACAAAGACAGGTCATTATACTGTTGTTGAGGGAGAAGTACTTAGTTTTGATATGGAGTTTAACTGTTAGCATGGTGCCATTGTTGACTGGTTATCGATTAGGGATTGTTAACACTCATTCATTTGGGCTAATCAGACATTTAAAGTCAGTTGCTCTGTGTAATGATTGACTAGGGCATAGAGAACCATCATAAAAGGTCTCTGTTTATTCCTCATTGAATGTCAGATCCTCATTAAAGTGGAATATTATTCTTGCAGACTGTTTTTTACACACAAGCTCCTAATGTAAAGTTCAGCACTCATGGGGACAAAAAGGAAACCACTCTCATTTTCAATCAGGGGTGTCTGTGGTTGTCGACCAAGTGTCTCGCTTGTTGTAATGGCTGTGTAAATTGATCTAATTAATTGTTTTGTTTTGTCTAGTGCAGTGAGTGAGAGTGACTGAATTTGGTTTTCACTGTCATTAAAATGTCCGATTTTGCACAGAAATGGCTTGTTGATTGTTTGGTTATTGTTTTCCTCTTTTGTTTAATGTAAGCTAGTTTGCCAGGTAAATATTGGTTCTGATGGTGCTTGTCGTTCCTGCAAAAAGACATTTAATGAGAGCAGGTAATGAGTGGATCACAAAATGAAAATTATGCAAAGTTTGTCTGAACAGCTTGTTTACATAGCCTACTTTGTTTGCCTCTTCTTGACAAATTTGTTGACATAACCTCAGTAAACTCATACATGTGCACCAACTCATATTTATTATGTTCTGTTGATGGGACCTGTGTGCAATATACAAACCCGATTCCAAAAAAGTTGGGACACTGTACAAATTGTGAATAAAAAAGGAATGCAATAATTTACAAATCTCATAAACTTATATTTTATTCACAATAGAATATAGATAACATATCAAATGTTGAAAGTGAGACATTTTGAAATGTCATGCCAAATATTGGCTCATTTTGGATTTCATGAGAGCTACACATTCCAAAAAAGTTGGGGCAGGTAGCAATAAGAGGCCGGAAAAGTTAAATGTACATATAAGGAACAGCTGGAGGACCAATTTGCAACTTATTAGGTCAATTGGCAACATGATTGGGTATAAAAAGAGCCTCTCAGAGTGGCAGTGTCTCTCAGAAGTCAAGATGGGCAGAGGATCACCAATTCCCCCAATGCTGCGGCGAAAAATAGTGGAGCAATATCAGAAAGGAGTTTCTCAGAGAAAAATTGCAAAGAGTTTGAAGTTATCATCATCTACAGTGCATAATATCATCCAAAGATTCAGAGAATCTGGAACAATCTCTGTGCGTAAGGGTCAAGGCCGGAAAACCATACTGGATGCCCGTGATCTTCGGGCCCTTAGACGGCACTGCATCACATACAGGAATGCTACTGTAATGGAAATCACAACATGGGCTCAGGAACACTTCCAGAAAACATTGTCGTGAACACAATCCACCGTGCCATTCGCCGTTGCCGTCTAAAACTCTATAGGTCAAAAAAGAAGCCATGTCTAAACATGATCCAGAAGCGCAGGCGTTTTCTCTGGGCCAAGGCTCATTTAAAATGGACTGTGGCAAAGTGGAAAACTGTTCTGTGGTCAGACGAATCAAAATTTGAAGTTCTTTTTGGAAAACTGGGACGCCATGTCATCCGGACTAAAGAGGACAAGGACAACCCAAGTTGTTATCAGCGCTCAGTTCAGAAGCCTGCATCTCTGATGGTATGGGGTTGCATGAGTGCGTGTGGCATGGGCAGCTTACACATCTGGAAAGGCACCATCAATGCTGAAAGGTATATCCAAGTTCTAGAACAACATATGCTCCCATCCAGACGTCGTCTCTTTCAGGGAAGACCTTGCATTTTCCAACATGACAATGCCAGACCACATACTGCATCAATTACAACATCATGGCTGCGTAGAAGAAGGATCCGGGTACTGAAATGGCCAGCCTGCAGTCCAGATCTTTCACCCATAGAAAACATTTGGCGCATCATAAAGAGGAAGATGCGACAAAGAAGACCTAAGACAGTTGAGCAACTAGAAGCCTGTATTAGACAAGAATGGGACAACATTCCTATTCCTAAACTTGAGCAACTTGTCTCCTCAGTCCCCAGACGTTTGCAGACTGTTATAAAAAGAAGAGGGGATGCCACACAGTGGTAAACATGGCCTTGTCCCAACTTTTTTGAGATGTGTTGATGCCATGAAATTTAAAATCAACTTATTTTTCCCTTAAAATGATACATTTTCTCAGTTTAAACATTTGATATGTCATCTATGTTGTATTCTGAATAAAATATTGAAATTTGAAACTTCCACATCATTGCATTCTGTTTTTATTCACAATTTGTACAGTGTCCCAACTTTTTTGGAATCGGGTTTGTATTTGAAATTGTGCTAATCATGACCCCATCAAGAAGTAAGTCATATGTTTTTCATGCTTTTAAGTTAGGGAGAGGGAAAGGTATACTTCTTATTTTCTATATTTCTTTTTTTTTTGGAAGACAAAATATGCACATTTAAATAGTACAAAATAAGTTAAACTTTTATGTATTTTATGTATATATTGGAGAATGGTGGACATTTCCAGCATATGAAAAATAAAATAAACAAACAAACAAATACATATCCTTATATGATTTGTATATCCTTTTAATTTTTTAAAAAATGTTGATGTTTCTAAAAAAGGCCTTTGCCATTTGTTTACTACCAGGATGCTCTTTTGAAGCAGTAAGAAGTAAGAGGAAGGGAATAAACTGAAGGGACAGATAGTGGTAGGTTTGAGACCTTTTTGGCTAATCTGCTTTGATTTTGTAGTTTAGATCTGGCTGATACACCATTTACAGGCCAATATAAGTCACACTCAGAGATGCACCTGGCCTCACAGCTTTGCCTTAATAGAATTAAAATTTCAATTTCCTGAGTAGAGATCAGGGCAGAGAGGGAAAGAGCTCACATGCCAGCACATGGCGGTGGAGAAAATCCCATTTCCTGCCTCTCTTCTCCCATTTCCCTGAATCTTTGGCCCCCACTGTGACACATTAACACACAGCAAGATTTGTTGAAAGGAATCTATGTGACCAGATTGGATTTCCTTCTTGGCGCAGGCTGGGATCTGATCAGAGTTGACTTTAATCTGGGTTTAGGGTTGAGCGCATTGATTCTGCACAGAATATACAGCAATACATTATGACTGGCTCCAAGGCCTGTTACCAGATGCCTGAACCTGACATCTTCACAATTTAAAAAAAAAAAAAAAATTCTATGGAAAGCTGTATTATTTCCATGCATTACTGGATTATAAAATGTGTTAGATACGGTTGCATATAGCACGTTTCAGGTCTCAACACCATTTAAAAAATAACAAATTTGTCATGGAGTGGTTCACACAGTGGATTTTTCATGTGTGCATCTATTCAGCAGGCACAAAGTGAAAAGAGAAAATTATTGTTATAGTCTTCAAATAAAAAGGACATACAATTAAATAATGAACACTTCTTTAGAATAGCAGTTCTATACAGTTCTAAACAAATAGAAATAGGAATCTCGATAGAGAGGCCAATCTACTTCAAGTGTAACTAAAATGAGCCAATGCACATTGGCATGCAATGATTGCACCAGCTGCCTTGCAGCGAGGGTATATCATGAGCAGCAGGTGCATTGCATCAGGTGGTCCAGCTGATCTGGAGACATTTCGGAGTGGCTCAGGTAGACCTGTTTGCCTCTCCAGAAACGTCTCACTGCCAGTTGTTTTATTCTTTGACCGAAGGAACACGGCACGGATGCACTGGCACACAGCTGGCACACAGCTGGCCCCGGG
The DNA here is from genome assembly GCA_039654105.1 of Coreius guichenoti. NCBI lineage: Eukaryota > Metazoa > Chordata > Actinopteri > Cypriniformes > Gobionidae > Coreius > Coreius guichenoti. The sequence goes on along the minus strand of CM077177.1, from coordinate 15,091,170 downwards.
GCCTTTGCAAATATGTGTTTTCTCTAGTGAGCCTACTTACACAGACCCTGTGCAAAGTCAGGGAGGACGAGGAGCAGGTCTTGCTAGTTGCGCCCATATTGGCCCAACCGGACCTGGTTCCCAGAACTGATGCTCCTCACGACAGGCCCTCCCTGGCAGATTCCTCTGAGGAAGGATCTACTTTCTCAGAGGCGGGGCACCCTGTGTCACCCACGTCCAGACCTCTGGAAACTCCATGTCTGGTCCCTGGACGGGATGCGTAGGTTCTAGGTGACTTACCCTAAGAGGTAGTTAACACCATCACTTTGGCGTGAGCACCGTCTACAAGATGAAGTGGAACCTGTTTGTCGAGTGGTGTTCTTCTCGCCAAGAAGACTCCCGAAGATGTTAAATCCTCCTCGTCCTCCCTCCATACCCTCTTGGGACTTGCTCTGGTGCTTAGAGCACTCCAGAATGCCCCATTTGAGCCTTTGAGAACTGGATAGTGGATGCCATCACCTTTGCTTATCAAGCACAAGGTGTGCCTTGCCCGCTCAGGTTGCGAGCTCACTCTACCAGAAGTGTGGCATCCTCCTGGGTGTTGGCACGGGGGGCCTCGCTGACAGATATCTGTAGAGCTGTGGGCTGGGCAATACGTTCGCTAAATTCTATAGCCTTCGTGTAGAGCCAGTTTCCTCCTGTGTTCTCACCTCAAACGGGTAGAAACACAGAGAGGCCCAGCTTAATGTCATCTTGCTTCGCTCTGAACTGTTGCACTTATATTCTCCAGAGTGAAAAAAACTGTCGAGTCCTCCATCACCCTCAGCAGCCAGACGTGGCGGAGCATCTGGCGCCAGGCCTAATTCCGTTGTATCCATGAGAACCAGTGTTAGGCTGGGTGCCACATGTGTGACCCCGAGGGGATCCCATATGTGTATTCCTCCACGGTAGCTCCTAAACGGAAGCCTGTGTCTTTCCCTTGGGAGAGCCCCCTTTTCTGATAAGGTTGGAGCCACCCCTGAAACTCCAAATGTAGTCCGGCCCTTTGGGATTAGCCAGATGTACTCCACATAACTCCTTCGGGGTAGAATGTGGCTTCCACAATGTTCCTTTTCCAGTAGGAAAGGCATTCTTTCCCAGTGTTATCCAATAGTCTCACTGAATGGGTCATGCGGAACAGCAGTGATTGGCAATCTCTGTGTTTAGCCCTGTCTCATCAGGCAAGAGAGATCAGGAAGCTTACACAGGGCACTGGATGGGGCAGCAGCTCTGCTATTTTGGTAGGGATTCCTATTTGTCTGTCATCGACGTGGCGTCTCTGTTCCCTCCTTCAGGGAAAGTCTCGGTTACATATGTAACCCTCGTTCCCTGAAGGAGGGAACGGAGATGCCACGTCCCATCGCCACAACTGCTGGACCCCGGCTTGACTCTTCAGCGAAAACCTAAAGATGCAACGCAATCATTGCATACCAATGTGCATTGGCTCGTTTTAGTTACACTCGAAGTAGATTGGCCTCTCTAGCGAGATTCCTATTCATCGGTCATCGACGTGGCGTCTCCGTTCCCTCCTTCAGGGAATGAGGGTTATATACGTAACGAGACGTTTGCCATAACAATAATAAATGAAATGTTAAAATATAGTTGGTTACACTTTATTTTAATGGTACACTTTAGACATTCTACTAACTATAAGTAACTTTGCAACTGAATGTCTAAAGTGGACCATCAAAAAAAGTGTTACCATATTCAAATAAAAGAAAAGTTATTTTAAAATGTAATATTTCACAACATTACTATATTTTTGATCAGTTAAAAACAGCCTTGTTGAACATAAAAGACTTCTTTTCAAAAATGTTCCATAGCCCAAACTTTTGAATGGTAGTGTTCTTTGGCTATAAAATGAATGTCAATGGAGTCTAATGTTGTTTTGGACCCCATTGACTTTCAGTGTATAGGGAAAAACATTCTTCAGAATATTCTTTTTTGTTGTTGTTCCACAGAAGAAAGTAAGTCATGCAACCCCTGCTGTAGACTTTATTGAATTCACCTCAGTGTGTCTGTATACTGTATATATAATGGCACACAGTATATGAGATCTCTATAGAGTTGTACCGCAGAGATGCAGGAATAGAGGTATACTTGTATAAGGGAAAGGCCATGTCTGGATTAATGGTCAGCTCAGCAAACACTCAGTAACCCAGAGAGTACCGCTGCAGCAATCAGGCGCAAGGTCCAGCAGACAGGTGAGATCACAGTGCCTCCATTTGTCCAGGCTCATGAGGTTAATGGCATTCTGGCTGAGACATCCTTACTTCTCTGGCTCTCTGACCTCTGAGGTGGAGGGAGGTCATCTGTGAGACAAACACATGCTGGTGAGGGATGACAACAGTCAAGGCTTGCCCAAGCAGAGGAAATTTTGAGGTGCCAGTTAAACGGTTGCATTTTCTGCTTTGATTTCATTTGTGCTTGTGGGCGCAATACAAAGCAGAGTTTAGTTGTTTATGGTTACAAAGCAATGTCACCACTTTTATATGAATTTTTTTTTTTTTTTTTTTCAGTTTATGGACTTTGAACAGTATAGTTTATAACTGAATCAAATGTTGCTCATCAAATCAAATTTTGGAGTCATAATTATCTTTTATGTTATTCTGAGTTGTTTTTAACTCAAATTGTACATAATGTGAAACAGCTGTTTTTGCAGACTAATTTATTTAAAGTAGTTAATAGCATAAGGGACGTCGGAATACGTTAGCTTCACTTCCTGTCACCTGAGATACCTTCATAGATGTATCCTTCATAGATGTATCCTTCACTGCCTATGATATCCCACAATCCTGTGCATTCTGTGACAGCTAAAAAATAAAGATGGCGTCTGAAAGTTGCGGTTAGTGGTCAGTTTGTGTGTAAATGTACGTTTTTGACCAACCTTTTCCAAATGTTATTTTTAGCGAAAAATTACTATGGTAGTATTTAAATATTCACTTAGTTCTCCACAGAGCTTGCTTTATTTTGTTGTAGATCGTTAAACTGTTACTCTGCTTCAGAAGCCTGTCCAAAATCAGTTTTGTGAGGTACCTTAGTGCGCAAACGCTGCCTGCAAAGTCATTGCGTGGTAAGGCAGCGAGGCAAAAAGGCAGCTGTAACTGTGTCACAAGGGGCTGTAGTGAAGCACACTACGAAAGGTGTAAGAAACAAAAACTTTAATAAATCCACAACAGAACTCTCAGGAGATCACGGGAGATAAAATAAACACCACCAAATCAACATTGACAAGACAGAAAAAAGAACCAAGGAAATACACAGGGAGACATAATGATTGACAGGTGAATATAATTGGTAACTAAGGGAACTAACTAGGGATTAATCAAGACTAAACTAAACTGGAGACAGTGACTAACACATGGAAACCAAAAGGCAACTTAACTAAGTAATTTATACTGTTGTGATATGATTTTGGTCATACTACTTGGCCTTGATGTAATCCTGTGATCTTCTGTTTTAATATAACTGACATATCAAATGAACCAGCTTTTATATTCAGTTTGATAATTTAACAATGAATAATTCATAATCATGTTAAATGTATTTGAATTGATTCTCAAAGCATCATATCACAGTGTAATGTTTATTGACTCTGTGAAGGTGATCAATGGTTATTGTACATCTGAATCAGCTGTTCAGAATGGATTGGTTAGGGGAGAGGTGGTAAACAAGATTAGAGAAGTGAGAAAGAGATGCCTAGAATATATGCCAGACTCTGCAGGCAAACAGTCCCACCTGGATCTCCATCCAGACTGGGACAGAACTGATGCTTTTTAACCAGTGCCAGTCTCACTCTGGCAGCTGCAATCTCATGAAACCAGGAGACAGAGAAAAGTTGGCTGGGTGGCATCAGGAACAGAAAGAAGCAGAGACAAAGAAGGCATAAAGTCATGGTCATGGAGAAGAAAAAATAGGCAATTTACCTACATAGACCTGGATGTGCTGAAAGAACTTAATACTTTTTTTAAGCGAGGATGCATTCAATTGATCAGTGACAGTAAATACATTTGGTCAGGGATGACAACAGTCAAGGCTTGGCCAAGCAGTGGAAATCAATCAATCAATCAATCCATCCATCCATCCATCCATCCATCCATCCATCCATCCATCCATCCATCCATCCATCCATCCATCCATCCATCCATCCATCCATCCATCCATCCATCCATCCATCCATCCATCCATCCATCCATCCATCCATCCATCCTTTATTGGATATTCTTTTACAGAAGAAATATTCTGTCTTAACTTCCACCCTCTCCAGTCACATTTTAGTGACATAATTTCCTGTTCAGCAGCCCCATTGAATGCTGTAACAAAAATACTTACGTGTATTGGATATCATCACAGAATTATTGTTAGTTATAGCCTTAATAATGACTCAAAATGTTCTCAAAAACCATGCACTGTGTGTGTATTAAATTAATATTTGTTGAGCTAATAAGCAAGAGAACTCGCTAGCAATATGCTCGACAGCATTGTTCATGTTTCTTCACGACATGCTATAGATGTAGGGGACCAGGCAGTCTCATTGGGATGCTGGCGAAGCTCTTGTGTTGCACTGCAGTTTGCTATGTGGCAATTGGCCTTTAATGGTTGCTTTGACCTGTATCTTTATTTTACAGGGCTGAGAAGGTTATCAGCTATCTGGAGGGGCATCGAATGGAGCGCAAAGAAGGGCTCTGGCGGTCGATGTAAGAGTGATTTTGGCCACTTATAACTGAGAGTGAAGTACATTCATACAGACAAACACACAGATGTGGATTTCTTTTTTCCCCGTTCTGAATATAATATATGCTGCGTTCAAAAGTTTTGGGTCAGTAAGACATAAAAAAAAAAAAAAAAAAAAAAAAAAAAAAAAGAAAAAAAAAAAAAAATGATTAAAAAAAATAATTAAATCAGCATATTACAATAATTGAATGAAACAGCTGTTTTTGCAGACTAATTTGTTATTAACCTTATCGTTTATTTGCTTCCATCAAGTTCCAAATAATCAAATGAAATCACCTTTCTTTTAAGTAGTTAATAGCAATTGGATTATCAAAAATATGAGTTACATGATATGTTTGTTCATTCATTTATTACTTACTTGCTTACTTTTAATTACTTGCATCCTCAAATCTAGGTTTTAAAGGGGTCCTATAATGCCTTTTTACATTTTCAACTTGTTTCAACTTTCAATGTTTTCTTAAAGTATGATGCTGTTTGAGCATGAAAAAGGTCTGCAAAGTTACAAAGCACAAAGTCCACTCCAAAAGGATTTATTTTCTATATCAGTAAGCACTGTTTCTGAACTCCCTGAAACGCCTCAAGGAACTTAAACATCACAATATCCCTCATTTAAATAATTCCTGCTAAAAAAATGGGCGAGGCTTGGTTGAGTTGCGTTAGTGGTTGCGTAAAAATGCTGACTTCGCTGGATGCATTCCAACGTATGAAGGCATAAGGGACGTCGGAATACAATGTTGGCTTCACTTCCTGTATCCTGAGATACCTTCATAGATGTATCCTTCACTGCCTATGAAATCCCACAATCCTGTGCATTCCGTGACAGTTAAGCTAAAAATAAAGATGGCGTCTGAAAGTTGCGTTTGGTGGTCAGTTTGTGTGTAAATGTACGTTTTTGACCAACATTTTCCTCTTTTGATGTTATTTTCAGTAATTCAGTAATTAATTACTACTGTTGTAGTAATTAATTATTCACTTAGTACTCCCCAAAGCTTGCTTTATTTTGTTGTAGATCATTAAACTGTTTCTCTGCTTCAGAAGCCTGTCCAAAAGTTTTGTGAGGTACCTTAGTGCGCAAACACTTCCTGCAAAGTCATTTGACATGAGGATCATGTGACACTGAAGACTGGAGTAATGGCTCCTGAAGATTTAACTTTGTCATCAGGAATAAATTACATTTTAAACCATATTAAAATAAAAAAAACAGTTGATTTAAATTGTAACAATGTTTTATAATGTTACTATTTTTACTGTATTTTGATGAAATAAATGCAGATTTGGTGAGTAAAAAAAACTTTCAAAAACATAAAAAAAAAATCTTACCAACCCACTTTTGAATGGTAGTGTATATAAACCTTTGCTTTTTTATTTCTTTAAAATAAATCCCACTTTGTTTGATATATATGTTTTATGATATGTGAAAATATATTATATTTTTACATACCATATTTGCATCTTAAATGTCCAAATATGTTTTGGGGCCATTGTATTACCTTGTTACTGTGGGTTCTGCAATTGTTATATCAAACCTGTTTATCTCACCACGGGTTGTGCTTCCTGAACTTTCTTTTTGGGTGTAGAGGGAAAAAAGAGAGGGATTTGGGGAGGAAAGAAGATGAGCCCAGTATGTGGCCTGGAGTAATGGTATAATATGTTTTATTGTACAGGCCCTGTCAAGGTCCACTCGATATGTCAACGAGATAAAACTATGCCAGGTAGGAAGCAGAGTCTGCAGTGGGCAGATAAAAGGCACTCGTGAGGTATTTCATCAGAGACTACTCGTGTCCCATTAGCTGATTTGAGTGTCGCCCCTCCCTTCCTTCTCCTTGGACCTCAGGAGTTCAATCCCCCCCACACAAGCCAAAGCCAGAGTGCAGGCAAACCCAAGGGGAGTGTTTTCTTTTGCCTTCAACTGCTGCAGACACGCCTCTATCCCTCCATTTTCTTTCTTCTTCTGAGGGAATGACAGAAAGAGGGTTTAGCTGCTCTCTCCACACCAGTGTACATTTCAGTCAACGTCACTCAAATACACTTCAAAGGAAACCATCCAGCCCCTAGAGAATCAGTGCAAGAGTTCCAGCACTCTCTTCACACCCCACTATAACATGTTTGTTTGGGTCTTGAGAGCTCTAGGGCTTGTGCCAGGACAAAAACAATTTGTTTTCAGGCTGTTTTCACATTGATTGGATTTCTTGGTCCGAATCAAAGTTCAATTTGGTCCCTCTTCCCCTGCCCGAGGGTATGCTTTCACACTGTTTTATTTGCAGCTTTTAAATTGGAAATGGCAAACCCCCCGTTTGGACTGACAGAAAGAGGAATTTCATTACTCCAAAATATTTTTTTTTTTGTCAAACAATTAAATAATTATGCGTATTACTAATTATTCCTATTTATTCCCTGATATGTAGAATATGTAATTTCTACTCAACTCATTAAGGGCCGGTTCAAACAGAACACATTTTGGTAACATTTTATTTCCATGGTCCGCTGTAGACATTTTACTAACTATAAGTAACTTTGCAACTGCATGTCAACTACCAGTCATCATATTATTTGTAGACTGTCTGCATAATATCTGATGACACTTTATTTTGATGCTCCCCAACAGACATTCTGACTAGTGACTTTGCAACTACGTCAACTTAAGCCCTATTCGAACGGGATTAGTTTTACATGGAGAGGTGGGGTAAAATAATTATTACCAGAGCTTCTCAGTGATTTTAGTCCCATCCGAATGGGCGTGTCCGAAGCCACTTTTGCTAGTTTAACAATGGACAAAACAGTCGGTGCGCCAGGCGCATGGTCCAAAAGGGTTGTACCTAGTCTCTTAATGAGTCATAGGTGTGTTTTGGGCGTAACGTGCAATAAACCAATCAGAGTCTCATCTCCCATTCCATTTAAAAGCCAGTTGCGCTCGCACCATGGCGGATTCGCTATTTACATGGCGTAATTTGCGAGCGGAAAGACTGAGTGCTTCTCCAGAAAGGAATCATTTTATTTTTTATATTTGGCATGTTTATGTGTTGCTGCGCATCCCTGTGTGTGTAACAAGCAGAGTGTACACGCGTTGTGCACCCGCCTGTAGGTGCACATTACTAACGCGCCCTTTAAATAACACAAAAAATACTGGGCTATTGACTTTAGACCAGGTTTGTGTTGGTCAATGGCGCAGTCATTTTCAGTTGCCTCAAAATAGCAACGTGCCAACAATGCGCCTGAACACACTTCGTTTTCAGACCAGCACGGCCATGGGCGAACAGATGGGCGCGAGTGCATTTGCTATTTAAACAACATGGCGCTGGACGAATGAACTGCGTCGGGCTGAAACTAGCAAAAAACACTTGCGTCACGCCTGATGTCGCATTGTGCCATGTATGATAGGGCCCAATGTCAGTAAAGATTACGGCGACTTTTACCTTCTGTAAAAAGGTCCGGAAAAATTACCTCAAGTAATCCTAATCCCGTGCGAATAGACCAGCTGTAAATATGTATGAAAATATTCCGCCATTTCCTGTTTAAAAGTACAAACCCGATTCCAAAAAAGTTGGGACACTGTACAAATTGTGAATAAAAACAGAATGCAATGATGTGGAAGTTTCAAATTTCAATATTTTATTCAGAATACAACATAGATGACATATCAAATGTTTAAACTGAGAAAATGTATCATTTTAAGGGAAAAATAAGTTGATTTTAAATTTCATGGCATCAACACATCTCAAAAAAGTTGGGACAAGGCCATGTTTACCACTGTGTGGCATCCCCTCTTCTTTTTATAACAGTCTGCAAACGTCTGGGGACTGAGCAGAAAAGTTGCTCAAGTTTAGGAATAGGAATGTTGTCCCATTCTTGTCTAATACAGGCTTCTAGTTGCTCAACTGTCTTCTTTGTCGCATCTTCCTCTTTATAATGCGCCAAATGTTTTCTATGGGTGAAAGATCTGGACTGCAGGCTGGCCATTTCAGTACCCGGATCCTTCTTCTACGCAGCCATGATGTTGTAACTGATGCAGTATATGGTCTGGCATTGTCATGTTGGAAAATGCAAGGTCTTCCCTGAAAGAGACGACGTCTGGATGGGAGCATATGTTGTTCTAGAACTTGGATATACCTTTCAGCATTGATGGTGCCTTTCCAGATGTGTAAGCTGCCCGTGCCACACGCACTCATGCAACCCCATACCATCAGAGATGCAGGCTTCTGAACTGAGCGCTGATAACAACTTGGGTTGTCCTTGTCCTCTTTGGTCCGGATGACATGGCGTCCCAGTTTTCCAAAAAGAACTTCAAATTTTGATTCGTCTGACCACAGAACAGTTTTCCACTTTGCCACAGTCCATTTTAAATGAGCCTTGGCCCAGAGAAAACGCCTGCGCTTCTGGATCATGTTTAGATATGGCTTCTTTTTTGACCTATAGAGTTTTAGCCGGCAACGGCGAATGGCACGGTGGATTGTGTTCACCGACAATGTTTTCTGGAAGTATTCCTGAGCCCATGTTGTGATTTCCATTACAGTAGCATTCCTGTATGTGATGCAGTGCCGTCTAAGGGCCCGAAGATCACGGGCATCCAGTATGGTTTTCCGGCCTTGACCCTTACGCACAGAGATTGTTCCAGATTCTCTGAATCTTTGGATGATATTATGCACTGTAGATGATGATAACGTCAAACTCTTTGCAATTTTTCTCTGAGAAACTCCTTTCTGATATTGCTCCACTATTTTTCGCCGCAGCATTGGGGGAATTGGTGATCCTCTGCCCATCTTGACTTCTGAGAGACACTGCCACTCTGAGATGCTCTTTTTATAACCAATCATGTTGCCAATTGACCTAATAAGTTGCAAATTGGTCCTCCAGCTGTTCCTTATATGTACATTTAACTTTTCCGGCCTCTTATTGCTACCTGTCCCAACTTTTTTGGAATGTGTAGCTCTCATGAAATCCAAAATGAGCCAATATTTGGCATGATATTTCAAAATGTCTCACTTTCAACATTTGATATGTTATCTATATTCTATTGTGAATAAAATATAAGTTTATGAGATTTGTAAATTATTGCATTCCTTTTTTATTCACAATTTGTACAGTGTCCCAACTTTTTTGGAATCGGGTTTGTAGTTTACTGTGGTTTTTCAAGAATGGAGGCGTTTGAAGAAGCATTCAGTTGCATTCTAGGCGGTGGGACAAGTCTGTGGCAAACCTCAAGTGATTTCATTCAGATCAAAAAGAAGGCCGAAAGCACTTGTTAGAGGCAGAAACCTTTTTTTTAGCTTTAGGTAAGTGCCTATTACTCCATCTACCCATGTAAAATAATCCCATCTGAATAGGGCATTATTCTACTAACCCAAACTCTAACACCTAACCCTAACCTAACAGTCTACTAATACTCTAAGGAGAGTTAGTTGACATGTAGTTGGAAAGTTACTTATAGTTAGTAGAATGTCTAACGTGGACCATTGAAATAAAGCGTAACCCACATTTTTGCTGTCAGGCGCAAGGTCTAGAGATGCATTTTTCAAAAGTTGAAGTTCTTTTAACTTGAGTGCCATGTTTTTAGAATGCCATGTCACGCGCAAGATTCTGCATAAGACGGAAGACGCGAGTGCAGCGGTTAAAGACGTCCGACTAGTGTGTGTTTACATTGAAAAACAATGGAAAAATAGCGCAGTGGAATGGAAAAATGTGTTCTGTGTGAACGGCCCCTGGCACAGTTTAGTATTCAGGAGGGGTGAACTTTGAGTTCTTTTAGAATGAAGTCTATGATAATAACTTGATGGTTCCTATGAGCTGCCCACAATCTTACCCCAACAGTGTTACCACTATTTGACACAAGTATAGAATACATAGTGTGCTGATAAAAATGTATGTGGGCTGATGGGGAAAAAGCCCACTACGGAAAGCATTCACAATGACAAGCTTTCCCAGCAGCACTGAGTGTGCTGTGACATCTTCATTAGATTGTTATTAATGATGAAATGTCTCTGCCAAAAGCCCTTGTAGGGACTGCAGCTGTGGACCCGTATTTTTGACTCTATTGATCAAATACAGCCAGACAGAATGTTATTATAAAATGTAGTGCAGAAACCAAGCAGCAAATGTTGTTCATCAACCAATCTTAGAAGGTAGTATGGAAAGATTGCATGATGCAGTATCATTTCAGGTAGTCAAGTCATTTATGCAAAATAGTTATCTCCAGGTCTTTTAATGACATGTTATTGTGATTAAAGGAAGGTCAATGAGTAAGACAAGGGGAAGGACACATAAAGAGACAGCTATTAAAAATTAAGAATGCAGAACAGAAAAAATTTAAAGCAGGCTAATAGCTCACTAATCTAAATTTACAGGCTAGCAGACAACCCTGTTAGCGCATCTCAGAGTTTAGCAATATACAACAAAATGATGCAACCCTGTGACACATCATGATAATGACATGCTCTCTCTCTCTCTCTCTCTCTCTCTCTCTCTCTCTCTCTCTCTCTCTCTCTCTCTCTCTCTCTCTCTCTCTCTCTATCAGTCAGTGATGATCAGTCAGTGATTTGTTAATGGCTTCGCAAAACCTGCCCAAAAACAAGACTATGTAGACACTTCTAAATCATTTTGGTTATTATCTTCTTCCTGTTAGCGGAAAATCTGTCTGTCCCCTTCTTTTCTGCACATCCATCATGAGGATGGAATATGGAGAGTGCATTTGTTTCCCTGTCAGAAGAGAAGATATGGTTTGTTTAGCCTTGACGTGTTTGTATAAAAGCCAATGATTGCTTCATTGAAACAGTCCTTTGATTTTATGGGTGGAAATAGATTCAAGGCTGTTTTGTGCAGTGACAGTGAAGTATACAAGCATATGAATGAGCAACATTTGCTGTCAAAACGCTAATTTATATTCCATTGACTGTGACATTTTCACCTGGCACTTTGCCTACAGGACATAATGGGAATTCTCATGGTTTGCAATAGTGCATTGCGTAGAGTAACAATAGAAGTAGGCTATTCAGAGAGTGTGTGCTAGATTTTGTGGTCACATGGATCTAGGTTTAAATCCTGAATCCAACCCCCTTCCATTTCCTTCCACCTTCTTCTCTATATCTATTTCCTGTACATTAGCAGCAGCTTTGACAGGTGCAATATGAGCAAGTTATGTATAATGGTCTCTGGAAACAAACTGCCAGCTTTCAAAAATACACCGTTGAGAAATATCCCAGCACTACATATTAATTTAGTCCTATTCTCATTTGTACACAGTTTAAAAGATTCACTAAGTTCCTTTGCCTCTTGGGTTTTTCTGCAGTAATGAACTATATGAGAGTTATAAAACAACAATGTCACAGGAAAAGGTTAAACAAGCAGACCTGGGGCCTGTACCATGAAGCCAGTTTCGCTGGCTAGCCAGGTAAGTTTCAGTTTAGATTGCACCAATCCTATGTTTTAGGTACCATGAAAGTGGCTTTGCTTTTAGCTGTGTTCATCGTCATAGTAACTGAAGCTCCACAGCTAACCTGCTCCGGTTATGTTCTGCATAAGAGATCTCAAACTGAAATTGGACCAATCAGCTGTGAGCAAAGTGACATGTCTGATGCAATAAAGTCACTCCCCCAGTTTCTCTTGCTTCAAATTAAAGGTCACTATATGATAAAATATAGATGTTACTTAATATAATAATTTGATATGATTTATAATTGATTTATATAATGATATATATGATTAATATACCATTAATCCATTATACACAAGCAATTTTAGTTCATAAATGATTAAGCATTTAGTTTAAATGAATATTAATATATACAGATAATATGTAATAAGCTGTAGAATAAACAGATAAAGCTTTAAAAATGTGACCTTCGAGTCTCTAGACTATAATATATATTCTGATTTCACAACTTTTACTTGCACTGATAGCAAGATATTTTCTATATTTATCCTCTTTAATGGAAAAGTATTTTCTTCTGTGTAAATGCATTTCAATTCTTTATATTCTTCAATCTCTTAATCTTTGGCATTTCGTTGGCTTTCTCGCGAGGAGTGAATCGATTCGGGTTACTTGACAGTAACCCTGTTCCCTGATAAAGCGGAACGAGATGCTGCACTGTTAGCGCATATGGGAACGTCTTTATCGTGACCAGCTGTGAATAGTTTGTTTAACACGTCAATGAAATTATAATACCGGAGGTATTATAGCCTCGGTTGGTGACGTCACCCACGCACCTGCTGCACGAGGCTATAAATAGATGAGCCCCAGCTGCATCCCTTCAGGTCTTTTTTTGTTTGAAGAGCAGTCCTGTGACATCATCAGCACAGCAATGCAGTGCAGCATCTCGTTCCGCTTTATCAGGGAACAGGGTTACAGTCAAGTAACCCGAACCGTTCCCTTTCAAAAGCTATATTCAATGCTGCACTGTTAGCGCATATGGGAACGAGAATACCCACGCCGCCGTGCTTGGTGGTGTCTGGACCCCTTACGGTTGTGTAGGTGTGCACAAGGAAGCCTCAGACATTAGCTTGTGATGTCAACTCAAGGACATGAGAGCCTGGAGTGGCATGAGCATCCAAACTATAAAATCTTATGAATGTGTGCGGAGAGGACCAACTTGCCGCATCACAAACACTTTGTAAGGGGGCACCCCTTGCTAACGCAGTAGAGGAGGCGACCCCCCTGGTGGAGTGAGCCCTTAAACCTGTTGGCGAAGCTTGGCCACGCGCCTCATAGGCAAGAGCAATAGCATCCCTGATCCAATGTGACATGGTCTGTTTAGTGGCGGCAGAACCTCTGTTACGGCCCCCAAAACAAATGAACAGTTGCTCTGACTTACGCCACTGGCTAGTGCGGTGGACGTAGGCCTGAAGAGCACGAACTGGACACAGTCTATGAAGTTTCTCCTGATCCGGCGTCTCAAACGGCGGAGGGCAGAAGGTCTCCAGAGTGACAAGATGTACAGTCGAGAAAGGAACCTTAGGCAGGTAATCAGGATAAGGATGCAAAATCACTTTCACCAGTCCTGGGGCAAACTCTAAGCAGGATGGCGATATCAACAGAGCCTGCATATCCCCAATTCTTTTTAAGGAAGTTATGGCCATGAGAAAAAACATTTTTTGGGTCAGAAGTTTGTCAGACGCTGACTCTAGAGGTTCAAAGGGGGTCTCAACCAGACCCTCGAGGACTAAAGCTAAGTCCCATGAAGGGATCTTGGTTCTTACAGGAGGCCTCAACCGTCTGGCCCCACGAATGAAGCGAGCGAGCAGAGGATGCCTCCCGAGCGGCACCCCGTCCACCAGGGCGTGGCAAGCCGAAAGTAATATGCTGATGTGCCAATTGAGCTGATGACCCTCCCATTCCCCTTGGGCTGGACGACCACTTAAGACCGCACCCCAGCCCGTCAGGGAGGCATCTGTCATTAGCAATCTGCGACGACAAGGCGCCCCTAGAGTGGGACCCAAGGCAAGGAACCGGGGTCTGAGCCACATAGTTAGTGTACGAAGCCTGTGGCGTGTCACTTTTATTTGCCTCTGAGGATTGGCCCTTGGATGAAATCCCCTGGCTTTGAGCCACAACTGAAACGGTCTTATGTGCAACAGCCCCAGAGGGATCACCGTGGATGCTGATGCCATGAAACCTAACAATCTTTGATACTGACGAACAGTGAGATTCTGGCCTAGCCTGACTTTGCTCAGGGTATGCTGAATGGTCTCGATTCGAGCAGGAGACAGTTGTGCCCGCATTGTGATCGAATCCCAAACAACCCCTAGATAAGTCATTCTCTAGGCAGGAGAAAGAACACTTTTCTTGGCATTGAGTCTCAACCCTAGAGAAATTAGATGAGCTAGCACGATGTCTTTGTGCTGAAGCGCCATCTCTCGCGATTGTGCTAATATTAACCAATCGTCTATGTAATTCAAAATGCGAATGCCCCGGAGTCGCAATGGAGCCAGTGCTGCATCCATGCATTTTGTGTATGTGTGGGGTGACAAGGCTAGGCCGAATGGAAAAACCCGAAATTGGTAAGCTTTGCCCCCGAAAGCGAACCTCAGGAATTTCCTGTGTCGTGGCAGTATTTCTATGTGAAAATACGCGTCCTTCAGATCGATCGTGACGAACCAATCGCGATGTTGAATTTGCTACACGACCGTCTTTACGGTTAACATCTTGAACTTGAATGCTTTGACTGAAAGGTTTAAGCCTCGAAGATCTAAGATTGGACACAACCCCCCATCCTTCTTGGGAACCAGGAAGTATCTGCTGTAATAGCCTGACTCTCTCTCTGGAAGAGGAACATGTTCTATGGCCTCTTTGCTCAGAAGAGTTTGTAGCTCTTGTGACAGTACGTGCGTCAGCTCCGGCTTCATGTAAGTGGAGACCACGCTGTTGAAATGCGGAGGACGACGAATAAACTGGATTCTGTATCCTTTCTGTACTGTGCTTAACACCCATGCAGAAACGCCTGATGATGATAACTTCAAACTCTTTGCAATTTTTCTCTGAGAAACTCCTTTCTGATATTGCTCCACTATTTTTTGCCGCAGCATTGGGGGAATTGGTGATCCTCTGCCCATCTTGACTTCTGAGAGACACTGCCACTCTGAGAGGCTCTTTTTATACCCAATCATGTTGCCAATTGACCTAATAAGTTGCAAATTGGTCCTCCAGCTGTTCCTTATATGTACATTTAACTTTTCTGGCTTCTTATTGCTACCTGTCCCAACTTTTTTGGAATGTGTAGCTCTCATGAAATCCAAAATGAGCCAATATTTGGCATGACATTTCAAAATGTCTCACTTTCAACATTTGATATGTTATCTATATTCTATTGTGAATAAAATATAAGTTTATGAGATTTGTAAATTATTGCATTCCTTTTTTATTCACAATTTGTACAGTGTCCCAACTTTTTTGGAATTGGGTTTGTAAAACAGGCAAATAAAAGTACAGTCACTGGTATTTATTGCAAAAACTGACCAAAAACAGTATAAAAATATTAACTCATGTTGCATTCCAAGTCTTCTGAAGTCATACGATATCTTTATGTGAAGAACAGAGTTGATCTTAATGTTTTAATCGCTGAAATGACGATCCAATCCGCCGCTCCGTAAACACACACTCCACTCAGTCATATTCATTCAAATGATACACCTGACTCTTTAGCATGACGCGATCGGTCACGGGACACACGAGAGCCAATGGCATTTTACAATCAAAGCTGACGTAATGACCCAGTTGGTCACGAGACATACGACAGCCAATGCTGTCAAAGCTGACGTAACGTTTCTTCCGGCGGCAATTTTTGAAATGTGTTTATGATCTTCGGCGGATGGACTCGATGCTGCTGATCGTTTCTGGGGATTTTCTTCACACAAATCAATCGTTTGGCCTTGGAACACTTGGAATATTTGTACTTTTTGAATAAATTGTGCCTGCAGTCGTATCTGCCTGTTATATCCTGTTTTTTATAATACACAAATGGGTAGGTTTAGGGAAGGGATTGGGTTACGTGTTCAAAATGTGTCTGAATACCGTAAATAAAAAAAGAAAATAAATGTAAATAAAATTATGCTGACTGATTAAATTGAGAATCACACTCCATGTCATAATGGCAAAATCATAGTTTCAATCATAGTCCAATATATAGTTTCATCATGACGATAACCATGCCCAACGTGTCTGTATACTGTCATTGACTTACATAGGCATCACTTCATCACTTGGACCCATCACGGAATTTTCGGCGATTCCGTGAAACTGCCACAGATTTTGAGTCAAGGTGCCGTGTTCATATCACGTAATTCCGTGAGACCAGGTTGGCAGCGCGGCACCAGCCTGACCTGCAGCTTGATAAGCTTTACCCACGAGAGCCAAAGTTGTTCTGCACGGCTTCGTGGGGAGGGTAGGTTTCTTCAGCGAAGATGCCGACCCAGGCGAGAGATAGCCCGCGAGCGTCTCTTCAACCTGTGGCATCTCCGCAAACCCACGTGATTTCGCGTCGAGGGCACAAAAACACGCGAGGTATATGGTTTTCTCCATGACTTAGATAGTTCGTCATGGAGGTCCTCAAAGAAAGGGAGAGACTGATGTTGTGTTCTCTCCCCCCTGCCACCGGACAGAAACCTATCCTCAAGCTTACTGTGTTTGGGGATCTCTTGTTCACGGGGCCAGTCAAGCTGTAATCTGGCCACCGCGCGAGTAACCACCTCTAATAATTCCTCGACGGATTTGTTATTGTGCGAGGAATGCTCAGAGATTGGCTGCTCGAAGTCCGCAGACCCAAGAGATTCATCATCATCATCATCCCCCGTGCGAGCCGAAGAAGCACTGGAGCGCGCTTCGGGATCACGCAAGGAGATGTGCGGATCTGGTGAACGAGCAAGCGAAAGAGAAGGACCTGTCTCTTGCTCGTCAGCCAAATCCATCCTAGAGCCCCGCGATGGAATTGTGGGTGCGGACTGAAAGTAGCCAAGGCGAGCACAAAGCATTTTGACTGTGAACAGCTCGCAATGCTCGCACTCGCCTGACTCCAATGCAGCGACCGCGTGCTCTTCCCCCAAACACACAAAGCAGTAATCGTGTGTATCCACGTCTGCCATCGGGCGAGAACATGGAGGAACACAACGCTTAGACTGCTGACTCATTTTCAACTGATATAGATTTCTTTTAACTTGAACTCTTTTCACTGATGTTTGCAACAGAGATGAGAAAGAGAGAAATCTGCACACTGCCAGTTGAAAAACTAACTCCTAACAAAGATCTCAAGTGAAGTTTGAAAGGTAGAGAGAGATATTTTCTGACGCACACCAACACAGAGTGGTCTGAAAACAAAAAGACCTGAAGGGATGCTGCTGGGGCTCATCTATTTATAGCCTCGTGCAGCAGGTGCTCGGGTGACATCACCAACCGAGGCTATAATACCTCTGGGTCAATTTCATTGACGTGTTAAACACACTATTCACAGCTGGTCACGATAAAGACGTTCCTATATGCGCTAACAGTGCAGCATTGAGTGTAGCTTTTGAAAGGGAACACACGTTCTCTGTGTTGAAAGGCATGTGATTGGCTGTTCACTGCTGATGTCACACTTTCATGTGCACACGCTCAACGAACTCAGGATCAAAGCCTGAGTTGAAAGAGAAAGCTGATGAACAGCATGATGGTACCAACAAAGCCGGATTGGATTGGTTTGGTTTTGTCAACTAGAAACTAATCCTGTAACCCTGAGTTTGTTCAGCTACCATCATGGTACAGGCCCCAGATTTGAGAGCATGATGTGGACCTTTTAGCTCTTTTGGGCCACTGAAATCCAGATTAATGAATTTTTTAGCATCTGAAGAATAATCAAAAACATGTAAGCCTGGTTTCACAGACAGGGCTTATATTAAGCCAGGATTATGCCTTGGTTCAATAGGACATTTAAGTAGCTATTGAGACAAAACAATGGCACTGGCATATTTTAAGTTGTCAGTGCACATTACTTTCTTCAGAGAGAAAAACAAACAAAGCATAGTTTGGCCCAACAACAAAACCTTACGGCTCTGGACGTAACAGGTAGAAATTTGTAATAGGTGGAAATTCCCAATTTCTGTTACGGATCCAATTGGTCTAGGGGAAACAGCTCAAACATTTTAGTCTGGGACTAGACTTTTAAGCCATGTCTGTGAAACCAGAGTTTTGTTATGTTCTTTAAGCCAATTGGACTTCTTACTTGTGTGCTTTTCTTTGTATGCTACATTTTTTTTCCTGAATTTGCTGATTTGCAATTGCAGCTTTTGACCTATTGCCACAATAAACCTGGCAAAGATCTCTTTGATGAAAATGCGCTGTATTAAATATCGATTCGTTTTGTGAGTCCAAAAATAAATCCAGCCAAAAACCTTTGAGATTTTGCATATTGCTTATGTTTGGCAAGACTAAAATGTGACTATTAGTTGAACTCTTAGATTTGCAAGACACTTTTTACTTGTTTTGTTGGCTGGGTGCCTTGTATGGAAAAAAACACCAAGCATGCTATAATTCTAGCTCTAGTGATGTAGTGCATGCTGAAATTGGCCAGAAAGAGTGACTTGTTTGATGCTCATGTGCACGAGAAGTAATATGTCAGAATGTTTTTCTGGTTTGATCACGTCTTCTGGGACTTCTGGGAAAAGAGTCCAGCCAAGGTTTCGTTTTCTCAGCCCGGAAGGCTTCATTTTTCCTCCGCTGTCAATCTTCTGAAGCTTGATTTGGTATTCCTTGCATTGCGTCTCCACTGGGACCACAAAGAAACGTGAGTCAGAGCAGCATATGGTCCACTAAATAAGTGGGGAGGTGTTTCATGCAGAAATGTGCTGTGCTGCCGACAAATGTGACGTGGGTAACCATGTAGTTCATTCTGACACAGTGTTTAGCACGGGCTGGTGCACAGTGAAGAGAGGAGAACAGATGTTGAGGATACAACACCTTCCACAGATGAAACAGTGCTGCCTCAGTTACTTTACTCCCATTAAACATCAACAGTTAAGAGCAATTAGGATGGAGGTTGAACTAAATACCAAGGTAGTGCCCAGAATGAGATGATTATAGTCTAATTGCTATGATATATTATTCTTATTAGAGAGCTATTATGTGTAGCTAATTCAGTAAATGGAGGATTATAGGTCTGCTCCTTTTGTGGAGATTTCTTGCTGTGCGTTCATAAAGGAATTTCGCTAAAATGGCTATCATGAAAGCTTTCAGAGTAAAACTGACTGATTTTTCATGCACTAATGTGTGAATTTTTCATAAAATATAGTGATAGAGCGGATATAAAACGTATGCATAAAATACCCATTGCTAATTTTCTTGCTGCTTAATTTGTGTCCTTTGGCTCTGTCTCTTACAAGTGAGTGCTGATCAAAAGAGTTTGAGTCAAATGAAGCATCAAAGATTTCCTTTGTTGTTCCCTGGATTACAAGCGCGGGAAGTGAGCCGGAAAGGACACATACTGGAATGTCACCTGTAATCTTCTCTGGTGTCTTTGGTTTGTGTTGGCAGCAGGATTAGTCAACAGTGTTATGTTTCATGTTGATGTGAGATCTCAATTTTATACGCACAGTGTATACAGTACATTGCTAAATAGCCCGCATAAAGTTACCTAAAGTGGAAGTAAAGATATCTAGAGAGCATGCCATTTAACCTCAATAGGGATTGATTTAACATGTCAACAATGTTGTCTTCAATGCTTACTTTCCATGTATTTTGGATTAAAACTGAATATTTTCAAAGGAACTGAAATATCCATTAGGTTCTGATTAGATTGTGAAAGTCTGTAATTAGTAAACTATATTATGATATTTGTAAGGTTTTATTTTTGTGTTTATTTATTTATAAATAATTAGGAAATTATATTTTTATACAGTTATAATATTGATATAGTGTTTTTTATTTTATAGCCCATATATTTATTGTTTGTTAAGCAATGATATATTTATACAATAGTATGATTATTATTATTTATTATTTTATTTTATTGCTGATTATTGCATATATATATATATATATATATATATATATATATATATATATAAAACCAGAAATAAGTTGGCAAAACTCAAAAAATTGGAGGTAATCAGATACATAAAAATTTTTAAGTTAAGAAATTCAAAGTTTAAGTAAGCAGAACTGGCAGATTTTTCTTTTTTTACATGTATATTTTAATTGCTCTTAATGTGAAATATTTGTGTAAGCTAACTCAGACATTTAACTTATAATTATCATGTAATCTCATCTTAAATATTTTTAGAAGTGAAAACGTTACAAAAATTCAGTAAATACTAAATTGCTAATTGGTAACACAATGCTTTGACAGCATAAAGCATAGCAATTGCTCAATGAGTACTCCAATATAAAATATTCAGCATACCTGTGCTCAAACCAAGCTCATACTTCACCATGATGGTAACCCCCCCCCCCCAAAAAACCCAACATAACAGAAACTCTTTTAAATTAGCATAGCTAAATATTAAACAGTAATAAATTCCCCACTTAACATTAATATTGCACAAAAAAACATTATTTACCACTAAATTTTATCATTAACTCTCACTTTCGAGTGCCATGGCAAAGCATGCTGGTAAATAGAAATCCCAGCCCAGTTTCAGTTAAATTTAAGTTTGTCTAAATTAAAAGAAACAAGTTCATAAAACTCCAAACAATGAAACAATTCAGATTACTTAAAATGTGTCAGTTTTGTGAACTTAAAAAGTTCTAAATGCTAATACAAGTTAATTTAATTTGTACTAATGAACTAATTTGTTTAATTTAAGTTTACCCTACTCAAACCAATTAATTATTTTGAGCATTAGGGTTTACAATGGCAACAATTTCAGTGATTTTTTTAATTTATTTTTTTATTTTGTGATTAGGCAATTATATTTATAAAATTACAATATTCATTACTAAGTATTATTTATTTAATCATTTATTTATGTGTTTATTTATTTAGGCCTATTGTTTTTTAGGCAATTACATGATATTTATACAATTACAATAGTTATTTATTTAGTTTTTAGTTAGTTAATTAATTAGTCTGGCCTTGGTTATATTAAAAGTCACTTAACTATAGATAAATATGCACTTTTGAATTCTAAACAATATGATCTGGGACATTTTTTAAGAAAATATATAGGGTGAATTTTTATTTCATGTTGTCTTTGAAAGGATAGTTGACCCAAAACTATATTCTGTCATTGTTAAATCACCTTCATATTGTTCAAACCTGTATGATTAACAAAATTCCTACCAAAAAATTGCCCCAGTAATTTGTCCATAATAGTCTTCTGAAGCCATACGATAGCTTTGTTTGAGAAACGTTACTGGGTTTAAAATCCTTCTCTTCACTGTAGCTCTCAAATCCCATTTAAATTTGCCATATTCCAGATCTTTTGATATGTGACTATATCCTATAGTCACATATCAAAAGACCTGGAATATGGCATCATATGGGTTTGTATAGTCATATGGGTTCAGAACAATATATAAACAATATATATTTCCCTTTTTTATTTATTTTATTTAACCTTTATTTAACCAGGTTAGTCTCATTGAGATATAGAATCTCAGGTCTCAAGAGAGACCTGGCCAAGATAGCAGAACAAATTAGATCACACAATCACAAAACGAACACAAAAAAGGCAAAGACAACTCAAGTACATTTCAATTAAATAAAAGTGCCATTAATTAAAACATTTGCACGTGTGGATGGACTGATGTTCTATAGATTTAACATAACCTTTAAACTCATTTAAGGAAATAAGACACTGTAGTTTAAGTGTATTCTGTAGGTCATTCCAAGTTGAAGGTGCAACAAACATGAAAGCCTTTTTGAACAACTCGGTCCGGGCTTGAGGTACATTCAATGAAATAATTTTCTGGGACCATAAACCATAAGTACTCTGTGTAAAAGAAAAAAAAAATCGGATATGTAGCATGGGAGCCTGCCTATGATACCCTTATATATAAAGATATAAAGGTGAGTAAGCCGGCGATTTGACAAAGAGGGCAAATTCACTGTGGAGTAAAGTGTACAGTGATGAGTGAGTGGTCTGCAATTTGAAATAAAAGCTCCATGAAACACAGAATCCAACATCTGAAGACACTTTGATGGAGCATTCATATACAACAGATCACCATAATCAATAATAGATAGAAATGTGGCATCGACTAGCCTTTTTCTGGCAGAAAAAGTAAAACAAGATTTGTTCCTAAAGAAAAAACCTAGCTTCAATTTCAACTTTTTTTTTTTTACTAGATTTTGTATATGAAGCTTAAAAGAAAGGTGATCATCAATTAAAAATCCTAAATATTTATAAGATGAAACTACCTCAATTGTTTTACCCTGATCAGTAACAATATTCAGGTCTAACTCATTTTTCCTTGAGTTTGAAAAGACCATTACTTTGGTCTTCTCTGCATTTAGCACAAGCTTTAATTGATAAAGCTGTGCTTGCACTCTGTTGAAAGCACTTTGCAAACATTCATATGCCTTCCTAATGGTAGCTGCACAACAATAAATGACTGTATCATCTGCATAAAAATGGAAAAATGCATGTTGGACATTTTCCCCCAGACAGTTTATATAAATAGTGAATAAAAGTGTCCCTAGAATGGAGCCCTGTGGGACCCCTTTACAGATTGATACATATTTTGACGTTAGGCCATCAACTTGCGTTGCTTGAGTCCTGTCAGCGAGGTAGTTGATAAACCAGCCCACAGAGTGCTGAGACATACCTATACTGATCAGTTTCTGAACTAGTATACTATGGTCAACTGTATCAAATGCCTTGGACAAATCAATAAACAGAGACACACAGTGTTTCTTATCATCAATCGCTTTGACTATATCATTAATTACTTTTATAGCAGCAGTGGTAGTGCTATGTTTTTTCCTAAAACCAGATTGATGCTTAGCTAAAATTGACTGAGCATTTAAATACTCTTTCACTTGTTCACCAACCAAAGATTCCAATACTTTGGCCAAAGCTGAAAGTTTGGAAATGGGTCTATAATTATCTGGCAAGGTAGGGTTACCTCCTTTCAAAAGTGGTAAAACATACGCAGACTTCCATACCGTGGGAATTTTGTTTGTGACCAGTGAAAGATTAAAAAGATGAGTCAGAGGTTCAGCTAGGATATCTGCAGCTAATTTAAAAAAGAAAGGTCCTAAGTGATCGGGGTCCGCAGGTTTTTGAGGATTCAGTTGTTTCAGGGCTTTATGAACATCAGCAACAGAGAAATAGCTAAAATTGAAAGTTTTGTCGGCAGTAATAAAGGTGTCATTTACCGACTCCGACACTATAGGGGCAACAGAATTAAACAAAAACCCAGATGATACGAAATGCTCATTAAAACAATTTAACATTTAATATTACTGATAAAATTGTTTGCTCTGATATAAAACTGTTTTGTTTTTTTTATTTGCTTGTTGCCAGGTTGCCCCAGCATCTGACCGTGATGGCCATGCCTGATCTGTGCTGATTCAGATCAGAGATTCAGTCTACAAAAACTGCAGCTCGGATACATTTTCAGCAAACCTTGCAAATTGGCCATACCTCATTGGCCCGAGCATACGCTTGTGATATGATCTGTGTCTGTAAGAGGGGGCTATTAGGTGCATGGTGCACCCCGCTGACTCCGGGCACTGAACACTGCTTATCTCCCCATCCATTTCAGTCTGCTTACTTCACTTTCACAATCTGCCAAAAGAGCCGTGATTGCATCTTAATCATAAAGCAAAACTCCGGGATGGAGCAGGAATGACAGGCACTGTTAAAGTGCCTTCGGCTATTCCCGGCACCCACATTATAAATGGCTGCGGAAAAATGTGTGCGTTCGCTCCTTCACCGGCTCTGTTTACATCCCATATCTCTAAGTCATCACTGTCTCAGTAATGGAGATATCAGAGCATCAGTATAAGCAGACTTTCCTCACTCGGCACCGCTTGCCAACACGACAACTTCTAGCAGCACAAGGGACGAGGAGATAGAGAGAGGGAGAGAAAATAAAGAGGAAAGGGGGAATAAAGAGGAAGTTGGCTCATTCTAGCTCCTCATCAATTATTCAAAGCAAAGTCACTATAGTAAACAGCTAAAGGACACAGGATGTATATGAAATAGTTAGAGCTGGTGCGATGCTTCGTCTCAAGGCAGTACTGATCCATTTTAACTTCAGTACTCTAAAAAGCATCTTGAATATATTTCTTTTGGTGCATTTTTTTTCTTCAGGCTAAGACAGCCCCAGTAACTGGCTGCTGTTAACGGTCTTGCTAACAGCACAATATCTGCTCTCAAATGTGTGTTTGTGACAAACAGGCAACTAGGCATTGTATCTAGTTGAATCTGTACTGCCTTCCTTTATGTTTGACTAGCATAGCAAATAGAAATGGCATAAGTTTAATGGAAAATACTGGGGGTATACGACACAAAATTCAATTATTCTTAGCTAAGCCCCAACCTCACTAGTACAAACATATTAAAAAATAGTATGAATTTACTTGAGTACCAATTGTTAACACTTGTTTTCATAGATTATACTGTATCATGAATACAAGTGTATTTTGTCTTACTGCACTAGCATGTTTTTTCCACTTGATTTGTCTATACAAAACACAAGTGAAAAATCTGCCAGTGCAGTAAGACAAAATAAACATTTGTATTAAAAATGTTACATTTATTGAAGTTTAGTCTTAATATCTTGTTTCTCGAGTAGTTGTTTTATTTTAGGCATTTGTAGACATTTATAACTGGAAAATTAGATAAAAATATTTAGTAAAAATTTTTTTAATTAGTTATTAAAATGTATGTATATATATATATATATATATATATAGAGAGAGAGAGAGAGAGAGTCTTTAATTACTAAAATGACTACAAAAACTGCAGAAAATTGTAATTTAGTATATTTGTCTTGTTTTTCAAAAAAATTACATAAGCATTATTAAGCATCAAGATAAAAGACAAACAGAAGAAGCAAAAGATATTAAGTCTTTCTGTAAAGTTTGTGCTTTTAAAAAAAATTGAAAAAAAAAATATGTCAGTAGGGTAAGAAAAAAAACCATATATATATATATATATATATATATACAATCTTGTTTCCCCTTTAAATTAAGTTTATTTTTATTACCCCATTTATTATGTCATATTTAATATCTGATATTTTTACTGGAAAAAGAGACAAATTAAGAAAGAAAATACTTTTTTTCAGTTACTGTTTAAACCGTTTTATGATAGTAACACAAGTGGGAGGAGCTTAGCGAAGGTTAGTTGCTACATGAACTCAGTAGTGCAGCATTAAGACTGGCAACATGTTTTACACGCTTTATTTGGTTTCTCATAGATGGACACTCTTTATTTGACCTTGAACTTGCTTAGTGCTCTCTAGGCTCCTAAAGCGATCTCATATGAATTATCTTCTTTGCCTTCTCCAGTAATGTCAGACATTAACGTCATTGGGCTCAACTGAGCCTTTGGGGGCTGTATGGGTCATGGTGTATGGTTTCCTGGTCAAGGATGAGAAGGGCAGGTATAGTCCTGACTCAGACATTCAAATTTCAGACACAGAGAGGCCAAGGGAACAAGGGCAGTAGATAGGAAAGACCACTAATTTTCAACCAGGTGCTGTTTCTATGTATAAAGTAGGAAGGATAGTGCTAAGAGGCCCATCACACCACCTGGAATTATTCATTCGGTGTCAGTGAGCCTCATTAGCACCATGCTAAATAGGTCATGCTGTGTAGAGGCCTCTGACCTTCCTTTGCCGACACCGCCATGCCCTCTTATGGTTTTGCTCTGAGGCTCTAAGGTCTTATATCACTGAGACAGTAAGGCTGAACTAGCATGTGAACTGATGAAGAGGTGATATAGCTAGATATAGTTCAAGCTAAGAGGAGGTCTTTCCCTTCACAATGATATAGACCTTAGTCAGAGTAGATGGCATATATAATTTGATGTGAATGAAAGTAGGGCTGTGAGCCTAAGTTGGTTTGCTGGTTTTTTTTTTTGGTCATAGCCCAGTCTGCTGGCTATATTTAGAGGAGTTTTGGATATTCTTTTTTTTTTTTTTTTTAGCTTGGCAGGCTAGAGAACCAGTTTAAACCTGCTGACACTAGGTTAATCCAACAAACCTAGGCCAGTTATTATTTTTCATATATATTTTCAGTTTAACATATGGTGAGAAAGTGCTTTCAGCCCATTTTATTTCTGTAATGTTATGTATTTGTGTGTGAAATTATTTTTTCAGCAAAATATTGTGGGACTTTATTTGACTTTTATCCTTAGGGAATGGGTTCAGTTTAGCAATGGATTCGATCAGTTTTGATTTCATGTTGGCTTTTTAAAAAGGTCTTTCCACCCATTACAGGTTGTAAAATGTAGATGTGATTCAGACTTTTTTTTCTCAGCTTCATATTTGCCTGTCAAATTACATGGTATTATTATTATTATTTAATGATAACAATAATAGATTTTTAAATATTTGTAATTTGTAATTAAATATTTTTATAATATAATATGATATAATATAATAATTTAAAATTATTATTATTATTCACTACTACTACTAATAATAGTAATAATAATACCATTATTAAAGCTGCAAGCAGCAATGAAAGGGCCCTCGCACCCGTGCCACTGCCACCCGGTGGCTTTAGGAAAAAAGAGCACAGTGGGCAATATGCATTTAAGTATATAAAAATAGGAGGACTACGTCAGTCATTTTGTATTTGCCACACTTCCTGCTACCAGCTGGTGGCGCTATGACTATAACTAAATTTTGGCATGTAGACGTCTTCAGGCCAGGGCACTTATCAAACAAGTGAAGTTTGAGGCAGATTGGACATTGTATGCTTGAGTTACAACAACTTCCTGTTTCATGATGATAATAGCATGCTTTAGTACTTAGCTAAGTGTTGCTAGCATGTTTTAGAATGTTTCTAGCATGTTTAGTACCCAATTGCATATTTTAGTATGTTGCTAGTAGTGCATTACAGTGTTAAACACATCACTTCCTGTTGCCCGCAGGTGGCGCTATGACTAACTGAATATTGGCATCTAGATGCCTTCAGGCCAGGACTCTAATATAACATGCGAAGTTTGGGGCAGGTCGGACATTGTATGCCTGAGTTACAACAACTTCCTGTTTCATGGCGAAACATCAAACTTTGTCAGGCCGCCACGGTCACGCCCTTCAGCGATAACTCAAGATCTTCGCAATTTAACGTCGCAAAGGCCTTTAGATTAGACTGACCAAATATGATGTTGATCTGATTAAATCTCTAGGAGAAGTTCGTTAAAGTACAACGTCTGGAAATGGCAAAAACTGCAAAAATGTTGCACAGAAAATTCAAAATATCTCACTTCCTATTGGGTTTTCAGGTTTTGCTCCCAGGGATTTTTTTGTAGGTATTGTGTGTACCGAATTTCATTCTTGTACATGAAATGTAGCACACACAGTGCTTAATTGAAATTGAGCCATTTTGCCACACCTAATTCTGAAACCCATATCAGACGTACATTTTCACCACTTCTGACGCATGTGCAAAGTTTCATGAGTTTTTGAGCATGTTTAGGCCCTCAAAAATGCGATTCATTTCGGAGCAGAAGAATAATAGGCCGAACAATTCCAATAGAGTCCTCACACCATTGGTGCTCGGGCCCTAATAAAATTAAAACAGATTAAAAATTATAATTAAAATTATTATTATTATTATTATTATTATTATTATTAATGCAATTATATTATTAAATGAATACTATAAATATTTGTAATGATTCACCTCTGTGAGCTTTTTCCCCCCGTTAACATAAGGAACCTGAAGACTTTTGTTTTTGTGTGAAATTTAATGGTAAGGACTTTTATTTGGGCAGATATGATTTAGGACTTGGATTACTTAAATTCAGTTTGCATTAGACTTGATATTATGACCTTGAGATATGGTAAAACATAAGGCAATAACTTCAGAATTCACTACCCATAGTTCCCACCCAGGGTTCTACAATCATTGTCAATTATTTCAGCAAACACTCACATATGTTTACACATACACTATATTGCCAAAAGTATTGGGACACCCCTCCAAATAATTGAATTAAGGTGTTCCAATCACTTCCATTACCACAGGTGTATAAAATCAAGCACCTAGGCATGCAGACTGATTCTACAAACATTTGCTCAGTGAATTCAAGCGTGGTACCATGATAGGTTGCCACCTGTGGAAGTCCATTCCTTAAATTTCCTCACTACTAAATATTCCACGGTCAACTGTTAGTGGTATTATAACAAAGTGGAAGCAATTGGGAACAACAGCAACTCAGCCACAAAGTGGTAGGCCACGTAAAATCACAGAGCGGGGTCAGCGCATGCTGAGGCGCACAGTGCGCAGAAGTTGCCAACTTTCTGTAGAGTCAATAGCTACAGACCTCCAAACATCGTGTGGCATTCAGATTAGCTCAAGAACAGTGCGTACAGAGCTTCAGGTTTCCATGGCCGAGCAACTGCATCCAAGTCTTACATCACCAAGTGCAATGCAAAGCGTCGGATGCAGTGGTATAAAGCACACCGCCACTGGACTCTAGAGCAGTGGAGACGTGTTCTCTGGAGTGACGAATCACGCTTCTCTGTCTGGCAATCCGATGGACGAGTCTGGGTTTGGTGGTTGCCAGGAGGACGGTACTTGCCTGACTGCATTGTGCCAAGTGTAAAGTTTGGTGGAGGGGGTATTATGGTGTGGGGTTGTTTTTCAGGGGTTGGGCTTGGCCCCTTAGTTCCAGTGAAAGGAACTCTTAATGCTTCAGCATACCAAGACATTTTGGACAATTTTATGCTCACAACTTTGTGGGAACAGTTTGGGGATGGCCCCTTCCTGTTCCAACATGACTGCGCACTAGAGGTCTGCGCGGGACTGTTTTTTTCGTCCTGCTCCCGCAAGGTTCTATTCCGCACCCACCCGCACCTGCTTAAAATTCACTCTGTGTTCACCCGCTTACCGCTTAGAATGATTTTAGTCCCGACCCAACTAATCCCGCTAAATTTAGACCTCGTTTACAGATTTAAATTTCCCCTAAAGAAAGAGAGTGACTGGGATAACAAATATAAAATGTTGGATATACAATAATTTTATTTGTTATTTTTGTCTTATGATACTGTCAACACCGTAAAAAATGTCACAGAGAAAAATAGGCTAAATCAAATACGACATCTGTCACTCAAAATTATAAGCCAAAAATACAAATAAACGAAAACTGTCGTCTTACTAGCTATGGCTACTGCAAGTGCAAAACTAAATATTTTTTTAACATCCATGCAAGAACAGAATGTCACTGACTGACGCCAGTTTCATTACCGAACGTCTCTCCTCCAAAATCCGACCACAAAGGCTGAATGTTCTCTCTGAAGGTGCTCTCGTGGACGGGATGCAAAGAACATATATTGCCAGGTTCAGGGCAGGGAACTGGGAACTGTGTGAACGCTACCATTGCAGAAAGTTTTGTTCACTTCAAGTTCAAGCGTGGATACGCTGTCAAAGGATGTCGGGAGCGGCCGGGCTATTGTCAGACCACCCGCTCCCGTCCAAAGTACACCAGAGTTTCCGACCGCTACTGTCTTTGATTTGGAAATTTACTCCCGTGCCGCAAGAAAACTGATCGGTCCCGCGGTTTCCGCGGGAGAGCTGTGGGAATGCAGACCTCCACTGTGCACCAGTGCACAAAGCAAGGTCCATAAAGACATGGATGAGCAAGTTTGATGTGAAGGAACTTGTCTGGCCTGCACAGAGTCCTGACCTCAACCTGATAGAACACCTTTGGGATGAAATAGAGCGGAGACTGCGAGCCAGGCCTTCTTGTCCAACATCAGTACCTGACCTCACAAATGCGCTTCTAGAAGAATGTTCAAAAAAACCCATAAACACACTCCTAAACATTGTGGAAACCCTTCCCAGAAGAGTTGAAGCTGTTATAACTGGGTGGGTGGGCCAACTCTATATTAAACCCTACGGATTAAGAATGGGATGTCATTAAAGTTCATGTGCATGTAAAGGTAGGCGTCCCAAAACTTTTGGCAATATAGTGTACAAGAAATTTGTCTTGGTGACAGAAGCTTCCACAGTGCAGACAGAATGACAGTGACAACACAGATGATAAAAAACAGAATAAAATAGAATTAAAAAAATTAAAATATATAAAAATACAAAATAGACAATAGACAATATATGTATGTACAGATATGTTATATACAAATGCAAGGGAATGTAATTGCAAGGGATATACATTGTATTTTCTTTGTAAATTCAGGTGTGAAAAAACAAGCCATATCTATGTATCATAACATGGGTGACTTAAGGTGAGCTTAAGGAAATACTGAAGTACTGTAAGTGCCAGCGTGGGCAGCTCCACTGAGTGTATTTGGGTATGTGTATGTGTGCTCATATGTTTTCTTCTGACAGCTGACAGTGGATGCTGAGCTCTACACCCTCAGCAGAACAAGTTGAAAAGCCTGAGCAGCTCCCACCACCCGAGTGCCAAAGCCCAGCTTTTATTAAGGAACTGCAGGCCCTGCTGCGGATTCCTGCTTACGCTGTTTTCAGCGCTGCACTGTATTGCTGCTCAGCGCTGTTCACTGAACTTTCCCTCTTCAGCCGTCTCTTCGCCAGCTCTCTCTCTCTTCATCTCTGTGGCCTGTTTAAATCAGCAGCGAGGCTCTCCAGGTCGAGCTGTTGGTCCCACTGGGACTCTTTCTTTCCCAGAAGTAAGGCAATGCACATCAGCTCTCTGTAGTCGACTAGGTCATGTACCCCATCCTAGAAACAGAGAGAGAAATAAATAGAAACGGGGGACTCCCTTAAATATACTTTAATCACAAGGGGATATAACAGACAGAAAACCCAACTTGAACAGATAGAGATTGCATCAGAAAGGAAATAACATGAAACTTGGCAAAGTGTTTATTTGATGTTTATTTGGAGTTTTTTATTTAATCCTAAAAATATTTTCTCAAAATAGTTTGCACACTAATTATTCTTGGACACACAAGAAGTTACAGATGTCCCCTGTAAGAAACTCTTCACATTTCGTTCTCTGTAGTTCTTGTTGCTTTGTTTTCAAACTCCTTGGTTTCACAGACAAGGCTTAAATCTAGTCCCAGACTAAAATGCATGTTTGAGCTGTTTTAACTGAAAGCAACTTGCACTGACATAACTTAAAATATGTCAGTGCATTGTTTTGTCTCAAGACACACACCAGTAATGTTTTTTTTCTAAGGCACATTTAAAAAATGCTACTTAAATGTCCTTATTGAACTAAGGCCTAATCCTGGCTTAATCTAAGCCCTGTCTGTGAAACCAGGCCATTGCTGTATTATTCGTTCTCCACCGCTTGTATTGTGGACATGAATGAAACCTCAAATTATGCATCTTAATAAAGCCATTCTTTTACTTTCTAAGCAATCTGACCTTTCAGGTGGAAAAAAAAAAAAACAAGCCATATCTAGGGATCAGAACAACATGGGTGACTTAAGGTGGGCTCTTGACTTTGTGTATGTATGTATGTATGTATGTACATACAGTATGTATATATGTATGGATGTCTGTATTTATAATAATAGTAATAATAAACATAATAATACATGTATTATTTATTTATTTATTTATTTATTTATTCATGTATTTATTTATTTACATGTGAAATCATTTTAGCAAAAATATTGTTAGACTTTTGATTTTATCTATAGGAATTAGGTTCAATTCGAGAGTTAATAATAATAATAATAATTATTATTATTATTATTTTATATTTGTTTTTTGGGGGTTACTTTGTAGTAATACTTTGTATTATTCTACAGTTAGTTTAATGGAAAATGTAAGATTTTAGCTTGTATTATTACTTTACTGGCATCCAAAATAAGCATTTTTAAGATCACGAATACTTGTTTTGGAAAAGTTTCTGGACAGTCATGTGTCATCTGAAAGTCTGTAACTGTTGTGAATTTCCAAATGAACTAGGAATGCCATGTACTGCCATGTCTAATGGTTCAACATAGTGCCATGCTGTTCTTGGAAGGACATGCACGTCTATGTGCCAGAGATCCTTAGTATGTGAGAAGTGCAAAATAATTAACATCAATTCTTTACAGTGCCTTTTAATGCTGCAATTATGAACCATCTGTCCCTTCTACATTTTTCATGAGCAAACAGCTGCTACTCTCCTTCACTTCCAAGTCATTCTCCGCCACTCAGATAGCTCCTGTGTCTTTAAATGCGTTCTCCACTCTCGTAAAAATCATGGTGTCAGGTTCCTCGGATAAAAAGTTTCACAAGCACCTGCGGTAATGATGCATAAAGCCCTAGGTTCAGCCAAATTACCTCACATTCGGCTCACTGATGCATTGTGGGTAATGAAACAGTGGTGATCCTGCTCACATTTGATGTAGGTTATGTTCAAATGGCGTGTATAGAAGTTACAAAACTTCTCTTCACCCGATGGCCCAGGTTCAGAGAGCCAGACGCCTGTGGTGTGAGACAGCTGAGTCTCTATAGCATGGCCTGTTAAGGGGCAGACTTCTCATTAGTGCTGCCTGCTCCTTTGGTAGCGGAAGCCATGCTGATCGCGCCATCTGTAGAGGGAGGGAGGGATCGAGAGACATAATTACCGACAGAGAGAAACCGAGAGGTCGAGCAAGAGAATGTAAATTTTTTTTTCTGTGGCTAAACTAGCAGGAAAAGGGCCCTCAGCCTGGCTGGGTCTCTTTGTAGGCCCCTTGCCATTCTCATATCTGCCTGGAGAACAATTAGAATACACACATGAGTGGTCCAGCGTTGGGTGATTCTGTGTCCCCAAAGTGTCAACAGAATGCTCATTACAATTCAACGTTCACTTACTGTTCCCTTCCTAGCACTGGCGCTGCAGTCTGTGAGGCATGTTACTTCAAGCAGTATGAGCTTGTTATCCCTTAAAGACAGAGGAAAAGAGCCCGGCCAAGGAGAACCTAGGGTGTGGAAGAGACAAGACAAGGAATTTCAATGAAACCGACTCGCAAGATCAAAGTTTCTTTTTTTCCCTGCACTTATTTCTCTTTTTTTCCTTGCAGTGAGAAGTGGCAGTCTTCGTTTTTAATCACAGTGTTTCTTTCATGTGTCCTCTCAAACGGTGCGCAGCTGTGGTGGCCAATCAGCTTCGGAGTTCTGCGGCCCAAAGGGCTCATGGGAGGAGAGCTGTCTGCTTGTTTTCACCCTTCACTAATACAGAACCACGACTGATCCAGCACCACTCCCCGTTCCTCTTATCCACCCCGGGTGGTGGACCCGGGCATCTGGCGGACGCTACAGGAGACGAGCTTTATGGAGTGTTGAATGGGTATCTGATGGCAACGTTTTGCCTTCTCAGTTTTACCTGCACTCTGCCACAGTCACTTAAAGATCCTGATCGCACTCTCACTAGGCAGTACAATGCTTTTAATACCAGTTTTCTCTGTGCACTATCTATATGAGGAACGCGTTAGATTGCTTCGCTTTTCTCACTGCAATGGGAGATACGTCATCAATTATTCATTGATAAATATGTTCATTTACTCTGCTTTTGCTTAACCAGCCGTAGAGCCAGAGGAACAAGGCAATATTGCTAAAGAGCTATTTTTAAAACCCTCTGTTAGCAATGGCTTCGCGCTGCGGGAGCTTGATGTGTCTTGGGCTCCTTTTTAGTTGTTGTAATAACCAATTTGCATGTTCAACTAGAAATGTTTGCCTTAAGGCAAACTGTGCAATATTGTTTTGACAATAGCGGTAGATGAAATATATACAGTATAGAAAACTATATACATGTATGTATATATCTCTGACCAAGGCCAAAACATGATCCTGATGGACTTGTTCTCAAGCCACTTCTTGGTTGTCTCTAATTTGGGCAGGATCATTGTCTTGTTGAAAATAACATCTGATCATTCCTCTTTAGAAAACAACTTTTCATTTGTGGGAAGCAAGCTATTCTGCAATATTCTCCTGTAGTATAAAGCATTAAATAAGAACTTGTTCTTAAGTGACTTGCCTGGTTAAATAAAGGTTAATAATACATGATTTTTCACAGTGAAGTAGCTCACCAATACCAGCAGCTAAAAAGACTTCCCACACAATGACAGCTCTTCCTCCATGCTTCACTGTGGTAGAGATGCATTTATTATTATATTTCTCAGCAGATTTTCGACGAAACCACTCTGGAGCATTACCATGCAACTTGTGTTTCATTGTGATTCATCACACCACAGTCCACATGCAACTTCCCATATTCTGCCAAAAACTTCATTCTGTCTTTGATGTTTTTCTGAGACACCAATGGCTTTTTAAGAAGTGCATTTGCTTAAATTTTGCTAATTTCCGGACCAATAATATGCAGAAGCGTCTCCAAGATGCTTGAAGAAACCTACTGTACCTCCAAAGCTACAGTACTGTGAAAAGTTTTAGGCACGTTGCCGCAGTTCTTCTGGATTTAGTCTGTCTCAGTTTTTGTTTCTTCATGTAATCACAGACAGACTTGATGATGGTGAGATCAGATCATACCGGCTGTTGTCAGACTCCTTGTGCATACAAAAATCTTACTGGATTATTACAATTAATGGCAAAAGGAATGTTTGGAAATGTAAACTTACTTTCCTACTGGCACACTACAGCAAAAATATATAAATAACTGGCTTAAATTTATTTATTTATTTATTTATTTTGTGAAAATACTAATGTGCGTAAGACTCTTGCACAGTACTGTATATAGTGAATACATTTTAAATAATAATATTACAGGCACGTAGCATCATTAAAAAATAAATTAATCAGGTGACATGATATTGTAACGCTGTTAATCTGAGATCTCAGACAGGCAACAGTGGGATTCACGGTTTATCCAGTTTGCTTTAATGAAACTAAAATTAACATAGCAGATTGTGTTTCAACCAACAGTGCATAAAAGCAGAAAATACAAAGGTAACACACCATATGTTTGTTCTATGCTCTTAAGGGGATCTTGGGTTGAAATCACACCAGGGAGGATCCTTCAGTCCTGTCCATATGGGGGGGGGGAATCAGACATGTGCTTCACAAGTGTGCAAGCATTCACACACCAACATTCTCCATTATCCCTCTCTGCATCTGCTGGTGGAGCTGCCATTGAAATCATCCACCTGAGAGCTGGAGGTGTTGCTGTGTCCCTGCTCTGGAGAAACAAGTGCTAGAGATGCGGTTGTCGGGCCTGTTCGATTAAGCAAGGAGCAAATCCTGCTTTGTTATTTGGGGGTGAAATGTGCTGTTCTTCGGTGGGATGTTTATTTAACCATTACCTCTGTTCTGTTCAGAAATACTTCAGTTTCTTTCTTTTTTGTTCATTTGTTTGATTCTTTCCTTTCTTGTTTGTTCACTTGTTTGATTCTTTCCTTTCTTCATCTTTTTGTTCATTTGTTTGATTATTTCCTTTCTTCATCTTTTTGTTCATTATTTTGTTTGTCTTTGTTGTAAAGAACAAATTAAAAAACATTTTTATGTTTAAGGCATTCATCTTTCAGTTGTTCAGTTGTTGTTCGTTTTTTTTTCTTGCTTTTGTTCTATGTCATGGAAGAGGGATCTTTTCTTCGTTTGTTTTTTTATTCTTTTTAATTCTAAAGTCATTCGTTGTTTTTCTTCTCATCTAGGCTTAGATGATCTCTCTCCAAGACTGATTGACTCAGAGGGAGATGAGAAGTGGAGTGCAGTGTGCAGCTGAGTGAATTCCCTCGTTTCTTCTGACAGCAGGAAGTTAATGACCCACATTAGATAACAGCAGCGAGGCGATTACAGGCCTGGGCTGTTCGGGCGGCTCAAGGTGTTAATGTAAGCATGGGTTTTTGCTGCGCTAAAGCCGGCCTGCTGTTGGGCAGGCTCAAGCCGGGGCTGGAGTCACTGTTGTGCTGTAACCGTGTGTACTCAGGCTCTGCTGGGAGCAGTGCAGGTGTTAATGTGGATGGAGTCGGGTGTCAGAACTCAATCTAAACAGATGTGTGAGTCAGAACAAAGCAGAATGCTTTACCCCAGAGCGACGCTACCAGAAAAAGAATGAGAGGGCGCGAGAGAGAGAAAAAAAGAGAACGAGAGAGACAGAAGGAGAGAGGGACAGGTTAGGATAAAATGAGAGAGATAAAAAAGAAGCCAGAGTGCTGCTGCAATTAGAGGAAGAGTGTTGCTTGGACACAGGGGGCTGGATGCCGCAGACGGGGACAGTTCGTGTAAGTGTGATGGAACTGAGTACTTTGCGAGCCTTGTGGGTAATTTATCGCTCTGATGATGCTCAAGCAAATGCTTTTACCCCAGTGGGTTAGACTGGTAAACCACACAGCTCTCCCTTTGTTAACTCATGAAGTGCTCCTATTAAATCTATCTATCTATCTATCTATCTATCTATCTATCTATCTATCTATCTATCTATCTATCTATCTATCTATCTATCTATCTATCTATCTATCTATCTATCTATCTATCTATCTATCTATCTATCTATCTATCTATCTATCTATCTATCATTTATTTAAATAAAACTGTTAATAATACAAATAACGATAAATTGATTCCACAGTATTTGGACACAGTATTTCTTCAGTATTTCAGTTTTTTTTTTTTTTTTTTTTACTTTTTTAAAAATTTTTACAACTCCTATAATACCTGCATGCATCAAATATACTTCTGTTTCTCTCAACAACTGTATTTGTCAGTAAATAGGTGAAACAATACAGTTTTTTTTATTCGCTTAGGTACTATTTTCACATGTAAGGTGTACATTTTCAAAACTCTTAGTACAAAAATCCAAACTGATCACACTTGTAACACAGCTAGTCATTCTTTCAAAACCTGATGTAATGCTTTCATTCAGTTACACATATTTTCAGTCCACATAATCATTGTTTCAAACACAAGATTATTGTAATATGTAATGAGAACATTTGGTTTAATCACCGAAACACAACAGTATGATCTTCTCTCAATGTAGTACTTTTAACAATCAGTTCATTCAACAGAAAACAATGCAAGATATATGTTTCAAATAACCCTCGTTGCTGAATTAATTACAGTAACACAGGTTACATATGCCACATAAGAAAATACACTTACATTACCTAACTTATCTAATTGAATCCATAATGTTTGTAATAGTATCTATTCAGTCTGTTATCAAAAGGTGTGATGACGTTATGACACAGCCACAAGGTTCTGGGCTATAGAACAGAGTTTGCTGCCAATACAGTAAATGTTCTCACTGTGACTGAATCTATACTGTAGTTGACCTTTATAAGGGTGAATTACAGTAATGCAGTATTTACAGTATCACATGGCATACATACTATAATGTAAAATGTTGTATTTGATGCCATCTGTCTCCCTTCTTCTTGCATTTCTGATCAGTCTGATGTTACACCGTCATTGACTATTTCCTCTCCCTTATACTCTATTCTGCTCTGTGTTCACAAATTGCAAATCTTTCTGTCCCACCTACCCACACACACCCACACGTCTAGTTCACTATCTTTGTGGGGACACTCCATAGACGTAATGGTTTTTATACTGTACAAATTGTATATTCTATCCCCTTACACTAACCCTACCCCTAAACCTACCCATCACACAAAACTTTCTGCATTTTTACATTTTCAAAAAAACTAATTCGGTATGATTTATAAGCTTGTTTCCTCATGGGGACCAAAAAATGTCCCCGCAAGGACAAGGATTTAGGATATTGCCATCTTTATGGGGACATTATGTCCCCATAATGTAGAGTTTACCAGGCCACACACACATAATGGTTCTAATCGCTTATAATGTAAAAATAATTCATTATATGGTAGGTTAACCATATCGGAAAATGCAAACAAAGTAGAAACTATGTCTATAGAATTAATATCTATAGAAATCTATTAGTGTACCAAATGATTAATTGACTAACCATTAAGATCAGTTGGATTAAATAATAGACAAATGTATTAAACTGAACGAGAAGAGATGCAAATCTAAGGTTGATAGTAAGAGCTTTATGAAAGGCAGTTTCTGTGAATGAAACATTTATATAGATGAAACACTTATTTTGTGTAGTGAAAAGGATACTTTGTGGTTTTGTGTATTGTACTAACACAATTGAAAATATGCTGAAATGTTTGAAAAAATGCACTTTTGATGATCTGTTGTGATATTAGTACTATTGAAAATGTACACCTTGCTTGTGAAAATAGTACCAAAGCGAATAAAAAAAACTGTAATGTACAGAATTTCTGATATTATGGTGAAAAGTAAAAAGTAACATGTTATTTTAATTATTAATTGTAGTATCTACAGTACTACCTCGGACCGGCTCTAAATGTGATTTAGATCCTCTCTAACCTCTACGGTCATTTGTTGCTTATCCTGTTTAGC
This sequence comes from Coreius guichenoti, assembly GCA_039654105.1. Classification (NCBI taxonomy): domain Eukaryota; kingdom Metazoa; phylum Chordata; class Actinopteri; order Cypriniformes; family Gobionidae; genus Coreius; species Coreius guichenoti. The sequence continues at coordinate 15,052,531 of CM077177.1, read as the reverse complement.
GTGACCCCAACAGGTCATCTTCTGACATGCTCTCTGCTTAAACAAGTTTGAACCAGAGTTGAATATGAGTATTATTGTGAATCCCTGGATAAATGAAATATTTAGCAGCTGAATAATTTTAGAAGGTTTTTAGACATTCCTCTATAAACAGAATCATAAATGTGTTCACCTTTTGTGTCTTACAGTCAGGGCTTTTGAGCAAAGGTTGTGTTTACTGCTTTATGAACAAACATTTGAGGAACTACTGAAAAAAATCATCAAGTTATACTTTCACAATACTTTAAGTAACCTGCAGAAATCACTTCTAGTCTATAGATTTGTGGTATGATGAACCATGCCTAAAGAACTTTCCTCTCAAATGTCTTCAGCTCAGGGTCAGTGACTCTGAATGAATATAAAAACCGCTGAGATGCTTTTTTCTTTTTCTTTTTTAAACAAAGGCCTTATGTTATATATAACACACATACCTGATTCAGCCACGTATAGAATAGTCCCTACACCATCACGCAGGTTGAAAGGACACTTAGGATAAAGTTGCACCATTGAACCAGGTCCTGTTACGCTCTAAACAGTGTGAAGATTTAGCAGTAATTTGATGTTTGGTACCATCTTGTAGTCATTTATTCTTTATATTGATCGCCTTTGATTATATTAGACCCAAATGGCATGCACTAACATTCAAAAGTTTAGGTCAGAATCTATTTATTTATTCATTTATTCAGCAAGGATTAATTAAATTGATCAAAAGTGTCAGTAAAAACATTTATAATGTTACAAAATATTTGTATTTTAGATACAGTAAATGCTCTTTTGATCAGAATTCTAAAAAATTGTATCATAGTTTCCATTTTGTTCCATTCTGTTTTCAACAATAATAATAAGAAATGTTTCTTGAGCAGCAAATCAGCATATTAGAATGATTTCTGAAGGATCATGTGACACTGAAGACTGGAGTTGATGCTGAAAAGTAATGATGCTGAAAAGTCAGCTTTGCCATCACAGGAATAAATTACATTTTAAAATGTATTTAGAAAACAATAATATTTCACAGTATTATTATTTTACTGTATTTTTTATCTAATAAATGCAGCATTGGTGAGCATGAGACTTCTTTCGCCAACATGAAAAATTGAAAGAAAGAAAAAAACTTGAAAAACATGAAAAAGCTACCCCGAACTTTTAAATAGTAGTGTTAATTGACATAATGCATCTAAAAAAACCTTAACTTTTTGGTGTATTTTTCATTATTCCCAGTGGTAATTTTCATTAGATATTGTACTAGTGTAATTTAAGTACTCCAAAAAAAGTGCAATAATCAACACATTATGCACTGAAACAAGTACTAAATACTTGAAATATAATTTATTACTTTAATTTTGTCACATTACAGTAAAGAGAATGTTGGGAAATGTTAAATTGTCATGACAATAATGTTACATTGAAAGAGTCCTAAAATAGGCTTAATTTTCTTTATTTAAACACTGAAGCAAGATTTTGCACACAGATTTTTTAAGTAAAATTCACATATGGAATTAAGTAAAATCTACTTAACTAAGTTGAGTAAAAATACAAGCAAAAAATGCCAGTTAAAGTTTGTTGAGTAATTCCTGCTTAGTTGAAGTTTACTTTCCAATACTCTGTTTTAAGTACATTTTCCAAACAATTTAACACTGAATTAATCCATGCTTTTAAAGTGTATACTTTACTTAGAACATCTAAGTAAATAATACAGTAGATATTAGTCAACATATAATAGAAGTACAGTACCCCCGAACACAGAGACCTCAATAATTAGTACGCAATACACAATAACGGTAACATTCGTTGGATCATTTTGAGTATGAAAGTGTCATTTTGAGTAGATAATGAGCTCCAGATGTCACCAAACAGAAAGTTCAATAGTTGTGTTGATTGTGGAGGATTTTTAACAATATGTTAATAAATATGTTAAACAGAGCTGATAGCACTAGAATCTGATTAGTAGCATAAAACATGATCAAATTGGGGGGAAAAAATTTATTTATGCCTTTGGCATATGCTTTTATTCAAAACAACTTAGTTTAATTCAAAGTACAGTATACATTTCATCAGTTCATGTGTTCCCTGAGGAATGAACCCATGAACTTAAAGGGTTAGTTCACCCAAAAATGTAATTTCTGTCATCATTTTCTAACCCCCATTTCGTTCCAAACCCGTAAGACCTTCGTTCATCTTCGGAACACAAATTAAGATATTTTTGATGAAATCCGAGAGCTCTCTGACCCCTCCATAGACAGTTATTTAATTAACACTTTCAAGGCCCGGAAAGGTAGTAAAAACATTGTTAAAATCCATGTGACTCCAGTGGTTCAACTTTAATGTTATGAAGCAACGAGAATACTTTTTGTGCGCAAAAACAAACAAAAATAAGGACTTTATTCAACAATTTCTTCATGAGGATAAACCTGAAAAGCCATTTGGCATACAGTACATGTATTGCAAAGCATGATAAAGCTGAGCAAAATTAGCATTAGGCATTATGAGGGTGAATAATTAATAACAGAATTTTCATTTTTGGGTGAACTAACCCTTTAATGTTGGTTGAATCACATTGTACTGTTTGTTACAAAAACATTTAACCAATATTTATTCTTTAAAAATCCAATTATAATGAGAAAAAATAGGAAGGAGGCATATGTTTCCTGTTTTGAATCATGGCTGCAGAGTTTTTGTCAGTTTTTTTTGAAGCAGATTCCACACTGGCTATCCATGTTTTTTTTAATTCTGCATTGGCATCAGCTATAGCCACAGCTGGGAGCATTAAAATCCTTTGTTTTAATAGAAAAATTAAGCACCATGGAACAAAGTGAAGGAAAAATGTCAAAAATAAAAGGAGAGGAGAAAGTCTGCTGAGATAATGTGGCCACATATTTGCCTGAGAGACACAAGACTGTGACATTTCTGAGTGGCAGCTCTGTTTTTTTGGTCACTGCTGAATAAATGTAAACATATATATATATATAGAAGCGGAATAATTCTTTGATTTCACCCAAAGCAACAACATTAGGCTTTTTAAGCCCTAATTAATTTTTAGTCTCATATGTGTGAATTGTTTACCTCTGGTGGAGTATCAATGAATTAACAATAAAATGTTTTAATTATTTCTCTTGTTTGCAAAAGTTTATTTCTTGGAATTAAAAGAAACCCAATAACTGCACGTATAAAAACGTCTTGTTCTTACATATAACTTTTAATAGTTTATACTGTGATTCATTGATGTGACTTAATTATAGTCTGGAGAGGTTGTGCATGTTCAGGGAAAAAGGGATAACAAGGGTGGAAATCTAGCATTGATTTTTGTGTATGAAGGTGAATCAATCTTTCCACTTACATTGATTTTAAAATGGATAATCAGGGGTGTTTTGTTTATTTGATTTTTGCAAATAAAATGATTTTTGATGTTTTGTTGCTGTGTTTTCATGTTGAATTGTTGTTCCTGCGTGAGACGTGAAACAGTGACTGATGTGTGATTAATTGACAATGAATAAAGGAGAGTAGAATAAATAACATCAAAGGGTTTAGTCTGTACACACACATCTACAGATAAAGCAAAAATCAAATGCAGGTGGGTCTGACAAATGCTGTACCGTCTCTCAGATGTGGCAAGGATGTTTGTTAGTTGCTCAGATTTCTGAGACTTTCCTCTGCCCCCTGAGGGAGGTGTTGAATCCTTAGATAGACAGAATACAGTTACATATTAGAGACCAGAAGCATAGAGTCACTATAATACATGGTAAAAGTATTTACACTTTGCAGTAGGAGAAGCCCTTATACAATATCCTACCTGTTGGTTTCTCAAAAAATCTGGATAATGGATGCCACAATGGGTGTCCCGCTGAGGTTTGGCTGTACTCGTTCACCAGCCTCTCTGTATGATAGCCTGTGGTTTATGACATGGTGTATGATAGTAGCGCTTATTTCATCAGTTACCCTAATTCTGGCCCTTCTTTGAGTGTCACCATGCGCTCATTCTAACTCCTCAATCTCTACCTTGTCCTCGTCCAGGCATTCCTCTCCCTTGCCCTTGTCCCACTCCTCTCCCTTGTCCTGGTACTCATCTTCCTCTCCCTCGTGCAGGCATTTTTCTTACTTTCTTTGTGTTGCTCTATATTGTTCATTTGTCACAGAAGATAAGCCCAAAGAGGCCTTCTTTTACTGTATACCATATGATCATGTGATTGAAAGAACAACACCTGAACTATTCCTAGATGGGAATCAGTTGTGATTTATATATTTGCATAACTTCAACCAGCTGTTTCTCATTAACAATGGAACAAAATACAGGGGATATATTTGTGTTTCAATTCACAATATAAACAGCTGTTTACCTTGACTTTAGCCTATAAGGTTAGGTTTAGAACATGATGTTATCTGTTCTGACATACAGTGTTAAAGCATTGGTAAATTTGGCAGTAAAAATCCATTGTTTTGGTCTTGGTTGAGCTTGTGTGTAAAAGAAGTTCAAGCATTTTAAATCTGTGTTAACTGTATGCATTTTGTGTAAAAGCAACAAGAAAAGTGTTAATTGTATAGCCTACACAGACAGATGTTGTGCTAACTGTGTTGAGTTAATTTGTTAAAAGTATTGAAAAAAGTGTCATAGCGATCGTAAAAAACTGTAATTGTCATGACAATAATACTACATTAAAGAAAAAAAAAATCCTAAAAATAGGCTTAATTTTTTTTATTCAAACACTGAAACAAAATTTAAAGTTAATTAAATGTACTTTACTACAGTAAACTTTACTTAATTTTTCTTTTGCAAGTTTTTGCACACATATTTTTTAAGTAAAATTCCCATACGGAATTAAGTAAAATCTTAACTAAGATGAGTAAAAATACCAATTAAAAATGCCAGTTAAAGTATGTTGAGTAATTTCTTGAGTAGTTGAGTAGTTTACTTTGCAATACTCCGTTTGAAGTGCATTTTACTCAAACAATATCACAACTGGATTAATCCATGCTTTTCAAGTGTATGATTTTCTTAGAACATCTAAATAAATAATACAGTAGATATTGTGTAGACAACATATCTACATAATAAAAGTAACATATCCACCCAAACACAGAAACCTCAATACTTGGTGCATAATACAGAATAACGGTAACATTCGTCGGATTATTTTTAGGAAAGAATGTCATTTTGAGTAGAAAATGAACTCCAGGTGCAACAAAACAGAAAGTTACTAAACCTAACAACAAAACAACTATAAAACAGTGTAAATACAGCTGGACAGTGAAAAAATGCAACCTTATTAATTATTCATGCCCCAGTACATGTTGGGAACACCAGTATCAGAAAGTTGAGTAGGTTTTACAAACCCGATTCCAAAAAAGTTGGGACACTGTACAAATTGTGAATAAAAAAGGAATGCAATAATTTACAAATCTCATAAACTTATATTTTATTCACAATAGAATATAGATAACATATCAAATGTTGAAAGTGAGACATTTTGAAATGTCATGCCAAATATTGGCTCATTTTGGATTTCATGAGAGCTACACATTCCAAAAAAGTTGGGACAGGTAGCAATAAGAGGCCGGAAAAGTTAAATGTACATATAAGGAACAGCTGGAGGACCAATTTGCAACTTATTAGGTCAATTGGCAACATGATTGGGTATAAAAAGAGCCTCTCAGAGTGGCAGTGTCTCTCAGAAGTCAAGATGGGCAGAGGATCACCAATTCCCCCAATGCTGCAGCGAAAAATAGTGGAGCAATATCAGAAAGGAGTTTCTCAGAGAAAAATTGCAAAGAGTTTGAAGTTATCATCATCTACAGTGCATAATATCATCCAAAGATTCAGAGAATCTGGAACAATCTCTGTGCGTAAGGGTCAAGGCCGGAAAACCATACTGGATGCCCGTGATCTTCGGGCCCTTAGACGGCACTGCATCACATACAGGAATGCTACTGTAATGGAAATCACAACATGGGCTTCCAGAAAACATTGTCGGTGAACACAATCCACTGTGCCATTCGCCGTTGCCGGCTAAAACTCTATAGGTCAAAAAAGAAGCCATATCTAAACATGATCCAGAAGCGCAGGCGTTTTCTCTGGGCCAAGGGTCATTTAAAATGGACTGTGGCAAAGTGGAAAACTGTTCTGTGGTCAGACGAATCAAAATTTGAAGTTCTTTTTGGAAAACTGGGACGCCATGTCATCTGGACTAGGCCAACCCAAGTTGTTATCAGCGCTCAGTTCAGAAGCCTGCATCTCTGATGGTATGGGGTTGCATGAGTGCGTGTGGCATGGGCAGCTTACACATCTGGAAAGGCACCATCAATGCTGAAAGGTATATCCAAGTTCTAGAACAACATATGCTCCCATCCAGACATCGTCTCTTTCAGGGAAGACCTTGCATTTTCCAACATGACAATGCCAGACCACATACTGCATCAATTACAACATCATGGCTGCGTAGAAGAAGGATCCGGGTACTGAAATGGCCAGCCTGCAGTCCAGATCTTTCACCCATAGAAAACATTTGGCGCATCATAAAGAGGAAGATGCGACAAAGAAGACCTAAGACAGTTGAGCAACTAGAAGCCTGTATTAGACAAGAATGGGACAACATTCCTATTCCTAAACTTGAGCAACTTGTCTCCTCAGTCCCCAGACGTTTGCAGACTGTTATAAAAAGAAGAGGGGATGCCACACATTGGTAAACATGGCCTTGTCCCAACTTTATTGAGATGTGTTGATGCCATGAAATTTAAAATCAACTTATTTTTCCCCTAAAATGATACATTTTCTCAGTTTAAACATTTGATATGTCATCTATGTTGTATTCTGAATAAAATATTGAAATTTGAAACTTCCACATCATTGCATTCTGTTTTTATTCACAATTTGTACAGTGTCCCAACTTTTTTGGAATCGGGTTTGTACTTAATTTTATAACGATATTTATGCTTTAAAGGGGTCATGAATTGAGAAATCAACTTTTACTTGAACTTTTTCTTGAGGCTACAGTCAGATGCCCTTTGTCTGTGTGTCAGTAAATCAAACCTGTGAATAAACGGTCAACTTCACATTGTTTCTCTTAGTAGGATGAAAATAATCTGTTATTAAACTGTGGTTAAATGATATATAGAAAGTGATCAAAGGACGCTCCCTTTGCAATCGCTGGAGCTGTCAATCAAACAGCGGCACTTTATCAGTGACTGAGTTCTGCACTCTCGCCAAAACTCCCATTATAATCAACGAATCTCTTATTTACATTGTGTTTGCACTGTTAGTTATGATGAAAGTATTCATTAATGTGCAGAAATCGTGTTGCAATGACAAGATCACCGCATTCATGCGCTCAACATGTCTGTGATCGGCTACAATGCTCATCAATGCAACCTTTCATGCCACGATCTAAATATAATGCTATAGATCTAAATATAATTCTATAATCAACACTTTTCACGATTAGTTAACCTTGAGCGCTGTAATAGTAAAAAAGTGCTAAAAGTTCTGAGCGAGTCCCACATGTATTCCTAGCTATTTCATATGCAAAGATGTCAGCCAATCACAGCAGAGAGTGTTTATACTGAAGTCTTACAGCAGACACGCCCCTTTAAACAGAGCAGTCAAATCAAAGGGCTAAAATCAGGGTGGGAAAAATGCCTTTTATTCCTAAATTATGACAATTTTTTTTTTATATAAAAATCATACTAACACTATAAGTGCACCCCAGGAAACATTATAAAACAATAATACAATGCAGTTCATGGCCCCCTTAATTTTGATTGAGTACTAATATAGAATTTAAGTTTTTAAATTCTTGCCTGAACTAACTTATTCAGGTAAAAATGTAATTTATTTTTTTCCTGTAGTATTTAATTCACCAAATAATAATTTTTATCAGTATTTTAAAATTAGACAATTGTTTTTGAAAATAATGATTTTTTAATTAATTAATTAATTAATTCATTAATTTTTTTTTTTTTTTTTTTTTTTTGTGAAATTTGACCAGGACATGTTCCTTTGCTATGCAGATTCTCATCAGTAGATCAATTCATGTCGGTCGTGTTTGGAGCAAAGAGCAACTTCAGTAAGGATCTTTATTCAGGCTGGACTTTGCTGATATAATTCTAGCTCAGTAGTTTGTTTACATGTCCAGATGAAAAGTTTAATTGAGATTTTATATGTTTCATGGTGTTTGAAATCATCGTGAGCTGGAAATATCCCAACAACAAGTAACACGTTTTATTCGATTTGTTTAGCGAAAGTGAGCGTAAAAGAGATTGCACGTAGGATGATGATTATAAATCATGAAAAGGACATTTAAGGTGATGTCCTAAAAGAGTCCCCCAGCTAACAGCAGAAAAACTGCTGTTACGAATGAGCGAGAAAAACTAATTAAAGGCCAGATATTGTGCATTTCACATTTAATAGGGTTTATTATCTTGACTATGAAACAGTGGCAAACTACCCAACCATGAACACAGGCTCTGCAGACATTTGTACAGGCAGACCACACAGCTGTTTTTGTAATGCTAATTTCACTTTTAATTTGTTCAGATTTATCATGCTTTGCAGTACATGTACTGTAAATCTGCCAAATGGCTTTTCAGGTTTATCCTGTGTTACTTCTGTGTGCCTTACACAGATTTTATTTCATAAAATGCATTGAGTAAAGATTAGCTTGTCATCTCAGGATATTTAAGCTGTATTTCTATATAAAGCTCAAATTTTGGGTCCAATATTATTTTCTTAACCTTCTTTAAGAAGGTAATAGGCATGCACACAAACAGACATGCACAATTATGAACATAAAACGTAAAGCTTAGAACTATTACTACATATGAAGTTTAATGTTTAGTAATGACTATATGGCCTAAATTACTTGACCTTGAATCACTAAAAGTAATCTGAAATCAGTTTTTCTTTTCAGGTAGTTATTACCTCTTATTGCCTCTAATAAATAATTAATTGCAAAGTGGATAGTTTTGCTGTTGCCAGGAAGTGTCAAACATAATGGTTGAAAACACGTAAACCCTCCCCAAGCTGTTATGTTGATATGGAAGCCTTTGAAGCGTTTTCTGTGTGTGTTCACTGTCCGTGGTGCTGAAATATACCACTGTGATCTGTTTTCCATCACATGCACATTGTTTGTGTAGAAAATGGGCTTTACAAAACAACATGATTTAAGTGTCATTCAGTAAAAGCATGGTTTAGGCATGTTATTTCTCTGGTTGTCTCCTCAGCCTTTGTTTGTGCTAAGCACTTTAATCTGTTCAGGCATCTGTTTTTCCTCTTATTTACACATTTACAATCACATGAAAGATGGGGTAGTACTGTCGCCTCACAGCAAGGAGGTCCCCAGTTCGAGTCCTGGCTGAGCCAGAAGGTCTTTCTGTGTGGAGTTTGCATGTTCTCCCTGTGTCTGCGTGGGTTCCCCCCACAATCCAAAAACATGCAGTATGTGTGAATTGGAGACGTTAAATTGTCCATAGGTGTGAATCCGTGTGTGAGTCCCAAGCCATGTAATGGGGAGGGTTGGGGAAAGAAAATTGCCAAGAAAATTCATGGACCGTCTCTTGTGTATGGCGAGAGATGATCCATAGAATCACCAAGAGTCGGATAGGACTAGAACGGTTAATGATAGAATGAATGACATAGCCCAATAGGGAGATCCAACCATCATAGCAAAAAGCCAGAAGTAGAATTGAAGATCTATGTCTTGCTCAAAGGTGGAACAGATATAATGAAGGACAGAATCAAGTGATCTGTCTGCTGCTGGGACTGGAACAAATGATTTTGGTTGACATTTGAGTTCTATCTAACCTCATGTCCTACTACAAGGCTACCTCTCAATCATATGTGCTTGTACAGAGGGAATCATGTGTGTTTGTGGTGGTGATGTTGAGAGGTCAATGAGTTATACAGAACATCCTCGAGCTATTCCCCTCTCTCTCTCTATCACAGACTCTCTCGCTCTCTTATTTTCACTCTCACTTTCTGCCCTCTACCCTTCTCTATCTCTCTGTCTCTCTCTAGAGAACTGCCTCAACATCTCTCCTCTAGTCATTTCCTTCCCTGCTGCTATTTTCTCTCCAAAGACGTTATTGAGGGTAACGTATTTAATATGATGAGAATGAAAAGGAGGATGTTAGTAATGAGTGAAACATTTCCAACCCATGTTTTCCAGAATTTAACTAATAAAATAGTCCATGTGACTCCAGTGCTTCATAAAATTAATTTTAATGATGTTTTTACTATCTTTCTGGGCCTTGAAAGTGTTAATTAAATAGCTTGTTTTCCCTTTTCCTACACTTCCAATCTTAAAATATGAAAAGAATAACAATATTTCTTCTTATTATCTATTAAAAAAAAAAAAAACATTATGATTAAACAAAGTGAAATAAACAGACCACTTTGTATAAATTTGGTGTACTTGTTTTACCAACAGTGTCAGTGAAAAGCATGCTTGAGATGAGATATATAACATGTGATGTGTGTGCTGTATTTTGTCAAGCTATACAAAAAGTGGGAGAATATTATTTATTTAATGTGTGTATTCAGGATACAAAAAAATGTGAGCTATGTAATTAGCATTGGCAAAGGGGTCATTTTCTAAAATCTTTAAAATGTTATTTCTGCCACAGAATGAATGGCATTGTACAAGTGAAGGTGTTTTAAGGTAGTTTAATTTATAGTCAACATGGCCAAAAGTAGAAACCCAGACAAAAGCTTTTCTTTCTCCTCCTGCTCTTTCCTTTCAGTCCTTTTCCCCGTATTAGATCCCCTTCTCTCTCTCTGTTCTCTTCAGATTGCTCTGTCCTCCCTGGTTGTCCTACATTAATACTGCTCTCCTTTCGCCTCATCTCTTATTTCTCAAATCGTCCTCGTCCTCTCCCTTTTCTCATTTGCTCGTCTCATTTCCTCTTCTCCCCTATTCATAATGCAACTTTCATTTTTCTTACTTTCTCCTCTTTTCACTTTCATTTTTAGTGTGCCTATTTCTATCCATCCTTCATGGCCCTCTTTGTTTTTATTCCTCATAACTTCCCGGCCCCTCATTCCATATTCCATGCTTCCACCTTTCCTACTTTTAGTTCTCATTCTCTGTTCTTGTCTCAGGGTGGCATTCTTTCCTCTAATCACTTTCACACTCCATTGATCTTCTCTCTCTGCCAAAGTCGCGCTGACCCTCATGTACCATGCGTCAATGTGACCGTACAGGGTTGACCTCACAAGATGATGAGTAAACCCTCCCCTTTCTCCATGACAACATTTTGAAAATAGATTTATGTTGAGTTTTGTTGTGTTTGGTGCCAAAACCCTGTGGCTCTGAGTCTCCTTGCATTAACATATCAGTCATTTCATGAGATGCATTGGAATTTGAGTAACATTTCAGTTGAACTCGGTTTATATAATTAATTTTTAAACTCTTACTGGATGAGCCATAATCAGCATATAGTTAATCTAGTGAAATGCTTTTACTTCATCATTGCAACTTTGGCCCCGCCCACTGGCGTGTTAGTGAGATGACGAGGAGAGAAGAATGATGTAGGATGGACTAAATATATCCTTATCTTCCAAAGGATCCTAATGCTAGGAATGTGGTTATTTATTTTCAACAATGTGAATGTCTCAGTTGAGCATAATTTATTTGTATTCGGTACACTTCACTGTGGATTCTTTGGTAAATCAGTCGGCGCAGGCTTTGCAAACAGACTTTTACGATATGGACTCGAAAGTAATGCGAAATCATGTAAGTAAACTGTGTTAAATCTAATGCCTGATCTGTGACCAGTGATTTCTGATATGTAATGATTCATGTACATTCAGATGTTCTTTGTCTATGTGTCAAACCTGTGAATAAATGAAATAAATAAATGAAATAGGATGAAAATAATCTGTTATTAAACTGTGATTAAATTATATATAGAAAGCGATCGAAGGATGCTCCCTTTACAATTGCTGGAGCTGTCAATCAAACAGCGCCAGTTAATCAGTGACTGAGTTATGGACTCGCGTCAAAACTCCCAGTATAATCAACTAATCTCTTATTTACATTGTGTTTGCACTGTTAGTTATGATGAAAGCATTTATGAGTGTGCATAAATCGAGTTGCAATGACAAGATCACTGCATTCGTGCGCTCAACATATCTAAATACAATGCTACAATCAACACTTTTCATGATTAGTTAACCCTGAGAGCTGTAATAATAAAAACATGCTTGAGAAAGTTTTGAGAGAGTTCCACATATACTTAGCTATTTAATATGAAAAAATGTCAGCCAATCACAGCAGTGGGTGTTTACACTAAAGTCTCACAGCAGACATGCCCCTTAAAACTTTTATTTATAAATGATGACAATTTTTGATGTAAAAATCATACTAACATTATAAGTTATAAAAACAATAAAACAATGCAGTTCATGAAGTTCATGTTCATGAAGTCTTTAAGGGGGGATTAACGTGTCCGCTTTGAACTTTGCATGAATATAAGTATTATAATTTATATGTGAATATATTTGAATGAATATATGGTGAAAGTTGTAGCAAGTTAGCTCAAAGGGGAAATATTAATAATTATTCATAACTCATTATGATTATTCATTATGATTAATTATGAATATTTGAATAATTTAATGAGATTAACTTAATGTAGCTACATTAAAGGGATAGTTCACCCCAAAATTAAAATTTTATGTTTATCTGCTTACCCCCAGGGCATCCAAGATATAGGTGACTTTGTTTCTTCAGTAGAACACAAATGAAGATTTTTAACTCCAACCGTTGCAGTCTGTCAGTCGTATAATGCATGTGAATGGTAACAAAATCTATGAGAGTAAACGACACACTGATGTCTTAAGACACGAAACAATCGGTTTGTGTGAGAAACCGAATGGTATTTATATAATTTTTTACCTCTAATACGCCACTATGTCCAACAGCCTTCAGCGCGCGATCACTTCCGGTAAGTGAGGTCAATGTACACGATCTGGCGTAGAGATACGCGCGAGAGATCACTTCTGCCGATTGCGCCAGATCGTGTACGTTGTACACTGACCTCACTCACCGGAAGTGATCGTGCGGTGAGGGCTGTTGGATATAGTGGCGTATTAGAGGTAAAAAAATATATAAAAACTGTTTGGTTTCTCACACAAACCGATCGTTTCGTGTCTTAAGACATCAATGTGTCATCACAAGCCGCAGGGTTTAATATGGATTTGTATGTGCATGTTTTTTTAATCTCATAGTTCTCATACTCTCATGTGTTACCATTCACATGCATTATACGACTGACAGACTGCAACGGTTGGAGTTAAAAATCTTCATTTGTGTTCTACTGAAGAAACAAAGTCACTTATATCTTGGATGCCCTGGGGGTAAGCAGATAAACATCAAATTTTCATTTTTGGGTGAACTATCCCTTTAACATTACAATCAATCAATCAATCAATCAATCAATCAATCAATCAGTTCATCCTGTGAACACTCAGTATTGATTATTAATTAATTCTAAGGGAAAGGTATTTTTCATAGCCACAGAAAAATAATTCTTCCTTAGCATTTACAGCGCTTAGAGTGTGTAACAAAATCGATAATTTAAGTGACAATTTGTTTGCAGGCAGGGAGTCAGAACCAGATATGTATTGTGCACAATTTTTATTAACTAAATCACGAACACAACTAAACTAACAGAAACGCATACATACAAATCACACATACATGGGTAAGCTGGAAAGTGACAGAATGAAAAACCGGATCAGAACTACAGTCATTAACCATGAAAAGAACCATCAGCTTTTTATTTTCAAAGCACCTCGTTAGGAGGATTTTACTGCTTATCCTAACCCTCTGATTAGTTAAAATAGGCGATACTTGCATTGCCATTGCAGTTGAAGCAGTTTCGTAACGTTCCTGATTTGATGGTTCTGTGAGTCGATGGTGTTGAAGTTGCAATCGATTTCTTCTGCATTGACTGAAGATATGATGAACTTGCACGGTTAGTTTCGACTCCGTCATGGTCAAGGAAGTTGCACATGGCTTGAGGTGTTGGGCCTACAGGCCCGCGACCGTGTGGTTGGACCGGGTTTCCATCCCACATATGCATGGCAACCAGGAGAGGCAGGAAGAGCGCTGATGGTTCCCTGTCAGTCAGTACACTACGAGTTACGTCAGTTACTGACGAAATGGGGGTTTCGCTTAGAAGCCAATCGCCTTTGAGCTCTACAAAACGAGCCAATGGCATGAAGATGCCATGGGTCTGCGGAATTTGCATAACGCAACCCCGCCCCACCGCGTGGGTATAAAGGGCGTTGCGTGGCAATCTCGCATTATGTTTCTGCTTTAGAGCCGAGTGTTACCGCTTGAGCGTTTTTCTCTTCAAGACGAGTGTCTCTCCAGAGTGTTGGTGTTACGGCGCGTTCTAGCGAGTGCCGCATTCCTGTCTGATCTGTGCAGTGATCTAGCACAGCGTGTGTGTTCTCCCTAGGCGCTTCGGCATTCTGCAGAGCAAAGACTCCTCTCTAAAAGAGCTGCACGTGGCACGTCTTTTTCAAGATGTTTCGCCCGTGCTCCGTTTCTGGGTGCGGTCGGCTGGTTCCTCCGTTTGACGGGCATGATCGCTGTTTGGCGTGCTTGGGCCTCGTGCACGCCGAGCGCGCGTTCATGGATGAGTCATGTTCCCACTGCGGGAACATGGCCATTGCAGTGTTGCGGTCAAGACTCCATGATCTCTGTGCTGCAGGGAGAGTCCCCTCTACCACACCCCAATCTATTCCCTCCACGAGAGGGAATACTTTGGCTGGTGGTCAGGGTGACTTGAGGGTGACGGTGTGGGCCAACCTGACGAATCCTCCTCGGGCCACACCCCCTTCTAGCACACTGCAACCTGTGGTGTTGCCAGATGAGGGCGCAGGTGTTTCCCGTCCTGGGCCCTGCGTTTCATTTGATGCACCGGCGGAGGATACTATGTCGATCGCCGCATCACAAGGTGGGCTGGATTCCTCCGGAGATGACGATTCAGTTGTGTTGCCTCCTTCGGGATTTCCAGCATTGCCCGAGTCTGATCCAGAGCTCACAGCCATGCTTTCCCGGGCGGCCGAGGCTCTTGGGCTTGTGTGGAACCCTCCGCCATGTCCCAAGCTCTCTCGGCTAGATGATTGGTATCTTGGGGCGGCCCGTGCCGAAGGCGCCCGTCAGCCCCCAGTGCCCTTCTTCCCGGAAGTGCATGAAGAGGTGTCGAAGTCGTGGAAGTCTCCCTTGACTTTTCGCGATCGTTCGGCAGCCACTTCCGCCTTCACTGCCCTCGACGGCGGCGCGGTGAAAGGGTACACTGGGGTTCCCCCTGTTGAGCGCTCTGTTGCGATGCAACTGTGTCCGCAGAGCGCTGCGACATGGCGTGGTGACCCAAAGCACCCGTCCAAGGCCTGTGGGTTTACGTCTACTTTGGTGGCGAAGACCCACAGAGCTGCGGGCCAGGCCGCATCCGCCCTGCATGCGATGGCCACCCTTCAGGTCTACCAGGCCAAGGTGCTCAGAGACATGCACGAGGGCAATGCTGACCCCGCATTAATGCAGGAGCTGCGGGCGGCCACCGACCTCGCTCTACGAGCGACGAAGGTGACCGCTCGCTCTCTCGGTCAGGTGATGTCCACTTCTGTGGTCCAGGAGCGCAACTTATGGCTCAACCTGGTTGATGTGGGAGAATCTGAGCGAACCCGTTTCCTCAATTCTCCCATTTCCCAGGATGGGCTATTCGGCGGGGTAGTCCAGGACTTCGCCCAACAGTTCTCGACCGCTCAGAAACAGACTGAAGTGATCAAACATATTCTGCCCCGGCGGCCTGCTGCTGCCTCCACCCAGCCGCCGGCTCAGAGGCCTCAGTCTGCTCCTCGCTGAGGCCGCCCTCCTGCGGCCCTCGTTCCTCCCGCTCAGCCCCAGCAGCAGCCTTCACCCGGGCCGAGGCGTGGAGGACGCCGCAGGAAGCCCTGCTAAACGGCAGTCTAAGCGGCGGTCCTGAGACGGGCGGCTCGGAGGTGAACTCGGTTCTTTCTCAGGAGATGGTAGCAGGGCCACTCCTTCCCCCGCTGGAGGGCCGGGGGAGAATCCTTGTAAAGAAAGAACTGACATTTTCACCTCCGAGCCTCAAGAGGGCGCGGCTGGCAGTGTGTGACGCCAAGCAGCCTCGCCACTCTCGGCCCCCTCTGCCGCCAGCCCCCTGGCAGACGAGACCCCCGTGGAACGCTGGTCCTTCCCTGGTCTCCTCTGTCAGGGCGCGGAATTCGACCCCGCCCACACCTCGGGACGCTCCCACGCCTCCCATGTCTGGGCCGGTCATTCCGCCTCGCTGTACGGGTACGCCTGTGGTCTGCTTGACCCCGCTGGTACAGTTTCTGGGAACCTGGCTAGCACTTCCCAATCTGTCCAGCTGGCTCGCTCGCACCATCAGGTTCGGCTATGCGATTCAGTTCGCACGGTCTCCTCCCCGCTTTCGGGGAGTCCGCTATACCATGGTGGATGGCAATGCCCTGTCATGCGTGCGGAGGTCGCCACCCTACTGGCGAAGGGTGCGGTCGAGATCGTCCCTCCAGCCGAGATGGAGTCCGGCTTCTACAGCCCTTACTTCATTGTACCCAAGAAAATCGGTGGGTTACGGCCAATCCTGGACCTGCGCATCTTGAACCGAACCCTTCACAGGCTTCCATTCAGGATGTTGACAGCCAAACGCATTTTCGAATGCGTTCGTCCATTGGATTGGTTTGCAGCGATTGACCTGAAGGACACGTACTTTCATGTCTCCATTCTTCCTCGACACAGACCGTTTCTATGGTTTGCCTTCGAGGGGCAGGCATATCAGTACACGGTTCTCCCATTCGGGCTAGCCCTGTCCCCTCGCGTCTTTACGAAGGTCGTCGAGGCAGCCCTTGTGCTGCTCAGGCAACACGGGGTTCGCATCCGACGACTGGCTGATTCTAGGCCACTCTCAGGATCAGGTTTGCGAACACAGGAACCTGGTGCTTCAGCACCTCGCCCGTCTGGGCCTTCGGGTCAACTGGGAAAAAAGCAAACTCTCCCCAGTGCAGAGGATCTCTTTTCTCGGTATGGAAATCGACTCGGTCGCCATGTACACGCAGCTTACGAGCGCGTGCGTGCAGTCACTGCTGACTTGTCTTCGCCAGTTCGAGGGCAAGAGTGCGGTTCCACTGAAATATTTTCAGAGGCTCCTGGGGCATATGGCATCCGCAGCCATGGTAACGCCGCTCGGTTTGCTTCATATGAGACCGCTTCAGCACTGGCTTCGCGATCGAGTCCCGAGATGGGCATGGCAACACGGCACGCTCCGGGTCCCAGTTACTCGGGCCTGCCGTCAGACCTTCACCCCGTGGGCGAACCTCAGTTTTCTACGGGCAGGTGTTCCCCTAGAACGAGTTTCCAGGCATGTTGTTGTAACAACAGATGCCTCTGCCACGGGCTGGGGTGCCATGTGCAATGGACATGCTGCCGCGGGCTCCTGGAAAGGACCCCAGCGCCTATGGCATGTCAATTGCCTCGAGTTGCTGGCCGTACGTCTTGCCCTGCACCACTTCCGAGCCCTGCTCAAGGACAAGCACATACTGGTCAGTTCAGACAGCACGGCGACAGTAGCGTACATCAACCGACAAGGTGGTCTACGCTCCCGCCGGATGTCGCAACTCACCCGCCATCTCCTCCTATGGAGTCAGAAGCATCTGAGGTCGCTTCATGCCGTTCACATCCCGGGAGAACTGAATCGTGCAGCCGACGAGCTGTCACGGTTTCAGCCGCTTCCGGGGGAATGGAGACTCCATCCCCAGACGGTTCAGCTGATTTGGGAACAGTTTGGCTACGCACAGATAGATCTGTTTGCCTCCCACGACTCTTCCCATTGCCGCTGGTATTATTCCCTGACCGAGGGGACCCTCGGCACGGATGCACTAGCGCACAGCTGGCCGCGGGGCCCACGCAAGTACGCGTTTCCCCCAGTGAGGCTTCTCGCACAGGTTCTGTGCAAGATCAGGGAGGACAGGGAGCAGGTCCTTTTGGTCGCCCCATATTGGCCCGGCTGGACCAGGTTCTCAGAACTCATACTCCTTGCGACAGCCCCTCCCTGGTCGATCCCTCTGAGGAAGGACCTCCCGACCTTTGGAACCTACACGTGTGGGACCTGGACAGGACGCGGTAGGTTTGAGTACCCTGCCACCTCAGGTGGTGGCTACCATCACTTCCGCTAGGGCCTTGTCCACGAGACAGGCCTATGCGTTGAAGTGGAACCTCTTCGTCACCTGGTGCTCTTCTCGCCGAGAAGACCCCTCGAAATGCTCAATCGGGTCTGTGCTTTCCTTCCTCCAAGAAGGGTTGGAGCGAAGGCTGTCTCCCTCCACCCTGAAGGTCTATGTGGCCGCGATTTCGGCTCATCATGACCTGGTGGATTCAAAAACGGTAGGTCAGCACGACCTGGTCAGCAGGTTCCTTAGAGGAGTGAGGAGATTAAATCCTCCTGCCTCGTGCCTGGAATTAGGGCCGGCCAATTCTCACGTGATCCTGAGACCCCGGCCTGGATACGTGCCCAAGGTTCCCACCACTCCCTTCAGGGATCAGGTGGTGAACCTGCAAGCGCTGCCTGTGGAGGAGGCAGACCCAGCCTTGGCACTGCTTCGTACGCGCCCTTCGTGCTTACGTAGACCGGACGCAGTGTTTCAGGACCTCAGACCAGCTCTTTGTCTGTTACGGAGGGCAGCAGAAAGGGAAGGCTCTCTCCAAGCAGAGGTTGTCTCACTGGATAGTGGACGCCATTGTCCTGGCATATCAGGTTCAGGTTCAGGGCATGCCATGCCCCCTTGGGGTTAGAGCACACTCCACTAGGAGTGTTGCTTCCTCTTGGGCTCGCTTCCTCGCTGACAGACATTTGTAGAGCTGCAGGCTGGGCGACACCCAACACATTCGCAAGATTTTATAATGTCCGTGTGGAGCCTGTGTCCACTCGTGTACTCGCCCCAAGTGGCCAGTAACTGGACAGGCTCAGGTGTCTTCGCTTGCTGCGCCATTCCACTCCACGGACTGGATGCGTGCGCATTTTCTCTCAGGTGAGCTTCCCAGTAAGCCCTGAGCTCCTCCAGCACTGCTGATGTCGACACCAGAGTGCATGCCCGCTTGGTCAGCCCTCGTGTTCGGCTAGGTGCCTCCGTGTGCATGGTTCCCCCGTTGGGCAACCCCCACGTGTTTTTCCACGGTAAGTCTCTCTGAGCACGTGTCTTCCCTTGGCACCTTGCCACACCTGGGGTTGAAAAACTTTCCACCTGCGGCTGGATACCCCAGAGTGCTCCATATGCAGTCCCTACGGGGGTCATATGTGTATTCTTAAGTCCTCCCTTCGGGCAGGCATTGTGTTGCATTTCTCCACGTGGGATATGTTTCCCAGTGTACCTTGGTATCAGCGTTGAGCCTAGCCCCTCGTTCGTGCTAAGACTCACGGCAGGGAGCCCTGGTCAGCGCAGGACGCTGTAAGACAGCCGTCGTGGCGAGATTGTATTGGGACCCCCATTTCGTCAGTAACTGACGTAACTCGTAGTGTACTGACTGAAAGGGAACGTCTCGGTTACGTATGTAACCCTCATTCCCTGAAGGAAGGGAACGGAGACGTTACGTCCCCATGCCACTTCTGCTGTACCGCTGGAACGGCCGGACGCTCATGCCTCGGCTCTTCAGCAGGTAACATAATGCGAGATTGCCACGCAACGCCCTTTATACCCACGCGGTGGGGCGGGGTTGCGTTATGCAAATTCCGCAGACCCATGGCATCTTCATGCCATTGGCTCGTTTTGTAGAGCTCAAAGGCGATTGGCTTCTAAGTGAAACCCCCATTTCGTCAGTAGCTGACGTAACGTCTCCGTTCCCTTCCTTCAGGGAACGAGGGTTACATACGTAACCGAGACGTTTCTCAGTGCAGTGACTGCGAAGTTGCAATTTCCTTCCGAGTTGGAATGAGGAAATTTCAGTCTGACTCTTTTGGAAGAGTCCTCTCTCCTGGGCGGAAAGTGAAGACATATCAGGGTGTGGTTGAGGCCTGCCGGCGCCCATGGCCCCACCACACCCATCAACCAGCAGGAGCGGCAGTAGAAGCAAGAAGAGAGTGAGAGATCTGTGCGAGGGTCTTTTCCTCTGAAGATGGCCTCTCCTTCTAGGGGTCAGTGAGCCAATCGTACTTAGGCTTTCGGAGGGAAAGTTTTACGATCCTTTGTCTCAAGCAGATCATTTGCATATGTAACTGGATTGGTTGCTGATGAAGAAACTATTATAGATTCTTGTGATACTAATATGTTGCACAGGTATCGACATTATATACACAATCATTCAGGTCTTCAAAGTACAACTCTGTAGACACCAAACAAGGTATAGCTGAGGTGACATTAACTGCGGGTTCTATCATAAAACATGCATAAAAAACAAAATACCAGTCAATTTTCCCACCGGTTAATCGACGCGTGACAACACCGGTAATACCAGTATCACCGGCGGGGGCTTTTAAATCGCTAATTCTAAACCAAAAGTAAAATGCACACGGCCGCTCGGGCATTCATAACGGTACGGTGCGGA
The DNA here is from genome assembly GCA_039654105.1 of Coreius guichenoti. Taxonomy (NCBI): domain Eukaryota; kingdom Metazoa; phylum Chordata; class Actinopteri; order Cypriniformes; family Gobionidae; genus Coreius; species Coreius guichenoti. Next base: position 15,031,922 of record CM077177.1, on the reverse strand, counting down.
GCAAAGCGCGTTGCTGAATTGAATGAACTGAAAACGCGCCAGTGGACGTGCACCGTGAATGAATGACAGTGCGGCCGTAAGCATTTTACTTTCGGTTTAGAATTAGTGCCAATTCTGGGGCGGGTTGCTTGAATGGTGGGTTCATTAGCCTATTATTCTTAATGAAAAACACAACAACAAAACGGTAAAATGACAAACTTACTTAAATAGGCGCTTTTACATTTCGCATTGAAACCAAATCTTCCACCGTCGTCTTATCATTCAGCTACTCACTCTTGTGATGAGTGGCAACACTGACTATCGCAGCAAGCCTATCATACACACAATGTCCTGGGATGCACGTTCATTTATTGATCAGTTTGTCTATAAATTAATGCAGGAAAGTCTGTTTAAGGGCTATGGGTTTTCCTATGGCCCTTGTTTTTCACATTCTTTCAAGCCATAAACAAAGTCTTATCTGATGGTAGCCCTGGTAACTGAGGCCCTTCTGGCTCTTTAGTGGTATTTTAGGGGGGGTGGTTCTGAATACCCCAGCGCGAGTTTTGAAGATTATTTGTTAAGTATAACAAATAATTGTGTCTGATTTGTCTCAGTCGTTAAAAAGGAATAAATACTTTTATTAAGCAGACACATTAAAAATGACCAAAAGTTACACTTAAAAGCATTTACAGTCATGCAGAAGTTTTATGTTTCAAATAAATTTTGTTCTTTTGAACTTTCTATGCATCATAGAATACTAAAATAAATACATTACGGTTTTCCACAAAAAGGATCATGTGACACTGAAAACTGGAGTAATGATGCTGAAAATTCAGCTTCGCCATCACAGGAATAAATTACATTTTAAAACGTATTAAAAACAGAAAAGAGTTATTTTAATTTGTAATAATATTTCACAATATTATGGTTCTTACTGTACTTTTGATCAAATAAATGCAGACTTGGTGAGCATAAGAGATAAAACGGTATGGTGGTGTTTTGTATGTGAATATAGATTTTATGTGACATAAAATATATATTCACATACACACACATATATTAAATCATAACATAACATAACACATAACATGTGATGATCATGTTTCATGCATCATACTTTGTATTTTCTATGAATACATTAAGTGTTTGAAGTCCATTAAAAAATAGTGGATTATATATACTGGCTTCAAGTAAAGTGTTGCTGAGCTTTGCTCTTATGGACTTGCTTTTTGCTGAGATTTATAACAGCCAAATATTTTCAGATCCAGCTGTGTCATTTTATAACTATCAAAAGTTTATTTTATGCTGCCACTGAACAAATACCCTCTCCAACTTTAAATGAGAAGTGGATCTAGTGTGATGATTTTAGATGAGGCTGATGCAGCGTGCTCCTGACTTTATGAATGCATTTGCATCTCAATCATCCGTGATGCGAGGACATTTCTGTGTGGATTGTGTCCCTGTCCATCAATATGCCGCTAGTCAGCCGGAGAGAAAGAAGAAAAATCAACTCTGCATCTATTCGGGGGGAGAGCTAGATAGAGAGGAAGAGCGAGGGAAAAATAGTGAGCAAGGACAACAAGAGATTTAATTAGATAATGACATGTTTCTGCGGTATCTCTGCTGTCAAAAAGCCTGTCTTTTGTTGGACGTGGGCAAATAGCAGCTGTGGATGTGGAGCTTACTGTGTTTTACATGCCGTCCTGGAGCTCTGCCAGAGACCATTAGATTCCCCTCTGTGTGCTCAGCATTAAGAAGAGGAGTCCAGACTCAGATGAGGAGAAGCTTCTCTGAAGAGGAAGGTCACAGTCGTCAGTCATTGAACCCCTGCCTGATTAGTAATCACAGGGCACCTTCTCTGAACTTCCCTCTCTATAGTCTCTCTCTCTTTTTCTCTGTGTGTGTGCCACAGATGCTCTAATTGTCCAGCCTGTTTAATCAGAGCTTGATTCTTTGGCTGGATCAACCTCATCCAACCAGTCCGCCTTCAAAGGACACACACAGGTGGCTGGAATTACTAAGGCATTATATAAGTAATTTGAGGATAATATAAAGACCTTCTAAACTTTAGATGTGCATGCAATATGGTGATAAGAAAGTAAAGAAAAGCCACTGCTCTCTGTCTGTCCCATGATGTATGGGTTTGGAAAGTCAATACTTTGGGAAGTTAACTTTTTAGCCCACCTAATTCTATCGTCTCATGTCTTATGCCATCTATGCAATCTAATCATTTATAGACAGTGGCTGTCAAAGAGCGTCAAAATGGCATTTATCGTTTGAATTTCGTGATAGAATGGGAAGAGTACCTAATATGTTCGTTAGGGTTAGGGTTAGTCCATCTCAGAGCCAGGAGCAGACCTAGACCTGATAGATCTGTGGTCCACGGATCCAGTTCCCATCCAAGTCTCCACCGTGCTCAGGTCCTGGGGCTTCAGCCACACCTAGCCCTTATGTTAATCCGGCCCTGCCTACACCCTCCACCCCTATGGCGTCATCGGGCTCCTCCCTTCTTCCGACCTCCCCGTTGCCCCAGTCAGCCGAGTCCCCGTCGTCGCCTCAGTTCTGCGAGCCAGCAGCTTAGCCTCAGGCTTCTAGGCCATCAGAGTCGCCCTGGTCCATTGGCCTCTCTGCTCCGCTGGTTCCTCCACTCACCCTTGTTAAGCCTCCGTTGATCGGCTCCCGGGTGCCGCCCAGCCCTTCAGTCAAAGCTCCACCCTGGCTCCTCTCACCATCGACACCACCATGGTGTTTTTCTCCGACTCCTCCTGGTCGTCCCTGTCCATCACCAGCACCACGGCCTCCTCCAAAGCCCCCCTCCCTCCCTCCTTCCTCAGTTGGACATTATTCAGCGTGAGGATGCGCCTTTCTGAGGGGACATAATGTCACAATTATGTTCTGCTCAGTTGTTCCTGTTGTGTCTGTATGAGTTCTCGTTACTATGGTTTCTGATTAGTTAATCTTTGTCCAGCTGTTCCTGTTTAGTGTCCTCATTTACCATGTGTATTTATACTCCCTTTTCTGTTCAGTCCTTTTTCGGTTATTGTTTGTGAACGTGTTGTGAATCTTCTGAGTTTGTTATTTGATTAAAGACTTTGAATTTCTCACCATCTCCTTCGTCGTGCACTTTCTAAGCCACCAGACCATAACAATATACTCATATAATAGGCAAGGATCAACGTATACATAAACTTTAATCTTAACACACATGGCGATTGCTCAATTCATCACTCTTTATGCTATGAACACAATTATAAAGCTATAAACACAATAAACATCATATTACTTTGGGTATTCAGCGTGCTGGAGCCTCTAACCATTCGGATTTTATTATATTAATACCAGGCCTGTCGGGCACGTCCTCGAATGAAACGCCATTTTCATAAATGCAACACTGTCTCATTAAACATCTTAACTCTACTCAGGAAATGTATATCACCCTCCTAAAACAACATATATACATTATCAACATATTGTTTCATGTTTTTGTCCTTGGTGATCGATTTCATCCACCTGTTTGGCAAAACAATGAGACAGACACAGTGCTGCTATCAGTAATGAGTTGATCCTGTAATGGCGGCCTCTTCTTCACAACTCAGTTACCCACAAAAGCTGTGTCTCAATTCAGAGGCTGCATCCTTCGAAGGCCACATTTGAATGCTGATTGCGTCACCGCTGTGCGACGAAGGCTGTCCCAATTCAAAGGCTCCTCCAAATGCGTCTTTCGTTTCCTGTGAAATTAAGAATACAACAGATGGATCCTTCACGGGCCTCGTCAACCCCAGAATTCATTGAGCGCTGGTGGTGATAAATATAAGTATTGGGTTTCAACTCAAATATCAATTCAATTCAAATATCTAATGATACAAATGTAAAAAAAAAAAACAACAACAAACTTTAAAACGGTTTAAATGTTGACATATCTTGCCAAGATGCGATTTTATATAGTTTATACATAAATGGACCAATGTGAACATATTTAGACAGTTTGTGAACCCTGTTTTTTTTTAAGGCAGATATTTAACTTTTTTTTTTAATATAACTTTTAAAAAAGTCCAGTACGAACGTTACTGCCACTCATTAACGGCAGCTGTCACAGTGGCTAGGCGACAAGAACAGTCCTCCGTAGGCTATACTGTCCAATTTAATAACGCTCAGTCCGACATTTGCGGCCTTCGAAGGCCGAGTCCTTCGAAGGATACAGCCTCTGAATTGGGACACAGCCATAGTCTTTGACTAGCACATTGTGTTGTACCCTACTGTCCACTGAGGGTATTATGCATTACAAGTCCATCATAATAACAGTAATTGAAACAAATTACTATGTAACAAATTACAAAATAATTTAATTTACAATTTACAATTTAAAGGTGCAGTAAGCGATTTCTCAGAAACATTTGAAATCAACCCAAACAAACACACCCCTCCCTTCATTGCTCAGCCCCCAAAATGCATGAACACAATGTGAGAGTGGATGTCTCTTTATCATAGCAGAAGCAAAACAAAATAAGGCTTTGCAAAAAATAAAGCTCAGATGACAAATTAACGACAAGGAAGAACAAAAAATTAACATACAGTACACAAGAGCATATACAAGCAAGAGTTTGTTGTTCGTCACCAGCAGCACACCAGCTTCAGACAAACAATGACGCTTAAAACCAGTGTTACTCACCTAAGGAGCAGAAACGTTTTCAGGCCTTCACGGCATGCTTAGGTCTCTCCCGTGCTGGAAAGCTTTTCTAATATCAATGCGAGTCCTAAAGCTCTTGCCTGATCATAACCCTTCTTTTTCCAGTAATATTTTTCTTTTGTAATGTCTCAGCCATCTCTCTTTCTAGTCTTTCTTAAAAACTCCCTCTTGCTAAACTCTCTCTCCTCCCCCATCATGAGTGTATACGCCCCCTACTGCTAATTGGCTACAAGTGTGTTGTGGTGCTTGGTCAAATACACTTTTAACAGTTTTCTATTTTAATATATTTTAATATGTAATTTATGGCAAAGCTGAATTTTCAGCATCATTACTCCAGTCTTCAATGTCACATGATCCTTTAGAAAAAAATCTAATTGATTTGCTGCTATAAAAACATTTCGTATTATTAAACCGTGATAATTTTTTTTCAGGATTCTTTGATGAATAGAAAGTTTAAAAGGCCATGTTTATTTGAAACAGAAAACTTTTGTAACATTATAAATGTCTGTCACTTTTGATCAATTGAATGCATCCTTGCTAAATAAAAGTTTTAATTAATTTATTTCTGATCCTAAACTTTTGAACAATAGTGTGTGCATGTGTGTGTTTATGCATTCTATTGAACATATGAACAAAGTTTACTCCTGACATTTATTATCTTTTTTCCCCACACGAGTCTTCGAGAATCTAGTTGCTGCGCAAAATTTTCTGTCCCACTTCCTTTTAAAAGTACAAGAAATAAATAAAGAATACCACAAGAAAATTAATGAGATTATTAATGAGAGCATAACACCCATGTGAAGGCTGAATATGCAGTACACATGAAGAGAAATGTCTTGTACATGCAGCTTTGTTTATGTCTCAGGCAGAGCTGAATGATGGCAGACGGCAATTAAGCTCTAACGTCATTGCATTGCATTAGCTTTGTTTGGTAACACATATCTGCCGAAAATGTTTGGAATTTGGCAGATTTCACTGGGTGCTTTTATTTCTTAAAGGTGCAGTGTGTGATTTTTAGCGGCATCTAGTGGTGAGGTTGTGAATTGCAATCGGCCAGCGCTATGGTAGCCAACACAGGACAAAAATGTCGTCGTCGGAGAGAGCACAGAGTGACTAGCGCTCTGTAGAGAAGTATGTCCGTTTAGGGCTACTGTAGAAACATGACGGTGCAAAATGGCGATTTCACTGTAAGGGGACCCGCGGTGTATGTAGATAGAAATGGCTCATTCTAAGGTAATAAAAACATAACGGTACATTATGTAAGGTCTTTATACACCACTGAAAACATAGTTATGTATATTATATTGCATTTCTGTCAATAGATCCTCATAAATACTACACACCGGACCTTTAATGCAAGTTAAAAGGCACAACTGGTTTACTTGGAGAATTTACATACACAGATAACCTTTGGATGTGTATTAAGAAGGTAAGTAGTTAATTCAGATTTCATGTTGACTTTGCACACCACCAAGATGTCTTCAATGTGGCTTTTCACATTTTTTGCATTTGGCTGCATTTGTCTTGAGAAGTTGTAAATATTAGATTAATGCCTTTGCTTAGGGTGATATATGAGCAATAGCAATGGCCGTGCGATATGGCTTTATATCTGCACAGCTGTGATTCGGCCACAGGTAATCACAATCGTTCTGATATAGAGCCATATCGCATGGCTACGAGTGTGATATTGCTTTTATACAACAGTTCAACGGAGTTTAAACAACACTGTTGTGTCCAGTGAATCTGACTGAATGAATAAGTTGTCATTCATGCATTGTTGATGTTAAAACTCTTTATTTAAAACACACATGGAGTCAGAGAGAGCAATGAGATCAAATCAGAGGGAAATGTTTGTTTTATTTTATTGCTTTTAATAAGCTTGTCATTTTATCTGTTGTTGCTATGTGAAAATGTGTGTAAATGTTTGCGGGATGGAGATTTTGCATGAGCAAAGTAAATGTGTCTGCCTAGGGAGCTGATTTTTCTTTGTTGCTGTGCTACGGAAGGGTAATATATCAAAGTGTCCTGTATCCTACGTGCCAGACAGGTGCTGATTGTAGTTGAAACACAAGTCCCTGCAAGGCATTAAAAGCAGTATAAAAATTCCTTCTGCATTATTCATGCAAGTATTTTAATGCTCTCTCTCTCTCTCTCTCTCTCTCTCTCTCTCTCTCTCTCTCTCTCTCTCTCTCTCTCTCTCTCTCTCTCTCTCTCTCTCTCTCTCTCTCTCTCTCTCTCTCTCTCTCTCTCTCTCTCTCTCTCTCTCTCTCTCTCTCTCTCTCTCCTGTTTTCGCTTGTTTTCTTTCCACATAATTTTTTTCTATACATAGTCACACTATATTCAATTTTAGCAGGATATAAAGCTCCTACTTCAAGAATCTTTTTTCATAACCAATGTTATCCTCCTCATTGACAGATGTTGCAGACCTAAGCATACATTTATAGAAATAAGCATAATCAGGGTTCAATAAGGGTTGTTTTATTCTGAAAGAGATTCTGATTTTGTGTGGTCCCACCAAATTTTTTAACATATTTATTAACAACGTGTGTAAACATTTTTAATGTGTAAAAGAATATATATTAGTGCTGTCAATCGATTAAAAAAAATTACTAATTAATCGCACATTTTTTCTGTAATTCATTTTTATAATGTAATAATTTCACATCTCCAAATTAATGTAGAAACAACAAAGACAGTATATTTTAAATATTTGATCTAACAGGTATATACAGAAATTGAATAAAGTTATCAAACTTCACACTTCACAGTCTTCATTGCCTAAATTATAAATTCAATAATAGTAATCTTATTAAAGCTACAAAAGCTCAGTCAAGAGCAGAGTGATTTTCTCTGTCTTTGATTTGAGTGGACATGACGCAGATCCGGATCTGAAACACATCCGATGTCCTCACAACTCTTTGCGTTCATTTAACACTTTTTAACTCATATAAGACTGTGTTTACGAGGATACTTGACAAAGCGGACATTTTGTCATACTTTTGTGTGTTTTTGTCTGTTCAAGCGGGAAAGAGAATTCAACGAGGCTGTGCGCTGTCTGAAGCGGCATACTGTGCGTGATCACAGTAATCATATACTGTAGCACAGCCAAAGGATGACAGAAAAAAAAACTGATGCTGCCTTAATTGCGTTAAATATTTTCAACGTGTTAAACTGAAAAAATTAATCACATGTGTTAACGTGCTAATTTTGACAGTCCTAATATGTATACACTATATTGCCAAAAGCTTTGGGATGCCTGCCTTTACATGCACATGAACTTTAATGACATCCCATTCTTAATCCGTAGGGTTTAGTCATGTTGGAACAGGAAGGGGCCATCCCCAAACTGTTCCCACAAAGTTGGGAGCATTAAATTGTCCATAAAAGCAATACCCCACGAGCAATCACATATGCAAATTTAATATTAATTTTATACAACAGTTCAAAAAACAAGAAATTAATATCAGGTGACTTACATTTTAGTATCAGAATATTGCCTGATTGCTCTATTTTGCCAACACCATTGCTCGTCTCCGAGCAACACAGTTTCCTTATTGAATCAGTCATTTTTTTAACCAATCGGTCTAATGAATGATTCAACGACTCATGACTTGAGCAGCGCTGCACAAACCAATCTGTGTATGACATCAAAGTATGTATGGCTCTCGTGGTACTTTGATGTCATACACCAATCGGTCTGTGCAGCGCCGCATCAAGTCGAACACACCTAAAGACTTGCTTTGTACCTAAATGAATGAATCATCCGTTTTGAATGGATCATTTGACTGAATGATTCAATGACTCACTCGTTAAGACAATGATTTGCCGCCACCTACTGGTGGTTTTAGTTTCATATTTAAAAGTATCATTTTAGCAGAGGTTGAATGCTGTTTTTATTTTCGGTCATGATTGTAACAATAGATCTGGTCAAAGTGATCTGCTTTCCCACTTCCACGTATGGAAGACTGCATAGATTGAGTTGGTCCAGAGGTTTAATCTAGTCATAACACAATGACACTGTTGAGCAGTGAATGCAAACCTTGTTTGATTGCTCATTCAGTGGTTTCCTCAGTGATGGATGTTCCTCAAGGTCTCAGATACAGTTCACATGGTGACTGACAGTCTTCTATATTCAATTATGTGCTCAGGTTTTCAATCCCTACCATCTGTGACCCTTATTAATCTTGTCCACAGAGACAAATTCCCCCATGGGATTTCATTCAGCGCAAGTTTGATAACATGTTCTGTCACTGGTTGGGTTTAGTTGTTCTGTTAGCAGATGAGACAGAGCATAAATTAAGCTAATTTATACAGTTCATTTAATGGAAACATGTCAGGCTTTCTTCTGGTACCACAAGAAAAAGGCCAGCAAGATCAAGCTGTCCCTGAAATGGCTGTGATAGAATCAGAAGGCCTTTTGTGCTTTTGTAGCATTATAGTCTCCCTGCTGTGGCCTTCCCACACTGAAAAGCCTTTAAAACAATCTCAGACAGAAAATGCAAACGTATTAAACAGATACTGTATAAAGGAACTCTTACAATCTGGCAGCAAGGACAGACCTTTAACACTTTCGCAAAGTGACACTTTTGCACATATATCTGAAGGTAAAGCTGTATAATTAGGAGCATTCAAGCTGACTACATACTGTACTCTCAGAGGGGTCTATACTTAAGGTACAATTTTATGTAGCAGATTATTTTTACCCGCTGGAGACAGAGCAGAACTGAAAGACCTCATTTAGACGATGTGACAGGGCCATATTCACACAGGATAGATGGGAACTGCTGCGTCACACCACATTCCCAACTACCAGCTCTTAAAGTTAGTGAAAATGTCTGTTAGAGAACAACCCTCGATATTGGTCCACTGCAAGCAAATTATACTCTCCTCAGCTTTTTAGTTTTTGTCAAAATGAATAGTGCCGCAATAAAAAGAGGATGGCTGTTGCTGCAGGGCCAATTTTCTGCAACATAATGTGTAAGTTTATATTCAATCTTATGAGTGTTGTGTCATTTTAGTAGTACTGGGTTACTAAGAGCAGAATATGATGAAGATATGAGCTGATATGCCTGGTTATAGTGTTCTTTTTCCATAATTTGATGAAATACTGTTGCCATTATCAATATAAAGCATGTAGAAAAAGCATTGTCTGCTTGGCACTGGGGGTAATATAACGATCATTGAGCAAGGCTAACTTTTCTGAATAAGCACTTTAATAAGACTAATTTGCATAGAAATGTGTGTTTGTACTGAAAGGAATGAATTAAACCTGACATTTCTATTGAAATTCACTTTACATGTTTGATGTTCCAGAGACCCCTGCATATGTAAAAGAATAATACTAATTCACACATTTACATATTTTCCCATCATACTCTAAGTATTTGTTTGTGTGTCCTAATCAAAATGTAGCAGACTGATGTTATTGACTCTTTATCCCTCTGATTTACCATAACGTATGAGCTCTTTTAAATCAAGTTTTATAATAAACAAATCAATAAACCAGTAGGATTGTACTTGTACATTGTATATACAAATTAGAAAAACTTAGCATGTGAGTATTCATTATTATTATTATTATTATTATGATTATACACCTGAGGTCTGTGGGACCCCAAACACGTAACATTTTTCACGGAGGATGATTGAAGCATGTTATGTTGTTTTTTATTAAAATCTATAAGAGTAGAAAAAGTCATAATGCATCAGCCTGATACTTCAGTTTTGTTTCAGGCACTTGGTAGCAGGTAAACAGGATATCCTTGAGCTCAGCTCTATATTACGGTTTACTATTGTGGTTTCACGGATTTCATATACCCTCCCCAGCATGATTAAAAAAAAAGGAAGCAGACTGTGGCTGGCCATTTTATGTCTTCCTGGCGGTCTCTTCCTGTCTAAGTGGGCAATTCTCAGTCAGAGTAATCTCGAATGCCAACTGCATTCATTGTGAAAAAGAGTAAATATAAAGGCAGGTTAGAAATATCACCCCATCTCTTTCGCTGCCAGGTTTGACTTGCACAATAATGGAGCTCAGAAAAAAAATTGGGAGTTTGAGTGACAGGTCATTAACTGGAACTGAAAAGTTTTCATGTCAGACACATTTTAAAATGAAGTTAAATGCTGAAATGAAGGTTAATGACCACAGCCAACATGTCCAAAAGCAATGCTTGACCAACCCACAGGAATCAGGTTTAATTCTTTAGATTTAGAAGTTTCTATTTTATTTTTAATGCTGACTCTAGTACTATTGTTGGCTCTCTGTCATTTGTGTATCTATTCAATAACAAGGAAACATGAAGCTGACAAGATCTGTTATGGTATGTTTTGTCAGTTTTAGTAAAAGAGATTTCGAGATCTCTAGTTTGCTGAACTTCGCTTTTAAAAACGATTTTATTAGTCAAAGTTTTGGACAACTTCTCATTCTTTGAATTTTATCCCCCACATTTTTGAATATGTCAGCAAAGTATGGAAATGGACAAATCTACAATGTTGATAAATCAAAACATATTTATATTTGGGCTTGTTCAAAGTTGCCACCCTTTTGCTTATTGTTCAAAATATATTGGAATCATATTTTTATGTATTATTATTATTATTATTATTATTCAGTTTGTGTTATTGTGTTACATCCACCAGCTGGAGTGCTCATGATACCCACCAGAGGTCACTCCTCCAGACTCCTTTGCTTTCCCATCATAAACTTCAATTCCCATAACCCATTGCCTGGACTCATTATTATTTCATCACTTCCACCTGTGTCTCATTATCTGGTTAAACTCTTGCTGCGTTCCAGTTTGCATACTATCCATCCTAAATAGTATTTGAATTTAGAATTAGTGCGTCCCAAATCGTAGTAACGCAAATGAGTATTCCAAAGATACCCGGATGGTCTACTTTTCCCGGTTAGAATCCGAAGTGCAGATCTGTGCACACTCTAATGGCTAATATTGCGCACAACCCATTGGGAGTTGGACGAGGATTCAATTAGAACTACAAACACGGATAAAAAGTGTTAAAAAACTACAAACACGACGGATGTGCGAGTCTGACGGTTAAGTAGAGAGTTTTAGATAAAAGGGTTTTGGTTGATTAATTATCAGTATCTAACCTGATGAAAAGATATTTATTCAATGTTATCCACATTATATTTCATCTGCAACAGCATTGCGAACTTTTGTAATGATGCGTTTGGCCACGTTTGATACGTTAAATGCATCATTATATTCAAATTGCACATGAGGAGAGTCTCCACATGAAATACCCATGACTGGCAGATCAACGTGCTACTACATTTCTCTCTGGTACGGAAGGAAATTAAATTAAATTGAATGTATTGGATTTTAACTGTGTCAAGATGATTGACAGCACAGTTTAAACAGTGACAGGATACATGTAACTAAGCGACAGAGCTGTCCGTTAAAGATGACGTCTACATAAAGTAGTGTGTCCCAAAGCTTGCCTACTCTTCTGTTACACACTCAAAAGTATGCACTTTTTCTTTACAAAAAGAGAACCTACTTTTAGGGCGTAGTATAATTAGGCGAATTAGGACACATAATCTGCCTATATAAGCCCTGTGTTTTCAGTCATTCATTGTGAAGTCTTGTATGTTCAATGTTACACTGCAATTCTGAGCCCTTGTGTCCTGGTTTCCTGTGTCTTATTTTTGATCTTCTGCCTGGATTTCCCTCTTTGTCTGTTTTCTACCCTGGTGTTTATTGTCTGGATTATCTGCACAGTGTTTTGACCAATTGCCTGATATGATTCTGGATTGCCCAATAAAGCTGCATATGGATCCTCAAACCGAGTTATAGCACTTTATAACATATTGCAACTTTATTTATTTATTTATTTTTATTTGTATTTCTCAAACAGTAGAACATGGTACTACTGAAACCATGTCATTCCAAGGGAAAATGTAAACCTTGAATGCAATTTAAGTATTTTTGAACTAAAAACATCCTAATATTGTACAATAGCAAATGTAATGTAAATCTGTGTACAAAAGCTAATTTCAAGCATTTAAGCACAAGCCTTTAGATCCATGATAATGATAAATAAATTCAGTCAAGTGTACTTTTGACTGGTAGTGGGGAAGATATTATTTAATCAGTTCAAATTGCAGTTCATTAATTACAGGGGATGTTTGCTTGGTGCGTCCCAGGGTGCCTTGCAATAAAACAAGGCACCCTGGGATGCGCCGAGGAAATGAGAGAGCGTTCTAGAGTCTAGTGCATTTTGGCAATTCATTAACACTTTACTTAAGAAAAATATCTATATTTAAAACTTTATAAACTAAAATAACTAGCTTCCAACAGACGCCCATAGAGCATCGATTTACGGCGAAAGAGTAACCCCTGACCTGACGCATGATGTATTGATCAACCCCCTGGAGTCGTATGGATTACTTTTATGATGAATGGATGCAATGGACTTTACAATCAAGACCCCCATTCAATACCATTATAAAGTTTGCAAGAGCAAAAATATAACCCAGATTGTGTTCGTCTGAAAGAAGATATACACCTAGGATGAGGGTGAGGGCTTGAGGGTGAGTAAATCATGGGATCATTTTCATTTTTGGGTGAACTATCCCTTTAAAGTGCCCCTATTACGCTATTTTAAAGGTTCCTAATTTTGTTTAGGAGGTCACCTACAACAGGTTTACATGCATCCAAGGTCAAAAAACAAAACAAAAAAAAAAACACTTTCATTTTCTTATAATATGCATTTAATATCACCTCATTTCTCTAAGATTCTCAAATGATTTGTTTGAAGCAGTTCAAAGATTCAGTCTCTCTAAACCCCTCCTTTCCATTAGCCTACTGTGCTCTGATTGGTCTGATGGCCCAGTCTGTTGTGATTGGTCTACCTCATAAAGGCAATATTAATTCAAAACCAAAATTGAAGTAAATAAAAACATTGTATAGTTTATAAATATAATAAGTACTGCATCTAACTTGATAAATATGTTAGGCCATAGGTGTACGGTACACAGGTATTTTTGTGTACACAGGTGAATGAATGATAAAACATTACAGTTTGTAAACCAAAATCTTGCTCCATCCTTTATTATTACTCCAAGTAATAAGAACGACAGACAATCTGCATTAATCAACACAATTGTAGGTGTCAATGAGCCCACAGCTGAACTATTTTACAAACCCGATTCCAAAAAAGTTGGGACACTGTACAAATTGTGAATAAAAAAAATCAATAATTTACAAATCTCATAAACTTACATTTTATTCACAATAGAATATAGATAACATATCAAATGTTGAAAGTGAGACATTTTGAAATGTCATGCCAAATATTGGCTCATTTTGGATTTCATGAGAGCTACACATTCCAAAAAAGTTGGGACAGGTAGCAATAAGAGGCCGGAAAAGTTAAATGTACATAAAAGGAACAGCTGGAGGACCAATTTGCAACTTATTAGGTCAATTGGCAACATGATTAAAAAGAGCCTCTCAGAGTGGCAGTGTCTCTCAGAAGTCAAGATGGGCAGAGGATCACCAATTCCCCCAATGCTGTGGCGAAAAATAGTGGAGCAATATCAGAAAGGAGTTTCTCAGAGAAAAATTGCAAAGAGTTTGAAGTTATCATCATCTACAGTGCATAATATCATCCAAAGATTCAGAGAATCTGCAACAATCTCTATGCGTAAGGGTCAAGGCCGGAAAACCATACTGGATGCCCGTGATCTTCGGGCCCTTAGACGGCACTGCATCACATACAGGAATGCTACTGTAATGGAAATCACAACATGGGCTCAGGAATACTTCCAGAAAACATTGTCGGTGAACACAATCCACCGTGCCATTCGCCGTTGCCGGCTAAAACTCTATAGGTCAAAAAAGAAACCATATCTAAACATGATCCAGAAGCGCAGGCGTTTTCTCTGGGCCAAGGCTCATTTAAAATGGACTGTGGCAAAGTGGAAAACTGTTCTGTGGTCAGACGAATCAAAATTTGAAGTTCTTTTTGGAAAACTGGGACGCCATGTCATCCGGACTAAAGAGGACAAGGACAACCCAAGTTGTTATCAGCGCTCAGTTCAGAAGCCTGCATCTCTGATGGTATGGGGTTGCATGAGTGCGTGTGGCATGGGCAGCTTACACATCTGGAAAGGCACCATCAATGCTGAAAGGTATATCCAAATTCTAGAACAACATATGCTCCCATCCAGACGTCATCTCTTTCAGGGAAGACCTTGCATTTTCCAACATGACAATGCCAGACCACATACTGCATCAATTACAACATCATGGCTGCGTAGAAGAAGGATCCGGGTACTGAAATGGCCAGCCTGCAGTCCAGATCTTTCACCCATAGAAAACATTTGGCGCATCATAAAGAGGAAGATGCGACAAAGAAGACCTAAGACAGTTGAGCAACTAGAAGCCTGTATTAGACAAGAATGGGACAACATTCCTATTCCTAAACTTGAGCAACTTGTCTCCTCAGTCCCCAGACGTTTGCAGACTGTTATAAAAAGAAGAGGGGATGCCACACAGTGGTAAACATGGCCTTGTCCCAACTTTTTTGAGATGTGTTGATGCCATGAAATTTAAAATCAACTTATTTTTCCCTTAAAATGATACATTTTCTCAGTTTAAACATTTGATATGTCATCTATGTTGTATTCTGAATAAAATATTGAAATTTGAAACTTCCACATCATTGCATTCTGTTTTTATCACAATTCGTACACAATTTGTACAGTGTCCCAACTTTTTTGGAATCGGGTTTGTATTATATTATTAATGTTTTATAAAAAATATTATCTGTTGTATTTTGGCACTCCTGTAATCCAGTGTTGGCACTGGTAAATTTTTATCCAGTAATGTTTACACTTTACAGAAATGTATTCTTATATCAGATTGCAGAGGCTTAGTTTCATTTTACTGCAGTTATGTTTTCTGGAGGTGTACATGAATTTTTATTTTCTATGACATTAAGTTACCAGTTGTACAGTTTCATTTTTTGCATCTTGAAATAAATATTTCTATGTTCTGTATCACTCTGTGTTGTGTTTGTTTCCTTTTTCTGTTTAGAAGATAACTGAGCCTTTAAATCTCCTTTGTAAAAGCTTTACAAGGCATAAATAGCCCTCACTTTAGATGAGCTCACAAAAAATAGTTAACTGACAACTACTAAATGTTTTATAACTACCTGAGTTAATCATGAATTACAGTAGGAATTTATGTTAATAAAGCATTTATCAATACACTGAGTAACTATTATGTCTAAGTAATAAGATGTATCAATGTCTATTAAATAGTTTATTAATTCTTTACTTACACTTTCTAAATGATCTTATGAACCACTGACAACTCCTATATAACTTGTTTGTAAATGATAAATTGATCCTTAATAAAGTATGAAAATACAATTATTAAACACATTATAGATATGCTTATAAATCAAGAATAAAGCATTTATAGCTGTATTTATAAACTGCTTATTAATGTCTATTAATGCTTTATAAATGATGAATGAACTATTTACTAATGCTTAACTAATGATTCATAGAATGCATTTATTATAACTGGTGTTACCAAAAGCATAATAGGGGCACTTTAAAGCCCTTATGTATAATACATTATAAACAGGGGTGCACATAAGTGGTCCCAAAATTAAAAATGAGCTGGGTAAATAAGTTCAGACCACTCATTTGCATACTGACATGGTTGACAGCTGTTAATGCACAATCACCGTTTTAGATCGACTAACTGTAATACTGTATAAGATTTCCATTTGAACTGAATGCATAATAAATGTGCCGATTTCAGAGCAAAACGCAAAGCTGTTACATTCACTGACACGCTTCACTCGGCAGTGCTAAAACCAGCAGTGCATATACTTATTTCTTGGCAACGCACCAAAATAAAAGCTTGCTAATTTTAGGTTTGAAAATTTAGAAAATTCATATAAAAAGATGCCGCCTTACTGCCCCACGGGTACGTCTGTGGTGCCGTTGGTCCCGCTTGTTCGGTCGCTGGAAACCTGGCTAGCACTTCCCAGCCCGTCTCGCTGGCTCATCCGTACTATCAGACTCGGCTATGTGAGGGGAGGGAAGGAGGGTGCTCCTGTTTTACGGGCAGAGATCGCAGTCCTACTGGCGAAGGACGCGATAGACCCGGTCCCTCCAGCCGATATGAAGCCGGTCCTTCTACAGCCCGTACTTCATTTTACCCAAGAAAGGCGGTGGGTTACGGCCAATCTTGGACCTGCGGTTCTTGAATCGGTCCCTGCACAGGCTGCCATTCAAGATGCTAATGCAGAAACGCATCTTCGGGTGCATCCGTCCCCAAGATTGGTTTGCAGCGATCGACCTGAGGGACGCGTACTTTCATGTCTCGTTTCTCCCTCGACACAGACCGTTCCTACATTTTGTGTTCGAGGGGTAGGCATATCAGTACAGAGTCCTACCCTTTGGGCCTGTGTCTTTACGAAGGTCGCGGAGGCGGCCATTGCTCCCATGAGAGAGCATGGTGTTCGCATTCTAAACTACCTCGATGACTGGCTGATTCTGGCCCAGTCGAGAGAGCAGTTGTGCGAACACAGGGACATGGTGCTCAGTCACCTCAGCCTTTTGGGACTTCGGGTCAACTGGTAAAGAGCAAACTCTCCCCCGTGCAGAGGATCTCTTTTCTCAGTATGGAGTTGGACTCCATCGACTGTTCAGTCGGTGTTGAACTGCTTGAATTCATTCAAACGCAGAACAGTGGTTCCACTGAAACATTTTCAGAGGCTCCTGGGGCATATGGCATCCGCAGCTGCAGTAATGCCACTCGGGTTGCTTCGATATGAGGCCGCTTCAACACTGGCTCGATGACCGAGTCCCGAGATGGGTGTGGCAGAGCAGTTCATTCTGTGTAGCAATCACACCGAATTGCCGCCAAACTTTCAGCCCGTGGTCGGACCCTTTGTTTCTATGGGCAGGGGTTCCCCTAGAACAAGTGTCCAGGCATGCTGTGGTCTCCACGGATGCCTCTACCACCGGCTGGGGGGCCACGTACAACAGCCATGCAGTTTCTGGTCAAAGGGCCACTGCGATGCAAGCACGTTCTGGTCCGTACTGACAGTACAGCGACCATTGCGTACATCAACAAACAGGGTGGTCTATGCTCCCGTCGCATGTCACAACTCGCCCGCCATCTCCTCCTCTGGAGTCAGACGCATCTGAGGTCGCATTCCGGGCCTGCTCAATCGTGTAGCCGACGAGCTCTCACGACAGCAAGTGCTTCCGGGAGAGTGGAGACTCCATCCCCAGGTGGTCCAGCTGATCTGGAGACGCTTCGGGACCGCACAGGTAGACCTGTTTGCTGCCCCGGACACGTTGCACTGCCAGTTGTTTTACTCCCTGACCGAGGGGACCCTCGGCATGGATGCACTGGCACACAGCTGGCCCCGGGGCCTACACAAGTATGCATTTCCCCCAGTGAGCCTTCTAGCACAGACTCAGTGCAAAGCCAGGGAAGACGAGGAGCAGGTCTTGTTAGTTGCGCCGTATTGGCCCAACCGGACCTGGTTCCCGGAACTAGTGCTCCTCGCGACAGCACCTCCTTGGCCCATTCCTCTGAGGAAGGACCTTCTGACTCAGAGACGGGGCACCCTATGGCACCCGCGTCCAGACCTCTGGAAACTCCATGTCTGGTCCCTGGATGGGACACGGAGGTTCTAGGTAATCTGCCACAGTGGTAGACACCATCACTGCTGCTAGAGCCCCCTCTACGAGGCGCCTCTATGCTTTTAAGTGGAACCTGTTCGTTGAGTGGTGCTCTTCTCGACGAGAAGACCCCCAAAGATGTTCGATCAGTTCTGTGCTTTCCTTCCTGCAAGATGGGTTGGAGTGAAGGCTGTCTCCCTCCGCTATCACCACACATCATGATGTAGTTGATGGTAAATCCTTGGGGAAGCATAATCTGATCGTCAGGTTCCTGAGGGGAGCGAGAAGACTAAATCCGCCTCGCTCTCACTCTATACCCTCTTGGGACTTATCTCTGGTGCTAACGGCACTGCAGAGAGCGCCCTTTGAACCATTGCAGTCAGCAGAGTTGAAAATCTTGTCTTGGAAGACAGTGCTCCTGACTGCATTGGCTTCCGTTAAGAGGGTAGGGGACCTGCAGGCATTTTCAGTCGATGAATCATGCCTAGAGTTCGGGCCGGCCAACTCTCATGTGATCCTGAGACCCCAGCCTGGATATGTGCCCAAGGTTCCCACCACTCCCTTCCGGGACCAGGCGGTGAACCTGCAAGCGCTGCCCTCGGAGGAGGCAGACCTTGCCTTGCCCGCTCGGGTTGAAAGCCCACTCCACTAGGAGTGTTGCCTCTTCCTGGGCGCTGGCGCATGGCGCCTCGCTGACAGATATATGTAGAGTTGCGGGCTGGGTGACACCTAACACGTTTGCTAGATTCTATAGCCTCCATGTAGAGCCGGTTTCTTCCCGTGTGCTCGCTTCAACCAGCCAGTAACACCGAAGTGCCCGTTCTAAGTGTCGGCTTGCTGTGCCATTCCCCTCCTCATGGACCGGATAAGTGTGCTTTATTGCTCCAGTAAGTTCCCCAGCTAGGCGAACCCTGTTGAGCTCCACCACCATACGGCTGTCAGATGTGGCGGAGCATCTGACGCCAGGCCCAGTAGCGTAAGCGCACCCCAGTGCTGTGCCCCCTACTGAGCTAGGTGCCATATGTTGTGACCCCTACGGCGGTCCCATATGTGTATTCTTCCATGGTACGGCAAGCCCGTGTCTTTCCCTTGGCAGAGTCCGCTCTGCCGTCTCTGTCTGGTGTAGTCTCCCGCCTAGGTCGGCTGGGGCCACCAGATCATATGTTGTACTGCCTGGATGGCCAGTCCATATGTGTAACTTCCACATGATACCTCCCTACGGGTAGGATGTAGTCTCCGCAGCGTCCCCTCGGGGCAGGCTTTCCCAGCGTTATCCAATACTCTGCTGAGTGGGTCTTGCGGAACAGCAGCAGTGACTCTCCTTGCATAAGTTCCCGCCCCAACAGACGGGGGTCTGAGGGGCTTACGCAGGGCGTTGGAAGTGGCAACAGCCGTGGCGTTTTCCATAGGGATCCCAATTCGTCGGTGACGTCCGACGTACGTCGAACGTGACTGACTGAAAGGGAACGTCTCGATTACGTATGTAACCCTCGTTCCCTGAAGGAGGGAACGGAGACGTACGTCCCGTCGCCACGGTTGCTGTACCATCACTGCATGGCCGAGTCACTAGTTCGGCTCCTCAGTGAAAAACAAATGTACATATGTAACCGAGACGTTACAATTATTCACTATACAATGCATTATAAGGTGCATTACAAGGCATAATTACTGCATTAAAACTATAATGGATTATACATAAAGGCTTTAAGTAAAGTGTTAATTTGTATTTGTAATTCTTTAATTAATAATGTATTAATTTTTTTAATGTAATTCTGTGACCTGGTTTACCTGCCAGGTCTTAAGGTCACCGTCTCATATATTATTGATAGGACTATTGCTATTATATTTGTTTTGATAGGACAGTGTATAGAGAACAATGAGAGAGAAGAAAGGGGAACAAGACTGAGAAAGGGCCAAGAACATAGGGTGCCCGAGGTGCAGATGCAATGTATGTCAGAGCGCTGCCCACAAGGCTATGGCCCTGACACAGCAGACTTTGATTGAATATTTGCCATGCTAAGCTTTTCCCAGGGCAGAATGTTGCATATGTTTACTAACTAGTTCAGCACTAATTGTGTTTGTGCATATAAAAAACTCTAATTAGAATCAAATTATTCAGCACTTCACGATACTGTTCAGGCTCAGCTATCTTGTTTGGAGGTGAAACTCCAACACTTTTTAATACAAGCTCGCACGATAGGTTTTACAATGACAACATCTCACACCCCTGCTGTTAGAATAATCAACTATACTTTGCAATGTTTATTTCACACCAACATGATGGGAAATGCAGAATAAGGACAGTAAATCACCACAAGATTCTGCTCGCAAAACATCTGGGAGTGTTTTAATGCCACTACAGGGCAGCATTTCAGTATTGCAGTTTTATGATGGAAAGGACATCATAACTTGAGAGCACAGCTTTTATCCCCCTGTCAGTTTATTGTGGAGCAGGACTGTCTGTTACTTTTTACATCTGAGAAACTGGTCTACGTTGCCCATATTGTTCACACAGGCATGGTCAGAGAATTTATTTATTTTTCTTTCTTCTGGGTATTTTTTTTTTATTTCTCACTGCACATCACTCAAATGGTTGTCTCTGCCTGGCAGGAAACACCTGCTCTCCAAAAGTTTAGGCCTAATAGCAGAACAAACAAAGTTTTCACCGCCTACCTTTTTCTACAAAATAGGCAGGAAAGTAGGCTGAAAGTATTAACGGTCTGGTGCCTTTTTTGTAGCATCATGTGCCACTCACAGATGTTCTACAGCTAAAGTTGAAACCCAGTTATGCTGTGTTAAATACTGACATACCACTTTTAGCTTGTTTATTTTATTGTATTGTATTTTATTTTTATATGAAAAGTGTGAATAAATTGTGAATAAAAAAGGAATGCAATGATTTACAAATCTCATAAACTTATATTTTATTCACGATAGAATATAGATAACATATCAAATGTTGAAAGTGAGACATTTTGAAATGTCATGCCAAATATTGGCTCATTTTGGATTTCATGAGAGCTACACATTCCAAAAAAGTTGGGACAGGTAGCAATAAGTTAAATAAAAGTTAAATGTACATAAAAGGAACAGCTGGAGGACCAATTTGCAACTTATTAGGTCAATTGGCAACATGATTGGGTATAAAAAGAGCCTCTCAGAGTGGCAGTGTCTCTCAGAAGTCAAGATGGGCAGAGGATCACCAATTCCCCCAATGCTGCGGCGAAAAATAGTGGAGCAATATCAGAAAGGAGTTTCTCAGAGAAAAATTGCAAAGAGTTTGAAGTTATCATCCTCTACAGTGCATAATATCATCCAAAGATTCAGAGAATCTGGAACAATCTCTGTGCGTAAGGGTCAAGGCCGGAAAACCATACTGGATGCCCGTGATCTTCGGGCCCTTAGACGTCACTGCATCACATACAGGAATGCTACTGTAATGGAAATCACAACATGGGCTCAGGAATACTTCCAGAAAACATTGTCGGTGAACACAATCCACCGTGCCATTCGCCGTTGCCAGCTAAAACTCTATAGGTCAAAAAAGAAGCCATATCTAAACATGATCCAGAAGCGCAGGCGTTTTCTCTGGGCCAAGATTCATTTAAAATGGACTGTGGCAAAGTGGAAAACTCTTCTGTGGTCAGACGAATCAAAATTTGAAGTTCTTTTTGGTAAACTGGGACGCCATGTCATCCGGACTAAAGAGGACAAGGACAACCCAAGTTGTTATCAGCGCTCAGTTCAGAAGCCTGCATCTCTGATGGTATGGGGTTGCATGAGTGCGTGTGGCATGGGCAGCTTACACATCTGGAAAGGCACCATCAATGCTGAAAGGTATATCCAAGTTCTAGAACAACATATGCTCCCATCCAGACGTTGTCTCTTTCAGGGAAGACCTTGCATTTTCCAGCATGACAATGCCAGACCACATACTGCATCAATTACAACATCATGGCTGCGTAGAAGGATCCGGGTACTGAAATGGCCAGCCTGCAGTCCAGATCTTTCACCCATAGAAAACATTTGGCGCATCATAAAGAGGAAGATGCGACAAAGAAGACCTAAGACAGTTGAGCAACTAGAAGCCTGTATTAGACAAGAATGGGACAACATTCCTATTCCTAAACTTGAGCAACTTGTCTCCTCAGTCCCCAGACGTTTGCAGACTATTATAAAAAGAAGAGGGGATGCCACACAGTGGTAAACATGGCCTTGTCCCAACTTTTTTGAGATGTGTTGATGCCATGAAATTTAAAATCAACTTATTTTTCCCTTAAAATGATACATTTTCTCAGTTTAAACATTTGATATGTCATCTATGTTGTATTCTGAATAAAATATTGAAATTTGAAACTTCCACATCATTGCATTCTGTTTTTATTCACAATTTGTACAGTGTCCCAACTTTTTTGGAATCGGGTTTGTACACCAATGAGCCAAAACAATATGCTTAATATGCTGTTGGTCCTCCGTGTGCTGCCAAAACAGCACTGACCTGTCGAGGCATGGAATCTACAAGACCCCTGAAGTTGTCCTGTAAATTATCTGGCACCGAGATGTTAGCAGCAGATCCTTCAAGTCCTGTAGGTTGCGATGTGGAGTTGCCGTGAATCGAACCTGTTGGTCTAGCACATCCCACAGATGCTCAGTTGGATTGGGATCTGGGGAATTTGGAGGCCAGGTCAACACCTTGAACTCTTTATCATGTTCCTCAAACCATTCCTGAACAATGTGTGCGGTGTGGCACAGTGCATTATCCTGCTGAAAGACGCCATTTCCACCAGGGAACACCATTTTCATGAAGGGGTGTACCTGGTCTGCAATGCTTAGGTAGGTGGCACGTGTCAAATTTACGTCAACATTAATGGCCGTACCCAGTTTGCCAGCAGAACATTGTCCAGAGCATCACACTCCCTCCACCGGCTTGCTGTCTTCCCACAGTGCATCCTGGTGCAATCAATTTCCCAGGTAAATGGCACACACGTACACAGCCATACACATGATGTAAAAGAAAACGGGAATCATCGGACCAGGCAACCTTGTTCCACCACTCCAAGGTCCAATTCAGGTGCTTAGACATTTTTTAAAATTATTACAATTTTGTGTGAATTGTGCCACAGTAGATCTTCTGTTAGCTTGGATCAGACAGGATAGCTTTTGTTGCCCTTCTGCATCAATGAGCCTTGGGCACCCAACACCCTGTCACCAGTTTGGGGTTTGTCCCTCTTTGGACCACTGGTAAATTCTCACCACTGTTGACCGGGAGCAACCAACAAGTCTTGCTGTTTCAGAAACAATCTGACCCAGTCGCCTTGCCATAACAATTTGGCCCTCGTCAAAGTCACTCAGATCTTTATTCCTGCTAGGGTTGGGTATCGTCTGAATTTTAACAATTCCGATTCCGATTCTGCTTATCGATTCCGATTCTTATCGATTCCTAATTTCGATTCCAATAAGGTAAAAAAAAAAAAAAAAAAACCTTAGATATCATTCACATTTATTCTAAGTCTTATTGTAAAACATTTCATAGGAGCTGAATACCATGAACAAAAATCAACAGGCTAAGAACACTTACACAAGGAACTTTTGCCTATGGTTTAAAAATACCAGAGGAAAAACAACTAGCCTAACTAATATAAATTTCAAGCATTATTAAAGACACTCAGTAATTAAAAAAGAACAAATAAATTATCAATTGCACAAATAAATACAATTGAGCAAAGATATAAATATAGAAAGAAATAAAAATTTTCATATATTCAGGTACAGAAACTGTATAATCAAATGTAAAATAACACTGCACTTTATTAATAAAATATAGGCTATACATTACAAATAGTTAAATTATATTCTGTCTAGAACAGCGAGTGAGTTTTTTCGTTGTCTTTTGTTTGATTAATGTTGTCATAGAGACGGCATCCGGAAAATCTGCCGTCACTTTAAGAGCTGCACAGAGATCACACGGATTACATATACGTTTTCATCTTTTCTTCTCTGTCTTAAGACATAACCAGCTGTGTTTACGAGAATATTTTGACATATTTTGTGTGTATTCGTCCGTTCGTGTGCTGTGAAAAAAGACGAGGAAGAGAACTCAGTTCATTATCGCGAGAAGCCCTTCTGTGCGCACGTGTGTGTGTGTGTGTGTGTGTGTGTGTGTGTGTGCGGCACAGAATGTTTAAAATCACCTTTTCTGTGCGCACGTTTTGGATGTGTGCAGAGCACACAAGAACCGATAAGTGGAACCGAAAATTTCTTATCGAATCACCGGTTCTGGAGAATTTGGAACCGGTTCTCCATACCCATCCCTAATTCCTGCCCATTTTCCCTGCATCCAACACGTTGATTACGAGAACTGATTGTTTGCTTACCATCTAATCTACCTAATACTTAATATGTGGCCTTGTTTGGATATGAACAATGATATTTGCTTCATCTGTGACTAGTCATAATGTTTTGGCTCATCAGTGTGTATATACAGTATCAAATATTTTAAATATGAGTGAAGAACAAAACACTATATTAGGTTAAAGTATTTATCTGATAAACTTATTTGGCAAAAAAGGCAAACTACAGCTATAGGTTTTATTTTACTATGCAAAAAAATGCATAGCAAAACAAAAAGCTCACAGGAAAAATCATACATTGACTAAAACATAATCAGTTGTTAATATTTTGTTGGTTCTCTCTTGTTTTTGAAAATTGCAAGCTTAAATTTAATTCAATTAAAAAAAATGTAGGACTCTATTTACCATTTAGGACTCTAATGGCTTCTCAAAAAGTTAGCATTTAGTTCTGTTCGGGGTCACCTTATTAGGATTCATTTTGAGATAACGACTGCATTATCTCTTTTGCCCATGTTATCAGATATGTTTTATTGATTAAATACTTCTAAATAAAGAAATTCAGATTTCAGATCCCCTTCTCTTCTACACATAAAACATTACCTATGTGCTCTAATTAACCATGTGTAATTTCTCAAACTGTAATCGTTCCTCAGTGCTTTAAGCAGACCAATTAGTGTGGAAGAAAACACGGCTATTTATCGTTGCCTAAGAAGAGCTAAATTATGCAGCTCAAAAGGAATTACATGAACATCTCTCAGAGAAAACATAGCAGGATAGTGCAATGGCTCCTGGTTTCCATGGAAATGTTCCCATACAAAGCATCTGCATTGTTCAGATGTTTTACTCTGTCCAGTTTTATCTTGAACATAATGCTAGTATAAAAACAAAACAAATCAAAATAGAAAAAAATGACACTGTACAAAAGTATTGCTATAGCAATGCTATAATAAGTTCTGAGCTTTTAAGGGAACCTCAATGACAAAGATGGTTAGATGTTTTCAACACACCTTCCTCGTTCTCGCAGCTCTATTTCACAGTTGTTTTGGCAGCAGACTGTTTGAAAGCGTGTTTTGTCTGGCCTGAAATTGGCAGATAGAATGGACTCTGACCAGTCGACTGAAGCTAACAACTCAACCGCAAGTCTTTGCCTTCACAGCAGACAAACATTTAAAGTTTTGTTTTTTAAATTAATTATTTATATATATTAGCATTAACTAGCATTAAGTATTATTTGTTAAAATAATTGTGATGCCAGCATTTAAATGTTTTTTTTTATTTTTTTTTTTTATGCCAGACTAAACAGTTGTGACTGCAAGAAATGTACTTAACAGATTCAGAGGCATGACATGTAGCACAAAAATATTTTCTAAAAACGCTTTACTAATGTTTCCATTAAGTTATGAAAACGTTATTTCTGTATGTTCTCTGAATGTTCAACACATAGTTCTTAAAAACCATTATATGAACATTAAGCAAACATTCCATTTCATCATTTTGAAAACATTAAACGAACGTTACTTTTTGAATGATCTCTTTTTGAATGATGATACAGTACATTAAGAAAAAAGTTGTAACATTTAAAAAATGTTAATTGAACATCCATCTAAAAAGTTTTAGAAAAAAAACCTTCCATGAACGATATATAAATAAATAATGTTTTTGTGCTAATGTTTTGAGAATGTTATTAAAAACCAGAAAAATTTGCCCATGATTTACTCACCCTCAAGACATCCTAGGTGTATATAATTTTCTTCTTTCTGATGAACACAATCAGAGTTATATTAATAAATATCCTGGCTCTTCCAAGCTTTATAATGGCAGTGAACCCGGCCCACGAGTTTGAAGCTCAAACAAGTGCATCCATCCACTCCACATGGCTCTGGGGGGTTAATAAAGGCCATCTGAAACAAATCGATGGGTTTTTGCAAGAGAAATATCCATATTTCAAACTTTATAAAGTAAAATATAAAGTTCCGCCAGACCACCTTCCATACTCAACTTACGAAGAAAGTGTAACGCCTCTCGCAGTTCAGAACGCTTATGCTACGTCTGACGTCATACGTCGTGTCAGTTACGCCTTTTCCGTAAGTTGAATACTGAAGGCGGTCAGGCAAAAGCTAGATATTTTACTTTATAACGTGTTAAATATGGATATTTTTCGTACACAAATGCATCGCTTCGCTTCAGAAGGCCTTTATTAACCCCCCGGAGCCGTATGGAGTATGTTTATGATGGATGCACTTTTTTGAGCTTCAGACTTGTGGGCCCCGTTCACTGCCATTATAAAGCTTGGAAGCGTCATGATATTTATTAATATAACTCAGATTGTGTTCATCAGAAAGAAAACAGTCATATACACCTAGGATGGCTTGAGGGTGAGTAAATCATGGGATAATTTTTACTGGAATAATGTTTGTTCATAAATTTGAGAGAAACTTGCCAGAAGGTTAGCCAAAGTTCTGAGAAAGTTCCCTGTTAGCTAGGAATAATCAATAGAAAATGAAATTCAGTTGAATGCTTGAAATGTTGGTCCTAAAATTGTATATTCTTCACTTATTTCATATCAGCATTTGTGATGTTGGTGGCTAGCCTGTCCATACAATTTCATTTTGTAAATACAGACAGATTCAAATGAATGAAATATTGATGCTGTAAAAAATAAGGTTATTGTGGATGTCGCAGTGACCCTGCTTATTCAGTGTCTCTAAAACTTTTTTCCCGTAGCGGTACAATATGCTTGAATTGGCAAGCTGCGTCAAAACTGCACTTTGAATGTCTTACTAAGCAAAACAGGCCCTGTATAATGCACAGTATAATTTTGTGGACTTGTTTTTTGTGAAGTCATCAGTTAGCATATGTAGAGTTGTGGCTGCTGTATCGAGGGACTAACAGTAGAAATTAATCAGAGGGGGCCCTAAAATCATGTAATACAAATCTCAGGCCACACTGATGCTGTTCTCACTAATATTTAATTTTAGACACATTACCCTCATAAACGCTGCAGTTACAGCATCCTGTACGGTCCGGTCTGCCAAATAAACAACATCCCACACAATCATAAACTCAATTGGAGTGAATAAATTTTCTCTCCCATAAGAATCACACCTTCACTCCTTTAAAAAACGTATTACAAACGTGAGCTTGGAGAATTGTGTAAAAGAGTTCTGGCATGGCCAGACCTTACAGCTTGACTCAGCAACGTCTTGTGATATGAGAAATGTTTTAAATCACAGGGTTGGTGGCCTCTCTCTCAGCATGGCTCACAGAAGTCACGGCTGAGGTCAGCGTTAGATTGTGTTGTTGTGTGCACACTTGCTCTTTTGGATGAAAAGGTCATATTCACCAAGCGGTGAGAGAGAATCTGAGCATTCACATCTAAAGTCTTTCTACAGAGATTAGGATAGTTCACTCAAAAATGAAAATTCTGTCATCATTTACTCCCTTATGCCATTCATACTTACCCTTATGTCATTCCAAACTGAATTGACTGATTTTCGTATGTGGAACACAAAATAAGATATTTTGAAGGATTATGGGGACATGAGGGTGAGTAATGATGACAATTTTAATTTTTGCTTGCACTATGCCTTTAACTGGAATCACTGAGTGCAGTGGTGATATAAACCTGGTCATAGACCTTAGTCAGGTTAGACAGCATTGTATTGTAACTACCAGGAAAATTAACAAATTATTTATACTGTAAGTATTTTTTAATTAAGGGATAATTATCCGTGTAGTTACAGGGTAAGTGGTGCATGTCATTCCATGTAGTTACAGGCTAAGTATGAATCTACGGGCTGTAAATTAAAGTGGTGTTTGTTACCCTCTTGTTTCATGTAGTTAAAGGGTAAGTACAATAAAAACACGTACACAATCTGATATCACTCGGAAATCTTTATTTGAAAAACAACTTTTTTTAAAACAGATTTACAACACTTATTCGTTTCTCTTGCTTAACTTCATCCTCCTCTTGTTCCTCTTCTTTTTCGTTCTTGCCACAGATGAATCTTAAGAAGAAATCCCATGTCTCTAGCTATTCTGTATTATGTATTAAAAGAAAATACAATACACCCAGAAATGTCCTCACCGTTTACTCGTCTTTTACCCTCATGCCATCCTAGATGTATACGACTTTCTTTCTTCAGATGAACACAGACAAATAAATAATCTCTGCTAATGAAAACACATTTGGGTTCCTAAAAGTTGAAGCATCAAACAGCACATACAGCAATAACGACAGTAATCCCAATGGATGAATCAATGTCTTCTGAAGTGAAACGATAAGTGTTTGTACAAACCCGATTCCAAAAATGTTGGGACACTGTACAAATTGTGAATAAAAACAGAATGCAGTGAAGTTTCAAATTTCAATATTTTATTCAGAATACAACATAGATGACATATCAAATGTTTAAACTGAGAAAATGTATACTTTTAAGGGAAAAATAAGTTGATTTTGAATTTCATGGCATCAACACATCTCAAAAAAGTTGGGACAAGGCCATGTTTACCACTTTGTGGCATCCCCTCTTCTTTTTATAACAGTCTGCAAATGTCTGGGGACTGAGGAGACAAGTTGCTCAAGTTAAGGAATAGGAATGTTGTCCCATTCTTGTCTAATACAGGCTTCTAGTTGCTCAACTGTCTTAGGTCTTCTTTGTCGGATCTTCCTCTTTATGATGCGCCAAATGTTTTCTATGTGTGAAAGATCTGGACTGCAGGCTGGCCATTTCAGTACCTGGATCCTTCTTCTACGCAGCCATGATGTTGTAATTGATGCAGTATGTGGTCTGGCATTGTCATGTTGGAATGGCAATGCAAGGTCTTCCCTGAAAGAGACGACGTCTGGATGGGAGCATATGTTGTTCTAGAAATTGGATATACCTTTCAGCACTGATGGTGCCTTTCCAGATGTGTAAGCTGCCCATACCACACGCACTCATGCAACCCCATACCATCAGAGATGCAGGCTTCTGAACTGAGCGCTGATAACAACTTGGGTTGTCCTTGTCCTCTTTAGTCCAGATGACATGGCGTCCCAGTTTTCCAAAAAGAACTTCAAATTTTGATTCGTCTGACCACAGAACAGTTTTCCACTTTGCCACAGTCCATTTTAAATGAGCCTTGGCCCAGAGAAAATGCCTGCGCTTCTGGATCATGTTTAGATATGGCTTCTTTTTTGACCTATAGAGTTTTAGCCAGCAACGGCGAATGGCACGGTGGATTGTGTTCACCGACAATGTTTTCTGGAAGTATTCCTGAGCCCATGTTGTGCAAATTGGTCCTCCAGCTGTTCCTTATATGTACATTTAACTTTTCCGGCCTCTTATTGCTACCTGTCCCAACTTTTTTGGAATGTGTAGCTCTCATGAAATCCAAAATGAGCCAATATTTGGCATGACATTTCAAAATGTCTCACTTTTAACATTTGATATGTTATCTATATTCTATTGTGAATAAAATATAAGTTTATGAGATTTGTAAACTATTGCATTCCTTTTTTATTCACAATTTGTACAGTGTCCCAACTTTTTTGGAATCGGGTTTGTAAGAAAAATACCAATATTTTAAATTTTTTAAACTGTAGACTATCGCTTCCCACCAAAAGTCATCTGTGCGTGCATGCAAGGGTTGAGTTCACGCTTGACGTAACTTGAAGCGTGATGTGAGCGTGCCGAGAAACTCTGGTCATGCGGATGTCGGATGCCGTCCGTTTTTATTTTATTTTATTTTTTTAATTAATGCTCACAACAGTATACAAACAATAACATAATATATGATAATAGCAATGAGAAACAAACAAGACTAGAAGACAGAGACGCCAGAACGTCAAGAAAGCTTGAAGCTTCTTTACTCACGCTAGTAACAGCTGGTCGGATGCGAAAAGATTAGTAAATTATGAGAGAATATCAAAAGACATAGGATTCCTCTTAAGATCCATCAGTGGAAATAATGAAAATGAAGAAGAGGAAGAGGAGGAGAAGCCAAGCAAGAGAAACAAAAAAGGGACAAAACATGCCTCTTTCTGTCAGGACGTTATTATTTGAAATGAAAAGTTTATTTTAAAAAATTAATAAGAAGTGTTGTAAATCTGTTTTAAATTAAGTTGTTTTTCAAATAAATTTTTCCGAGTGATATCAGATTTTGTACGTGTTTTTATTGTACTTACCCTGTAACTACATGAAACAAGAGGGGAACAAACACCACTTTATGGATGGATGGATGGATGGATGGACCATATTTAATTTTTGATAGGATTGAAATCAAGGCTGTGAAGGCTATAATACAGTGCGTTCAATAGACTGTACGGTAACGCTTTAGATTACAGTCCGGAAAGTACTGCGTAAGTAAAACAAATTTACAGCGTAACTTTCACTTTAATTTACAGACCGTAGATTCATACTTACCCTGTAACTACATGGATAATTACCCCTTAATTAAGAAATACTTACAGTATAAATAATTTGTTAATTTTCCTGATAGTTACCCCTTTATTCCCCAAATATTACATATTGTTCCCTTATACCTACACTTACATATTTTATAGTTACACTATAATTACCGAAAGTTACGCTGTAAATTTGTTTTACTTACGCAGTACTTTCCGGACTGTAATCCTTTGCAAGCACGGATTTCACAGGACGTTTCAGAGTGGTATGTTTTAGATACAATGTTATACACAATTTAATCATGATACTTGTTGGAAAACGTCTTGGTTACGTATGTAACCCTCGTTCCCTGAAGGAGGGAACGGAGACGTTACGTCAGTGACTGACGGAATGGGGGTTTCGCTTAGAAGCCAATCGCCTTCGAGTTCTACAAAACGAGCCAATGGCATGACAATGCCTTGGGTCTGCGGAATTTGCATAGCGCAACTCCGCCCCACCTCGTGGGTATATAAGGAGCTGCGTGTGCACTCTCGCATTATGTTTACCTGCTGAGGAGCCGAGGCTGAGCGCCCCGGCCGCACCAGCGGTACAGCGGTTGTGGCAAGAGGACGTAACATCTCTGTTCCCTCCTTCAGGGAACGAGGGTTACATATGTAACCGAGACGTTCCCTTTCAGTCAGTCACTTCACGTTACGTCAGTGACTGACGGAATGGGGGTCCCCAATCTAATCTCACCACAACGGCTGTCTTCGAGCGTCCTGTGCTGACCTGAGCTCCTTTCCGTGAGATTAGGACGAACGAGGGGCTAGGCTCAACGCCAATACCAAGGTACACTGGGAAGCATATCGCACGTGGAAATATGCAACACAATGCCTGCCTGCAGGGAGGACTTAGAATACACATATGACCCGAGTACGGGCTGCATATGGAGCACACTGAGGTATCCAGCCCGCGGGGTGGAATGTTTCAACCCTAGGGGTGGCAAGGTGTCTTGCCAAGGGAAGACACGTGCTCGAAGAGACTTACTGTGGAAATACACATGTGGGAGTTGCCCAACGGAGGAACCATCCACATGGAGGCATCTAGCCTAACACGAGGGCTGACCAACCGGGCATGCACTCAGGTGTCAGCATGAACAGTGCTGGAGGAACTCAGGGCTTACTGAGAAACTCACCTGAGTGAAATAACGCACGTATCCAGTCCGTGGAGTGGAATGGCGCAGCAAGCGATGACACCTGAGCCTGTCCAGTTACTGGCCACTTGGAGCGAGTACATGAGAAGACACTGGCTCTACACAGAGATTATGGAATCTTGCAAAAGTGTTAGGTGTCGCCCAGCCTGCAGCTCTGCAGATGTCTGTTAGCGAGGCACCACGCGCTAAATCCCAAGAGGAGGCTACACTCCTGGTGGAGTGTGCCTTTACCCCTAGGGGGCATGGCAGGCCCTGAACCTGATATGCCAGGACAATGGCGTCCACTATCCAGTGAGACAACCTTTGCTTGGAGAGAGACTTCCCTTTCTGCTGCCCTCCATAACAGACAAAGATGTTATGTCAAAGATGTTAGCTGGTCTGAGGTCCTGAAACACTGCGCCCCGTCTACAGAAACACGAAGGGCGCGTACTGGACAGAGCAGTGCCAAGGCTGGGTCTGCCTCCTCCAGGGGAAGCGCCTGCAGGTTCACCACCTGGTCCCTGAAAGGAGTGGTGGGAACCTTGGGCATGTATCCAGGTGCTGTCCTACCGTTTTTGAGTCCACAGGGTCGTGGTGCGCAGATATCGCAGCCACGTAAACCTTAAGGGTGGAAGGAGACAGCCTTCGATCCAACCCTTCTTGGAGGAAGGAGAGCACGGACCCAATCGGGCATTTCCTGGGGTCTTCTCGGCGAGAAGAGCACCAGGTGACGAAGAGGTTCCACTTCAACATGTAGGCCTGTCTCGTGGACAAGGCCCTAGCGGAAGTGATGGTAGCCACCACCTGTGGTGGTAGGGTACTCAAACCTTCCGCGTCCCGTCCAGGACCCACACGTGCAGATTCCACAGGTCGGGACGCGGGTGCCAGAGGGTGCCCCGTCTCTGAGAAAGGAGGTCCTTCCTCAGAGGGATAGGCCAGGGAGGGGCTGTCGCGAGGAGTACGAGTTCGGAAACGCATACTTGCGTAGGCCCAGCGGCCAGCTGTGGCACGAAGCGACCTCAGATGCTTCTGACTCCATAGGCTCCAGATGGCGGGCGAGTTGCGACATCCGGCGGGAGCGTAGACCACCTTGTCAGTTGATGTACACTACTGTCACCGTGTTGTCTAAACGGACCAGTACGTGTTTGTCCTTCAGCAGGGCTCGAAAGCGGTGCAGGGCTAGACGTACGGCCAGCAACTCGAGGCAATTGACATGCCATAGGCGCTGGGGTCCTTTCCAGAAGCCCGCGGCAGCATGTCCATTGCACATGGCACCCCAGCCCGTGGCAGAGGCATCTGTTGATACAACAACATGCCTGGAAACTCGTTCTAAGGGCACTCCGGCCCATAGAAAGGTAAGGTTCAACCACGGGGTGAAGGTTTGACGGCAGGCCCGAGTGACTGGGACCCGGAGCGTGCCTTGTTGCCATGCCCATCTCGGGACTCGATTGCGAAGCCATTGCTGAAGCGATCTCATATGAAGCAATCCGAGTGGCGTGACTGAGCGGCGCATTGTCATGCCATTGGCTCGTTTTGTAGAACTCGAAGACGATTGGCTTCTAAGCGAAACCCCCATTCTGTCAGTCACTGACGTAATGCGAAGTGACTGACTGAAAGGGAACTATGGTCATACGAACAGTAATCGATCACAAAACCATGGTCAATTTTTCTAAGGTGCGGTGAACAGTCTTACCAAAGCGAGAGCTTAAAAAAGCTACAGTAACACTATATCAACACTAATGTTAGCTAGCAGGCGAGCGGAGACAAAGCTTTGCACTTTGTTTACATCATAGCAACTACATAAAACTTATAATTGGAACTGTATTTGCAACTACAAATAATAAGACATACTTACAAGTTGTGATCCACAAACAACAGATTGTCCCGACAAAGTGGGAACTGCTCCGTTTCAGGAGAAGCTTTTGTGCATAGCCTGCATTGTTCTCTCTCGTAAAATGTGCAGCACACAGATAAACGTTGGGGTTATAATGTTCAGGAACAGTGTTTAAAATAAATTTTAACCACTCTAAGTTCGTCAGCCTTTTTTTTGAAAAAAGTGAAAAAAAACAGCCACTCTTTGACATAGCAGCAGCTCAACCAGGCCTCATCCCCTTTTTTGGTGTGGGCGCAAATTATTTAAATGAGTAACACTGTGACTTCACAAGATCCGGAAAAAAACATGTTGTAGTCCAAACGAGTCGTTCGTTGTAGTTCTTGGAAAGTGGATTCTGTTATAAAATATCTCCCTTTGGAGTGGACTTTGAGCTTTTTATGCTCTTTATGCTGTTATAAGCAACATTACACACTAACTAAAGTTGAAAAAGTGCAAAATCATTATAGGACCCCTTTAATTCCTAGTATTCATATCTTTCTTTACGTCTCAGACTTTCATTTCTGTTTTTCACCTTATCACAGTTCATGACATTTGATTGCCATCTTCATTTTACAGATGTATTAAAGCATATCTTCATTTTTTTTGTCTCCTTTCCCTCAAAGCTGCTATAATTTGTGATGATATATTCATACCCTTTCAGAGGAAGACATTGAATGAATGCGTTTGGCTAAAGGTGACAGATTCTGCATGAATAAATACACGTCTAAGTATGACATTTACAGAGTAGATTCATATACTTCCTGACATAAATAGCAGGGCCCTCTTGCTCCACTGCCACTCACAAAGTTTGCTGTGGCAGAAGGTTACAGAACTCTCCTGTCAGTTTCACTCACAGACTTTTCCCCAACTGCACACGCTGATGTCCATTCCTCCTGGCAAAGCGTCCATGGCACATGTTTACCGAGCAATTAAACTGGTCTTGCTGCACTAACAGGTGCTGTGGCTTTCAGGGGAATCTGTGAATTCTAACTTCCACAGTGCTATTGCTGCTTACCTGGATTCTTCCAGTGTTATTTTAGTATTATTTATATGCTATTATAATATTTCTTAAAATGTAATTAATAAATTATCTTTTATTTTTTATATTTTCAGTTTTAATAGTTAAATTTTTAGTAATTTTATTACTTTTTGTTAAAGGGGGGGTCTAATGCTATTTAATGGATTCTGACTTATTTACACTGTTAAAGAGTTGGATTCTCATGCTAAACATGGCCAAAATTTCAAAAAACGAGTTGGACGTATGACGGAGTATTTCTGTGCCAAATACACTCCTTCAGGATTCAAAGTTTCGGAAAGTTTTTTTCGAGTATGGCCCTGTATGACGTCATAAAGGGTGGAATTGCTTGTATGGGCACTTTTCCCGGATGAACGCGTGCGCACATAAACCAGAGCGAGAGCAAGAGCGCACCCATCAACGCGTTTCATTTGGGTTACGGAAGCCGTCGGCAGCGCAGTCATTTTGTTTTTAGACCACGAAATCAACAATGTCACTAAAGAAGTGTGTTTTTGGTTGTGAGGAAAAGATAACCTTGTTCAGCTACCCAAATAACCCAGCGTTAAGGAAACAGTTTGGATGCAGTTTGTTTTTCCGGAGCAGCAACAGAGTTCTGCAAGTGTGTTTGTTCCCAGTCATGAGTCGAAACCGCAGGCGGTGAGTGAAACTGCATCAAATGTCTGTGTTTTGTTGGCAATCGGCGCGTAAGTGCATATAATGTAAACAACACGAACGTATAGTGAATCGAAAGTTATCCAGGGATAATGCCATGATGTATTTTGTGTGTGTGTGTGTGTGCTTGTGACTCTTTAGCTCCGCCCACTGCACGCCTGCATGAGTTCGGCTGTTTTCGGAAAGAATCGGTACAGCGTATCTGTCTTTTATAAATATGATAAAACTAAAGACTCTTCGGAGATATGAATGATGCAATACTACTCTATAGGTACTCAAGATTAACATGAGTCTGGCAGAAACGGTGTGTGTTATGTACCCTTTAACAAAATTAAGCCAAAATGGAAAAGCCATGGGTGACAAACTAAGCACACCCTATGATTCAGTTGCTTGTAGAGCCACTTTTAGCAGCATTAAGTTGAAGGAATTGTTTTCTGTATGACTGTATTAGTCTCTCACAACGTTCTGGAGGAATTTTGGCCTACTCTTCTTTACAACGTTGCTTCAGTTCATTGAGGTTTGTGTGCATTTGATTATGCACAGCTCTCTTGCGGTCCCACCACAACATGGTCGGGTTGAGGTCTGGACTTTGACTGGGCCACTGCAACACCTTGATTCTTTTCTTTTTCAGCCATTCTGGTGTAGATTTGCTGGTGTGCTTGGGATCATTGCCCTATTGCACGGCCCAATTTTGGCCAAGCTTTAGCTGTCGGATGGATGGCCTCACATTTGACTCTAGAATACTTTGGTACACAGAGGAGTTCATGGTCGACTCAAAGACTGCAAGGTGTCCAGGAGCTGTGGCTGCAAAAAATCATCAAACCTCCATCAGCGTGATGGACAGTTGGTGCTGATATGCTGTTTAGTTTTTGCCTAACTTGGCGCTGTACATTATGGCCAAACATTTCCATTTTGGTCTCGTCTGTCCAAAGGACATTTTCCATGAAGTCTTGAGGTTTGTTGAGATGCAACTTTGCAAACCTAAGCCGTGCTCTTTTTAGAGAGAAGAAGCTTTCTCCTGGAAACCCTTCCAAACATGCTATACTTGTCCCATTTTTTTTAATTGTACTGCCATGAACTTTAACATTTAACATGCTAACTGAGGCCTGTAGAGTCTGAGGTAGCTCTTGGGTGTTTTGCGATTTCTCTGAGCATTTCATGGTCTGACATTGGGGTTGATTTGCAGGGACCTCCAGCGTATATATATATATATATATATATATATATATATTAATATTTTATTATGCTTATTTATTTATTTATTTGTTTATTTTATTTGATTTATTACAACACTTTATCCTTATCAGACACATTATAGATTCTTTATAGCCTAGTCATTAAAGACTTACCCTGCTAGTGGGTGGAGGTGTAGTATAGTGCTTTTCCTCATCCCAAGGTTATTTGTTGAAATTACTATCTGCACAGCCTGTTATTTTGCGTCATGAGGTGTTGATGCACTGGCCAGGCGTTACATTTTGAACACTGACAAACATTTGCCAAAACGCACGCAGTTGGGCTGATTTACGACGGTGGAGAAGAAGTCCACAGCCGAGGAAAGCTAAGTAATTACCTCAACGCAATGACTAATTAGCACTGCAGCAATCGCTCTCCTCGTACACCTGAGGAGGACCCCAGTCACTCCATCATGTCATCTGATAATTGTGTAATCTGTATTCTACACGATATTCCGCTATAAACCTGCACCTTTGTGGGGAAAGCAAAACAGTGTGGGTGTTTATCTGACCCTTGTGTTTGCTTCTGATTTAAGAGCTTACCCAAGGTCATAATGAATATGCAGTGGAAGAGTCTTTTGTCTGTGGGAGTGGAAGCCACTGTTTACTGCAGTCAGGAGAGCGTTCCATATTACCCACAATGCTTCTGTGGTGACAGCATCATGCTATTATAAGGCCAACTTGAATGTTTATTGAAACTAGGGAAATGGAATTCAGTTAATTTCTCAGTTGGGACTCCTAAATACTGATATGGGGCTGATTGTAATGGTCATGCAATGTGAGATTTATCTCTCTATTTTGTTGTTTGTTAAGAGGAATATGAATCCACTGTCATACGAAATGGCCTTGCAGCCCTCACAGAGCTTGTGAGACACTGATATTGTTAGATTTAGTGTATCTCGCATAAGACTTTGCTAGGTTAACTGTTTTCCTGTAATGTGAAGTAAAGATTTTAGAATACAGCTCTGTCTCACTCCAGAATCTTTACTGTTTGTAGTGAATTTTTAGGCTAGCCTGACACCCATTTAAGTCAGTCAACTTGGCAGCTATATTGTTTAAAAGAAAAAAACTAAACTTTTGAATATGTATTATATTTATTGGTCATATGTATTGGTCTAGTGGTAAGATTCTTGCTTCTTAAGTGGTGCTGGTTCAGTTTCCGTGTAGAGAGAAGAATAATTCTTAATGTAATGAAATTGTGTGTGTTGGAAAACTATAAAGCAAAGCAAAAACTAGACTGAAGCATGCATTGGATTAGATAGACAAACAAATGTGCAATATTTGTTTCTTTTCTGTCTCTGCCTCCTTCAATCTCAGCATGCCTTATACTACTGGTAAGTGGCATATTTAAATAGAAGAGGCAAAAAGGTGGTTAGCTTCCAGTGTGGCCTATGTTAGGCTGGTCTGTTTTCCTGGTTTTATAGCCATTTTGGGCAATTGAGAGCTTTATGAATTGATATGCACCAGCTTAGTTGGGTAAAGAGACAGCTTAAACTAGCTAAGACCAGGATGACTATAGAAAGGGTGGCTAAATATTAGATTTCTTTAGTGCCACTATTTCACTTTTGCCTCAAACTCTTGATAATATCACCGCTTGTGCTATTGCATATTTGAACTCTGGATGTCCCATGGTTTTGGTGTGTTTACACCAGCTTAGTCGGGTAAAGAGACAGCTTAAACTAGCTAAGACCAGGATGACTATAGAAAGGGTGACTAAATATTAGATTTCATTAGTGCCAGTATTTCACTTTTGCCTCGAACTCTTGATAATATCACTGCTTGTGCTACTGCATATTTGAACTCTGGATGTCCCATGGTTTTGGTGTGTTTAGTTTGATACGGTGTACTTCTTTCAACTATCCAAATGATCAAACTGTGATTCACAACTCCCCGTGGCTTCACAGACTGAAAAGAAAACAAACAGATCTACCAATGTGCAAATTAATGAACTGCACAAAAAGTGTGGAAAAGCAGTTGGTACATCTGGTGATGCTGACACCGGAAAAGAGATCAGATCACCAGTTGCAACTCAGCAGATACCATAGCTACTTAAATACTGCTCCCAAATCCCCTTTACTGTTGTGAGGCCTTGTTTAATGGATTTGATGAATAAAACATGGATGAAAATTTGTCTAAAGGGAGGAGGCTTAGCGCTGTATATCAAACTCCCTAATCCCTTGAAGAGCAAACATTAAAGCTGCTTTTTGCCATTGCTCCGCAGGATTGAATGCCTGCACGTCCCCTGAAAAGAAGTCTTAAATGTAAAAGAGCTACATTAAGCTAAGGTTATACGAATGCAGAGCCAGTCATTAAACAGCACATGAAGAGCATTTCTTGCATTGCAGTAGAGTTTTAATTGCTGTCCATTGCAAGGCCATGGAAGTGTAGCGTTGTGAATGGTAAACATGAGGAATTCAATAGCTCTCAAAGGATAATCAGGACTGCGGTGTAATTACAACCTTTGTCACAACTCTGAAAACAGGTGCTTCTCAGCAACTGCGTAGCCAAACAGACAACATAAACATGGTTATTATTATTAAGAAACAGTGACTTGTCAAAATCCACTGACCTGCTTGTGTTAAAACTCTAGCATGGCACTGTGCATCTAGGATGGCTCTGCATTATTGTAAGGATAGGTGGTGGAAGTTATGCTCCTTTTCTGTTCAGTCAGTCAAGATACTGCAATCTAGAGGCCCTGATATACCTCAAGTGAAATCAAAGAACTAACTGGTGGGATGTAATTTCAAACAAAATCAGGCCAAGTTTAAATGTATGGTAAGCAATTTCGGAGAGGCTAGCAATAGCAAGCTAGCTTTGAAAGCATAAGATCCCACCCTCCCTTAAGTGCTCTCCAAAGCCTCCTTCAAAACATATGAACACGCACAGTTCCAGGTAGAACGTCACGGGTTGCCATCTCGTAATTGCGGTTATGACATGGCATGAACGCAGCATTAGCTTGTTGTTTTGGTTCAGGAGGAACTGTAAAAGGTGACTGCTCTTTGTTTGTGGTGCTCAGTGACTGATCTGTCTACAGCTCTGCATAGCCTTACAGAACACGCTGAGGACGTGTGATGTCTGCACGAGCAGGTGTGCAGAGGTATGGAAATACATATGTTGACAGGCAGGTAGGACATCGTATCATTGCATTTGGACCGAATGCAATGATTGGACAAACATTTTTTAGTCCTGAGACTTTCACAGAAGATATATAGGCCTATATTTTTTAATATTTAGACCACTTCTATTATTGATTGCTATCAGGATGTGAAGAGAGTTTCAATGAGTATAACAAAAAAGTGTTTATAAAAAAAAAAATTGCCTACCCTACCTTTAAGTTAGTTTGGAGTTCATTTTGGGAATTTGATACAGCTTGCCAATGCAAACTTTCCAGTGGTATACCAAATTGTCTTATCTATCGAATTCTGTGACCATAGTTAGCAATGCTGCCACCCTAACCCTACCATCACTACTTCTAGCTTCTACTACAGTCACAGAATTCGGTGTAACACCAGAAAAGTTCACTTTGGCTGTTAAACAACTTCAAACTATCATTGGTCCGTGCCGATTATGGTGTGCATTGTGCCAAGTGTAAAGTTTGGTGGAGGGGGGATTATGGTGTGGGGTTGTTTTTCAGGGGTTGGCCTTGGCCCCTTAGTTCCAGTGAAAGGAACTCTTAATGCTTCAACATACCAAGACATTTTGGACAATTTCATGCTCACAACTTTGTGGGAACAGTTTGGGGATGGCCCCTTCCTGTTCCAACATGACTATGCGCCAGTGCACAAAGCAAGGTCCATAAAGACATGGATGAGCGAGTTTGGTGTGGAGGAACTTGACTGGTCTGCAGAGTCCGGACCTCAAGCCGATAGAACACCTTTGGGATGAATTAGAGCGGAGACTACGAGCCAGGCCTTCTCGTCCAACATCAGTGCCTGACCTCACAAATGCACTTCTAGAAGAATGGTCAAAATTTCCCATAAACACATATTAAACCCTACGGATTAAGAACGGGATGTCATTAAAGTTCATGTGCATGTAAAGGCAAGCATCCCAAAACTTTTGGCAATATAGTGTGTATATATATATATATATATATACAGTGGGGAGAACAAGTATTTAATACACTGCCGATTTTGCAGGTTTTCCTACTTACAAAGCATGTAGAGGTCTGTAATTTTTGTGAGAGACTGAATCTAAAACAAAAATCCAGAAAATCACATTGTATGATTTTTAAATAATTAATTTGCATTTTATTGCATGACATAAGTATTTGATCACCTACCAACCAATAAGAATTCCGGCTCTCACAGACCTGTTAGTTTTTCTTTAAGAAGCCCTTCTGTTCTCCACTCATTACCTGTATTAACTGCACCTGTTTTAACTCGTTACCTGTATAAAAGACACCTGTCCACACACTCAATCAAACAGACTCCAACCTCTCCACAATGGCCAAGACCAGAGAGCTGTGTAAGGACATCAGGGATAAAATTGTAGACCTGCACAAGGCTGGGATGGGCTACAGGACAACAGGCAAGCAGCTTGGTGAGAAGGCAACAACTGTTGGCGCAATTATTAGAAAATGGAAGAAGTTCAAGATGACGGTCAATCTCCCTCGGTCTGGGGCACCATGCAAGATCTCACCTCGTGGGGCATCAATGATCATGAGGAAGGTGAGAGATCAGCCCCGAACTACACGGCAGGACCTGGTCAATGACCTGAAGAGAGCTGGGACCACAGTCTCAAAGAAAACCATTAATAACACACTACGCCGTCATGGATTAAAATCCTGCAGCGCACGCAAGGTCCCCCTGCTCAAGCCAGTGCATTTCCAGGCCCGTCTGAAGTTTGCCAGTGACCATCTGGATGATCCAGAGGAGAAATGGGAGAAGGTCATGTGGTCTGATGAGACAAAAATAGAGCTTTTTGGTCTAAACTCCACTCGCCATGTTTGGAGGAAGAAGAAGGATGAGTACAACCCCAAGAACACCATCCCAACCGTGAAGCATGGAGGTGGAAACATAAATCTTTGGGGATGCTTTTGTGCAAAGGGGACAGGACAACTGCACCGTATTGAGGGGAGGATGGATGGGGCCGTGTATCGCGAGATCTTGGCCAACAACCTCCTTCCCTCAGTAAGAGCATTGAAGATGGGTCGTGGCTGGGTCTTCCAGCATGACAATGACCCGAAACACACAGCCAGGGCAACTAAGGAGTGGCTCTGTAAGAAGCATCTCAAGGTCCTGGAGTGGCCTAGCCAGTCTCCAGACCTGAACCCAATAGAAAATCTTTGGAGGGAGCTGAAAGTCCATATTGCCCAGCGACAGCCCCGAAACCTGAAGGATCTGGAGAAGGTCTGTATGGAGGAGTGGGCCAAAATCCCTGCTGCAGTGTGTGCAAACCTGGTCAAGAACTACAGGAAACGTATGATCTCTGTAATTGCAAACAAAGGTTTCTGTACCAAATATTAAGTTCTGCTTTTCTGATGTATCAAATACTTATGTCATGCAATAAAATTCAAATTAATTACTTAAAAATCATACAATGTGATTTTCTGGATTTTTGTTTTAGATTCCGTCACTCACAGTTGAAGAGTACCTATGATAAAAATTACAGACTTCTACATGCTTTGTAAGTGGGCAAACCTGCAAAATCGGTAGTGTATCAAATACTTGTTCTCCCCACTGTATGTGATGTGATCTGGGAAAACCCGTCGGATGTCACGCTGGAACGTTTTCAGTAAGGTCGAAAAATAGGTTGAATGTCAATTTTTTGTCAAAATTGGGTTTTCATTAAATGATTATTCTATAACATCTTGTCTATCATCTCTAAAAAATATCTTGGCAAAATTAACTTGTTTAGTGCAGAAAAATAGTGATTTATAGCGGCAAGCTGAAAATACTGTCTTTCTCTAATGTTTTAGTACACGCCCGGCGGAGGTGCAAAACGCCCATAGTTTTCGCTCTCTTAACACTACAAAGACAGTTCACCCATCAAAATAAACCCATTTACATGTAGAATAAAGGTGTATCAATGCACATTTCCCGCCAGTCCTATGTAAACTAAGTTTTTTTTAAATACATTATCGTATCGTGTGATGGCGGAGCACAAGAGAACAACACAGTCTGAAGTAGCTGCTCGCTTAAATGATCTCGCTCGCCTCAATCTGCTCAATCCTGGTGATGTCAGTGCCCTAAACGATGTTATAATGAATTATTTCACATCCAGAGATGAAGGATCGGATGATGGAGAAGTTACTGAAGAAGAGTCAGTTTAGCTATGCTGCAAGGTGTGCTGTGCTTGCTATAGGGTAACGTTAGCTAGTCCCCTGTAGTGATGCAGCTTATAAATTCTAGTTTTCATATTTTCATATTCAGTTCAGACCTTTATTTTGAAATAGCAGACAACCAATTTGTTTTCATGCCAAGAGTTCAAAATATAACATCCAGTCAATTTTTCGAGAAAAAAAGGTCTGGAAATGTTTTAAATATAAAGGGAAAAATTATAGATTTGCCATTTGTGATGCAGCAGTGAGCTATAATGCACGTTCTTTTTATATTTATCAGAGGTTGAATTCAAATCAAATACTGCCAAACTGCCTATACTACTTCTTAATAGGATGTATACTTCATAAAATATATGAAAATTATGGAACTATATGGTTCAGATCATTTAAACCATATGGAAATGGAGGTGCCCATATATGGTCAGTAATGGAGCTTGGCTGTCATCTAGTGAAAAAGTTTGGTACTGCGCCCAAGCAAAATCTCACTGAAAGCTAATTTTTTGATATATCAACCTAAAATTTGGAACACAACTTGTTTATATTTCTGGCTTTGATTTTCTTGTAGTTTTAGAGTAAAACGTGTTTTGTAAAATACATATTATTATAAAATATAAACAATTATAATTTTACATTTTCATAAACTTTTATAACTGTTTTTCTATTTTACTTTCATAATTTATTTTACTTCTATATTTTCTTTATTTTCTTTATTTCAATAATCTGCCAAG
This sequence comes from Coreius guichenoti, assembly GCA_039654105.1. Lineage (NCBI taxonomy): Eukaryota > Metazoa > Chordata > Actinopteri > Cypriniformes > Gobionidae > Coreius > Coreius guichenoti. The sequence continues at coordinate 14,987,864 of CM077177.1, read as the reverse complement.
TGTCTTTAAAACAAGACCAACCTTAGGTCTATATTCCAAAGCATTCTTGAATTACAGCCATTTAAGTTTGGATAGTGCATTTTCATGTCTATGCGAAAAAAAGGGGGTGACAGTTATTTAAACCTGTTTTTCTCAAAATTCCGTTCCTAAAAATCATAGCGATTAGCCGACTTCAGATAACCATAACTTTTGTTTCAGACAAGCCATAAAAGAAATAAAAATATATTTGGAAAGGGCTTGACCCCAGCTTTCATATGGTATCAAAAGCTGTAAGAGGTAAAATTTCACCATGTGATGGGTTTTTGTAGATCACATCACACACACACACACACACACACACACACATATATATATATATACATACAGATACATATATAAAAAAAAAAACATTCCTGGAGGTGGGAGTTGAGAAACACATTAAGGCATACGTATCAAAAGAAGAAACGTATCCCATAATAACTTTGTCTTTTCTTTTTTTTCTTTTTTAAAAGCATGCTTTAAGGCAAAAATGTGCTAGTAATCAGTTTTCAAAGTCAACTGTCATCAGAAAAGATGGCTGACAGCATCATTATGCTGATTTCTGGAGGAAGGATACAGACCCTCAGAGGATAAAGTCACCATGAGTTTGAAGATCTGTGTTCAGATCTGTCTTTGGGCACTTGTGACCACTGGCGCTGGGCTTGTAAACAGGACACTTAACCTCATCTGGTCTAGTGATGGCCTTTGAATGCTGTTTTGTCAGAGGTTACATAATATTAATTAATAATAATAGAAGGAAGAAGGTTTAGTCTGACAGCTATGGTTAGACCCAGTGCTAGTTGGCTAAAGGGGTTGGTAGTTAATTTCTGGGTCACAATAATGTGCTGTCACAAAAATGTAACATCTGAAAGCTTGCCTTCTTGACCCAAACTAATTAATTCAGACGTTAAAGCTCTGAAGTTTTGCAAACTGTCACGGTATGGATAACTTGTAAATGTAACTGCTCAAGCTAAAATGTTTTATATATTTTGTTTTATAACATATATATATATATATATATATATATATATATATATATATATATATATATATATATATATATATATATATATATATATATCTTTACTGTCATTTGAATTGAATGCATCCTTGATGAATAAAAAACATATAAAAAAAAAACAATGTTTTTTATACTAAAAACATTGAATTGCATATAAAATCCATCCATACATGAATGAAACAGATACTGCACTCAAAATATCATGCCATATTTTATCTATTTGATTTTATTTAAATGATCGAATTTTCAAAATGAATTTATTCAGATTGCTTAGAACCAGCATAGATCTGTTTATTGTGAAAACAATTAAAAAGAATGAACATGGTTAAAATATGGCTTGCTGTGAAACAAGTTAAGTTCTAAAGCATTAAATGCCCAGGGAGAGATTTGTGAAACAGATCTGTAATACCTACAGTGGCCATTAGAGGCAGTAGACAGCTGCAGCCCAGCTCACACACATAAAGCATCCCCTCAGTCACTGTGCTGTATAACTCAGCACTGATGTGATTGAATAATCTTTAGGGTGAAAATGTTCCTTAAAACCTTTGTTAATAGAAGGCCAAAGGTGCAAAGAGGGTGGTGGGCAGGGAAAGTGTAGAGGTCCAGTCCACCGTATAGAAAACGGTCTTATTTACAGCCAGAAACACTGACCTGTTTAGCTTTGCTGCAGACGTCTAGCCTTTCTGCAGCCTTTACATATTTGATACTTAAAGGCACAGTATGTAAGTTTTGCCACTAGAGGACACTTATTCAAAACAATAACAAATTTATAGCTTGATGACGACGTGAATGAGCATAGAATCATGGGAGGTGTCATCTTGACCTCCACAGCTGATGGAAAGCAATCTGACAGGACTCATGTTCATGCGAGCTAATGTAGGCAATTAAAGTTTTTCTAAAGTTACTGCGGTATGAAGCAGGGCAGAGCCGAGAGCCTGGGACTTTTTACGTTGCTGTTTTTATTATGCTTATATGGCACAGTCGGCCGCTGACTCTCCTTTTGTTTTGTTGTTTTTTTTGGATATTTTAATCCAAAAATCTTACATATATTCTCTTTAAATAAACAATATATAGCTCTTATTTTTTTGTGCATTTCATAAAAGTTGAAATATGATATGGAAATGAACTATGCATTTGTTGTTGCACGCCATCTGTTCTTGTGTGATGGCACTGGTGCAGAGCTTCTCCTCCAAGCCCCATGAAGCATGCTAAAAGGTCTGACCTCTAGAGATGTCACCATCATAGCATGAGATATTCTACAGTTTTTAAATTCTACCATATTAAGAGTTCATTCAGTCAAATGGTACACTCTCAGAAATAGGTATAAAAGCTGTCACTGGGGCGGTACCTTGTCAAAAGATAAACTTTTGTTCCTTTTAGGTAGCCTACTAATATGTAAACTTTAGGTAATAATATGTACCTTTAAGGTGCCAATATGCACCCTTTAGGTACAAAAGTGTACCTTTTGAAAAGGTACCGCCCCAGTGATAGCTTTTGTACCTTTGTTTCTGAGAGTGTAAAATATGAAATTGTATTTGAGTCCATGGATGAACAAGGTGAACTGAACTATGTGTAAAGGCAAACCATGTGTGAAGTGCAAACCGTTTTTTGGAAAATTAGATTGGCATTTCACCAGATAGAAGGAGCCCTGCTCTCTGAACCTATTTGGTCACATTAGCAGTGTATGGCTCAGATGTTTACAGCAATACCAGCTGGAATCCTCACTGACAGTGTCTGTCCGCTTTTCAGATGCCTTCTTCACTTCGGGCTATGTTTCCAAGGTAACGGAGCTGAAGTGTTATCAGTTTTCCAAGCCCTTCAGTGTGGAATAACCGGGATTTCTGTGGGACAGCACAAATTGAGGAGAAGAATAAAGCAATTTATCACTGCTTAATAGAGTAATGTTCCTATTTACTAGTGTGCACAAGAATCTGTGTCCCAGCAAATGTTTTCAGAGACTGAACAAACAAGTGCCATGATGCGTGATGGGATTTTTTCCACCCATTCTTGTCAGCTGTTGAGCAGAAGCCTGGTATTTTGACAGAATTTTATGCAAATGATTGTTTCCTTACACCCATGCAAATGTTGCTGTCCACAAGTTCTGTTAGAGTGTTTTACAGGACTTGTGGATCTAGAAATCTAGAAATTAAGCAAGTTCTGGTTCTTATTTCAACAATAAAACAGCTGTGGGGTGTTTTAAGTGCTTAGCTAAATCACATTCAAACAAACCAAAATGTTTTATTATTATTATTATATTTAATTATTATTACACATTATGACATTTATATCAAAATTATTATTAACTAAACTAAACTAAAACCACACATACACAAAAACATTTTGTTACTTAGTTTATTTCAGGTGTTTCAGGTGTATATGACATTCTTCTTTCAGACGAATACAATCGTTATATTAAAAAATGTCCTGGCTAATCCAAGCATTATAATAGCAGTAAATGGCAGCCCAAAATTTGAAGCCCAACAAAGTGTATCCATCTATTATAAATGTAATCCACATAGCTCCGGGGGGTTAATAAAGGCTTTCTGAAGCGAATCGATGGGTTTGTATAAGAAAAATATCCATATTTAACACGTCATAAAGTATAATATCTATTTTCCGCCAGACCGCCTTCCATATTCAACTTACGAAAAAAGTTAATCTGGTGCGACGTATGGCATCAGACATAGCGTAAGCGCTTTGAACTGCGAGAGGTGTTAGACTTTCTTCGTAAGTTGAATACGGAACTCTCCGGAACTATATGGGTGAACTATCCCTTTAATGTTGAAAACAGTTGTGGTGCTTAATATTTTTGTGGACACTGATGCATTTTTTCAGGATTCTTTGATGAACAATAAGTTCAAAAGAACAGCATTCATTTGAAATAGAATTGAAAAAAAGGGTTTTAATTTTTGTTGCTTTTAATGTCCAGTCACATTTACTGCCATATTTGTCCTTTTCCTCTTCATTCAGGTTGTTAAAACAGTCTAATGCATTATAGACAAGCTGCTGATGTGCTCCTGTATAAATCTTTACATGAGGTCAAAAGTGTTTTTTTGTTTCCCCCCTCATTCTTTATGGATTGTGCATCATCTCTTGACCTCATTGTTTGTGGTTCTATCTCCTGTTATCCAACCCTTCTGAGGCAAGTTAAATGCCTTTATTCATAATTCATTTATAACATTGTTTGCTCATTAAAAATGTGCTTTGCTTATCTCATTCTTGCAGTTTTGTGAACTCTTTTAGCATTCTGTGCATTTACTCAAGTATCCTCAGGATATTGGAAAACAAACGAGCATCTCTTAGCAGTCTCATAAAGGCATCTATATTTGGACTACACATCTCTATGAGGAAATTATTGTAAAATCATATGCTTGAGGGGTTTATGAGTGTTTAGAGGGGTTATATGGTGTCATTGTCCTCTGAAGTGACAGTTTTTTTTGTTTATATATCTGAAACACACTGCCGCCTCACTTGCAGATCAGCTCGCGGCCCTCTAACCTTATCAGAATGCTGTTTGCCCTGCTGCTGACAGGCTGTCTATGGTAGTACTTCTGCTTGAAATCTAACACACAGGGATTTAAATGCTCAACAGTGGTGAAGAATAGTGCAAAGATACCATGTACCAGACACCAGACTACTGGAAGATTTGAAGACACTATGTATGACTAAAAGTTTGGTTTTAACTACTTTTGAAGTTTGAAACATGCCAGCACCACAAATATTTGGTGAAATTTTCCATTTTAAAGTATTTAATCACTTTCCTATAGATAATTAAGTATTAAGTTCCCTTTCAAGGGAACTCGCACTGCGTCGGTAACAACACAATGGGGAACACTCCTCAGCGTAATACGTCTGAAGTACGTATGAAACTAATCCAATCCTGATTGGCGCTGCGTCATGACGTAGATTGTGACAGCATACACGGAAGTTACAAAGGGACGCCAGCACACACTAGAGTTAGCTTTTTGCTCTTCAGCATGCGCTCTGTGTTGTGAAACTGTCTTATCTTGGTGTTGTTTATCAAAGCAGTCAGAAAACTTTGTTAGTCAGAATCACAAAGTGTACAAAACTGAATAAAACAAAGAAATGGAGAGCGAGCAGTTCAAGTGGTGTGTGCATCCCTCTCCAAGATATATCACGGGTGGGGACACACACAAGCTTTGTGTTAACTGCTTGGGAGTGTTCTCCCGCCTGGCTGTGTTCGATGAGGCTGGCCAGGCTCGCGCTCCCAGCGGTTCGCGTCTCAGATTGTGGGGCTCGCAGATGGAGCTGGTAGAGTGATTTGAGACTGCTTTGGCACTTTCTCAGTCTTCATCCGCCAGCTCCAATGCTCTCACTCCCTGTGCGGAAGCCCGCCCGGCAGCTTCTCCCGTTCGGAGTGAGAGGCTGTCACTAAAAGCCCAGACGCTGCCCACCAAACCCTGTCATAATAACTCTTCTTTGGTGGGCAGGGCTTATATGGCAGCAGGTTGGGCTGGTGCTTGCTTGCATACAATGGCTATTATGCAGGCATACCAGGGCGACTTCCTCTAAGACCTTGATGAGGGCAAGGGACCGGGCCCCGGTGACATCACCGAACTGTGTAGGGCTGCAGATTTGTCTCTCCGCGTTACCAAGAAGACGGCCCATGCCACCGGCCACTCCATGGCAGTGTTGGTAGCAACAGAGAGGCATCTTTGGCTAAATATGTCCGAATATAAATATGTCAGGCCTTCCTTCTTGATGCCCCGCTCTCGCCTTCTGGCCTGCTCTGTGACGCTGTTAATGCAGTCGTTGACAGGTTTCAGGAGGCGAAGAAGCAATCTGCAGCCTTTAAGCAGTATCTCCCTCGCCGCTCAAGGTCTAAGAAGGCTGCTGCCAGGGGGCCTCAGCTGTCAACGAGCTCCTCGTACCTGCCAAGAGCAGAAAGGGAGAGCATCGCCTCTAGAGCGCCCCCTCAGAGAGCTTGGGAGCATAAGCGCCGTTCTCGCTCAAAGTCCCCAGATAGGAAGACGGATCTGAGGACCGTCATCCAGGCTAGGAAGGCTTCAGGAAAGAGGTCCTAACTTCAGCAGGGCCTCTGAGGGCTGTCCCCCTCAGGAGGGAGCGATCGAGATCCGCTTCCTCACGGAGATCTCAGGAAATCAGTATTTATATCCCGCCGTCCAGTGAGCTTCGGGACACATCGGTTTCCTGCGAACACACGCTGCTCTGTCTGCCCCGAGAGCCTGCGGCCAGGTGGCAGACAGACAGGTGGCCAGTTCTCAATTAATTGCTGCCGGTCATCTGCTTCAGGGTGTCGGGAACAACAATCTAAGAACACCCGAAATCAGCCTTGATAGGCTGGTTCTCTTAGTAGAGTTTTTCGGGGCATGGCAATGCCTCCCGAATATTTCTCTACGGGTCCTGCGTATTGTAGAAACATGGTACAGACTGCAGTTTGGGTTTCACCCCTGAAGTTCAATGGGGTGGTATGGACTGTAGCGGTCACAGAGCAGGGTCGGGTGCTGGAACAGGAAGTTCACTCCCTGTTGGTAAAGGAGTCCATAGAACGTGTTCCTCCTCCAGACCGGGAGTTTGGGTTCTACAGCCGGTACTTCATAGTTCCAAAGAAGGATGGGGTTTGCGTCCAATTTTAGATCTGCGGCACTTAAACCGTTCTCTGAGGAGATTCAGGTCCAAGATGCTCACTATTCCCACCATCGTGAGTCAAATCAGATCCGAGGACTGGTTTGTCACGATAGATCTAAAGGATGCATTCTTCCACGTTTCTATCATTCCTTCTCACAGGAAGTTCCTAAGGTTCGCTTTTGGGGGCGAAGTGTTCCAATATTGGGTTCTTCCGTTTGGCCTAGCTCTCTTCCCTCGCACATTCACCATGTGCATGGATGCTGAGGCTCCAGTGCATCCGTGTGCTGAATTATCTCGACGACTGGCTCATTCTAGCCCAGTTTCGAGAGCTGGCAGTTCGACATCAAGATGTCGTCCTTGGTCACATTCAGAGCTTGGGGTTGAGACTCAACACAAAGAAAAGGGTGTTGACGCCTACCCAGAGAACCACGTTCCTAGGGGTGGTGTGGGACTCGACTACGATGTGGGCACAATTGTCTCCTGCACATATCAAGTCCATCCTGGTGATGGGTTACAGGTTAAAGCTAGGCTGCGCCATCACTGTAAAGCAGTTTCAAAGGCTGCTGGGGCTCATGGCCGCTGCGTCCAATGCAATACCTTTTGGACTCCTGCACATGAGACATTTACATTTACATTTATTAATTTAGCAGACGCTTTTATCCGAAGAGACTTACAGCTGAGGAATACAGGAAGCGATCTGTCATGAAGAGGCCAAAAAGTGCCTGAAATACTAAGTTTTGGACATTGCCTAGAGTAGCACAAGCTAGAAAAGGGAGGGAATAGAGGAAAGTGTAGGTTTATTTATTTTTTATTTTATTTTTTTTTATTTTTTAAGATGAGGTTAAGTGCTCACGGAAGAGATGAGTTTTCAGCTGTCTTTTGAATGTTGTCAGCGATTCTGCATTCCGGATGGAGGTGGGGAGATCGTTCCACCAGCAAGGAACAGTGAACGAAAATTTTCTGGAAAGGGATTTTCTGACTAAGGAGTCATCGCTCCTTAGCTGAGCGAAGGCTTCTGGTGGGGGTGTAGACTCGTAGGAGTGAGTCAAAGTATGCGGGTGCTGAGCTTGTGGTGGATCTGTAAGCAAGCGTCAACGCTTTGAACTTGATGCGAGGAGCGAGTGGTAGCCAGTGCAGAGAGATGAAGAGAGGTGTGTAGCCAATTAGCTCAGAGGGGAAATATTAATAATTATTCATAACTCATTATGATTATTCATTATGATTAATTATGAATATTTGAATCAGTTAAATAGATTAACTTGATGTGGCTACATTAACATTACAATCAATCAATCAGTTCATCCTATGAACGTTCAGTATTGATTATTAATTAATTGGCCACAGAAAAATAATTCTTCCTTTGTACTTACATAAGCGCTTAGAGCGCATAACAAGATCGATCATTTAAGTGACAATTTGTTTGCAGCAGGGAGTCAGAACCAATCATATATTGTGCACAAACTTTAATAACTAAATCATGGACAAGATTAAACAGACAAAAAAAAAAAACATACATACACAAAACATACATGGCAAGAGGCAAAGTTAAAGTGGTTAGAAGAACCGGGTCAGTACAGATGGATGAAGTTATGCAAAGATTCTAAAACCTGGGAGAACCATCCCTGATAAGCTCCTTTGTCTGAGCAAAGGAGTTTACAGTTTTACTAACTACACAGCGACTTGTATTTCTTAGTACATTACTTGCATTTGCCCAGGAAGGCGTCCAGATATACAGTTGCAGGAGAAAGTCTTGATGGTTCCATCCGATGGTTTTGCAGTTGCGATCGTTTCCTTCTGTGTTGAGCGAAGGAACGACTGTGAACTTGCATGGTTGTTTTGACTCCATCGAGGTTGAGGAAGTTGCACACGCCGTGAGGAGTTGGGCCTGCTGGACGTGTGGTGGCATCTGGTTTCCTGTCCCACACACACATGTGAGGCTGTGTGTGTAGGCCTTATCTGGCCTGGCCTGTTGGCCGGCTGATAGACAGCCAAGATGATGCGTCGTTTTGGTCCAGAGGGAGAAGAGAGGGAAAATCTGTGTGCCTCTCCTTAAGAGTCTGCAAGAAGTCCCATCCTTTATGATCGAGTTAACCAATGGGGTTGTTGGGATTTCCCAGCTGGAAATTCCTCTGTGGGAGATTTATGGCTCTTTATTTCAAGCAGGATTCAATGGGTCTGTGCCCATTTATACTCCAATTAATGCAACAAACACATACTGCCTCTTACAAGGAAGTGACATACATGAAAGTGTAAGTCGTGAAGTGAGCATTAATTTGATAGGAGACGCGACATATATGAGGTTACATGAACTAGCAAGTTGCTCATAAGACATGCATAAACGAAATAACATACAAGGGACACTTTACAAGACAGTTATATGCGTACATACAATGTCCTGGAGTGCATGTTCATTTATAGACGGTTTGTCTATAACTTGAGGCAAAAGCGTGTGTTTTAGAGGCTTTGTGTCTTAACTATGGCCTTTTCCATGTGGCCACATTTTTTAGGGCCATAAAACGTCTTATCAGTTGGTATCCAGGGTAACTGAGGATCTTTCTTTGTTGTGTTGGGGGAAGGTCTGTTACTAAGCACAAAGCATTTAAAACATATTTGTTAAATGTAACAGGCAATTGTGTGTCTGATTTGCATTCTGAATCATTTGAAGCATCTTGATCGCACACGATTGAAGTCCAGCCAGAAGCACACTGCAGTAGTCAAGCCTAGAAATGACCAGGGCCTGGATGAGAAGCTGTGTTGCATGCTCTGTTAGGAATGGTCTGATCTTCCTGATGTTGTGCAGCGCAAACCTGCATAACCAAGCTGTCTTTGAAATGTGGTCTTTGAAAGACAGCTGGTCATCAAAGGATACTCCAAGATTTCTGACCAACCTTGAAGGGGTAATTAAGGATGAAACTAGCTGGATGGTGAAATCGTGTTGTAGAGTCGGATTGGCAGGGAAGACGAGAAGCTCAGTCTTTGCCAGGTTGAGCTGCAGGTGATGTTCTTTCATCCATGCCGAGATGTCCGCCAGACAGCTTGGGATTCGTGCAGCTACTGTGGGATCATCTGGTTGAAATGAAAGGTAGAGCTGTGTGTCATCAGCATAGCAATGGTATGAGAAGCCATGTGCCTGTATGATGGGTCCCAGTGATGTAGTGTAAATGGAGAAGAGGAGAGGTCCAAGCACTGAGCCCTGAGGAACCCTCGTGGTCAGTTGATGTGCTTTGGATACCTCCCCTCTCCAGGCAACCTTGAACGACCTACCTGTGAGATAGGACTCAAACCAGTGAAGTGGAATCCCTGTGATGCCCAGTGATGAGAGGATGGAAAGAAGAATCTGATGATTTACAGTGTCAAAGGCAGCAGATAGATCGAGGAGGATGAGGACTGATGATTTGGAATCAGCTTTTGCAATCCGCAGGGCTTCAGTGACCGATAGTAATGCAATCTCTGTTGAGTGGCCCCTTTTGAAACCTGATTGGTTGACGTCTAGCTGGTTATACTGTGAGAGGAAAGATGAAACCTGGTTGAAAACAACTTGTTCAAGTGTTTTCGCTATGAATGGTAGAAGAGAAACAGGTCTGTAGCTATCTACAAGTGATGTGTTTAATGTGGGTTTTTTAAGCAGTGGGGTTACCCGAGCCTGCTTGAATGTGGTAGGGAAAATGCCAGTGCAGAGAGATGTGTTGATGATGTGTGTGAGTGCTGGTAGGAGTGTAGGATAGATGGCTTGTAGAAGGTGTGAGGGGATGGGATCTAGAGGACAGGTGGTAGGATGGCTGGAGAGGAGAAGTTTAGATACTTCTGCCTCAGTGAGTGTAGAGAAGGAGGAGAGAAGATTTCTGGCTGTGGATGTGGCTGATCTAAAATCCTGTGTGTGTGGAGGTGAGAACTGACTGCTGATGGTTGTTGTTTTATCAGTGAAGAAATGGGCAAAATCGTTTGCAGATAAAGAGGTGGTGGTGGAGGGGGACAGAGGAGAGAGTTGAATGTTCTGAAAAGTGTGCATGTGTTTGAAGTGCTGTTGATTTTGTTGTGGAAATATGAAGATTTAGCGACATGGACTTCATCTGAGAAGGATGAGAGCAGAGATTTATACTTACTCAGGTCAGACGAGTCATTTGATTTGAGCCATTTTCTCTCTGCTGCCCTGAGTTTAGTCCGGTGTTCACGAAGAACATCAGATAACCAAGGGTTAGAGGGAGTAGAGTGTGCTGGCCTAGAAGATAGAGGACAGATACTATCTAGACAAGAAGTTAAAGTGGAACATAAAATGTCTGTTGCAGTATTTACATCCACAGATGAGAATTGTGTGGATGAGGGAAGAGAGGATGACACAACAGAGTAAAGATAAGAAGGAGAAAGTGAGCGCAGGTTTCATCTGAAAGTAACTGGTAGAGGGACTGGTGGTGCACTAGTAATAAGTTGTAGATTAAAAGTGATAAAGTGAAGATCTGAGATGTGTATAGGTTTCACCAAAATGTTGTGTGTAATGCAGTTGCATGTGTAGATGAGGTCAAGTTGGTTGCCAGATTTGTGGGTATGTGTAGTGATGAGCCGTTTGAGATCAAATGAGGCTAGGAGGGAGAGGAAATCTGTAGCATAAGGTTTGTCGAGGTGAATGTTGAAATCACCAAAGACTACAAGTGGGATGCCATCCTCTGGAATGAGGACAGCAGCACATCCAGCTCCTCTACAAAGGTGCCCAATTGACCTGGGGGGTGGTAAATGACCACAATATGGATCTTAACAGGAGTTGTAACTGTAATAGCATGGTATTCAAATGAGTTGTTAATGCATAGAGAGGAGTGGGTTGAGTATTTCCAATTGTTAGTAATGAGAAGACCTGTGCCTCCACCTCTCCCAGTCTGGCGAGGGGTGTGAGAGAAAGAGAAGTTGTTGCTGAGTCTTCTGGACGAATCCAGGTCTCAGTCAAGCCCAAGATATTGAGAGTGGATTGAGTGGCAAAGGCTGAAATGAAGTCAGCTTTGTTGACAGCTGACTGACAATTCCATAGACCCACAGAAAAAGAGGGAGGAGCATTAGCGTAGGAGGGAATAGGACACAGATTAGCAGTGTTGCGCTGCCTTCTGCATGTAATAGTAGAGCGTGGTTGAGAGACAACGGGAATGTACTCAAAGCACATGGTAAGTGAGAGGGAAGGAAGTGGGAGAGGAAGGTAGAGGAGGAAAGGGGAAAGAAGATATTTAGTGCCTTACTGGTGTCCTTGCTCGGTGGAGTCGCGCAGGTAGGGTCGCAGGTCTTTACCCGAGTCAGTCTTCACACTAGGAGGCTGAACACGAGGGCTGAACGCTTCTGCTAACGCTTCAGTGGCAGCGCAAACACGCTTAATAAATATATAGCTTTCACTACTTGAGTGAAAACAGCTGTGCACGCTCTTATAATTAGCACAAAAAAGCCAAAAGGCCGTAAATGGCTCAAATCAAAACGAAACTAGGGTTGAATAGGACAGCTTAAGTGCAAAGAGTCACCAATAACAATTGTATTATCATGAGTGCAGCACAACGCGGCTGTTCTTTTAAACAGACACAGTTATAACCCTACAGTGGTGGCTGAAAGCCAAGGGGTTCTCCTCGAGGGGAAACCCATTTCGTATGATCAGGGTGACGCACAGATTCCTTCGTTCCCTGTCCATATGTAAGAAAACTTGGTATCTGTCCCAAGGCCCGGTGTTGGGAGCGTCCTGTCAGAGGAAGATCGTTTCGACAGACGCATCATGGGTTGGGGTCAAGGGCAGGACCATCATCATTCTTGGCACCTAAATTGCCTAAAGATGTTGGTGGTTTTCAGGGCTCTGAGGAGCTTCCTCCCAGACCTCAGGGGCCACCATGTTCTGATATAAACAGACAATGTTTCGGCGGTCTCCTATATAAATCATCAGGGGGGTCTGAGGTTGCGCCCTCTATCCAGACTGGCGCATCAGATCCTCCTGTGGTCCCAGGGGAAACTGTTGTCTCTCAGAGCAATGGATGTCCCCGGGGGCCAGAATCTGGGGGCAGACGTCCTGTCGAGGCAGGGGCTGAGGTCCGGGGAATAGAGACTTCATCCCGAGGTGGTGAAGTCGATGTTCGAGAGGTTCGGCCAAACGGATGTGGATCTGTTCGCGTCTTAGGAGACGGTCCACTGTCCACTGTGGTTCTCTCTCAAGCATCCAGCCCCGCTAGGGTTGGATGCCATGGTGCAGGCGTGGCGCCGCCTGTACGCTTTTCCCCCGATCGCTCTGCTCCCAGGAGTTCTGGAGAGGGTCCGGCAGGACGAGGTCAGTCTACTTCTAGTAGCCCTGTTCTGGCCGGTCCCAGTATGGTTCACAGACATCATATCACTCCTGGCAGGCCCTCAGTGGAAGATCCCCCTCAGGAGGGAGCTGCTTTTCCAGGCAGGGGGCTCAATATTTCACCCCCGGTCGGAGTTGTGGAAACTTTGGGTCTGGCCCCTGAGGGGCCTGGCCTGTCAGCTAGAGTGGTCAAGACCATACTCAGTTCCAGATCTCCATCCACAAGGAAACTGTACAGTTTCTGTACACAAGGAAACTGTATGTTTTCACCAGTTGGTGTAGAGAGCGTGGCGTGGACCCAGTTAACTGCCCAGTGGCTTCAGTACTGGAATTCCTCCAGGATCACTTCTCTGCTGGTCTTACCCCATCCACACTTAAAGGGGGACGTGGCTGGCATTGTGGCTTTCCACACTCCTCTACGTGATAGGCCTTTGGGGAGGCACCAGTTTGTGGCGCATGGAGGATAAGGCCTGCAACTCGCACTAGAGTCCCGTCCTGGGATCTGGCCATGGTTCTCGAAGGACCGTCCCTGGCCTTCTTCGAACCCCTGGAGTCAGTGTCAGCTAAGAATCTGAAGTTCAAGATGGCTTTTCTCCTGGCTATTACATCCCTTAAGAGAGTGGGAGATCTCCAGTCCATTTCTATAATTCCCTCATGCCTGGAGTTTGCCTGAGTCAAAGCCATCTTGCATCCTAGACCTGGCTATGTGCCTAAGGTGCCTTCCAGCATGGCACGGTCTATGGTTCTTCAGGCCTTCCATCCTCCACCCCATGTGTCGGCGGAAGAGGAGAGGCTTCATCTGCCTCGACACTACTTTCTATGGCTGAGTTGCGAAGACTGAATTGCCCTGGCTGACCCAGGGTCTATGTCTCTATTGCGGTACTTCTGGACATGTTATCTCATTCAGTCCCATTCGTTCGCCACATCCTCTGGTAAGTTTTGTACAAGCCACATGTGTTAGTTCCTCTCCTCTCACCACCAAAGTTCTCATTACTGCCTCTAACATGTCTGTTTCAGTCACCACCCTTCTCGACTCTGGGCCAGCTGGGAATTTAATCAGCGGGGAACTCTGCCGTTGGCTCAACCTCAAGAGGAGCCTTAACAAGAAGAGTTACCAAGCCCAACCTCTTAATCAATGTCATGTCAGATTTTGTGTAGGGCCTATCCAGCTATGTGTGGGTCAATTACATCAAGAGGACATCCATTTTCTGGTTCTGGAGAATTACACCACTGGCATTTTCCTAGATCAGTAATATAGTTGAATATTTAGTGAACCCTTGGCTTTAATAACTATAGTTGACCTTCCTTTGGCAGGAATGACCTCCGTGCTTGTTTATGTAACCGGTCCTACTTGACTAGCTCAGAGCGGGATTCGAACTGGCGTCTCCGGCATGGGAGGTGGGCACACTAACATGGACACTAAAGACCACAGTCTCTAGCGTTAGTTGCTAGCACGCCTCTTGAAGCCAGGGGAGTGAGGTTTACTCGCACAGCTCTTACTAGCTCGCCTCCGTTACACAGAATAAAAACCTGTGCCACCCAACAACATCACATTCAATTCATAATCATAATCAGCTACCATTAACTTTGTCAAAATATGATACTTGTACTATGAACATTTAAAATAAAGAATGTTTCTGATGAATCTCTTGCCCAGGAGCTCATTCTACACTGTAAAAAGTCATTCAGTGCTATTGTCCATATGACTTCATTTTAAAAACGATATTTATTACAATAAATTAATTTATTTTTCTTTCTTTGTTTTTTGAGTTATCAATAAGTAAAATGTGTGAATATTTTCGTAACTTAATATTTTCTATAATAAAATTAATTTCATTGGACTTCACCATAAATTGATTTTAAAAACATTTTAAAAGTTTATATCAGACGTGTCAGAAGTAAAAACATGACCCGCCCACCTGCAGCAATGGAAGAACAAGCCCGGGCAAATCCTTCACTCTCGTCTGTTCCAGGAGTTTATTCGAACAGGGTTTTCAACGGAGCCGGATATTTTATACTTCACGTACCTCATGTAAGTAACTCTTTGTATTGTTAAAAGTTAGATTTTACCCTCATTAACATGTTTGTGTTGCGCAATCTGCAAAAGCATCGCTCTGTTTCCTACAAACTTTTGCGATCTCAAACAGTTCGTTAACTTGAGCCACATACTGTATACATTTATTTGTATTAACATCCCTCCTCCCAATATCGTAATTAGTTAACTGCCTGTAGTTGCTGTATGATGATATCATCACAAAAAGTCAGTGAGGTTTTTACATGATGTTTTAGATTATTTTCTAAAATAAGTTCTGCGATGAACTAAAGTTAATCATTCTTGTCTTGTTTAGCAGGGTAATCTTCACTTGTATTTTAAGTGTATTTTTTAAAGGGATTTCATCAGGCTTGTATTCAAAAGGCTAGAGGTAACTAACTCTTTTTTTTTCTCTTTTCTCCCCATTGACAGATGGGATGGCCCTGTAAATTGTGCAGCACTGTGGTACCAGGAAAGAGTGACATTTTAAAGCATTATAGACTGCATCATTGGACCTTTGGTCACAGCCATGCCTTGCCTTGTATTCATATAGATTGCCCATGTTCTTTTAAATCCTGGAGTTCCTGTTAACTTGATATTAAAATGTTTTAATATTTTGTATGTACACAATAAAAAAACTATACTGTGAAGGTATTCTACTAACCTGCACTTTGTAAGCTGAGGTCATGCTTTCTTTAATGCATGAATACAGATGTTATTGATTGTTAACACTGTCCAGCTCATTTTGAATATGGCTTGTGAATTGTTACAAAAGTGCCTGTTGACTTAATTTTAAAATGTTGTAACATTATGTATGTACACAGTGAAAAACTGTACTGTGAAGGTGTTCCACTAACCTGCACTTTATTAGCTGAGGGCATGCTTTCATTAATGCATGAATACAGATGTTATTGATTGTTTATACTGTCCAGCTCATTGCTACTGTCTGGATATGGCAGTGATTTAATAAATGTTGGAAATTGACATAATAGCAACTAATTATTTGAAGCCGTTTACACTTCCAAAACAAAGAAAGGGCAAACTGGTCAAAATTAATAAATCAGAGGACATTAACTAGTATTTTTTCATTTAAATGTAACCTATTTTAATTAAGTCTAATTTGTATAATATGCTGATATTTTTGACATTGATTGTACTCAATTTATTGGCTTTTTCTGAAAATGCTACTTAATCTTTTCGCATACATTGAAATGCATATTATTAAGTTGTCCTTACTCAAAATAGCAGTTAGTTCACTAAACTTGCAAAAAGTTGTTGGAAAATGTTGTCTTAATTTTATTGAGTTAGAAAATGGTGATTTAATGAAAGCAACAACTTTTGAAAGCGCCATCCATGGCATGATCGTTTGCCACAGCCCTTTTGAGATAACAACAGGAAGAGATGTTACTTTAACAGAATTAAATGAAGCAGACCTTGGACCTGTTGTCTGTCACCTTAACTGCTTCGGGAAATAAAGCAATGATGAAAGGCCGGGAGTCGGTATGTCATCACAGGCAAGAATGTCTCAATTTGTCAGTGGATTGCTTGCAGAGATAATTAATAAAAGGTTTGCGTTTCTTACCTTCTTCATGTGTGGAGGACAAAATGTCAAGGGCTCGTTTTCGAGGGAAAAAATAAAACAGTCAGAATTTTGCATGGTTTCTTTGACTGTGTACTGTTATTCTGACCATTACCGGGGCACTCTGAGATCTCTGACTCATATGTCTAATGCTTTTACTGCCACTTTCATCTCCATCTAGTGCTTCTCTTTGAAAATATGGAAACTGACTGAAAAAAACTTGGTAAATGACACTGTTTAATGTCGTAACTATACCTTTAATCTGCAGTCTTTGTATCTGCACTCTTGGAAATGATAGAAAATGGTTTATAAAGCACAGGATGAAATGAATGCATGTTTAAAGTTAAAGCTTTGGATCGCTTGTGTTTTTCAGTCATGCAGGAACAACAACACGGAAAACGAGACCTGAGATCTGAATGGCGCCTGGAAGCAGATCACATTTGGATTTGGTTTGGACGCAGACTGAGGTAAAAACAACACCATGTCATCAAGCACACTGCATCATGTCGCAGTTAATACAATTATGGCCCACTCAATGAGTTTCTTATGCAATGTACAATTTTTTTAGACGTCTCCCACACAAACTCCCAGCCACTGTTTATGAAACCTTATTCAATATAACTGCTATATGCATTATTAAAACAATCCTTCACCTTCGTGTTAATAAGAAAGGTAATTTTGTGCTCCTGGAAAGACAACGGAAGGGCTTTGGAAATTTCTAGAAGGGCTGTGCTGTGACTGGATCTATATAAGGTGGTGATTAGAGTAGACAGATGGAAATTCAATTTAAGTGCATTGGTTTGGTATTTCCTAGGGAGAAATGCTCCCAGAAATGGCCTCAACTGTGCAAAGGCAAACTGGGGACAAATGTGTGTGGGGTGACTGTGTGGTGGCATCCTGCCCATCTGTGGCCAGAAGCAGCGACCCGCTCCACTGATCTGCCCATAGGGGGCAGGGGGCGAGAGCAACCATCCCTCTCTTTCTTTCTCTGCTGGCATGTTGTAGTGTGATCCCTGCCAAGAGTCCAGGATTAAACAGACCCTGTGACCTTATCAACAATTGCAGCTTTTCCTTACTTCCTGGCTGGAATTCACACAGGCTAAGCGAGAGTGGACCATGCAGTCTAACAGTCTCTGAGCGGCACGGTTAATATTTATCTAATAATGCTGTGAACTTAATGATGGCTTAAAAACACAAATAGTGACTCTATTGGAAGTCAACGTGAATGGAAATGGCCGGCTCATTAGTTAGTCATGCCTCTCAAATGAACAACGCTAATGACTCTCAAAGGTAGCTGACATACTGTTTACTTTCAGTCAGCTGCTGTCTTTTCTACAAGTCTATTTTTCCCTCTCTTCCCTTTTTTTTTTTTTTTAAATTTTATCTCCTTTGAAAAACAAACAAACAAAGCAGTTATTGTGAAGACTTTTTGAGATATTTTCTTTAATATTAATTTGTGCATTCCAACCACCTACATACAGTGGGGAGAACAAGTATTTGATACACTGCCGATTTTGCAGGTTTGCCCACTTACAAAGCATGTAGAGGTCTGTAATTTTTATCATAGGTACACTTCAACTGTGAGAGATGGAATCTAAAGCAAAAATCCAGAAAATCACATTGTATGATTTTTAAATAATTAATTTGCATTTTATTGCCTGACATAAGTATTTGATCACTTACCAACCAGTAAGAATTCCGGCTCTCACAGACCTGTTAGTTTTTCTTTAAGAAGCCCTCCTGTTCGCCACTCATTACCTGTATTAAACTCGTAATAACTCGTTACCTGTATAAAAGACACCTGTCCACACACTCAATCAAACAGACTCCAACCTCTCCACAATGGCCAAGACCAGAGACAAATTGTAGACCTGCACAAGGCTGGGATGGGCTACAGGACAATAGGCAAGCAGCTTGGTGAGAAGGCAACAACTGTTGGCGCAATTATTAGAAAATGGAAGAAGTTCAAGATGACGGTCAATCTCCCTCGGTCTGGGGCACCATGCAAGATCTCACCTCGTGGGGCATCAATGATCATGAGGAAGGTGAGGGATCAGCCCAGAACTACACGGCAGGACCTGGTCAATGACCTGAAGAGAGCTGGGACCACAGTCTCAAAGAAAACCATTAGTAACACACTACGCCGTCATGGATTAAAATCCTGCAGCGCACGCAAGGTCCCCCTGCTTAAGCCAGCGCATGTCCAGGCCCGTCTGAAGTTTGCCAATGACCATCTGGATGATCCAGAGGAGGAATGGGAGAAGGTCATGTGGTCTGCTGAGACAAAAATAGAGCTTTTTGGTCTAAACTCCACTCGCCGTGTTTGGAGGAAGAAGAAGGATGAGTACAACCCCAAGAACACCATCCCAACCGTGAAGCATGGAGGTGGAAACATCATTCTTTGGGGATGCTTTTCTGCAAAGGGGACAGGACGACTGCACCGTATTGAGGGGAGGATGGATGGGGCCATGTATCGCGAGATCTTGGCCAACAACCTCCTTCCCTCAGTAAGAGCATTGAAGATGGGTCGTGGCTGGGTCTTCCAGCATGACAACGAGCCGAAAGACACAGCCAGGGCAACTAAGGAGTGGCTCCGTAAGAAGCATCTCAAGGTCCTGGAGTGTGCCTAGCCAGTCTCCAGACCTGAACCCAATAGAAAATCTTTGGAGGGAGCTGAAAGTCCGTATTGCCCAGCAACAGCCCCGAAACCTGAAGGATCTGGAGAAGGTCTGTATGGAGGAGTGGGCCAAAATCCCTGCTGCAGTGTGTGCAAACCTGGTCAAGAACTACAGGAAACGTATGATCTCTGTAATTGCAAACAAAGGTTTCTGTACCAAATATTAAGTTCTGCTTTTCTGATGTATCAAATACTTATGTCATGCAATAAAATGCAAATTAATTACTTAAAAATCATACAATGTAATTTTCTGGATTTTTGTTTTAGATTCCGTCACTCACAGTTGAAGAGTACCTATGATAAAAATTACAGACTTCTATATGCTTTGTAAGTGGGCAAACCTGCAAAATCAGGATTTTTTTGAGGATACTACCCTAGTCACAAGCTTTGTATCCCTAAAGGTACTATTTGTCAGTCTAAACAGGGTCCAGTATTTTTTTTTTTTTTTTTTGACAAACCTGCCAATGACGAGTGAATTAAGAACATTTCTTAACAGCCACAAAACTGTATTTTGCTAAATTTTAAATGATTATATATATATATTTGTGTATAGTTGTAAAAAATGGAACAGGGCCTTGGGTTGCATCATCATATATAAGATGAGTCAGTCTAGTATTATTATTATTATTATTATTATTATTATTATTATTATTATTATTATTAGTAGTAGTAGCAGCAGTAGTAGTAGTATTATTTCTGTATTATTTAGTAATAGTATTTAACATCATTTTGCATTTTTATTATTTAGCAAAAATGCTGTATTTTTTTATATTGCAGCGTTTTTATTAAATAATATATTATCCCTTGCATATTTGTGACAAGCAGTGGGACATTGTGTCACTCGCAGTAGATATGAGCCAGTCTTCATTTCAGTAAAGCATATTACAACTACAGTATGTGAAGACAACACGTCATGACTTTATTACTCATATTTTAATTTGGTTTAATGCAGAAATATTCTACATATGTGTTACCATATGGAGTTCTGGAGGCGTCCTAACCTCTGATACTAACTCTTCCCTTGAGGTGAAAATAGTTAGAAGATGAGCATGCTGCAACATTTTTTTTCCGTTTTGATTTTTCACTTACATTAGAAAGGCTCATTCTTAAATTTGTTTTAATATATGTTATGATGCAGTTCTTATTAATGCAAGCCAATTTTTACTCTCATTTGGTGCCTGGCAAGTGTTACATTTGGACCCTGGCCCTAAATGATCAAGTTATTCTGATTCATTTCAGGCGGGATGCTTCCTTAGCCAGGTATTTGAATTACCAACCCCTCTCTGGGCCAAAGCCTTCAACTTCAGTGCCTGCATTTGTAATTCACTTATAGCATTGTTTTGTCATTAATAATGTACAAGCGTTGCGTTGGGCTTATCTCACTCCTGCAGTTCTCCCATCTCTTTTAGCATTCTTTTAGCAAGTATCCTCAGGATATTGCAGTTCAACAGTGAAAAGAAAGCAACATCAATTCTTTTTTTCTGAGTAGCCTACTTCACATGTACTAAGAAACACAGTTATTTCTAAAGCGCATACTTGTAAATATTCAGAGCAGTGTGGTGTCAGTGCCTTCTGCAGTGACTAGATGTTTTTGTTGTTTATATATATATATATGAAACATGCTGTCACCTCCCCTGCAGATCGGCCCACGGCCCCCTAACCTCAGCAGAATGCTCTGCTGCTGACTGCCTGTCTGTGATGGTTAATGTTTCCCGGTCTTCTCTTCACTTTGAGCCGCACTGATTCCACAGTCTGTCATGGCACCAAGCCCAGGCAGGGCAACACTTTATATGTCTGCACACCCACATTTGCCTGTTCATCAAACACAACCCACAGAAAGAAAACGGACCTCTCTGTGTACCGCTTAGCAGGTAGCACAAGAGGATTACATGTTAAAACACCAAATAAATGTTGTAGCGAGCATGTTTTTATGCCGCTTGCCACTTTATTTGGTTATAATCAAATTTATATGCCGCTTCATTGTGCATTAGGTCTATATGACAGTGGGTGAAACAGTCTGAATGTGATTGGATTGTTAAATGAGGTCATGTTGTTGGCCTGTGTGGGTGTGCGCAGCTCTGAACTAAAATACAATGTCCTTCTCGGTCTGTTTTCACAGTGAGGGTGAGAGAGAATTATAGAAACTAATGGAGCGTTTAATCGCAATCTGTCTCCGAGCGCTTGTCATGTAGAGTATGTGGTTTGAGTTTGTGCGCGAGTGCAGATGTGTGGATGTGTGTGTCGAGGGTCTGAGTTTGTGTGCATGTTGATTTCTGAGTTTTTTATGCAGGCTATGGGTGGGCTGTGTTAGATCAGTGGTTTTTAAATTATTTAGGCCAAGTAGCAGGTTTGATCAGATCGGAACTCTAACACTGGGTGAACTCAAAAACAAAGAGAGAGCTGGATCCAAATGCAGTGAGTTTAATAATAAAAAAACATAATAACAATTCTAATATGGAGAACAGAGAACCAGGGAACAGAATGAGCAGACCAAACATAACATCCATGTAGGACACAACTTGAAAAGGAACACAAGAAACGCTCTGGGAAAACAAGACACAACTGGGAACAAGCAAAGAACTAATCAACAAGAAAAACTACAAAGGACTATAAAACATGGCGCAGAACAGGAAATAACATAAAAGGCTGAGTTCTCTGTGACTGATAGCGCTTATAGTGTGAGAACTGTGAAAGTTTTTTTTAAAAGAAGTCTTTTATGCTCACCAAGGCTGCGTTTATTTGATCGAAAATACAGTAAAATCGTGAGATATTATTACAATGTAAAATAACTTTTCTATTTTTAATATATTTTAAAATGTAATTTATTCCTGTTATGTCAAAGCTGAATTTTCAGCAGCCATTACTTCAGTCTTTAATGTCATTCAATGTCTAATATGCTGATTTGCTGCTCAAGAAACATTTCTTATTATTATCAATGCTGGAAACAGTTGAAATAAAAAAAAAAAAAAAAAAAATGGCAGTATGCATTTTATTAAAAAACATTTTTTACTGCTTTTTTACATTAATATATTTTGTATTTCGAAGTAGCGTTTATATTACACTCTTAAAAATAAAGGTTTCAAAAGGGGGTTTTCGTAGTGATGCCATAAGTAAGAACCATTTTTGGTTCTCCAAAAAACCTTTCAGTGATTTTTTTTTTCTTTTCTTAGTGTGAAGAACATCTTAAAGGGATAGTTCACCCAAAAATGAAAATTAGCCCATGATTTACTCACCCTCAAGTCATCCTAGGTGTATATGACATCTTCTTTCAGACGAATACAATTGGAGTTATATTAAAAAAGTCCTGGCTCTTCCAAGCTTTATAATGGCAGTGATTGTTGTTCTGTTTTTGAAGTCCATAAAAATGCATCTGTCCGTCATATAACATGCTCCACACGGCTCTGGGGGGTTAATAAAGGCCTTCTAAAGTGAATCGATGCGTTTGTATAAGAAAAATATCCATATTTAAAACTTTAGAAAGTAAAGTTCCGGCCGATCGCCTTCCGTATTCAATTTATTGCAAACACTTGAAAGTGCCTCTGCAGTTCAAAATGCTTACGCTACGTCTGACGATTTTCCCCCCTGCTTTCTTTTCAGCACACAGAATAAAATAGTGATGCACAGATCTGCGTGCAGTTTGAAAGTGGTCAAAACTCTTTCAATTTCTACATTGCACAAGTAAGGAAGTAGGCTATGCATTGTCTTAAATACATATACAACTGTATTTTACGTTTTATTTATTTATTTTTTTTTTCTGGTCTAGACCACAGATTGAGAACCACTGTGTTAGACTGCTCACTTCCACAGACAGCCCTAAATATGAAGTACTCAGATGTTGAACCCACTCAGTAAACAGACCTGATTCAAGGGGGCTCGTGGTGAACGCGTGGTGTTGTCTAAATCACAAATCAACCACAGACTTGTGTTTTCTTAATAGCCTCCTCTGGGAGCACACAACAGTTTTGCAGGGTCCACGGCAGACCATTTGCAACATATCGAGATAGAAGCCTAATTAGGACGTGTGTATGTGCTTGCTTTGGGAGAAACTGCACGACGTGCCACCCACATCGCTAGCCGCCTTTTGTTATGTAGATAACAGCAACATACTTTAGGACCATGTAATTTGCTAATACTCATCATGTGGGCTGATGTAAAAAGAAACGGGTCCAGTTTAAAATGCAGACCAAGTTCTCATCTCTACCCCAAAGCTATAGAGCCTGAGGCCAAGTAATATCACAGCGGACTTAATAGAGGTCACTCAGTAAAGAAATAGTCTATTCAGAAAAATCAGCTTCAAGCACTGACTATTTGAACTGAGATAAAATACTGTGCTGGAATGAAATTAGACCTATTTTACAGCTATGACCACTGTACGAATGTTTTACTATTACTATTAATTATAATAGACCCTTTTCAACTTTATTTACACAATCCTTACATGACCTTCAGAATAAAATGTGGGGTTTGAAAAGAAACAAGTGCGGCTTTGAAACAAGATTGTTCACAAACAGAATTTGATTTATGGTTTGATCAAAGACTAGTTTTAAACCACAGAAAAGTGGATTTTGAGGGTTTGTTTGTATTAACTAGAATGGATGGTCCACGCAATTGTGAGGGCATTTGCTATTGTTAGAGACTGTGTATGTTTTGTCTTTTCAGAGGCGTAAACTATTGAAGTACCCAAAACAAAGTAAGAGACTGAAACTTAATGAAAACTGTCAACAAGAACAGCTACCGTACAACCAAATTGGTCTTGCCTGAAATATCTTTTATGTTTGAGAAATGTTCTTTTCCCAAAATTACAACATCTTCTAAGATACACAATACTTTGATTTTAATAAGATCGTCTCATAACAGAAAATAATTTGAGGAGATATAAAGAAACAGTGACCTTTTATGAAAAGAACACATGCATCATAATGAACAGTAAAGATCAGGTTATTATTTGACTGTGCGTTGTCAGTATTGCTCTAATACACTATACTAAATTGGTTGATATGATATTTACAAGATGCAATATATACAACGTCAGCGTCAATGCATGAACTTTAACCGACCTATATTATTATTTTTATATTTGAACATTCTGCTAATGATAGTTACAGGGTACCTTATGAAAACAAAAAAGGAATCTTTCATTCTGCAAGTTCTGTCAAGCTATATGAGCTGTTTGAATGGATATACCCAACTCATTAGTTAGTCGTGCCTCTGAAATGAATAAGTCTAATGACTCTCAAAGGTGGCTGATACAGGGTCCATTTACAGTCAGTCTGTCTGTTTTGCTATAAATTTCATTTTCTTCTTTTTATTTTGTAAGAATGGATTTCACCTGAATATTTGGGTGCTAAATGTTTATTGTTCTTTGTTCTGGTTGAGTATTTAAAGGGAATTGGCAAACCACTCAGGGAAGCATCTCTAATCAGAACTTCCCACACTGTTGCAGTGTTCCTCTCTTGCCAGGTAGGCCTATGACTCTTTGAAACTATTTTCATATTATTTTGTAATTGTGTTTTATATTGTATGCTGATCAGTTGTGTACCACGAATTCTGGTTTGATTATTTTATTGTAATGTTCTGCCTGGCTAAAATAAATGTTAATCGTGATTTATTCTGTATTATTCTGAAATCATTATTCTAGTATAGATCGATGTGGAGTCATTTATTTCCGCAAATCTCTGTCAGGATATATCAAACTGAGGACCCAATGACTGGAGCATGGAGCACAGCATTTTTGGGATATTCTGATTTCTGAATATTACTGTATTAGTAAGTTGCAGCTTTCGTGTCTATTACTAAAATTACACTTTTTGTTCTGAGTAAGCGTGTGCGACCACTTAAAGGTAAAATATTCACTCTGCAATCCTCTGACTAATATCAGAACTGGCTAGTTTGTGTCTGTGAACGCGCGAATCGCGACGGGACTGTTTCTGTGCGATATCGGGTCCCTTGTTGAACGAATATGTGAAAATAAGAGATACTAAGAAAGATCAACGATCTAAATTAAATCACAACTAATCCTTTGATCAGCCGTTAATTCATAAACGTAACAAATTTAACGAAATTACATACAATTGGAGTCAGATTAAATTATTCATGGAGTCAGATTGAAAATTGGACACATTTTAATAAATTAAAGTAATTTTTCCAGAAGCGTCCGAAAAGACATTTTCGAAGCGTCCTTCAACCAGCTGCTGGATTCTGCCGTTGGACCAGTGGGTGGAGCTTACAATTTCCTTTGACAGAAGACAAAGTGCTCTGATGTCTTCTGGACACATTTCTTGTTTTGTAGCAACAAATACATCAAATAGTCCAATTCAATTATCTATTTCCAATTTCACCAAAATATTATTGCATTTGTATAATTGTAATACTGTATAGTTGTAATACTGTAAAATTGTAAACTTACTTGGTACTTAACCCTAAAACAGACAAGAGTGGAAAATGACCATCAAAAAATCATTTCATGTCACTTTTTATATCATCTGGAGCAAAACATATCCAAAGGAATTTTTGAAATATTTGATATATGCTCACGTGAACAGCGTCAGCCAATGGTGAGCCGACGTTCTGACGTAGAACCTGGGAGCGCTGTATTGTGTTTACTACGTCAACAGCGTAGGAGACTGACACACACGAGAATAAATTGTTGAATAAAGTCGTTATTTTGGGGGGTTTTTAGCACACAAAAAAGTATTCTCGTCGCTTCATAACATTAAGGTTGAACCACTGTAGTCACATGGACTATTTTAACGATGTCTTTACTACCTTTCTGGGCCTTAAAAAGTTGCAATGACGTTGCTGCCTATGGGTGGTACCTCTCGGATTTCATCAAAAATATCTTAATCTGTGTTCCGAAGATGAACGAAGGTCTTACGGGTTTGGAACAACATAATGGTGAGTACTTAATGACAGAATTTTCATTTTTGTGTGAACTAACCCTTTAATGTGTTTGGCTTGGCAGAATAGATTTGCTATGCTGCTGATGATGTCTGGTTCGCTATCTTTGTGGGGACACTTCATAGTCATAATGGTTTTTATACTGTACAAACTGTATATTCTATCCCCTTACACTAAACCTACCCATCACAGAAAACTTTCTGCATTTTCAAAATAACTCATTCTGTATAATTTATAAGCTTGTTTTCTCGTGGGGACCTCAATTCAGGTCCCCATGGTGACACAAGTCCCCATGATGAGTCAGTGTGCATTCAGGTTGAAGTCCCCAAATAAATAATAATAATAATAATAGCCTACATGTATTTGTGTTTTTGACACATTTCAGAATGCAACAAGTGAAACTGGGCTGGCATGGCTAGATGTGTTTGTGACATACAGTATGAGTTTTGGCCTTTAGTGACTGCATATTAGTCTCTCATCCTCTTTATGGATGTGTTTATCCTCTTTGCCCACTTTAAATGTATTCACACACATGCATAGTTGTTCCAATAGATGTGTGGAGAGCTTGTCTGATCTGTTGAACAGCCGGTGCTGCTGAGACCTCCCTTGCCCACTTAACTGGATGCAATTAAACCAATGCTGTGTATGGCCTAAAGCAATCTGTTTGCATAACAATGGGCCATGGCAGATGATCTAGGTTATGAGGTGATATAAGGAGAAACTCAAGCTTGTACCTCCAGCCGGTGTGGACGAATGCCAGAGTGGGCAGCTGGGTCACCAGAGATTCTGGGCAGACTCCTACTGTCACTTTGTGTCACTCAGGGGGCCAAACGTGCAAAGGACTCTGAAAGGTCACAGTTACACATAGTTTATCAGGTGTGTAGAAGGCAAGGTGGATAAATAATGATTTTAAGGAGGGAACATATTGAAAAGTGAAGCGCTACACATGCTCAGACATATTAAGCCATGGTGCTCCGGCTGATGACACAAGTAAATATCAATAAAAGGCTAGGGAGGAGGTTAGACTAAAGAGGTTGATGCTACAATTGTTCAAATGAATCTATATCTATACCAGCCTTTCTGCCTTGGTCTGTTATTTATTTAATATTAATCAAAGAGCAATATTCAAAAACAATATAACAAGAAAAAAATGCCCACTGCTCTCAACATTATAACTTTAGTAGTTTTAATAAGCCTCTACAGAAACATACTAAAATGTCAAGCACTCTTTGTTATTGTTTTTATTAACCACAATTTAACTGCCCATGTTTACAATAATGTGTTTTTTTCTTCTGTGTTATCACAATTGGTAAAGAATGGTGAAATCCCAGTTGTACTAACTGCTGTAATTGTGGTATTGAGGTAACACTATTAAGAACTGCAGGAACATTGCTCTTGGACCAACAAAAGATCTAGGAATATGTCCTACTTGGCAAAATCGTGCTCACTTGAATACAATTTTAGCTTTTGATCTGATTTATTGGTAACCAGAACTTCCTTGTGATTCAGTGATTTAGATCCCTCATTTTATATTTACCATGAATTACTTAATCAAAGTTGTAGTCTCACATATGCACACTATAGAATGCCAGAAAGTTGCATGTGCCAAGGAGCTGTCATATTTGGTGTAACCACTAGCTCGATCAAAGTGGCCGCAGGGGAGCGTTCCCTGTTCCTGTAGAGCTAATCTAATCACACAGATTAAATTAGGACGTTAAAGAGGCCGGCTGATAGGCATTGACAGGCAATCCACAAGCTTAAGACACAACCCTACAACACAGGAAACCATTCACGGTTAAACAAGATGTTGACTCCTACACAAACACCTGCTGTATCTGAAACCAAAGCCAAGTAAGTTCTTCCTTCAGGAGATGAAAAGTTGCAAAGTACATTCAAGTTTACCTGGATACGGCAAAAAAACTCCAGCTGTTCACGGTATGTGACTGAAACTTCACCACAGGTAATGAGAGATGAGCAGAGGCTTCCTCTGTGAGATACATCTGAAAACCGGCTGTGATGAAAAAAATGGTTCTTTCGCTTTAGTTTGCAGTCACTTTAAAGAGACAAAGCCTCAAGGAGTAGGTCTTCAGAGCCGCTTTGACAATGTATAAAATACCTGATGATAAAAGTGTCTCTTACAATTTTTTAATAATCTAGGATGTGAATGTTGTCAAACAGAGTCGTGTGCGGATTTCAGCTGTGAACTCTCTCTGATACGTTAACACCAGTGTTAATTTTGACAGAAAATTTTGATTTAGTTTTAGTCATAGTCTTTTGACTAAAATGCCATTTAGTTTGTCATATTTTAGTCACCTGAATTGTTTTTAGTTTTAGTCTAGTTTTAGTCGACTAAAATCTAATGAGTTTAGTTAAATTGTGATGCATTAATTGAGCTTTTAAGCATTACATAACCGACTGTTACTTGAATACATGTCAAAACTGACATTTTGACATAATAGTGTTTTTGATCGTTCAAGCGCAAATATACACGAAATTCACTTTTTTTGTTTTTTAAAAACATCTATATAGTTTTTATAATTTTGTATTTCTGTTTTAGTTAGTATATCAGGTTAAGCTAAAGCTTCAAATAAGTTTGTTTATTTTTTTTACATTTCAGTTAACATTTATTTAATTTCAAGTAATGAATATTTTTAATCTTTAGTTAACTATTATAACCCTTATACTCTATTGAATAATATGTGTCAAATACTGTTTTTAGTCTTTCCTCCTGACTATGAATTAAATGTGAATGAAATTAAATAGTTTATTGTGTAACCAAAAAACATATATACACTCACCTAAAGGATTATTAGGAACACCATACTAATACTGTGTTTGACCCCCTTTCGCCTTCAGAACTACCTTAATTCTATGTGGCATTGATTCAACAAGGTGCTGAAAGCATTCTTTAGAAATGTTGGCCCATATTGATAGGATAGCATCTTGCAGTTGATGGAGATTTGTGGGATGCACATCCAGGGCACGAAGCTCCCGTTCCACCACATCCTAAAGATGCTCTATTGGGTTGAGATCTGGTGACTGTGGGGGCCATTTTAGTACAGTGAACTCATTGTCATGTTCAAGAAACCAATTTGAAATGATTTGAGCTTTGTGACATGGTGCATTATCCTGCTGGAAGTAGCCATCAGAGGATGGGTACATGGTGGTCATAAAGGGATGGACATGGTCAGAAACAATGCTCAGGTAGGCCGTGGCATTTAAACGATGCCCAATTGGCACTAAGGGGCCTAAAGTGTGCCAAGAAAACATCCCCCACACCATTACACCACCACCACCAGCCTGCACAGTGGTAACAAGGCATGATGGATCCATGTTCTCATTCTGTTTACGCCAAATTCTGACTCTACCATCTGAATGTCTCAACAGAAATCGAGACTCATCAGACCAGGCAACATTTTTCCAGTCTTCAACTGTCCAATTTTGGTGAGCTCGTGCAAATTGTAGCCTCTTTTTTCTATTTGTAGTGGAGATGAGTGGTACCCGGTGGGGTCTTCTGCTGTTGTAGCCCATCCGCCTCAAGGTTGTGCGTGTTGTGGCTTCACAAATGCTTTGCTGCATACCTCGGTTGTAACGAGTGGTTATTTCAGTCAAAGTTGCTCTTCTATCAGCTTGAATCAGTCGGCCCATTCTCCTCTGACCTCTAGCATCAACAAGGCATTTTCGCCCACAGGACTGCCGCATACTGGATGTTTTTCCCTTTTCACACCATTCTTTGTAAACTCTAGAAATGGTTGTGCGTGAAAATCCCAGTAACTGAGCAGATTGTGAAATACTCAGACCGGCCCGTCTGGCACCAACAACCATGCCACGCTCAAAATTGCTTAAATCACCTTTCTTTCCCATTCTGACATTCAGTTTGGAGTTCAGGAGATTGTCTTGACCAGGACCACACCCCTAAATGCATTGAAGCAACTGCCATGTGATTGGTTGATTAGATAATTGCATTAATGAGAAATTGAACAGGTGTTCCTAATAATCCTTTAGGTGAGTGTATATATATATATATATATATATATATATATATATATATATATATATATATATATATATAATGCGTGACTTTTAATTATAAACAAGCTTAAAATACACCGTGACCCATATTTTGAAATGTCTGCACCTTACTATTGCAGTGGCAGGCTGCTCTTTCAAGTTCAGATGAGGGAGATAAAATATGCATTGTTACAACCGTCTAAAACATATTACTATATAAACATATTTTCATTATTCCTCAGCATTAGTTCATAAACAATTACCTGGCATAAATGTGCACTATTCATTGATTGAACCGTTCTGAAGCGCTGTTGCGTGAGCCTGTAGAACGCGCAACAGCGCCGCGTTTTCCCGCGGTTAGATCAGCACGTTACAATTCAAATGTGCGCATCTATTACACAGGACATCAGTTCTGACTGGATCTCTTCCCTAATCGTCCTTCCCTAACATTTTCGTCTCGTTTATTTAGTTGACAAAAATTACAGTAGATTTTCGTCATAGTTTTTGTCATCCAAAACTTTTTGTCAGTGAAAAAAGGTTGTTGACGAAAATTATGACAAATTATTCGCGAAATTAACACTGGTTAACACGAGTCATTTTCTGTCTTATAGCGAAAATGCTATAGCAGACCTTCATTTCTTTACAGTAATGCTGTTACCCTCCGTGGCATTTTACAAAGTACCATTAGATTCAATACTATATGTATCCCACAGTTCCTTTCTCCCATGCTGAGCCAATTAGATGAAAAAGAGGACTTATCTTTCTCTTTCACTAGTATTAGTATAAGTATTTGGGGGGTGGGGGGTTGAGACACATCCGTCTTCCACAAGTGTCATTAATGTTGACAGGGAATGTAGATGTTTTTTTTTTTTTTTTTTTTTTTTAGCAAATTAAACAACCCAATCTTTTTTGTAAAATTGTATTTAGAAAAAAGTAAGCACCCCTAAACATAACCATCAAAACGTCAGCAGATCGTATGAGAACATACGAAAGAGACTGAATTCATACTTATTAGCCACCAATTTGCCAAAACATAAACTAGTTTTTTTTTTCTTTCTTTCTTTCTGGAAAGAAGCTGGAAAAGGCTGGCTATATTGTGATTGCTCCTTCTCAAGTGCTTTCTGGGTTTAATAATTTACATGGCACAATCTTGGAGCAGGCAAGCTGAATTTGATGTATGTGATGGGCAAGCCCAAGGGCAGCATAATAGCAGGCAGGAGATGCAGAAGAAGTGGAGACAGAGAGGGATGAGTGAGTAACACCAGAGAGACAATACGCCTCTGTCTTTCTCACACATCATCCCTCACTGCTTATCTGCCAAGTGGGGGGACGTGCCTTTTGGACAAGCTTTTGTCGGTTAAAAAATCTATCTGACAAGCTGTTTTGGCATCTCATACCCCTGGGATACATTACAATTAATAAGTAAGGATGTGAAGGAGATGTCCGATGACTGCTGTCAAGCCTTGTCATATGTGTATGTGCCCACAGCAATGATTCCCACAAACTAAAAAAAAAAACAACCTTCATCAGACCTTGTGACATTTTGATCCACATGTGTGCCATTTAACCAAGTGGATATTAGTCTGTCTATATATACAAGTCAAAAGTTTTGATGATTTTTTAATTTTTTTTGAAAGAAGTCCCTCATGCTCACCAAGGCTGCATTTATTTGATCAAAAATACAGTAAAAACAGTAATATTGTGAAATATTATTACAATTTAAAATAACTCTTTTGTATTTTAAAATAATTAAAGTAATTTATTTCTGTGATGACAAAGCTGAATATTCAGCAGACATTACTTCAGACTTCAGTGTCATGTGATCCTTCAGAAACTCTTATAACGTAAATAGATCATTTACTCACCATCATGTCGTTCCAAAAACATTCTTTTTTTCTTCTTCTGTGAAACATAAAAAAAGAGATACTTTGAGGAATGTATCTGTGTCTTTTTTTGTCAGTGGGGTACAATGTTGTTTGGACCCCAAAGTTCTTAAAACATCTTATTTTCTATCCCTTTAATGTCATAAAAACAAAACAAATTGTGCTTTGCACATGTCAGTTAAGCAGTGATGTCCAGTCAAAGTGGGTGGTTTTTGGCTGCGATGTGGCTTTATGGACTTAGTCAAAAATCTGGTTACACAAGACTAAATGAATATAGACTTAAGAATCAATTTATGGTTGAGTTTATGGAGATGTGGGACTGAAATCAAAGCCAGTGGTTTCAGGTGTGACCTTCAGCAGGGTCTCATAGAATCAGGACTGAGCTATCTGAAACATGTCTTTCCTGAGATTAAAGGTCTTCTATACTCCATACACATCTTAGTCAAGGAGAGGAAGGATATGAGATAATCTGTTTGTTCTGAAAGAAAGGGAAAAAGCACCAATAATGACTTCAAAAGAATATTTTTTTATTTTTGCACTATTGCTGTGATCACATATATTCTGGGGAGAGACCGAGAGGTTGAGAAAGATGAAGGAGAATGTAGAATTTCCTCTCGAATGTCACATGTGGGAATGTGATCATCTGCATATTCTACTTGTTGTGCAGCAGGAATTCATCCATCCAACAAAAGCAAAATGGTCAAACCGTGCCACATTAGGGAGCATTTTCTTAGTATAAGATCAATATTAATATAATAGCTCAAGGAGCCATCACAACAAATCCGGGTTGGAGAGAAACAAATTTGTCAGGCTAAGTTATTGGTGGGACAACTTTATTAAAAAGAACTGGTTATGAATAATTTACATGGCATGACTTGAAGCAGGTGAGCTAAATTTTTATGTACACTATAATGCAAAAAGTATGGGGACACCCCTCCAAATCATTGAATGCAGGTGTTCCAATCACTTCCATGGCCAAAGGTGTATAAAATCAAGCACCTAGGCATACAGACTGCTTCTACAAACATTTGTGAAAGAATGGGTCGCTCTCAGGAGCTCAGTGAATTCAAGCGTAGTACCGTGATAGGTTGTCACCTGTGCAATAAGTCCATTCATGAAATTTTACTAAATATTCTATGGTCAACTGTTAGTGGTATTATAACAAAGTGGAAGCAATTGGGAACAACAGCAACTCAGCCACGAAGTGGTAGGCAACGTAAAATCACAGAGTGGGGTCAGCGCATGCTAAGGCGCACAGTGCGCTGAAGTCGCCAACTTTCTGCAGAGTCAGTAGCTACAGCCCTCTAAACTTCATGTGGCCTTCAGATTAGCTCAAGAACAGTGCGTAGAGAGCTTCATGGAATGGGTTTCCATGGCCGAGCAGCTGCATCCAAGCCTTACATCACCAAGTGCAGTGCAAAGTGTCGGATGCAGTGGTATAAAGCACTCTGCCACTGGACTCTAGAGCAGTGGAATCACGCTTCTCTGTCTGGCAATCCGATGGACGAGTCTGGGTTTGGCGGTTGCCAGGAGAACGGTACTTGTCTGACTGCATTGTGCCAAGTGTAAAGTTTGGTGGAGGGGGGATTATGGTCTGGGGTTGTTTTTCAGGGGTTGGGCTTGGCCCCTTAATTCCAGTGAAAGGAACTCTTAATGGTTCAGCATACCAAGACATTTTGGACAATTTCATCCATTTGGGGCATTTGGGGATGGCCCCTTCCTGTTCCAACATGACTGCGCACCAGTGCACAAAGCAAGGTCCATAAAGACCTGGATGAGCTAGTTTGGTGTGGAGGAACTTGACTGGCCTGCACAGAGTCCTGACCTCAACCTGATAGAACACCTCTGGGATGAATTAGAGCGGAGACTGCGAGCCAGGCCTTCTCGTCCAACATCAGTGCCTGACCTCACAAATGTGCTTCTAGAAGAATGCTCAAAAATTCCCCTAAACACACTCCTAAACCTTGTGGAAAGCCTTCCCAGAAGAGTTGAAGCTGTTATAGCTTCAAAGGGTGGGCCAACTCCATATTAAACCCTACGAATTAAGAATGGGATGTCATTAAAGTTCATGTGCATGTAAAG
Source organism: Coreius guichenoti (assembly GCA_039654105.1). Taxonomy (NCBI): domain Eukaryota; kingdom Metazoa; phylum Chordata; class Actinopteri; order Cypriniformes; family Gobionidae; genus Coreius; species Coreius guichenoti. The sequence continues at coordinate 14,953,759 of CM077177.1, read as the reverse complement.
GCAGGCATCCCAAAACTTTTGGCAATATAGTGTAGATATTCTCAAATTATGTTTAATAGTGGACACTGGCAGACAGGGAAGTCAAGATATGCTGCCAAAACAAACGACAATTCTGCAGGCCTGAAGGTTCAGGATGCAGAAGAAGAGAATAAAGAGGGATTGGCTCATCGTAAATCATCCATTGTAATAAAAAAAGTAAAGTGGGAGGAAAAACAGCTCGAACTTTGAAAAGGTCAGTAATCAAAAGTGTACAGATCACTGGCTGGCGAGTCCCTAAGCAGGATGCAGTTTAATTAATGGGGCTTATAAGTGCTGGCTTTGTGCTGTAAAGCCATGAGCTGGGTTATATATATATCTCCTGCATACTATCAGAGTGCGATGGACATCGAGCACATTACAACAGGTAGCCTGCACCACAAATGACCAGATATGGATGGATACAATGAAAATATTCTTATCTACCTTATTTAAGCAATAAAAGGTACTTGGGCCATTCTCAAAATACGGTGACCTGTCAGGAAACTCAGGAAAAAGAATTCAGAAATTCAAGAAATCCAGTTTAAAATGATTGTCTTTTGTATGGATTTTTGTGTAGATTTGGCTGAAAAATCCTATTTTTATACCCATTTTTTTTTTTTTTTACATTTACATTGTACTCATTTTGTTATGTGTTAGTGCAAGTGTGTACAAAAGCAAAATGAGTACTGAATAATATAAATAATTCAACAAGAACGTTTTAATTGGTGTCATCAGTGTTAAAACTAAAGTTGAAATTACTTTATGATGATTATTTATGGTTAGTATTAATGTCAAGATCATTTATAATAATTTAGAATTCTTATGTTTAATGGTACAAAACAGCTCAACAGAAATTGTCATTTAGCGCTTTTTGAGTGACCTATTTAATTTTATTTATTTTAGTATAAGATACAAGTTGAATAGGTATTGTCACATGAGCACATCTTATGTACCATATATTGTACCATAACAGCTTCTGAGTGTTCTCATACATATTAATGTTTAACTGATGTAACAGCTCTTTTTTTCCTTGGTGTTTTTTTTTTTTTTTTGTTCTTTTGCAGTTAAGCGGGCGGAGTAAATCTGCAGGTTTGCTGTGTTGGCAGTCATTCATCACTCCTTTTAAGAAAATGCAGATAGTGACGTTCCCCTCTCTCCCTTGTCTTCCTGGTAATTGTCAGAGAGACAAGCTCTGCGGGAGGGGAAAGCTCAGGCCCTTAGTGATGCTTCCGGAACTGTCAAACAAGTTTAGCAGATAATTTTAGGTAATTCATCCATCCAAACGCAATGACTGACTAAAAGGTTTAGGTGAGAATTGTATTGCTCACATGTGAAGTAGTGGCATAAACAGAAAACTGGATGTGCCAAATAAACGCTTCAGGAACTTTGTTCGAAATTCCAATTTTTGCTAAGTTGGAACATCTAGAAGTATATACAAAATGGAAGGTTTGGCAGACTTTCACACAGTTTACTCTTATATTGTTGGTTCTTCTGGTTGCACCAGTCGCTTGTAAGGTTTTTTTACTAGTTAATAGAAGTTAATTGATACATAAAATATATTTATGACATTATTTTTGAAAGCATTCTCGCTTTACAGCGTTTTTACACACGTGCCTAAAACTTTTCACAGTACTGTAGCTTTGCAAGTAGGTTTCTTTATGTAATCCCAGAGGGACTCGATGATGGTGAGATCAGATCATACCAGCTATTGTCAGACTCCTTGTGGATTATTACAATTAATGGCAAAAAGGAATGTTTGGAAATGTAAACTGATATTTCTTACTGACACACTACAGCGAAAGATATAAATAACTGGCTTAAAACCTTTTTGGGGGATGTAAATACTAACGTACCTAAGACTTTTGCACAGTACTGTAGCTAAGTATTATCTACGTTTCTAAGTGTTGACTTATTGACTAATTTTTGTAAAAAAAAAAAACAAAAACAAACAAACAGTTCAATAAACAAAAAAATAATGCTGAGAAACTTGCCTTTTAGACACAGTATTGCCAAGTACTTTGTCTATTTTTATAATAGTTCCATACAAAGCAACAGCAGAATTGAGTGAATGACTTGGTTTAGTAGTTGTTATTTACATACACTCACCTAAAGGATTATTAGGAACACCGTACTAATACTGTGTTTGACCCCCTTTCGCCTTCAGAACTGCCTTAATTCTACGTGGCATTGATTCAACAAGGTGCTGAAAGCATTCTTTAGAAATGTTGGCCCATATTGATAGGATAGCATCTTGCAGTTGATGGAGATTTGTGGGATGCACATCCAGGGCACGAAGCTCCCGTTCCACCACATCCCAAAGATGCTCTATTGGGTTGAGATCTGGTGACTGTGGGGGCCATTTTAGTACAGTGAACTCATTGTCATGTTCAAGAAACCAATTTGAAATGATTCGAGCTTTGTGACATGGTGCATTATCCTGCTGGAAGTAGCCATCAGAGGATGGGTACATGGTGGTCATAAAGGGATGGACATGGTCAGAAACAATGCTCAGGTAGGCCGTGGCATTTAAACGATGCCCAATTGGCACTAAGGGGCCTAAAGTGTGCCAAGAAAACATCCCCCACACCATTACACCACCACCACCAGCCTGCACAGTGGTAACAAGGCATGATGGATCCATGTTCTCATTCTGTTTACGCCAAATTCTGACTCTACCATCTGAATGTCTCAACAGAAATCGAGACTCATCAGACCAGGCAACATTTTTCCAGTCTTCAACTGTCCAATTTTGGTGAGCTCGTGCAAATTGTAGCCTCTTTTTCCTATTTGTAGTGGAGATGAGTGGTACCCGGTGGGGTCTTCTGCTGTTGTAGCCCATCCGCCTCAAGGTTGTGCGTGTTGTGGCTTCACAAATGCTTTGCTGCATACCTCGGTTGTAACGAGTGGTTATTTCAGTCAAAGTTGCTCTTCTATCAGCTTGAATCAGTCGGCCCATTCTCCTCTGACCTCTAGCATCAACAAGGCATTTTTCGCCCACAGGACTGCCGCATACTGGATGTTTTTCCCTTTTCACACCATTCTTTGTAAACTCTAGAAATGGTTGTGCGTGAAAATCCCAGTAACTGAGCAGATTGTGAAATACTCAGACCGGCCCGTCTGGCACCAACAACCATGCCATGCTCAAAATTGCTTAAATCACCTTTCTTTCCCATTCTGACATTCAGTTTGGAGTTCAGGAGATTGTCTTGCCTAGGACCACACCCCTAAATGCATTGAAGCAACTGCCATGTGATTGGTTGATTAGATAATTGCATTAATGAGAAATTGAACAGGTGTTCCTAATAATCCTTTAGGTGAGCGTATAAATGAGGATAGTCAGGCATTTTGTATTGTTTTTATCTGTTTGATTTCAGAAAGTTGCAAGTTCATAGCAAATGATTTTTGTAGTTTTCACTGTACAACAAGCTCATTTATTTGATTTGCTTATGATATGACCCCTTTAAACAGGGCTAAATTATTACCCGTTAATCCATTTATTATTTATTTCGTCCCATATTTCTTTTGTCCCAGTGTGGCTTGTCCATCGCTTCTTTTATCCGTAAAACTCTGAAAAATAGACTTTTTATTGATTATGTGCATTACAGATTCCAGAAAGTTCAAACGACTCCATGTTCCAACTCTGATGTGGCTCACCTTCCCCTCTCGATTATTCACTTAAATCCTTTCCTTCACCTCATCAAGAGCCGAATGAATAATAAATCACCTTTAAAATTTGATTCTGGAGTATTACACTGAAGCATATTGAGAATCTTTTGAATGTGACTGGATTATCCAACTCTTTCCCGGCGTCTACACTATGAAAGAAGGCAGGAAAGAGGAACTTAACCGAGAAGATAAGCGGGAAAAAGCTTTAGAGTCAAATGTCTGCTTATTTTAGAAATGGTTAAGCTTGCTTTAAATTTAATTTAAAAGTATTTGTATATGCAGTGCTTGGCTACTGTAAAATTAGAGTCCTGGTTTAGCTTAAATAAAAAGGGAAGTGCAATTAAGGCTGTTTTTTATTAAATATGTCTACATTGATCAGTCTTACATAGCCTCTAGGCGAATACGTGAGATAACGTGGCTGTAAATACAAACTCTTTGACTAAACCGCACACACCAAAACAACTATATATAATTTCAGGCAGGAGTTCTCTGAGTAAAACAGGCTGCTGGGGATGGCGTGTACTGTCAGCATTCATTTGTGCAGCACTATCCCTGCACTGGGCCGGCCCACATCTACAATCTCTTCACATGAATAAAAAATGACATTTCAATTTATCTTTGTTGTTACGTTCTGGCCCTTGCATACTGATTTTCTGTGTTTCAGGGAAAATGAAGCGATGGAAAAACAGAACAGAATCTGCCAGGGAACTCTCAGTGCTTTCCTTGAATAAGAATCAAACGTTAATCACCAGTTTTTACCAGTCGGGAAGACGCATTATTGCTTTTTTCCGTTCACATAGAAGGTGTTTGAGATGAGACTGGACGAATGGTATGTTTTACCATGCATGAAAATGGAATATGTTGAAAGTTATGCACACATTCTAGTGGAGGAAACGTCTGACTCTGAACCACAGCGAAATGCAGAAATGAAAACTATTACTTCCTTGGATTGGCCATTTGCATTTCTCTTGCTTTTTTTTTTGAGGCTATTGAGCCAGTTCTGCTCTTTCATTCCCCCCTCCTTAAGAATGAATGGAATGTCCCTTTATCAAATAAATCAACCCTGTGGATTAAATTCTCTCAGGGGACTCTTGCGGTATGTGTCTTGCTGGTTATAAATTCCTGGCAAAGACACAGGTGCTCTTGACCTAACACAAGACAAGTGGTATTCAGACACCCAAATTACCGCCTGCCCAAACCAACAGGATCTGCCCCCGCCAAGTCATTTGCATTTATAAAAGAGACACATTAATCAAGGCTTTGTGGACTTGCGCTGGAAGGATGAAACTACGCACATATGACACATGTATACATAAAAACAACTCATTTGCATCCCATTAGCATACTGAAATGATCCATTTGACACATTCATTCAGTAGAATTTGGTTGAGGGTGGTCCATTATGCTTTTATTATCGAGTTCAACAGATGATTTCGTGTACAGGCATGCTTCGAAGCCTGTTAAGCACTGAACGTTGTTAGCACGTTGTGATAAATGTTTTTTCATAAACACACTTCATTTCATTTTATATACTCAGCATTAAGTACATATACATTCTGAAGTACTGTTATCATTGCATATCTGTGCTTGTTAAGCTTTATCACTGAACATTGTGAAGATTGATGTGTTGCAGAGTTTTTTATTTATTTATTTTTAAATTAGTCCTGTCAGAGGAATTACATTGTGTTAGAGTTAACATGATAGAATATTATCACTATAATTTACCAAATTGTGACCCCTTGGTAGTCAGTGCTCATATATTGGTTGTGTGGTTTAGCATAAGGGGAAACAAAATGTGTTTTCATAGTTGCCTGCTTTTTTTGTATGAGAACATTTTTTTTTTTCAATAGATTAGAGTCATTTGGGCTTACCAAACCAAACAACTGAGTAAAACTGCAGCAGACCTTACAGATATTTAATTTCATAAAAATAAATGATTACTTTTTAGTTTATTAAAATGCTTAGCTGCTATTTACTATAGTCACAAAGATGAAGACTTGGTGAGAGGTGCTATAATGGTGTGAATTACAATGTGTTTGGTTGTCATCATTCTCGCAGGAATTTTCCATAATGCTTTTCCTAGCTCATGTGGGTAAAAATCTGTGCTGGTAATGAAAAGGGCTGATCCATGACCTAACATCATTGTGCCCTTGAGCAAGACATTTAACCTCAGTTCCCTCAGGGAAAATTGACGCTGTGTCATGGTGTTGACACTATGGGAAAACCTTCAGTGTGAACCGGTGTCTGAGTCACTTGCAGTGGTGGCTAAAATTTGCATAGCACAGGCACAGTCCTCCCAGACAATATTTCGTAATGAATTTCCATTATTTTACGCTCAGCATCACTTTCATTCAAAATAAAAAAGTGATGAAAAAATCTAAAGTGTACTACTCTTAGCGTGTACTATGCGTGACTCAGACAACGGCTCATGCTGAAGGTGTTCCAATAGCATCAATACCATGACATGCCGTCTCGTTCCCTTTCGAACCAAGTTACATACATAACCCTGAGCTGGTTGCCCAGTGTGATTTTTTTATTATTTTTTTTTTTTCTTGTAATATGTCTATGGTAAGTTGCTTTTGGATAATAAATATCTGCCATATAGCTTCTTATTATTTAATAAGGAGAGCATGGTTTGATAATTGAAGTGAAAAAGTTTATAATAATAACATGCACATGTGAATACTTAAAAGGGTCATGAATTGAGAAATCAAACTTTCCTTAATATTTTGATATATGTATAAGAGGTCATTGTACTATAAAATATCCTGTAAGTTTCAGAACTCAAAACTTCCTTACTAGTCCAAAAACAGCTTTTATTGAAACCAAGCTCCCAAAATAACTCATTTCAGATTTTGTCTCAGTATGATGTCATAGTGCGACAAAAGACCACCTTTGCAAAAGAAAATCAACGCCTACTTCTACATCATTGCCTCTTTAGCCCAGCCCACCGATTTGCACGTCATGTAGTAGTAAATATGAGAGAGACACAAACACAGGATTACTAGAGCAACAAAACCATACAGATGGCTCTTAGGATTACGTTTTGCAGTGCCAAGTTGTGGAAAAACATGCTTTGCATTGCCTTCCTTGTGATCCCAAAATTAAGAAAGTGTGGATGTACTATATTTTTATCGAAGTTCCAGACTGCGTCAGAAAGACACTGTCCGTTTGTTCGCTTTATTTTACTGAAGTTTTGTAAACAAGACATGGCTTGACGCAGGCTTTTCAAAGAGACTGTAAATAAAAGATGATGCAGTGCCGACTATATACTGGATCTGACAATAATGTCGCAACACACAAGTGTGAGTAACAATCTTTTTACAGTATGTCACTATTGCTTTGTCTGTTACAGATCGTTTGATATGTACTCACTTTACTGAAAACGATGAACATAAGAACAACAGCGTGACAAACAGTGGTATATTTATTCATAATATGTTTAAACGAAGCGCTGTAAGTTATCCTGTCAGCTATAAACTGTGGTAACTCCAAGTACTTAAACTTTATTTGCACACAACTAAGACTTATAAAGCATATGTAATACACAGAAATTTTTCACAGTTGGTAAATGTTTAACATTTATCGAGATAAACAACTTTCTGTATCGTCTATGTAATGTAATAAAATACAATAATCACAAATACTAATAAATATAAATAAAGATAAGTAACTACCACGCTGTCGCAAACTGGAGTATCCATGGTTTTTACGGTGTAGGTTCGTTTTATTCTAATTTGGGATCAGACTCTCGCAATTGCGACTTTATATCATGTAATTCTGACTTTATAACTCGCAATTGTGACTTTATATCACACAATTCTGAGAAAAAAAAAGTCTATTCTGTGGTGGCTTCCATAGTTACCCAATCACAGCAGTAGGCGTTTACTTCCAAGTCTTGAAGTAAACACGGAGTGTTTCAAAGAGGGTAAAAAACAAGGTAGAAAATAGCCTATTACTGCTAAAATAGGATGTTTTTTATGTAAAAATCTTTTTAACATTATAAATGGACCTCAAAGTACATTATTATTATTATTATTATTCTTTTTAAATGCAGTTCATGACCTGTTTAACACTAGAACTGCCAGGGGTCGCTGTATACCTAAAACCACCAGCGGGTAAAATTTACCCATGCGCATGATTACTGGTTTGATATGGCTAAAAAATGTAATATGTCACTGTATTATGCCACTGTCTTCACAAAGTAATGTATAGAGTCATGAAATTATTATTTTTAGTCATCAACTATGTTTTTGTCCTGTTGTTTTATGCTATTTTAAGCAGGCTACACTAATCACTTTTTGGTGAATATAGGCTAAATCAGCCTGCAATGACAATGAGAATTAGAAGGAAATAAATATATATTTGGGTGGTGTAATATTATAATAAAATGTCATTAATCACATATTAAGATAACCCATGTTATTTAAATTACTAAAATACCTTAAATAGACAATAAAAAGCAATAATAGATGCATGCATAGGATGTATGACATGTGCAACAACAAATTCAAGTGCACAGTTTCACTTAATGAATTATTAATTTGTTTAGTTATATCATTTATAATTTGAATAAGAGAACAACACCAATAAACTTGGGGTAATCATGAAAATTACTTTATTCATTACATTACATTACATCGGAAATATTCTTTTTCAGGAAACGGACAGACTTTAATAAATAGCAACACAGTAGCAAACAATACACGATAAAAATTACGAAACAAAAATTTATAATTAATCCAAAGTTTGAACATTTATAAATAGGCTAAAACATCTTCATTTGATCGTGTGTTGTGTGACTGTTTACAGTAAGCCTATATGTTGCTCAAACACAGCGTGAAAATAAAGAAATTATATAGGGCTAAATTTGACCCGCTGGCGCTTATAGGTATTGTGACGAAACGGCTGCCTCTCCCTTATGATCAGCGCCACCCCGTCCCTGAAATCGTTGCCCTTCGCCAGGTTCCCGACTGGTGTGGGTGAAAGAGAGAGGAGGGGCGCTGAAATTACGTGAAATGGCGGCGAGTGATGAGGCACACCTGAATATCATGAAGCCTCATCACCGCCGCTATTAACTGCCGAGCGCGCCTCTCCTCAGGAGGCTAGTCTCTCTCTCCCCCTGTGCATGCACGCTGGTGTCCTCGTGGGTCCAGGAAGGCCACCGTATATGTGAGACGCTGGACCCGCAGTCTGGAATGGAGATGCACACATAACGCTGCTGATGGGCTAGGAAGTCGGGCTGCTATTTCCCTCAGTTACCGGGGCCTAAGGAGGACGAGCCGCTGTGTCGAAGCCGCCGCCCCTCGCTCCTCGGACTGAAGAGAGAAGCGCGTGCGGCCGTCGGACCCCGCACCTTACCTGGACCCATCCTATCTGATCACTACCCTTCCTTCACGATCCCCTGGCACGCTGAAGACACCAGATCCCCTGTTTGTTTTACACTTTATTCCCCGTTTTGGACATTTTATGTTTATTTATATTAATAAACACTTCTTCGAGGCCTGACGCCACACCCACTGTATCTGTCGTTTGCTCCTCCTGCCACACTGGTGGAGAATGCGGGCAAGGCGTAGCTTAGACAGCGCAGTTGGGTACCAGCTGATGACGTCATTCCTCCTTGCGCTCGCGGAAGTCCTTGGAACACCGAACTGGGACAGAAAAAACAACGGATACAGCCTCCCAACCACTATAGGGGTCAGTGATGTTTCTTTTATTATCATTTACCCTGTGGTTGGTTGAGGCTGTCAACTAAAATCGTGCCTTTCTGTCCGTTCCGGCGCGGCACGAGAGGGGGAGTGCCCCGGAGAGGTATCCCGGACCCGCCCACTCCGACCGCCTGGGGCCTGGCTGAGGAAGTAGCACTCCCGTGTGGGCGGCGGCCGGATGACGCTTAGGGGAGGGGAATGTGACGGAACGGCTGCCTCTCCCTTATGATCAGCGCCACCCCGTCCCTGAAATTGTTGCCCTTCGCCAGGTTCCCGACTGGTGTGGGTGAAAGAGAGAGGAGGGGCGCTGAAATTACGTGAAATGGCGGAGTGATGAGGCACACCTGAATATCATGAAGCCTCATCACCGCTGCTATTAACTGCCGAGCGCGCCTCTCCTCAGGAGGCTAGTCTCTCTCCCCCCCGTGCATGCACGCTGGTGTCCTCGTGGGTCCAGGAAGGGGGCGCGGAGGGACTTCCGCGCCACCTTATATATGAGACGCTGGACCCGCAGTCTGGAATGGAGATGCACGCATAACGCTGCTGACGGGCTAGGAAGTCGGGCTGCTATTTCCCTCAGTTACCGGGGCCTAAGGAGGACGAGCCGCTGTGTCGAAGCCGCCGCCCCTCGCGCCTCGGACCGAAGAGAGAAGCGCGTGCGGCCGTCGAACCCCGCACCTTACCTGGACCCATCCTATCTGATCACTACCCTTCCTTCACGATTCCCTGGCACGCCGAGGACACCAGATCCCCTGTTTGTTTTACACTTTATTCCCCGTTTTGGACATTTTATGTTTATTTATGTTAATAAACACCTCTTCGAGGCCTGACGCCACACCCACTGTGTCTGTCGTTTGCTCCTCCCGCCACAGTATAAATGCCCTGTTTTTTTTAATCTGGTTTTATCTAAACAATTTTTAACAACAGGGGATTGTAAATAACACAATTTTAGTAAAAGTCAATGAGTGGGAGCCTTGGATATTTTATTGAAAAACTGTTATGTACATTTGAAAAACAGCCATGGGTAAATCATGTTGTCTGGATTTGCATATATGTATGTCACATACGAAGCCTTGAATTTTATCTGCAAATGCTCTAAAATATTCATAGCGGCTCAGTGTGGAGTGTAACTAAGCAATATATTTTGGCCAGTATATTGTAGATGTTTTACAATTTCTGTCACTGTTGAAGTGTTTAACTGAAGGATGTAGACATGCATATTTCTTCTGTGGAGCATAAGAGCTTGCAGCAATGATAAATAATGCCACATTATGTATGAAACACATGCTTTCCAGCTAAAATATGTGAACAAAGTACTTTATTATCTCAGACCCCTGCAGTACCAGAATGCATCACTCCTTCCTTTGTGCAGAGCAGAACTCCTTTCATATGTAAAACTAACACAACCAAATGAGTCTAAAAATGAACCGTACAAGTGAAAACAGTGTAGATACACCTTCATATCTGCATATATTATTTTCTTTTAAAAAAATGCTGTAAATATCCTGTCAGTTTGAAGCGCTGACTTTTCATATCAAGACTAATTAATGGAAATAATATTGCAGTCAGATCAGACAGGTTATTTCTGTTGTATAGTACCTTTTGATCGCTGTAACTTCTAAAAAGTGGTTATGCATTGTTATAAAAGGTAAAAGAGACTTCATAAATGTGCTCTGATTGAGCTCAGTCAGTTTAATTAGCTATTAGATTATTTACACCAGCCCACCATTCAAATAAGTAGGAAAATGTTTTTTGGTTAGGAGGATTATAAGTAACCTCATAAGTAAATCTCATCTGACCTCTCAGACAGTACTCACACCCAGCAAGGTCCAGTTCATTAAGAATTTTCTCCAGTGGTTCTGTAGATCTTGATTAAAAACACATTATTAAATAAGCAGGCTGGCTGTTTGTTCTGTGTTTAGTTATTCTTTCCTGGAAATAAGGCAACATACACCAGACAACATTTTTCCATTTCAACATTTTTCGACAGTTTTTGAATATCAGACGTTTTGTTGAATGTTCTAGTCAGAGGGGCAGCGGTTCTGTTCAAATGTGCGGTCAGACGAAAATGTGGGAAGCGCATTGGCGCGCTGGTTAAGCTCCGCGAGCGCGGCTTCCGAACTGCGCTTCCATGTATCCATCTATCGAATCTCTGATCCCCCAGCTAACAGGGAACGTTCCCATACCTTTCACTAACATTATATAAATGTTAGTAATAAACATTCCTGAAATAATGTTTCTGGAACAGTCTTATAATGTTTTCATAGTTAAAATATATTCTCGTAACATTGAGAGAAAACGTTTTTATAACAACATTCTCGGACAACATGTACTTGACTGATATTCTCATAATGTTGAGCCATAAAGTTCTCGTTCCTCTTTTCTTGTTAGCTGCGTATATAAACAGAACACAATTTTGAGGTGTTTTCTTTTTCTATTGTGTTGTTTTCCACATGTCTTGTTAGATTTGATGTGTGTGCTGTCTAGTTGTATATTTGAGTTTGTGTTCTTTTTCCCTTGTTTTTGAAGATTAGAAAATGTAATCTTTTCTCTTTATGATGTAGGACGTGTATAAGAGAAACAGGTCTATTTAGCTAAAAGGAAATTATTAATTAATTCATAGGGAATTTTGAGCGAATCACTGATTTTACGGCCGAGCAAATGACTCGTCCAGAGTTCATTTGAAAGGGCCATAACTATCAACTCTGCAGCGGATATAAATATCCAAACAATAGTGAAACACTATTTAATAGCCAGGTAACATAGATCAGCAGTTTAAGACATTACATTCGTAAGCACATAACACAAGAACACTTATCTTTAAATACAAATGAAACTTTATTGTTACTCTAACATATAAAACTAATACCTAACACAAACACACGCACACACACATTCACACGAGTTGCAGAAATAAGGAAAGTGAGGAAAGAATGAGTTTTAAGAAAGTGAAATGATGAAATCCCAAGTTTCTAGCAATATATGCATTTATAACACAGGACCTGAACGAACCATCGATCATTAATTTAACCCTTCTATCGTTTCTTAGGCGGGGTTATTAAATTTAAGGGGGTTGTTAGTTGGCGCAGACAGAATGGATCCCAATTCTTTTACGGCTGCAGATTGTTGATTCTGGGTCTGGATTGTTGAGTTGGGTTTTGTGTGGAATTATGTTTGAACGAATCATCTGGAAGATTCATTTGTGTCTTGTGCACCCTCAAATCCTACAATGATTCCATGTTTTGGACTGTGTACTTCCCAGAGACTCTTACACAGATTAGTGTACTGTTATTTTTGCATTCAAATATTTAATGCACTTACTTAATACTCAGATCTGCTCCCACATTCATGCTTCCGGGAATGTAAATCGCCCTTAGGGACAGAAACTTGTCCTGTGCCCAAAGCAGAATCTGCTGCGCTAGCTTGTTCAAGCGGCGTGAACGCAGTCCGCCCTGGCGATTTATATAAGCGACCACTGCTGTGTTGTCCACCCGCACCAGGACATGGTAGCCTCTTAACTGCCGGAGGAAGTATTTCAGAGCCAGCAATACAGCCATCATTTCGAGGCAATTGATGTGCCAATCGAGATGACGGCCCCTCCAGACCCCTTGGGCTGGACGGCCATCTAAGACCGCCCCCCCAGCCCGTCAGGGAAGCGTCTGTCGTTAGCATCTTGTGACAACAGCATGGACCTAGAGTGGGACCCAAGTTGAGGAACCGGGGTCTGAGCCACATAGAAAGGGTATGAAGCGCTCGGCGCGTAACCTTTATTCGCCTTTGGGGATTGGCCCTTGGATGAAATCCCCTGGCTTTGAGCCACAACTAAAACGGTCTCATATGCAGAAGGCCCAAAGGTATAACCGTTGACGCAGCTGCCATGAGACCGAGAATTCTTTGAAAATGATGGAGTGTAATCTCCTGACCCAGCCTGACATTGTTCAGGATGTTTAAAATGGACTCGACACGTGCGGGAGACAGCTGTGCCCGCATGGTGGCTGAGTCCCATACAACCCCTAAATACACTGTTCTCTGAGCTGGAGAGAGAACACTTTTCTTGGCGTTGAGTCTCAACCCCAGATTTTAAAGATGAGCCAGGACGATATCTCGATGTCATAGCGCAAGCTCTTGAGACTGGGCCAAAATCAGCCAGTCGTCTATGTAATTTAAAATGCGGATGCCCTGGAGTCGTAAAGGAGCCAGTGCTGCATCCATGCATTTCGTATATGTGGGGGGTGACAAGGCCAGGTTGAATGGAAGAACCCGATATTGGTAAGCTTCACCCCCGAAAGCGAACCTCAGGAACTTCCTGTGTTGTGGCAAAATTTCTACTTGAAAGTATGCGTCCTTGAGGTCGACTGTGACAAACCAGTCTCTGTGCTGAATTTGCGACACAATCATTTTGATAGTCAACATTTTGAATTTGAGTTTTTTGACAGAACTATTCAGACCTCGAATGTTTTCATAGCTTAATGGGAATGTTAGCAAAACAGCAAAAAAAAAAATTGTTTCGCTCTTCATAAACTGTAAACCTTTCTACCCGCCACAGGAGATTTCCTCGTTCATTCTTGTGAATGTTTACATCCCTCCGAACTGAAATGGAGCAAAGGTACCCAGACTCTTTTTTAATCATTCTTGGGGATTTTAATAAAGCAAATCTCTCCCATGAACTGCCAAAATACAGACAGCGCGTTACATGTCCCAACAGAGTCAGTAATGTACTGGACCACTGTTACACCACAATAAAAAATGCATATCACTCTGTCCCATGTGAAGCTTCGGGTCTCTCTGATCACTGTCTAGCTCATCTTATACCGACATACAGGCAGAAACTGAAATCAGCTAAACCTGTAACAAAGACTGTTAAAAGATGGACTAATGAAGCAGAGCGGGATTTACAAGCCTGCTTCAAAAGCAATCTTTGGACTGTTTTTGAAGCTGCTGCTACAGATCTGGTAGCATCTATCTCACAGACACTGTCACATCATACATCAGTTTCTGTGAGGATACATGCATTCCTACCAAGACATTCTTATTCAATAACGACAGACCATAGTTTACTGGGAAACTCAAACAGGGTAGGATGTGGCTTCCGCAGCGCCCCCCGGGCACGCTTTCCCAGCGTTATCCAATACTCTGCTGAGTGGGTCTTGCGGAACAGCAGCAGTGACTCTCCCTGCGTGAGTTCCCCGCCCCGAAGAGACGGGGATCTGAGGGGCTTTCGCTGGGCGCTGGAAGTGGTAGTAACTGTGGCATTTTCCATAGGGATCCCAATTCGTCGGTGACGTCCGACGTAAGTCGAACGTGACCGACTGAAAGGGAACGTCTCGGTTACGTATGTAACCCTCGTTCCCTGAAGGAGGGAACGGAGATGTACGTCCCGTCGCCACAGTTGCTGTACCATCACTGCATGACCGAGTCACTAGTTCGGCTCCTCAGTGAAAAACAATTTGTCGGTAAAGTCTGACGTACGTCTCCGTTCCCTCCTTCAGGGAACGAGGGTTACATACGTAACCGAGACGTTATTACGTGCAGAGGTTTTTGGTCCAATAATTAAAACGTCTCGGTTACGTATGTAACCCTCGTTCCCTGAGGAGGGAACGGAGACGTAACGTCAGTGACTGACGAATGGGGGTTTCGCTCATTCGTCAGTCACTGACGTTACTCGGAGTGACTGAACGAAAGGGAACCTCTGTTTTTTCCAGAATTTAGAAGTAGGAAATTGGTATATTTCATCAGGTCGCAAAGAAATTTTGGCTTATAAAGTCATTACTGCTGTGCTGTTTGTAAACGTCTGAAGTTGAAGCTTTATTTCTTGTTATTTAGACACTGTATCAAATAAATATGTAGGGTTTTGTTTGTTTTCTTTTAAGAGAGTTAAAGGCCCCATTTACACTGCATGGTTCAAGTGACCCAATTCCGATTTTTCCCTCTCATGTGGCACAGATCGGATATGACATGTGAACAAGTAAGCAGGAAAAAACCTCATGAATTCCGATATCCTCAGATAGGATTCAGGCCTCACTCATATGTGGTAATAAATCCGATATGATTCGGATACGTGCATTTCGTCTGCCATGTAAGCGATCAAATTGGATATTCCCCAGTAAATGCGAGTCGTACGTCATTGAAAAAGGGACGGAGGCGAATGACGTCAACTCAGGTGGACACAAACTGCGATCACATGACACTAATGGCGCAATGGAAGATGAGAGCAATGTTTTAATGACCTTTAAAGATAGTGCGGAAAGCAAAACATTGAATAATCATTTCGTCTGCATCCATTGCGTCCACTGCATATCGCGCCGTTTTACTTCCTTTTCCGGGTCAGAAAATCTTGGGCTGTTTCGCCAGTGTATAGTGTAAATGCAAATATCGGATACGGGTCGCTTTTAAAAGAAGATGTAAGCGGGTCATCAAAAAAAAATCGGATATAGTCACCAAATCGGAATTGTGCATCAAGACCTGCAGTGTAAATGCGGCCAAAATGTAAGCGGATCTAGCAGTTTTTAAGGCCTTTCTGTATGCAGTAACTGTCACGGAGTCGCAGCAATCTCAGACAACTATCAACCCATCGTCACCAGATCAGCACGCTCCGCCCACTCATTCAACCTCACCGGAATTCTAATTCACCACACCTGCACCTCCTCATCAACTCACCCTTTATATAGAGCTTCACATCCTGCACTCCTTTGTCTGGTCTTGTCATTACTTCACTTGAAGATCCTGTCTTCAGTCTTCTGCTTTCTGCCTATTGTGTGTTTCACTCAGCCTTCCATCTGCATCTGCCTAAGAGACATTCCTTTTATACCTCAGCTAAGTCTTCATATGGTTACATTGAACTGCTTTATTCACCAGTGCTACATCATTTGCCAAGCTGTTACCCAGTCGTTCAATAAACTCTATTTCTATCTCACTCACCTGTCTGTCCTCTTCTGTTGCGTGACAGTAACACTGTCCTTCCACACAATGTGAAATACCTCTAGTTTTGTTTGTTTGTTCTCGAGTGTCCTCATTACACCACGACATTGGACTGTTTTTCTTAATCTTCTTTAGGCACAAAGGAGCGAATGCGTCTAAAGTGCTGGAAAAGAGAGAGTCGATAGTTTTAAGTTGCAGCATCGAGTTCTTCTAATCTATCTGGTATGGTGAAGAGTTGAAAAGAATCAGGAAGAATATTTAAAAAGCAATCTTTAGTGGTAGAAGTAATAGTTCTACAGCATTTTTAACAAGGAGTTGGTTTTGCAGCTTTGGCTAAATGGAGTATACACAGGACTAGATAATGATCTGAGATGTCATCCCTTTGCAGCAGAACTTCAACGTCATCAACACTGATTCCATGTGACATTATTAAATCTAAAGTATGATTACGACAATGAGTGGGTCCTGACACATGTTGTATAACTTCAATAGAGTTTAGAATGTCTATAAACGCCAGTCCCAATGCTTTTTCATCTACATGGATATTAAAGTCACCAACATTTGAGACTTTATCTGCAGCCAGTACTAACTCTGACAAAAATCAACAAATTCTTAAAAAAAAAAAAAGTCTGTATAGTGGCCTGCATATAGTTTTTACTATATGTGGTTTTACTAGATAACGTTATATAAAGCACTATCACTTCAAAAGAATACTTGAAACCTGATCTCTGAGTAATGCTGAAAAAATTACTATAAATTGCAGCAATACCTCCCCCTTTGCCCTTCAGATGAGGCTCATGTTTATCACAGTAATCTTGGAGGGTAGACTCATTTAAAGTGATGCAATCGTCTGATTTTAGCCAGGTTTCTGTCAAACACAGCACTTCTAGGTTATGATCTAGGTTATGAGATGTGATCATATCATATTTACAAAAAGTGAGCGATCTAATTTTCAGCAAGCCAAGCTTTATCATTTGTTTATGTTTGTTATTTGTCGAACATCAATTAAATTATTACTCTTAAATGGGTTCGGGAGTTTTTTGTATTGTATTGTATTGTAGTTCTCTAAACCCTAGTTTATTCTGCGGACACCACTTAGACATCCAGCCATTGAGTGACAACAGTCTGCTATGTATCTCATCACCACAATAAGCAGGGATGGGGCCAGAGCATATTATAGTGTCTAACATCATACTTGTGAGTTCACACACCTCTTTAATGTTATTTTTAGTGATCTCTGACTGAAGAAGTTGGACATCATTAATGCCTACGTGAATAACAATCGTGGAGTATTTACATTTAGCATTAGCCAGCACTTGTAAATTTACTTTGATGATAGATGCTCTGGCTCCTGGCAAACATTTGACTATGGTGTCTCTATTTTCATTTTTTTTTTACTATAGAATCGCCAATAACATTTACAACATTTGTAACATTAATAACATTTGGCATTTACAACAGGTTTCTCAGTGCGTGCGTCACACTTCATTGCCCAATGTCTTTGCTGCTGACCATTGATTATTTAATTCAACCATATGAATAAGCAAAAAATTACTTTAAACATCACATTTGTGTTCCTTTTTTTGTTTTTATTGCTTAAGTAAGAGTGCTGAACATTCTTCTCCTGCATCCTATTCCAATCCAGAAAAGCAGCACAACTGAAAGGTTTGTTTGAGGTGTGCCCTCTATTGTACAGGCATGAATTTGCATTTCCTTAAGCCTGAGGCTTATTCATTTCACTTTTGGTGTGAAAGGGCTTTTACATTTGCCAAAAATAGATTTTTTTTGTTAAAAAATAAACAAACAACAAAGCCCAGCCTAGGTGAGGAAAAAGTAACGCAACACATTATTTTCTATAAAAAGTAACTAAGTAGCGCAATTTGTTACTTTTTTAGGGAGTAGTGCAATATTGTAATGCATTACTTTTAAAAGTAACTTTCCCCATCACTGCTGCTCATTATCGCCCCATCAGTAACCAGCCTGTTTTTGAACTGATTTTGCTTATGGAGTAAATCAATCAAGGCAACAAACAAACAAACAATAAATAAATAAAAATACTAAGTGCACCTTTAACATTTCTGTCCTTCCCACATCCAGACATACAATAACATCCAGAATAGTATTTTTAATAAAGTGTTACTCAATCAAACGCCTCATTGTGTGAGATGAAGTGGGTGAAGTGGGTTTGTCTTGGGGGCATCTTCATTGCAATATATGTTACACCCTCACAGGGCTACTTTAAGACACATCTGTGTTTTTCTGTTGTTTCTGCTCACAGCAGGTCGCTTGGTGTGTTTTCATCAGGCTTTTTCCATCTTGTTTATTCGAAAGCCTAATCCCCTGCAAGTCATTGATATTACCTGCCTCAGGTTGCACAAGTGAATAATTGAGCTGGGATTATCCAGGCAAGCGGGTAAAGCAGCCTCGACTTTAGTAAACGTCTCACAATGAGAGATGAGGCACCGGTACTGCTGTTCTGGCCCTTCTGTCTCAGAGGCAGAGAGGTACATTTAATCTGCACAAACATGAGAGTAGCAAATTCTGAGGTTAGTTGTAGCACTAAGTGTTTGAATGTTCAACTCAGTTTAGCGATTAAAAAGCTCATTGAGAGCACATGCCTCTTTCTCTCCCAGTGGTCACCCTGTGAATTTGTTTTGATGAAAGAGCTAATTCATTTTGGGAAAGTAAAGGCAGTCTGCGAAATAGGCCATCATTAAGTTCACTTCTCTCAGGATTTAGGCTTAGTGTAATGGTGAAATGCTTAGATTTTCTTTATGCCTTTTGGAAAAATGTCAATGTGTTTTATTTGTTTATGCACATATAAAGTGTTTCATTGCATTGAATAATTAGATGGGGGCTCCATTACAAGAATGCATTTACTTATTTTATACTTATTTCTATAATGTATTTTTATAATATATAATAAATGTTTTATATAAAAATAAAATATAAAATCGGACAGTTTTTGACCGTTGGTTGGCTTAGTTTTTTTGGTGTGTTCCACACCGTTGGCTCTAGTCGGATGCCATCTGGGTTTTTTGGGCCGATTCAGCATGTTGAATCGCTGTCAGGCCATCGGTGAGCTGCTTAGTGAATGAGTCAGTGCACAAGATTAAAAGCAAAAGTGATGAAAGCTAGCAAAGAAGTCAAGGCGGTACAGACAGAAGGCTGTTATAATTTAACGTCATCTTACCTGAGAATTCCAGTGCATGAATATTTTCATAATAACATGAGTCAACTGAAATGAAGAAAGTGATCAGTGTGATTGATATTTAAAATGGTAAGCAAGCGCTGCTTTGTTTACGGTTTGTATATCTGGAGTCCTAGTTTCGGTTTGCCTTTTTGAATGACGAAAATAAAATAATTGATACCTGCTGATATAGAAAGACATTTACTTATACGCAGGCGCAGAACACAGGTGCTAGTTGAGAGTCACCTTTAGTCATTTTGGTGTGTTCAAGCGCAGCTTTGTGGCCGAGACACAGCCGACGAGAGGCGACAACACAACGCTAGTTCTTTGACGTCAGCTTGGTGTTTCGCGGGCTTAAATAACTACTTTTCTGTCTTTTTAGATATTATTTGACATTGTCCTACAATTAACAATTGAAAAAGGATATTTGTAGAGATATCAGTTTTATTTATTTATATACTTATTTCAAAGCACATTGAAGTTTGACAATCATAAGCACAAGATTTGCAATTTTAAATTAAACTAAAACCGTTAAACCATAAGGCACAGTTGTGTTGCAACATATAGGTATATAATTTATTTATTTAGCTGGCAATTATTATCACTTTTGTCTTATATAATATTTAAAACCGTACAAGAATGACTTCAGAAATAGCAAAAGACACCCGTCTTAGAGTGACCCAGATAACTGATGCATAGACAGTCTAATTTGTTTGCGTTTGCTTAATTCACTAGCTTATATATGGTGCAGAATACTAATGCTGATTTTTAATAGCTCAGTGAGAAATCAGCAGGCTGGCAAAGACATTCACATTAATGGCTTGCATAAAAGCTGCACTTTCAAAACTAGCTTCTTGGTTGGCCACCAGTGAAGTGCTTTTATGAAATCATAATCATGTACTATAGACTTTCTTTGGGGAACAGTGGTAGAAATTCATTAACTTCATGAACGTTTAAACTAGGAACATAAAGCAACTACATTTTCACAGATGGACGTTGGAAATTCTTTTGAAAACAGTGCAGCTACTTTGCTGAAAATTGCAGTTTTAGTAGCATTGATACTTTTAGTAAACTATACTTCCTAAATGTTCAGATACATTCATATTTAAAAGTTGTTTTGTCACTGCATTCATTAATTGTCATATTTGTTTGTTTCCTTGTAGTCAAGTCTAGCACCTTGTAGATGACTTTCAAATGCAGTGATGTTTATTATTCAGAAGGTTTCCTTAAAAGAGAGATGCATTACCATAGCAAAGATGTTTCTTCAGACACTACCCTCTGTTAACATGCCGTCAAACAACTACTAAAACGTCCTTGGAATTATCTGTCGTGTGTGACGGTGGGGAACTGATGTCTGATAGTCAAAGGACTTCAGAATGTTTGAATTTCTCTGTTTATGCATTCTGTTGTTTCTCTTCAATTAATCTTGCTTTGTGCTGCTTTATGTTCGAGGATGTCCTTACGCTAATAGCATCCACTTACAAACTTTCCGACAGGTCATACATCAGATCTAATGTGATATAACCTGATAAATATTCGATGATATAAATGGACATTTCCTTTTATTCTGAAGTGACATCTTGCTTTTCTTTTCCGAGCACACTGAAGTGTGAGTTAGCATAGGTGCAGTGTGGTTGAAGTAGGCAGCCTGTTTGGCATTTGGCTTGACAGCAGGTGTACTTGATCGCTTTAGGTTTTGGGGGAGTTTCTCTGCACTTACACGCTTGCACCATCGAGAGCTTTGCTAGTCTGTGTCACCTGTCACTGTTCACCTTCATGTGAAACTTGGGGCATGCTAGCTGTACTTTTCAAGAAATTGCCTTGAAAAGGTCACAAGATTACTTCCGAACTGTGTAAATATGACACAGAGAGAGAGAGAGAGAGAGAGAGAGAGAAAGCAAGACTGTTTCCAAGACGCATGCACGCACGCACGCACACACACACTTTATTGTAGTGTATTATTTGTATTATTACTGTTTGTTTCTGAACACTGAATGTTTTTGTGTTTTAAATCAAGGAAACTCTCATTATATTTCTCATTATATGACACCATCATTGTTGCTTCTATAATTTTCTGTTATTCAAGAAAATTATCATGTGCATTAAGTTTATTATAATCATTAAACTTTAACACAGTCTCATAAAGTCAAATGCTAAGTATACACCAATATGATGTTGTAGTCTATAATGCTTTCCCTTATCAACATTCCACAAACTCATCAGCTTGACTATCCTGACACATCAAGGGACAGTTCATTGATATTCTCTAGAAGTTGTATTCATTACTTCAATAAGGTTATTGTTTCTTAAGGTTATTCTAACAGCATGATTTGTGTATGTGCACTGCTGAAATACATAACTTGGACACAGTCACCTCTAAAAACAGATAACTCTAAATTGTAATGTAGACACATGCATTTTCTGTAAAGCTGCTTTGAAATGATATGTATTGTGAAGTTTGTTCCACCTGAAGAGTACAGAGTCTCACGGGTCCCCTGGGCACCTGAATGCACACGAGAGAGGAAATGCTGGCATTGTTTTGTGTGTAGGTGGAAAGCTGTTCGTGTCTGATAACCAATGACCTTGAAGTGTCTTTCAGTAAGTAGATTGTGCCCATATAGTCATGCACAAAAAAAAAAAAAAAAAAAAAAAAATATTGGGTTACTTTTCTTTTTTTCCCACAGGGACAAAGATACCAGTTAAGCAGATTCTTGTAAATCTTATGTATATATGCTAGGGATGTGCCCAAGGCCAAATACCTTAAGTCCGGGACACACCAAACACACACACCATCGGGCAACGTCAGGCCGTTTTTGAGTGTTGGCCGACTTAGTTTTTTCGGTGTGTTCCACACCGTTGGCTCTAGTCGGACACCGTCGGGGATTTTTGGGCCATCGGTGAGAGAGAGAACTCTGATTGGCTGTTCAGCTTAGCGAATGAGTCAGTGCACGAGAATAATAGCAAAACAGCGAGCAAAGAAGTCAAAACGGTACAGATAGAAGGCTGTTCTAATTTTACGTTATATTACCGAGAGTTCCTGGGTGAATATTTTAATATTAACATGAGCGGAGTGGAATAAAGAACGTGATCAGCAGGATTGATATTCAAAAAGGTAAACGCGCGCTGATTTGTTTACGGTTTGTGTATCTGCAGCCTGGAGCGTTGGTTTCCCTTTTGAATGACGAATATAGACGAATATATCTGCAGAAATAGACAGTTGTCTCATTTACACGCAGGCGCAGAACGCGCATGCTAACTGACAGTCGGCTGTAGTTCTCTCGGTGTGTTCAAGTGCAGCTTTTTGGCCCAGGCGCGGCCGACAAGAAGCAACAACATCGTCGGCTTTCGCCGGTGCTAGTTCTTTGACGTCGGGTTGGTGTGTCCCGGCCTTTATTCGGAAAGGCACGGATAATGGCTTCAAAACGAATAACGAATTCTACCAAATAATAGGAAAAATATTTGTCAGATACAGACACTCCTCATGTTTGCTGGATAGAGGTGAGCCAGGGGATAGCATAGCACGATATTATACATAAACCTCTAAAATAACTACACAATAATGAGTGTGTGACTTGTATGAGTGTAAACTTCATGAATGAAATGAACAGAAATTAGCACAAATCTAATAGTTGCATTACTGTCTCTGTGTGTCTCTCAGAAATCAGAGCTTTGACAAGTCAACTAAAATACTACATACATTTTCTACTATTTGATATGTCTATTTAAATATTCTAAACCTTGTATGATATGATACACGAATGAGTGTAAACTTTATGAATTAAAGAAGGACATGCGCTCACAAATCAAATAGCCATGCTGCCATTGTGCATCTCTCAGAGATCAGAGATTTGACAAGTGATATCAAAAAAGACATCTCTACTAATTTATATAATTATTTAAATGTTTTAAACCTTGTAGGCTACAATATGATATGTTTCTCTGTCTCACTCTCTCCTGGAGTTGGCAAACATTTATGTATTCTTTATAACTGGTTCAGATTTGCATTTGTATGTATGTTATAGCAAAGGTTGTTTTTGCAATTTTCAACAATATTTTCTTTCAACTTCCATGTTTTCTATTCAGCTATTTTAAATGAGTGCTCTTATTTGAGGTTGTGGATGATTCTGTACACAAAGTTCCTCTAAAAAAAAAAAAAAAAAAAAAAGAAAGGTAGGGTAGGGTAGGCAATTTCGGAGTGGCTAGCAATAGCAAGCTAACTTTTAAAGCATAAAATCCCACCCTCCCTTCAGAGCGCTCTCCAAATCCATGCCTCCTCCAAAAGACAAGAGCTGGCGGTAAATTACCTCATGTCTCAAAGCACATAACATTACAATAATAATGAACGTAAACAACTTACAGAGTTGTACCACCTGACTGCTGCAGAATCATTTCGCCGTTGATAGTGTTGACATACAGTAGAAACACACAAATCCGAGTTTGAGAACTGCTCCAGGTAGAACGTCAGGGGTTGTCATCTCGTAATTATGGTTATGACGTGGCGTGGACACAGCATAAAATCATTGTTTTGGTTCCAGAGGAACAGTAAAAGGTGGCTGCTGTTTGTTTGCAGCGCTCAGTGAATGTGTGTCTACAACTCTGCATAGTCTTACGGATTGCGCTGATGACGTGTGATGTCTGCGCGAGCAGGGAGCACGATGGTACAAATACATATGTTGACAGGCCGGTAGGACATCGTATCATTGCATTCGGACCGAATGCAATTATTGGACGAACATTTTTTGGTGCTGAGACTTCCACAGAAGATATACAGTGCATCCGGAAAGTATTCACAGTGCTTCACTTTTTCCACATTTTGTTATGTTACAGCCTTATTCCAAAATGGATTAAATTCATTATTTTCCTCAAAATTCTACAAAAAATACCCCATAATGAAAGAAAGAACATGAAAGAAGTTTGTTTGAAATCTTTTCAGATTTAATTAAAAAAATAAAATAAAAAAAAAAACACATGTACACAAGTATTCACAGCCTTTGCTCAATACTTTGTTGAAGCACATTTGGCACCAATTACAGCCTCAAGTCTTTTTGAGTATGATGCTACAAGCTTGGCACACCTATTTTTGGGCAGTTTCTCCCATTCTTCTTTGCAGGACCTCTCAAGCGCCATCAGGTTGGATGGGGAGCGTCAGTGCACAGCCATTTTCAGATCTCTCCAGAGATGTTCAATCGGGTTCAAGTCTGGGCTCTGGCTGGGCCACTCAAGGACATTCACAGAGTTGCCCCATAGCTGCTCCTTTTTTATCTTGGCTGTGTGCTTAGGGTCGTTGGTCTGTTGGAAGATGAACCTTCCATACAGGCCTGATTGGTGGAGTGATGCAGAGATGGTTGTTCTTCTGGACGGTTCTCTGCTCACCACAGAGAAATGCTGGAGCTCTGTCAGAGTGACCATCGGGTTCTTGGTCAAGTGTCCTGGTGGTTCCAAACTTCTTCCATTTACGGATGATGGAGGCCACTGTGTTCACTGGGACCTTCAATGTAGCAGAAATGTTTCTGTACCCTTCCCCAGATCTGTGCCTCGATACAATAATGTCTCGGAGGTCTACAGACAATTCCTTGGACTTCATGGCTTGGTTTGTGCTCTGACATGCACTGTTAACCGTGGGACCTTATATAGACAGGTGTGTGCCTTTCCAAATTATGTCCAATTAACTGAATTTACCACAGCTGGACTCCAATCAAGTTGTAGAAACATCTCGAGGATGATCAGTGGAAACAGGATGCACCTGAGCTCAATTTTGAGTGTCATGGCAAAGGCTGTGAATACATGTACATGTGATTTTTTTTTTAATTTTTTTTTTTTATAATAAATTTGCAAATATTTCAAACAAACTTCTTTCACGTTGTCATTATGGGGTATTGTTTGTAGAATTTTGAGGAAAATAATTAATTTAATCCATTAATTAATCCATAATCCATTTAATCCATTAATCCAAGGCTGTAACATAACAAAATGTGGAAAAAGTGAAGCGCTGTGAATACTTTCTGGATGCACTTTATGTACGTGTTTTAATATTTAGAGTAGACCACTTCTATTATTGCTATCAGGATATGAAGAGAGTTTCAACCAGTATAACAAAAAGTGTCTATGAAACAAATCGCCTACACTACCTTTAACATTTAGATACCCAGTATTATTGAGCTAATTAGAAGCTATTTCAATACATTTTATAATTATAATTTATAATTATAATTAAAAATATATATATTATTTTATGAGTTATACAAGGAATATTTGTTAAATGAAAACTATGCAGGGAACAGAATTACATTTAAAATGGGCAACTCATATAATTTGACGAACTTCTGGCCAAAGCCCTGCCCACTTCCGTATTTATCCGAAGTAATTTTGAGATTGTAATCCGAAGTAACTTTTTTCAATTTGATTTGATTCTGATTTTAATTCAAATTTGTTTTGATTCAGTTGATTTAGGTATATTTCAGTTAGAATGTCCCTTTTTCTTACAAATAAAAAGAAATCACTCGCTTCTAATGCTGTAAATTATACAGTGGCATTTCAGAATGATCTAAACCCCATGTTTTTGAACTATTCATTAAAGTGCCCCAATTATGCTATTTTAAAGGTTCCTAATTTTCTTGCCACAATATGTTTACATGCATCCAAAACACTAATTTTCTCATAATATACATTGCACATCACCTCATTTCTCAAACAGTCTTAAAACTGTTTGTTCGAAGATTCAGTCTCTCCAAATCTCTCCTTTCCGAGAGCCTACTCTGCTCTGATTTGTTCAGATGGCCAAGTCTGTTGTGATTGGTCTACTGCTTACAGCGCGTGACGAAACACCCATTACCATATCTAAATTTCAGCTCCAGAGGCTTCCTCAGAACTTATATACACAGTGATACAAACCGTATCGACAGCATAAATGTTTTTCCTTATCAATTCCAGCGTGAGGCCTCCCTCTTTGGAAGTGCATGCAAAGTGGATTTGCAGCACTAAAAAACCGTCTTGACATGTCAACAACACGAATCAAACTCTTCCAGGCCTCAGGTACAACTGCAGTATTTGAGAGTGGGTCAAAGTAGATGTTGTTTGCGGGCAGCCAATGAAGACCATAGGCTGGCATTATGCAAATTTGTTACATTGTTACAGAGGAGGAGGAAGTGGGACTGGAATTATCGATGACTCGTTTTGGTAGTTCAGAATCTATTCTTTCTTTTAGGAGACAATAACTTTAATTGTCGTGTACTTTGATGCATATGAGTCATTTATTTCAGAAATATACATTACCCTGGAATAACCATACTTGCATCTGTTTATGTGGTCTGATAATGTCAGACTACATTCAGTAATATCGGGACTACATATTCCAAGCTTGTCTGTAAGGATGGAGACTGGTATGGAAACAAGAATAAAAATGCTGGAGTTTAAGATGGAGTATTGATGAATCACGTCTGGAGGACAATGATGTTTGTCTTTTCACCTTGAGGCCAAAGTCAATATTAAGGTGTTTAACATATTAATAGGAAATTAATCTGATAAAGCCACCATTAACAAAACTCCCCACAGTGAACCGTAAAGATAAACATGCAAACAAATAGAAAATGTAATTTGAAGAGATGTAATAAATATTAGATTTTACCAAGGGCGTCTGCCCAGAACATTATAATTTTTTTCTTTTGTTGTAAAATGTAAAAATGAATGCCACTTGGATTAATATTTTGTTATATAATACAATGCATACATTTAAAGTGTCCAAATACTCATAAAGCCACTGTATTTCAAAAGTGGGATTTGTTTATATGGAAATGCTAATTTGTGGCAGACTCTACTGTCCTAAGAGCCCATTTTGTGGCCCAATGACCTTCAAGCCTGATTTAGACGTACTTATATAAATTAACAATCAAACAAACAGTTAAAATTATGGACCTCAAACGCCCATATGCCATCATTTAATTTACACTCTCACAGACTCTTTTTCATTGCATCAATCAAAATAAATTCAAGAATAGAATCAGTTTATTGGCTATGTCCTTTAGCTGTGTGAAAAATGCAAAGCTGGTAAACTCTGATTGAGTAAATGCACAATTATTTAGCTGGGATTTCATTCTGATCTGTAATTATAGGGTAAACATATAATTTGTTCAGTCAAGAACCAATTAAACACATAATGGTTAATCATAACTGGCTTCTCTCCCTGAGAACCCAGAAAAAAAACAATATTTCAAAACATTTGCCTTTGTTTAGAAAGGCATAGAATCATTTGTAGGGTATAAATATATAAAGAAAATTAGACTTTTCTCTGAGTTGATTGGAACTTATGGCTGCTGGGTCGGCATAATCAGAACCATTGTTCTCTAGAAATACACTGATTAAATTCAAAATTAGATATTAAAGAGATCTACAAACTTCACTTATGGTCCTCTCTCTACTATAATGCTTGCAGAAAACGTTCACAAGGTATTAGGTTTTGTGCCAATAGACATTTTGGACAAATATAGTGCAAATATTGGTGCAGATATAGTAATTGTTTATTTTTTTATGGTCAAAGACAGATGTGACAGATGTGATCCATGACTAGTCTGAGCTAATCTAATTCCATATCGCTCTCAAATCTGTCACAATGCTTTAGCACAGTTAAAAAGAAAATCCACTAGTATTCATATTTGCATTCACATATGCTTGCCCTTCAGGAAGTGCTAACAACAAGGTAAGTTTTACTGCCAGATGATAGACCGCAGAGCCAGAGAACTGATGGAGCTCATAATAGTAGGGTATACTCCATCTGCTTCTGCAACTCCAGATGACCATTCTAGCTATTTAGTACAACACATTTATTTTCTGTGGCCCGCTGGTGTTGGCTCTCTTCTGCCTGGTGATCTGAGCCAAAGGGGCTGGGTGTAATGTTTTTAAAATAGTCTTCTGGTGGTCTAGTGCTGTAATCCTGCACACAGCCACAAGATGATATTAACTTTAATAAGATAGTAAACTTGAGATTTGCATACTCTAATTGAGCATGATTAAAATGTATAGCATCTTGGCCTTGAATGCATTTCATCTGCTCAAAGCATCAAAGCAATTTACAAATCAGTAAAAAAAATCAGGAAGCAATTTTAGGAGGCCTCAGTGTTCAACTAACTATGACCCCATTTTCTAATGCCTGGAACAATTCTGATGTTTGTATGTAACACGCATCTTTTTTGCCACTGCTGTTGGAATTTAAAGATATGAGGGAGGTTTCTATGGAAACCAATCATAGGGAATCATTATGCATCTTTTGTGTGTGCTTGAGGGAGAACACAAAACATCTAAATGTTTATGTATTTATCTATTTATTTATGGAGACTCTGAGGTGGTACCAAGTATATCAGCAATATCACTGTTTACATACTGTATATTGACATTAGCCTTTGTAAATAACTATCTTTTCATCCATCATTCCTATGCATGAACGGGTGAAATGTAAACTATAGACACTTATGGAAAAATTTACTTTTTAGAAAATGTTTTTTTCTGAATAAAAAGGCAGACTTTATGGATCTTAATTATACATAATTAAAAAAGTCACTTTTTGCATATAATTTGGCATTATAACTGTTAATCGAACTGTAATTATGCCAAATTCTATGCAAAAAGTGTGACTTTTTAAAATTGTATTTAGGATACATAAAAGTGATGGTGAAAATGATGCCAACGAAAAAATATACAGTTATATAAAACTGTACATGCAATATATTTTTTGAAAAACTTTAGAGGCAGAATATTGGGGAATATTTTTTGTATTTTCGCTGCCTTTACATAATTTTCACAGGAACAAAAATGTGTGTATGTATGTATGTATGCATGTATTTATTTATTTATGCTTAAGTGTTTGGTTATATGAAAATAGTTTTATACATACTAATTCAAATGTATATGATGGATTTTAATGGTTTAATATCTATACATAATGGCATTTGAAAAGTAGAAGAAATAGATGATGAATGCTTGGCCAAAAGTTTCCAGGAAAGTTTTAATGAGACTTCATATAACAAAAAGTAAAAAGTTGAAATCTGTTAGTTTTAATAAAAATCAACCCCTGGGATATACTGTAAAAGTGCCAGTAGATGAAGAAACACCTTCATTTGTCTCTGGCCATTGATTTCAATGCTGGATTTTAGAGGCTTGAACAGCCAATGGGGACTCCTGTGACATTATGACATCAGTTGACTGATGTTTTTACTCCCCTGATGCCAAACACAGACTGTATGTGTGATGATACAAAGAGAACATTGAGGATGGAAACAACAGTTCCTTATCTATCAGTCACTTCGACGTGTCGATGTACTGACACTAGGGGTCGCTTTTGGGAGCCCCAAACACCTCTGATACTTCAGAAAAAGCCAATGAGTATTGGCTAGTGGAATTTGCATGCCATTTCCCAGTCACATGGTATAAAAGGAGCGGCGTGCATCCACTCATTCAGAATTGTTCTTCGGAGCTGAGTGAGTGTCTTCGCTACACAAGCTCATTTCATTCACCTCTGGAAGAAGCAAGTTGCTGGTGTTACGTCGCATTTTACTGGTCTGTCTCCAGGCAGTGAACGAATGAGTGAGATAAGACAGAGTTTCCCTGGAAGCTTCAGCAGTCCGAGGCTATCAAACACATCCTGCCTCGACACATTGCCACCAGGCCACCGAAGTTGCGCTTGTCACCAGCGGTGATAGACACTATCACTCAGGCTAGAGCCCCCTCTATGAGGCAGGCCTATGCCTTGAAGTGGAGTATGTTCGCTAACTGGTGTGCTTCCCGTGGGGAAGACCCACAGAGATCCACAGTCGGGTCAGTGCTTTCCTTCTGCAGGAGAGATTGGAGGATCGGCTGTCCTCTTCCACCCTGAAAGTGCATGTGGCTGCCATAGCAGTACATCACGATGCAGTGGATGGTAAGTATTTAGGGAAGCACGACTTGATCATCAGGTTCCTCAGAGGTGCAAGGAGGTTGAAACTTCCTAGGCCATGCCTTATTCCCTCATAGGATCTCACTGTAGTATTGCTGGGTCTACAGGGAGCTCCTTTTGAGCCACTGGAGTCAGTCAAGCTTTAGGGCCTTCTCGTTGAAGACGGCGCTCCTGACCACGCTCACTTCCATCAAGAGGGTTGGGGATCTGTAGGCGTTCTGCAGAAGTTCTGTCCAGCATACTCTCATGTAATCCTGAGACCTCAGCCCAGGTACGTGCCCAAAGTTCCCACTACCCCTTTTAGTGACCAAGTGGTGAGCTTGCAAGCGTTGCCTCATGACGAGCCAGACCCTACGGTTGCTGTGTCCAATACGTGCTCTGTGCATTTACTTGGACCGCATACAGAACTTTAAAAGCTCTGAGCAGCTCTTTGTATGTTTTGGGGGACAGCAGAAGGGGAAGGTTGTCTCCAAACAGAGGTACGCCCACTGGATTGTGGATGCTATTGCCTTGGCTTATCAGGCACACTGGAATGGTCCGTGAACAATTGGAGTTCAAGCACATTCCACAAAGAGTGTTGCCTCCTCCTGGTCTTTAGCCAATGGAGCCTCTCTAACAGACATTTGCAGAGTGTAGGCTGGGCGACACCTAATACCTTCCCGAGATCTCCAGGTGGAGCCAGTTTCGTCATGTGTGTTGTCAGGTACAAGCAGGTAAGTTGCAGGCAACTGGCTGGTTGTTCCACTTGCACACAACGTCTTTCCCCTCCCTAAGGTGATAAAGTGCGCTTTTTAGTTTATGTGAGTTCCCCCTAGACCAGCAAACCCTGGATGTATCTTGCTTTTCAGCACCCTGTGGCAGTCGAAATTGGTGGCCCAGGCCCAGTACTCGTGATGCATGTCCTTTTAGGTCAGCCCATGTACTTGGGCTAGGTGCTCCATAAAGCTGGGACCGAGATGGGTCTTGTGCATGTTGCCCAGTTGGGTCCCACCTAGTGGCAAGTGCAATCCTATATGAAATCCTTCTGGGCAATTAACATGGGGCCATTATGGAACCCACGGACAATCCTATATGGGGCCCATTTTTCAGCCTATTTCATACCCATATGGGCCCCACATACAAATTTTGGCTGGGATGTAGTGAATCCCTGATGGTAATCCTATATGATGTATTGCCCATTATACGGTTTCCCTGATGTGTGTCGTGTCTCTGCCCCTAGGCAGAGCTTTGTCTTTGCTGCCAGTCGCAGCGTTTGTAGTAGTTCCTCCCTCTTCAGGTAGGACTTACCACAGGGACTTTTTTCCACATGTGGTACTTCCCTGGTTGTAAGTCCATGTGATGTATTTTCCACATATTAACCTCCCTTTGGGTAGGATGTGGTCTCCGTAGTGTTCTTTCACCCATCTGGGAGAATGAGTCCTTCATCAGTGTTCTGGTCTGTAACAGCTGTAGAGTTAAAAAAAAAAGAAGAAAAAAAGAACAGAAAAAGTCAAGGAAGTCCGGCTGAAGAGACCTATTGCCATTGTAAGTAGTGTCCTTTCAGTCCCTGAGTGGTACGAAGGACTACATGGCTTACGTGGAGCGCTGGGTAGGTTACGTTGTTGCGACAGCTCTTGTTACCAGGCACGCAGTCGCTTGCTCAGTTCAGTGGTTGTGGCACTTTCCACAGGGACCCCTAGTATCAGTATACCGACACAACATCGAAGTGACTGACAGATAGGGAACATCTTGGTCACTGATGTAACCTCTATGATGAAGGGAACGAGACGTGTCCCCCATGCCTCATCCCTCACATCGCTGAACTACCCACTGAAATGGCCAGGACACGCTCTCGGCTCCTCAGCACAAACCTGAATGAGTGGATGCATGCTGCTTCTTTTATACCCATATGATGGGTATGCAAATTCCACTTGCCAATTCTCATTGGATTTTTATAGGGCTACGTTCACACTGCAAGCCTTAGTGCTCAATTCCAGTTTATTTTCCCGATCAGACTTTTTGTGTATAGCTGTTCACATTGTTGTTTTAAATGTGGCCAATATTAGATTCCAGTGCAACAGATCATGGTCCTGAACTGACCCGTATGTGCAAAAGAACAATAAAAAAGACATCACGCAGCACACTGTCATACCGAAGTAAACATAGAGAACATTAAATTAAGTGATTGCACGTTTATTTAAAGTGTGATTTTCCGGGGAAGCCAACGAATGTATGCGCAGGCAATATAAAAATACTTAGAAGAGGATGCGGAGAAGGAGAGCAGAGTTTTTAAACATTTATAATATGAGCCCTTGTGTTATGCTTGTATATAGAGCTGTCACTGTATTACTAATGAGCTTTGACACATCACTGTCCTTCACTGACTACCTTTCACAACTGTCTTGATAACTTCAGGTATGTAAAATATTTGAAGTGTGTCCCATGAGCGCAGAATTATGACGAATGTTGATCTACATTGACGTAAAAGTCACAAAAGTCACATGAACCGATATGACTGTTCAGACTGCGGTCGCATTGCAAAACATCTGACCTGTATCCGATTTAGTACCACATATGGAAGTGGCACAAATTGGAATTGAAAAGATCAGATTCCATGTGGTTTGTGCTGTTCACACTGTCATGAGAAAAACAGATCTAAGTCACATGTGAGCAAAAAAAATCGGATTTGGGCCTCATTTGCCCAAGTATCAGAGGTGTTTGGGGTTCCCAAGTGTTACCCCTAATGTCAGTACATCAACACTTCTCATTTCCTCCATCAGGGAACAGAGGTTATGTCAGTAACCAAGATGATATATTGATGAGGGAGAGAAGAACACAATACATTTCCACTATGCCCAGAGCTGGTGCCAGCAGAGCACTGAAGAGGGGGCGTCTGAAGTAATGAAAGAGGGCGATGGCGTAACACAAATTATTCCCAGCTAGAAAAAAATACATGGCCCATTCATGTATTTGTCAGACAGTAAACAAACCTGTTGCTACTACAACTCTGAAACCCCTTGACTGAGGGGGCAGGATAGTATGGGGCCCCCTCACGCACCACACCCCTATGACTATGCCACATCTATGACTACGGCCCCTTTTTCTGTCACATACAGTACATCTCATTCTTGTTGTAAGCTTCACTTCATTCTGCTGCTGCAAGCAGCCCTGCAGGATTCCTCACACACTATTAGAGAGAACCAGATGAGAATTTAGTGTTCACGATTTCAGCACTCATTTTCTCACTGAGAAAACAAGACTCTTTCTTAGATTGCCAGAAAACACCTGCTGTACAGCTTCATTTGAAATTGTCTGTGGTAATTAGCAAATAGAACAAAACACAGCAGAGGTTTGGGAGCTCATCTCAAATCTACTGTATCTAAATGTGTTGAGTTGTAGAATTCAGAATTCTCAGCTTACAGACAAAGTGTTTTATTCTTTAAGAGGGTCATATCATACTTTTTATTTTTTTTCCCCCCATTTATAATGGGAAATTTTTAATTTTTCAGACTATTAGAATTAAATGCAATTTTTTTTTTTTTTAATGGTGACGAATACTACATTACAGTATGACTGCAATATGAATGCCTGTAGTAATTGACATTTGGTAGAATTGTTACCAATGGTTGTTACTAAGGTTTGGCATCATCTCAAATCTAGGCCTGCTGCATTATTTATATTGCATACGGAAACGTGGGGTTAATCAGATTCTTCTGACACACTAGACCTCTACTGTGATCTGGTTTATAATAATGGTGTTCAGTGTAGCTTTGAAACCTCATGCTGGTATAATCAGGGTCACCTTGAGAGAGATGTTTTATGTAGATGCAAAAAGGAGAGAAAAAAAAACTGCATAGATTCTTGAACTTTTGGTATGTTCATAGTCAACTATATTACATTTTAGAGCTGTAAATATTAAAGCTACAAATCAGTTGTGTTTGAAAACCTTTGTCTTTTCAGGTTACAATGCCTCTGATCAGATTAAACACGATACACTAGACTAAATTATGCTCATTTTGTAGAACATTTCCATGTTTGTTGATTCAGCGACACACACTCATAAGGAAACGTCACTCTACCTACTAACCTTGAGCAAGAGTTTCCTGGAGCAGGACTAAGCACCTATGGGAAAAAGAAAAAAAAAATCATAATTGTCACTTTTTCAAATACTAATAAAATTAGTTTATCTGATAAACACTCTTAACTACCTGCATTCCACATAAATACCAGTGTTGCCTACACATGGGACTTGGCATAAAGAGCAATTAATTTTGTGAAACAGATTACACTGTGCTGCTAATGGCAAGATCTATTAAGGAGTTGTGAACCGGTCAAAATGATAATTCCCTTGATTCTCCTATAAATGAATGTCTCTTATTTTACTGAGAGTCTAGACTTCTTCTTTTTTCCAAACCACTTAAAGGGATCAGTAGATGTTTAATGAAGGAGAGAGACACATCTGCTTCACTTCTCTCTTCTCTTATGGGAATGTCTACTTAGAAAATGCAATAATAATAAAGACTCTAGCAATTTCCTCTGTTCTGTGCATAGATTAATTGTTGATGTTTTTTTGAAAGGAAATGAAAGAAATAATTCAAGAAAGTTTAACAAATAAGTGATTGAATCCCTCTCGCAGACACGTGTAATTAAGTGTCAGGTGAGAGCCCATGGAAATAAATACAAATAGCAGAGCTAAGATAAGATAAGATGTTAAGATAAAATAAGATAAGATCAGATAAGATAAGTTAAACTCAAACTTCTATATGAGCCAGTGGTGGACAGTAACACATTTTTTACTTTAACTTTACTACATTCCAAAGCATAATATTGTACTTTTTACTCCACTACGTTTCATAAAAACACATCCTTCCTCATTATTTTGAATTGAAGAAATTGTCAGCCACTCTGTGACGCGATAGCAGTGTCTGATTCGTGAACTAGTTGATTATTTTCAAATAACCTTTTAAATTGTAGGGTGAATGTGAACCAATCAAGTACTTGAAAATGATTTTTGATGTTGACATAACTGAAACTAAGTTCCCAGCATGCTTTGCATGGGACTTAACAGGGAGAGTAAAAATGTACAGGGAGTGTATATTTTTATATTATTGTGTGTGTGTATGTGTGTGTGTGTGTGTGTGTGTGGTCCTGGTAAACTTTACATTATGGGAACAAAATGTCCCCAAAAAGATGGCAATATCTGAAATCCTTGTCCTTATGAGGACATTTTTTGGTCCCCATGAAGAAGCTTATAAATCATACTAAGTGATGTTTTTTGAAAATGTAAAATGCAGAAAGCTTTGATGGTTAGGTTTAGGTGTAGGGTTAGTGTAGGGGGATATAATATACAGTTTGTACAGTATAAAAATCATTATGTCTATGGAAAGTCCACATAAAACATAAAAACACAACATGTACATGATTAAATAATGTAAATCCCCTTTTTTGTGTAGATCATCTAAATAATTGTTTTGCGTTTTTGTATGAATGTTTTTTCTTTGAGAAAATGAATATTTGTGATTAATATTAAATCAAAATTTAAGGTTAAATATTTGAGAAAAACAAATAAATTTGCCTGTAACAAATTAGAGATTTATTTTTCAGTGTAGTCCAAGTATACTTTTTTTCAGTGTAGGTTTTAGGTAAAAAACTAAACAAGATGTTAAAATAATGCATAATGCCCATGCGTTTTCCCTGCTGTTGTAGCAGTTTCAAATGATATAAAACTATGTTTGCTTAGCGTTCTTCTTAAAATGTTAACACATTTTGCCCTAATGTGAAGTCTGTTTTTATATTGCATGGTTTATATTTGTCAACACATTTAAACATATTTGTTTTACCTCATTTTTATATATTAGCCTACATATTTTGTTGTTTTCACTTGTTTGCACACTTGAATTATCAGTAATTTTCAGTAGTAGTTATTGGTGTATGACAAGTTTTGGTAATGAAATAAAAAATACTTGCAATCTACACATATTAACCCAGTGTCTGCATAATCTTGGCTACTAGACAATTCACAGTAATTCATAATGATATCAGACGAAGCTGTAACCTATTCAAGCTCTATCTGTGTGTCTAGTACATTATACAAAAAGTTTTCAATATTTCGCTAAACTTGATGTACTGTAAAGAACCATTGAACCTTTATTTTTAATCGAAGCCTAAGTGTGTATGCTGTACAAAAACCTGAACGGCTAGTGATACACAGACATATTCAAAGGCTTTCACACTAAAAATCAATGTGTGAAGGCAATAGTAGCACCAATTCTTAAAGCTCATTTTTTTGTATGCCGCAGGCCATTAAGTTCCTTTATATTGTTCCGAAGCCTAGATAATGACTTTTCTTTATGCTTTCTTTGCAGAGTTAAACTTTAAGAGCTGTTTTCATTGGCTTCATTCAACATTTCAAGCCTTTTTGTGCTCGTGAGTAAACATCCAGCTGCAAAGTATTTAACACCATCTACTCTGTTTGACCCTTCCATCAATCAAAGGCAATAACTTTCAAGAATCACAGAATAACACAGGCTCCGGTTGCCCATCACACGACTGTGGAATTTTGCCTACATTACCGCTATGATCCTGCCGATTTTGTCCCATCTGGCACAATTCAATTAAGCATATGCTTGTGAAGTTTCAAACTGGAAAGTTTTAAGGTGCTAACTGTTCGGAAGAACATCACGATCTTGTTTTTGTCAAAGTGGGAAGGGGCGTGACGGTGAAGTGGTTTATAGGTATTCCCTGTCTGCTCTTCATTAAAAGTCTGGTTGAGTCTCATGTAGTGGCTGTGTTGTAATGAAAGGCTCACAGCAAGCACTGAGGTGGTAATCAGAAAGCTCAGACTCAACTGGTAACCAGGGCAACTGGAAATCAGGACTTTTTTTCTCCCTCTCAGACTTTTTCACAGGGTGCCCAATGTCCATGGAATACTAATAACGTTTATTCTGTTTCGCTTGCCGTTGGTTGCGCTAGACATCAAAACCCTTTAGAGAATAATGCGGAAAATGTGCGTGAGCTAATATATTGTACACATCATCAGCCAATCAAATTGATTATTTAAATGACAGACCTTTGATCCCAACAAGCGCAAAAACAAAAACACCCGCACCGCTGCCAATCATCATTTCTGGATAAGAGGATTGTCATTGAGAGAACCTCTGTGCTCATTTTGGTGAATAATCCTGACTGAGAAAGGGAAATGGAAGGATTAAAGGGTAATCAAGCCCCTGATGGATCTGGGACTGTACAGCTCTCTGCAGTGCTGTTATAATATGATGTCATCTATTATAACCTGCACTGATTTGTCTTCGGACCTGTAGTCTCTGCAGGTGCAGTGTAATGGAGCTGGCCCAAACACACACATTAGGGGCCGATAATGGTCATAATAAATCCCAGTGTGGAGACAGTGTTCTGTCAGAACTCGCTGGTATCTGGGAATGAGCAGACTACAGACCCTGAGGAAGGATGGTTTCTGTCAGAACCACCCAAGATGGCTGTCCAGACCTCTGTCATCTCATAGTTTGCTGCTGCTATGACACTCAGCCCTATTTTTTCCTCCTTTGAAGTCCCTTGGCAACACTATGAAGACATCCTTAATTTGGCTACAGTGCACTTTCTGTAATTGATATAATAGTCTCTGGCTCCAGAGTTACGTTTTAAAAGAATAGCTCACAGACTAAACATTTTCAGGCTCAAAATTTCATACTTGCTTTGTTAACAAATGTTTGCTGATTGATCAAAATGTTGTGGTGGGAAAGGTTCATGTTTTTGAAAAGTCTCTTCTGCTCAACAATGCTGCAATTATTTGATCAAAAATACAGTAAAAACAGTAATATTGGGTAAAGTATTATTTCAAATTACAATAACAGTTTACTATTTTAATAGATTTGATCAAATGCAGTTTATTCCTGTGATGGCAAATCTGAATTACTCCAGTCTTCAGTGTCCATTGATCCTTCAGAAATTATTCTAACATGCTGGTCTGTCTGTCTGTCTCTCTGTCTGTCTGTCTGTCTGTCTGTCTCCGTCTGTCCGTCCGTCCGTCCATCCATCTGGAATCAATCCAGTAATATTCAGTGAGTATATTACAAGAAACTTTATCCATGTCTGTTGTTGATATGACAAATGATTTTCAAGCAGGGCCCGAAATTAACCTTTTGGCACATCAGGCAATGATGATCAGGCAATGACTGAGAAAAGTCATAAAAAAAATATTGCTGGCCATGAAACTGTATTTTGTATATATGTATTTATTATTTTTAATAATTTATGATTATGATTTTTTATGGTATTCTCCCGCTCTCTCTGTCTCTGTCAATCAGCAGATAACTGACCAAAGCCACATTCTACTTGCAATTGGCATTTGGCAAATGTTCATTTTGGATCCTGTTTGTAAGTCAGATGCCTTAACAGAAACGCTAGAACTGTAGAACTTTGAAGAACAGTTATGGTTAAGTACTCTCAGGTTGGAAGTGAGGGACGATTACCAGTTTCAGCATATAGCATCAATCACATACATGAAGCAAATGCTTATATGAGCCTTGAGTGCACATTGACAAAGATGAATGATGAAGTGATTTTCAGATTTTGTGTTAACAGTCTCCAGACAACAGAGTGCAATGAAGTTTGACCATCATTTACTGATAAATGAGAGTCTTTCTAAGTATGTAAGAATCGGTTTTACTGCTGAGACAAAAGCTGAAGATCCAACCCCCTGCAATAGAACAATAACAACTCACTAATCTGGAGAGAAGATCTCACAGAAAGAGTGTAGGACATCGGCCTGCCCAAACCTTCTCCCCCTCTCCCTCACCGACTCCCTTCCCTCTGATTCAAGTCACAGAATGCAAATATACCACAGATGATGTATCTTGTTAATCTATTGTTTTTCCCCTTTTATGTGTGGTATCTTTTTAAAGGTCTCAGTGTGATTGGTAAAATGGTCTCAACTTCACTGCTGTCACTGGTAGGAAGAGAAAGATTGAAACTTATGAGAATTCTGTTCTCCTTTTGAGTAGTCTCAGAAGATATCTGATCCTCTCCCCCGAAACCAGGTGTTTGTGTTTCAGATATTTACAACCCTTTGTTCTGGTCTGGGTATTTAAGAAAGGGTAGCAGAGCTGCCATTTGGGAACATTCTGTAGCCAGAGCCCCCATGCAGTGCTGCGTTAGTGTCCGAGAGGCACTCACACACATTGTATGTACAGTGCCAGATATAATGACTCTTTGAAACTATTTTCATGTTAATTTGTAATTGTATTTTATATTTTTATGCTGAAAGTTGTGCACCATGGATTCGTGTTTCATTATCTTTATGTAAGTTCTGTCTGGCCAAAATAAATGTGAATCTTGATTTATCTTGTATTATTCTGAAATCATTATTCTAGTATGGATCAATGTGGAGTCCTTTATTTCCGCAAATCTTGTGCCAGAATAGATCAAACCGAGGACCCCATGACTGAAGCATGGAGCGCAGCATGCGGGGTAATCTGATTTCTGACTATTACTGTATTAGCACGTTGCAGCTCTCGTGTCTATTAATCAAATTACACTTTTTGTTGAGTAAGCGTGTGCGACCACATCAAGGTAAAATATTCACTCTGCATTCCTCTGACTAATATCAGAACTGGCCAGTTTGTGTTCGTGAACACGCGACTCGCGACGCGTCTGTTTCTGTGCGATATCGGGTCCCTTGATGAACGAATATTTGAAAATAAGAGATACTAAGAAAAATCAACGATCCAAAATTAAATCACAACGAATCATCAGCTGTTAAATTACGAACGTAACAAATTGAACGAAGTCACATAAAATTGGAGTCAGATCACTTTATTCATGGAGTCAGATTTAAAATTAGATGTTAATAAATTAAGTGAATTTAACAGAAATGCTGAAAAGGCTTACACGCAGAATCCTTCAACCAAGCTGTTAGATTCCGTTTTTGGGCTAATGGATGGACCTTACAAGTACTAAAAAATACCTACAAATACCAATGAGTTCACCCTGGAAAGAAAGTGTTTTACTCAACCTTATGGAAAAATACATGCTTAATACACCTTATGAAATGACCCTAATGAGCCTTATAGTGGAATTGATTAAATGTACCCATATGCTTCAGAAGCTCTGTCAGTTTGGCAGTGCACATAATTAGTTGCAATTAAAGAATTAAGCATAATAAATGTAGGCACCATAGTGCAAATAATTGCTCAGAATTCATGTTAAATTTCTCTGGTGGTTTTTCATGAATGGTGGTACTAGAGGACTAATATCTCATTATACTACAACCAAAATTACTCAATATTCAAGAATGCACAAATAAGACTCAATTTAATTGTGTCTCCACTGACAAGATTTTTGGCTTCTGTGGGGTTTAGTAAAAGTGCTCTAAAACTTTTACTTAATCAGCAGAAAGCTATGGATCTACAGTATGGCAGGTCAGGTCCATATACAGCATGTGTATGTTAACTTTTTTTTTTGCACACTGCAAAAACGTCCCGTGTGAATGCGTGGTTATGGATGCCCCGTGTGAATGCACAACGCCCCATGTTATGGATTTGCATATGTTTACTTCAGCTTTCTTTAGAGAGAAGTGCTATTTTCCTATTGTTACCCAAAATAGGGTGTTGTGAGCATTAGTGAGTACACACATGTAATGTCTGTTTGGACGGCACCCTCATGCAAAAAGTCC
Source organism: Coreius guichenoti (assembly GCA_039654105.1). Classification (NCBI taxonomy): domain Eukaryota; kingdom Metazoa; phylum Chordata; class Actinopteri; order Cypriniformes; family Gobionidae; genus Coreius; species Coreius guichenoti. The sequence continues at coordinate 14,912,672 of CM077177.1, read as the reverse complement.
ATAAGTGAGACTCACAGAAGCCATAAAAATTATGATGCTCCAGGAAATCCCTTATATGGACAAAGGCATATAGCTATGAGCTATTGCTGTAGCTGAATAAAACGCAGATTGAGAAGTATTGTGACTGATAAAACATAAGAACAATAACATATATTTTATCACGGAGGTGCTGGGGGGCGGGGCTTGATATTGTGGGGTGGTGCCATGGTTGAGGATTTTAAACAAAATTTTAATATTAAACAGCCCAAACAACATTTACAGATGAACATACAAATGATTAAGGACAGAGTTATGTGAGAACTCATATATAAATAAATGTTAAAAACACTGCATTTTTCACTACATGGCGGCAGCACAAAAATCTGCATCTTACCTTATGATACTCAAATGTAGCTTGGCGCTCAGGAGTTAGGGCTGGTTCAGACAGAAAGCAAAAACTTTCAAAGAAAAAATGCAAGACAGGCTGTGGAATGGGGAAAAAAAAGGTCTCGAGACGTGTTTTTTAGAAGTTGAACTTATTTTAACATGGCTCCTAATGCTGATGAATGCTTTATTCATGACCTCTATATTTAGTTTTTTACCGATGTCTGTGTGAACATGCATAAGTGTCAAACGAGTTCTGAGACATGCTGGTCCTCAACCAGTGTTAGTCACGTCACTCACTCCATGCGAGATCGGCTTTTATTCATTTCTCAAAGTCAGAAAACCATATTCGACGACATATAAAAACGAAATAATCTTTAGAGTAATTTTATGAATAAAAGTGGAAAATTAAAAACATGTTAAAAAAAAACAACTTTATTTTTAAGTCATGTCATCTTAAATTCCAATGTAGTGAAACAGTTGTCGGCAGGGGGTCGCTAGTTCCCGTGGCCATGGACAATAAACATACGATTGGGACAATATATGGTATATATGTGTTCTTCTAAACATCTCTGGTATTTTCATAATAAAGTACACTATATTGCCAAAAGTTTTGGGACGCCTGCCTTTACATGCACATGAACTTTAATGACATCCCATTCTTAATCCGTAGGGTTTAATATGGAGTTGCCCCACCCTTTGCAGCTATAACAGCTTCAACTCTTCTGGGAAGGCTTTCCACAAGGTTTAGGAGTTTTAGGAGTATTTATGGGAATTTTCTTCTAGAAGAGCATTTGTGAGGTCAGGCACTGATGTTCGCGAGAAGGCCTGGCTCGCAGTCTCCGCTCTAATTCATCCCAGAGGTGTTCTATCGGCTTGAGGTCAGGACTCTGTGCAGGCCAGTCAAGTTCCTCCACACCAAACTCGCTCATCCATGTCTTTATGGACCTTTATGGACTGAAACGGGAAGGGGCCATCCCCAAACTGTTCCCACAAAGTTGGGAGCATGAAATTGTCCAAAATGTCTTGGTATGCTGAAGCATTAAGAGTTCCTTTCACTGAAACTAAGGGGCCAAGCCCAACCCCTGAAAAACAACCCCACACCATAATCCCCCCTCCACCAAACTTTACACTTGGCACAATGCAGTCCCGTTCTCCTGGCAACCGCCAAACCCAGACTCGTCCATCAGATTGCCAGACAGAAAAGCGTGATTCGTCAGTCCAGAGAACACGTCTCCACTGCTCTAGAGTCCAGTGGCGGCGTGCTTTACACCACTGCATCTGACGCTTTGCATTGCACTTGGTGATGTAAGCCTAACCCATTCCATTAAGCTCTCTACACACTGTTCTTGAGCTAATCTGAAGGCCGCACAAAGTTTTGGAGGTCTGTAGCTATTGACTCTGCAGAAAGTTGGCGACTTCTGCGCACTGTGCTCTGTGATTTTACGTGGCCTACCACTTCGTGGCTGAGTTGCTGTTGTTCCCAGTTGCTTCCACTTTGTTATAATACCACTAACAGTTGACCGTGGAATATTTAGTAGTGAGGAAATTTCACGAATGGACTTATTGCACAGGTGGAAACCTATCACGGTAGCACGCTTGAATTCACTGAGCTCCTGAGAGCGACCCATTCTTTCACAAATGTTTGTAGAAGCAGTCTGTATGCCTAGGTGCTTGATTTTATACACCTTTGGCCATGGAAGTGATTGGAACACCTGAATTCAATGATTTGGAGGGGTGTCCCAATACTTTTGGCAATATAGTGCATTTCTAATTAACATAGCCTTTATCACTGAATAGAAAAAAAAGTCCCTTTAAGGCAAGTCATTTCACTCAGTGGCCATCTTTGAAACGCCTCTCAGGCAGCTATTTTAGTCATGCAAGTGCAGCTCCAATCTCTTTGAATGGGGAAACATCAAATTCTCCAAAGGTGTTCACCAAGCTTATGATTAAATTTCATATTTAAAATCACCAATAAAATCTGACATGAACTGCCTCATAAATGTTGTTTCTTACACTCAAATGACATTAAAAAAGCATATATTTCAGGTTGGTGCAGCCAATATGCACAATATGCAGTCCTGAGTGTCAGGTTTCTATGGGAACCGGAGCTTTTAACGGCATCTGAAGTGACGCAATGACTTTACAAACTGCTGATTGCCTCTTTTATTCAAAAGGCGGAACGTATTCCGTCATATTGCACGTAGCATTTTCCCCCATTCATAGTGATATGACTAAACCGTCTTTCTATATCTATAGTCTTTGATAGAATACTATAAAGTAATATAATTTCTGCCTCATTATGTGATATAAATACACGTCAGATCACGAAAGGAAGTTATTTTAAAAACTCGACTGATGATAGTTTAGAGTAAAAACATCATTAAATGTTGCCATTTGTTGGACAACAGAGATGGAGCAGCATTTACTGCAAACCAATTGATTCACTCTAATCGCAGTGTTGCTCTTCACCATGAAACGTGCTGCACATATATTTATTTTATTAAAAATCGTAGCCTTTGCGACTACTTAGGCTAAGCCAAATCGTGATTTCGGTTTAATTTCGGTTAATCGTGCTGCCCTAGACTAACCACAAACAAGCACACAACAAACACTCACTTCACTCAAATAAGTGGATCTGTCTCACAAATGCAAAACTATATCGCACGCCTGCTACTATAGTAAATTTATTCATTTTTCTTAGCATGTGCGCTATATATGTTGCACAGTACAGCCCTGATACTTAACTGTATGATAAAAATAAATCTAGTTATGTTTTTGAATTTCATTGCATTTAAAGGCACAATATGTAATTTTCGCCGCTAGCGGTCGCTTATTCAAAACAAAGGCGAAGCTCGATGACGCCTTGATTTCACAGAATCATGGGAGTTGTTGTCTTTACCTGTACAGCTGGTGGAAAAGAATCTGAAGGGACTCGGGCAGAAATCATATTCATGGATGAGCTAATGTTTTAAAGATTTATTAACGTTACTGTAGTATGAAGCAGGGTGGGTCTGAAAGCCGTTGGAGCGAAACGACGCGGTTGGAGCGATTGCTAATGAGAGACAAGCGCGACACATGGCTCGAGAGCAGTGGAGCTTTTATTATGCCGCAGACGACCGCTTCCGCTTCTTCCGGTCATGCGTATGTGGGGTAACACAGTAGTTTTATCATATTAGATACATGTGAGTGTGTTGAAAGTTATGCTATAATGCTACTAAAGCTCGGACAAGGTCCATATCCTGGTTAAAATTGCTTATTTCTCTGGATTTAAACATTCTTGGAAACATTTGGGATAATGTAAGTACACAAGTCAACAAAATATATAACACTGTTCTAGTGGTTTTTGGATATTTTAATCCAAATATCTTACATGTTGTGCCTTTAATTTTGCTACCTTAAATTTAAATTCAAACTGCAAATCTACATCTTGTTTGCTACCTAATTTCAAACTGAAGAATTTAATTGTTATTTGAAAGTTATTCACAATTCAATTTGTGATTGGTGTGTAACCCAGCATGCTTTCGCAGAAATAGAAAGAAACTTATCAACACAATATCCTGTTTCTTGTCACATTATCACATCATGTTTAAGAAAACACAGGGGAAAAAATCCATGTTAATCAGCTGAACAGTTTTCCATCCTCTGCCGATCTGTGTTAATTAATATACATCAATGACAAATGTCTAATTCAGAGCCTATATGCAATCTCGTGGACAGAACTGAGATTTTCTTTTCCCCAGTCTGTTTACACAATGTACTAGTATAAGCAACGTTTATTAATATCAGCCTTTCATTTTCTATTATGTTAAGAGTATTCTGCAGCGGTGGGTGTTTATTGATTTGATGTAAATAGCTATCTCTATGATGTCTAGGCTGATTTCTGTACTCATTCATTTTAATAACGCCTCAGCCCTCCAGTACAAACATCTGTTTATGGCTTGCCATATTGTGCATATGTCAATACCTGTATTCATGATTAAATCTGTCCTATGCATTTTTGCATAACTTCTTCCCCTCTCTAATTCTCTAAGGTTCAAGTCCATTTTAATGCATTAAGATGCTATCAATTATTTGTTTTATTTTTAAATTTACGTTCAGCAAATTGCTGCATTGTATCTCAGGCATTATGCACATAACAGCACAGTATTTTTCTTGGGTGCATCTAATGTCATTTGTACGGTGGCCGAGAGAGCTCAACGCGCTGCAAATTGAAGAAAACACATGCAAATAGAAAAAACACCAGCAAATAAAGAAAACTTCTTCATCAGTTTGACAACACATGCGCTGCAAAAGTTCACAACACATGCAAATACAGAAACGCGCTGCAAAAGTTCACAACACATGCAAATACAGAAACGCGCTGCAAAAGTTCACAACACATGCAAATACAGAAACGCGCTGCAAAAGTTCACAACACATGCAAATACAGAAACGCGCTGCAAAAGTTCGCAACACATGCAAATACAGAAAAGCACTGCAAAAGTCCGCAACACATGCAAATACAGAAACGCGCTGCAAAAGTCAGCAACACATGCAAATACAGAAACGCGCTGCAAAAGTCCGCAACACATGCAAATACAGAAACGCACTGCAAAAGTCCGCAACACATGCAAATACAGAAACGCGCTGCAAAAGTCCACAACACATGCAAATACAGAAACGCGCTGCAAAAGTTCACAACACATGCAAATACAGAAACGCACTGCAAAAGTTGTCCTGGTGGCGGGACTGGCACAGACCACAACGAAAGTGTTATAAGGGAACACCAACAAGTGACGTACCTGGCTGGGATTGTTCAATGTTTACTCTTCAGTGGTGTGCACCTGAAAGTTTTTTTTTGTTTATCTTAACATTCTGTTGAGTATTTGCAGCGTGTTTCTGTATTTGCATGTGTCGTATTTGCAGCGCGTTTTTGTATTTGCATGTGTTGTGGACTTTTGCAGCGCGTTTCTGTATTTGCATGTGTTGTGAGTATTTGCAGCGCGTTTCTGTATATGCATGTGTTGTGAACTTTTGCAGCGCATGTGTTGTCAAACTGATGAAGACGTTTTCTTTATTTGCTGGTGTTTTTTCTATTTGCATGTGTTTTCTTCAGTTGCAACGTGTTGAGCTCTCTCGGCCACCGTACATTTGCCCTAAAACAGGCTCCGGTGTGTTAAAAACAGAAAGGCTGTGCTCTTGAATCACCGGTTTCAAAGAGTTTAAATCCACTGAGAAATTTTACCATCAAGTGGGATTACTTCTTGAGCCAGGAATGAGGGAATCCATAAAGATTTAAGCTCTTTGGAGTGGAAGTACGGCTCTGTTTTTGCAGGGTGCAGGTCAATAATGCCACTGAAAAAAAAAAAAAAAAAAAAAAAAAGACTGAGGGCACATCATTCTTGAAAGAACTCATGACAACATGACAACACTCATGTATCGTGCTTTTTAATGCACATGTTTAAAAATAAACATTGTTTGTACTAATTAGCATTACTTTTAATGAATATACACATAGGCATGTCCATGATATTAGGTCAGAAACATTTCTTGCAACTTGGGTGTTTGAATTCATAGGTAGTTTTAATAATGTCTGTGGTATACTGTTTAAAACTAATTGTAGCTGGTGGGTCTAAAGCTTAATATTGCTCTAAACTAATTGCTTTGCTGTAGAGTTTGCACAAGACAGCACAAAAATAAATAGATAAGTAAATTGTGGGTTAAAACAGAATTGATTTACACCCAGCAGGGAGAGAAACACAGTCAATTTGAAAGCTGACTCATTTTAAATCCATTATGCTGTGCTTGTAATGACCATCAAAAAAGTCAAGCAGACAATTAGTGAAAGAAGGTTGAATATAATGAGTTTTATGAATTTCCCAAAGTAATGGGTGAAAAAATGATGCACAAAAATGCTTCTGACGTCTGAAAGCCAGAGTTCAAATAAAAATTTAGAATAACTTTTTAAATTTTCTCTGTTTGTTTTATTCATATTTTGCATATTGTCGCTGTCGGAAGAAACCTCGTGTCTCCATTTTCCATTTTTGTTATTCATAAAATCATTACTATTGGTCACTCTTTATGTCTAACCCATGAAAAGTATTAAAAAAAAAAAGAGCATGTGACTAAACCTCGTAACTCCATTGGATCTTCAAACAATCAGTAAAACCTCATAACTTCATCCCACCTCTAATCTTGAATGAAGTGCCGCACGCAGTTTGGACAATCTCTCATAGCCAGTCATAGCCAGTATTGGTTTAAATAGCCTGTGTGTAGCAGTTCATTTTTAATAACATGAGATTTTGGCTAAATGACAGAAAACATTGAGCACCCACAATGCTACAGTAAACTTTATAACCTGTAAGTTGATGAAAACATAATGCAGATGTGGCCATTATAGTGATGGACTGTCACAGAGCTGCCCTCTGTTTCCCGTGTTCCCTTTCTTAGCCCCTTTGTATAAAGACATGAGCACATACTTGGGTTTTTCCTAGGGTCACACAAACACATTCCTACAGCTAGACTGTGGTGTCTCAGACTGGCCACCTGAGCACTAAACCAGTGGACATTTAAGCTTTGCTCATAAACTGTTGACAATTACCTGGATCAGCATACATTTTGGAGATTTTATCACTTTTATCATGCATTTTATACCTTTGCTGTGTTGCATCATGGTGGTGGGAGATACCAAGTATGATGGGAAAGGGGTGGAAACTGTTGTTTATGAAGATTATTGCTCTTGACTTTCTATAATTGTTGCTGAAATTAAGTTAATATGTCATGTAGTGCTATTAATAGTTGTGTATTGAAGGAAAGTGTATTAATTGTTTTTTTTTTTTTTTTTATATATATACTCTTCCATGTTATATTTCTCTTGAGAAATGGTTGTACCCAGGTGTATAAATTCCTCACACAATGCAGCGGTCAGTTAGTCTATGACTGGTGTTCAGTGAGTGCTGTAGCTGCTGAGGAGTACTCTGATTGAAGTATTGTTATACCTGATCGAAGTATTGTTATACCTGATCCAAGGTTATTGTTTCCTGTTGTTTTTGTTTTATATTGTAGTTGAATTACTTTTTTCCTCAAGTTTTTTTTTTCTTTTTGAAACTTTTTCATATTTTTGCACCTGTGAGCACCCTGCACCTTACTGGCTTGGGAGTAATTAAAGAAAAAGAAAAACTGGCATTTACCATCCTCCAGTCATTGTTTGAAGAACTCTAGACGGTTTCCCTAGTTGATCTTTGACACGGACAAAAAAGTCCCTTCAATGTGTCTGAGTCTGCTTTCATGTTTCGACGTTCCTGTTCTGTTCTAGTGTTTGCTGTTAGTTTGTAAATTGGCTTCTGATTGATTTGAATATTCTGTTGAGCTGTGTTGAGTTAATTAACTCGTTAGCTCCTTTGTTACTTAATACTTCATCCATCAGTTTCAGTCTATTCCTTGTCCTGTATGGTTTAACATTTATGTTGTTGTGGTTGCTCTATTCTGTGTCTCCTAGTAATCTCCTATGTGTTTCTTTGTTTCGCATTTGCAATTTTACTTCCAGAATACAGGACCAAGACAAAGATTAAGCTATGGACTTGCCAGCAGTCCAATTGCTCTGTTTAGAACAGCAAGGAAGAACCATCGAGGACCACACAAGGGATTTTTTACAACTGCCGTGCCTGACATCATTTCCCGGCCGCTCATTAAAGGTATTTTACCATGCCAGCCTAAATGAGCAGATGAGGGCACGCCTGCCTGTTGATGGTTCTCGGGGGACCTTTGCAGACTTTGTGGAGTGGGTGCTGGCCAGCTGTGGATCTCAGTTCACTGTTGGCATAGCGGATGAGTCTGTGCCTGAGTGAAATTCCTGAGTCCATTCCCGAGTTTGCTCCATTGAGAGAAATCCCGAGTCCATTCCAAAGACTGAAATCCCCGAGTTCATTCCAGAGTCAGAAATCCGCGAGACCGCTCCAGAGGTCACTGCACCAGAGCCCGCTCCAGAGAAAGCAGCGCCAGATCATGCTCCAGGATCGGAGTCATCACGCCGGAGACGGATCCATTGAGGATGCCATGTCGATGTGGCAATTTTAGAGGGGAGACTAATTGGCATGGTCTCTGCAGACACTTCAGGGATGCGTTGGTCCTGTCTGGGTGCAGGTCCACCATCTGATCTGGATACGGCCCGGATCCGGCTGACTGCAGTAAACCTCGGGATAAACAGAGAGACTAACATTAGCGTAGATGCCATTCTTTTTATGATGTAACGAGTACATCAGGTGTTATGGGAAGTGTTCCCGGTTCCGGCTGACCTAGTTAATGCAGCCTAACAATCATTTAATTGATTTGAATATTATAAATTAAATCAAATCAAATCAAATCACCTTTATTTATATAGTGCTTTTTACAAGGCCAATTGTTTCAAAGCAGCTTCACAGTGGTAACAGGAAAATAATGCAACAGAATTTGATTCGGCTGTACAGCCACTCTGGTGAAAACGGTGATGTCATCCAGCTCATTTAAATTATCATATAGTGTCAATGCGGGCAGATCAGTAATATAGTTGAAATTTAAGTGTCCCCAACTGAGCAAGCCAAAAGCCAAAGGCGACGGTGGCAAGGAACCAAAACTCCTTCAGGGCCAGAATGGAGAAAAAAACCTTGGGAGAAACCAGGCTCAGTCGGGGTGCCAGTTCTCCTCTGGCCGACGAACAAATAGTGTATGATTATGATTCTGGCAACATTACAGGTCAGAAGTCATATTAGATCAATAGATATTCGTAGGATTATTCGAAAGATTGGAGTCGTCACGCCGGGGACGGGTTTAATGAGGATGTCGTGTTGATGCAGCATTTACAGGGGGGAGTTTAATTGACACGGTCTGTACAGACACTTCAGGGATGCATTCATCATGTCCAGGCTGAGGTCCACCATCTGATCTGGATACGGCCCGGATCCGGCCGACTGCAGTAAACCTCGGGATAAACAGAGAGACTAACATTAGCGTAGATGCCATTCTTCTTATGATGTAACGAGTACATCAGGTGTTATGGGAAGTGTTCCCGGTTCCGGCTGACCTAGTTAATGCAGCCTAAAACAATCATTTAACTGATTTGAATAATAGAAATTAAAAATGTTTTATGTGTATGCCATAGTAAAGAGATGTGTTTTTAGTCTAGATTTAAACTGACAGAGTGTGTCTGCTTCCCGAACAATGCTAGGAAGACTGTTCCAGAGTTTAGGTGCTAAATAGGAAAAGGATTGACTGCCTGCAGTTGATTTTGATATTCTAGGTATTATCAACTGGCCAGAATTTTGAGACCGCAATAGACGTGATGGAGTATAATGCGTTAAGAGCTCGCTCAAGTACTGGGGAGCTAAACCAGTTTAATAGGGAGCCAATGCAGTGTTGCCAGAACCGGGCTAATATGGTCATACTTCCTGGTTCTAGTAAGAACTCGAGCTGCTGCGTTTTGGACAAGCTGCAGTTTATTTATTAAGCGAGCAGGGCAACCACCCAGTAGAGCATTACAATAATCTAGCCTTGAGGTCATGAACGCATGAACTAACTGTTCAGCATTTTGCATTGAAAGCATGTGCCGTAATTTAGATATATTTTTAAGATGGTAGAATGCAGTTTTACAGATGCCAGAAACGTGGCTTTCAAATGAGAGATTGGTATCAAAGAGCACACCCAGGTTCCTAACTGACGACGAGGACTTGACAGAGCAGCCATCGAGTGTTAGACAGTATTCTAGGTTACTTTTTGTGGAGTTTTTTTGCCCAATGATTAAAAATTCTGTTTTTTCTGAATTAAGTTGCAGGAAATTACTAGTCATCCAATTTTTTATATCAGCTATGCATTCCGTTAATCTTGTGAATTGGTAAGTTTCGTCAGGGCATGAAGAAATATAGAGCTGAGTATCGTCAGCATAACAATGAAAACTAACGCCATGCTTCCTAATAATATCTCCCAGTGGTAGCATGTACAGGGTGAAAAGCAACGGTCCTAGCACTGAGCCCTGCGGTACTCCATACTGAACTTGTGATCGGTGTGACATCTCTTCATTTACTGCTACAAACTGATAACGGTCAGATAAGTATGATTTAAACCATGCCAATGAAATTCCACTAATGCCAACATAATTTTCGAGTCTATTCAAAAGAATGTTGTGGTCGATAGTATCGAATGCAGTGCTAAGATCGAGTAACACTAACAGAGAGATACAACCACGATCGGATGATAAGAGTAAATCATTTGTAACTCTAATGAGAGCAGTCTCAGTACTATGATACGGTCTAAATCCTGACTGGAAATCCTCACAGATACCATTTCTTTCTAAAAAGGAGCATAATTGTGAGGATACTGCCTTTTCTAGTATTTTTGACAGAAAAGGGTAGATTTGAGATTGGCCTGTAATTGACTAATTCTGTAGGATCAAGTTGCAGTTTTTTTAATAAGTGGTTTAATAGCCAACTTAAAAGTTTTCGGTACATATCCTAATGACAAAGATGAATTAATGATATTAAGAAGAGGATCTATGACCTCTGGAAGCATTTTAGTAGTTTAGTTGGTATAGGGTCGTGCATACATGTTGTTGATTTTGATGATTTAACAAGTTTAGCCAATTCTTCTTCTTCTATAGCAGTGAATGAATGTAATTTTTCCTCAGTGACACTACAATGCACTGTCTGATGTGATACTGTAGTAGACGGCTGCATGGTTATAATTTTTTTCCTAATATTATCAATCTTGCACGTAAAGAAGTTCATAGAGTCATTACTGCTGTGCTGTTGGCAGACATCAGAAGTTGAAGCTTTATTTTTGGTTAATTTAGCCACTGTATCGAATAAATACCTAGGGTTGTGTTTATTTTCTTCTAAGAGAGTCGAGAAATAAGCAGATCTAGCAGTTTTTACGGCCTTTCTGTATGCAATCATGCTCTCTTTCCACGAAATGCGAAAAACTTCCAGTTTTGTTTTCTTCCAGCTGCGCTCCATTTTTCTGGCTGCTGTTTTAAGGGCCCGAGTGTGCTCGTTGTACCACGGCGTTGGACTATTTTCTTTAATCTTCTTTAAGCGCAGAGGAGCAACTGTGTCTAAAGTGCTGGAAAAGAGAGAGTCAGTAGTTTCTGTTGCAACCAAGTTCCTCTAGGCTATCTGGGATGCTGAGGAGATGAAACTGATGAGGAAGATTATTTACAAAGCAATCTTTAGTGGCAGCAGTGATAGTCCTGCCATATTTGAAGCGAGGGGATGACTTTGCAGCCTTAGCTAAATTAAGTATACATGATACTAAGTAATGATCTGAGATGTCATCACTCTGCTGCAGAATTTCAACGGTATCAACATTTATTCCATGTGACAGTATTAGGTCTAAAGTATGATTACGGCGATGAGTGGGTCCTGACACGTGTTGCCTAACTCCAATAGAGGTTAGAATGTCTCTAAATGCCAATCCCAATGCGTCTTTTTCAATGTCTACATGGATATTAAAATCACCAACAATTAGGACTTTATCTGCAGCCAGTACTAACTCTGATAGAAAATCAGAAAATTCTTTGGTAAAGTCTGTATGGTGCCCTGGTGGCCTGTATACAGTAGCCAGCACAAATGTCAAACGGGATTTATCAATTACACTACATAACGTTAAAGCACCAAAACTTCAAATTAATTATATTTAAAACTAGACTTCTGAGTAATAATGAAGATATTGTTATAAATTACGGCAACACCTCCCCCTTTACCTTTCAGACGCGGCTCGTGTTTATAACAATAATCTTGTGGGGTGGACTCATTTAAAGTAATGTAGTCGTCAGGTTTTAGCCAGGTTTCTGTCAAACACAGCACATCTAGAACAATAAGCATCTATCACAGCACATCTATCATTAACAATAAGCGTTTTTGAGGAAAGGGATCGAATATTCAGCAGTCCGAGCTTTATCATTTGATCATCTGTATTATATCTGTTGTTTATTTGTTGGACATCAATTACATTTTTACCATTCAATGGTTTTGATGGTTTTTTGTATTTACTAATTCGTGGAACAGACACAGTCTCTATGTGATAATATCTAGGTGAAAGAGTCTCTATGTGTTGGGATTTATCTGACTTCTGTGACGTTAGACAGCTAGCAGGCGGTCGGGTAAGCCACTCCATCTGCTTCCTGACCTGGGCCCCAGTTAGTCAAGGTTTGGCTCTAAGACTATGTGCCAAATTACTAGAGAGAAGAGCGGCACCATCCCAGGAAGGATGGATGCCATCTTTTTTCAACAGGTCAGGTCTACCCCAAAAGCTTTTCCAATTGTCTATGAACCCTATGTTATTTTGCGGACACCACTTAGACAATCAGCCATTGAGTGATGATAGTCTGCTAAGTATCTCATCACTCCTTTTAACGGGGAGGGGACCTGAACAAAAAATGTTACGTGACATCGTACTTGCGAGTTCACACACCTCTTTAATGTTAATTTTGGTGATCTCCGACTGGCGAAGTCGAACATCATTTGTGCCGACGTGAATAATAATTTTAGAGAATTTACGATTAGCATTAGCCAGCACTTTTAAATTTGCTTTGATGTCAGGCGCTCTGGCTCCCGGTAAACATGTGACTATGGTGGCTGGTGTCTCTATTTTCACGTTCCGTGTAATAGAATCGCCAATAACTAGGGCACTTTCAACAGGATTCTCAGTGGGTGCATCACTGAGTGGGGAGAACCTGTTTGATGTTCTAATCGGAACGGAAGAGTGGTAAAGTCTTTGGACAAAACACGTAACGCCTATGTCCGAATTTCTCAAAATTCGCTGGTCAAAAACCTTAAGTAATTTTGAGCTTGATTTTGGTAAAATTGTAATAATATAATGACAGAAGCAAGTGTCTGACCACATACAGTGGGGAGAACAAGTATTTGATACACTGCCGATTTTGCAGGTTTGCCCACTTACAAAGCATGTAGAAGTCTGTAATTTTTATCATAGGTACACTTCAACTGTGAGAGACGGAATCTAAAACAAAAATCCAGAAAATCACATTGTATGATTTTTAAATAATTAATTTGCATTTTATTGCATGACATAAGTATTTGATACATCAGAAAAGCAGAACTTAATATTTGGTACAGAAACCTTTGTTTGCAATTACAGAGATCATACGTTTCCTGTAGTTCTTGACCAGGTTTGCACACACTGCAGCAGGGATTTTGTTTAGACCAAAAAGCTCTATTTTTGTCTCCTCAGACCACATGACCTTCTCCCATTCCTCCTCTGGATCATCCAGATGGTCATTGGCAAACTTCAGACGGACCTGGACATGCGCTGGCTTGAGTAGGGGGACCTTGCGTGCGCTGCAGGATTTTAATCCATGACGGCGTAGTGTGTTACTAATGGTTTTCTTTGAGACTGTGGTCCCAGCTCTCTTCAGGTCATTGATCAGGTCCTGCCATGTAGTTCTGGGCTGATCCCTCACCTTCCTCATGATCATTGATGCCCCACGAGGTGAGATCTTGCATGGTGCCCCAGACCGAGGGAGATTGACCGTCATCTTGAACTTCTTCCATTTTCTAATTGCGCTAACAGTTGTTGCCTTCTCACCAAGCTGCTTACCTATTGTCCTGTAGCCCATCCCAGCCTTGTGCAGGTCTACAATTTTATCCCTGATGTCCTTACACAGCTCTATGGTCTTGGCCATTGTGGAGAGGTTGGAGTCTGTTTGATTGAGTGTGTGGACAGGTGTTTTTTATACATGTAACGAGTTCAAACAGTTGCAGTTAATACAGGTAATGAGTGGAGAACAGGAGGGCTTCTTAAAGAAAAACTAACAGGTCTGTGAGAGCCGGAATTCTTACTGGTTGGTAGGTGATCAAATACTTATGTCTTGCAATAAAATGAAAATTAATTATTTAAAAATCATACAATTTGATTTTCTGGATTTTTGTTTTAGATTCCGTCTCTCACAGTTGAAGTGTACCTATGATAAAAATTACAGACCTCTACATGCTTTGTAAGTGGGAAAACCTGCAAAATCGGCAGTGTATCAAATACTTGTTCTCCCCACTGTATAAAGCCACAATATCAACTTTGACAGTGTGGTGTTTAATTGTTTTTTTTTTTTTAAATTGTTTTTTCCATTTCCTGAAAAGTAGCATTTTTTGGACAGGGTTTTAGGTTTAGGTTTTTACAAGATGTTATTTCATTTCAGTAAACATTTATTTTATTTCAAGAAACTTTTTTTTTATGGTTTTAGTTTTAGTTTCAGTTAACTATAATAACCTTGGATTCATACTGTACTTCTGTATTTATATGGTGCAGACAGTCGCCTAGACAAGCATCAGTGAGGATTAGGCAGTAGACAGATTGTAAGGTCTTTCTGGCTAATTGAAGGCACATAGATCACTCAACAGACATTGCACGAGCACTGGGTTAGATCTAAAGCAGGTTAGGATTGAGATGAAAATGGCTTGTAGATAGTGTGCAGTAAATCACATGGGAATGACTCCATTATGCTTGCAGGTCTAGATGTCTTAGTAAATACTGTCCAGTGGAGGTCACACAGTAATGGCACAGAGGTCAGTATAATAAACGGTCAGAATTTTTACAATTTGCATCTGTCAGGATATAATATTCTTTTATATCATTTTCATCAAAAAAATAACAGTATATTCAAATACTGTATATTCAAGGCAGAGTATTGTAAAACAGAATGCATATGTGGTATAATTACTAGTGCTGCTTGAGGAATGTTTCTCATTCTTAGCAACACTATTTCATCTTGCTGAAGGCCACAGAAATATTCTACTGTTGGAGAAGATGTTTAATATTTATAGTGCCACTATAGGTCTCCAGAGGCCACATGCGCTAGGGCAGAAAAACCCTACCTTAAAATCATCCTTTGAGAATTGGCTCTCTCTTGTACCCATAAATTTCTCCTTATCCATCAATTCAATATGGATAGGCCAGGAGGAAGATAGCATACATCACATAAATGTGAGGATGAGCCTTACTGTTTATGAAGTGCTGTGTATTGTATGCAACATCTTGCTGTAATTTAGTTTTTGTGACGCAATGGTGAGATTATGAAAAACGTTTAACCTGGGATTAATGACTATTGGCATATTTCAGTTTTGTATCATTTGAAACTGCTACGGCAATGGGGAAGATGCATGGGCATTAATGTGCCCTTTCAGATGGTAATACACATATTTGGACATGTCCACATCAAGCGCCAAACCTCCCGTAATCTCTCTTGAAGCCACCACAGAAGTGACTTAAACTGCAATTCATCGACTGGCCCCAAAAGGGAGTCAAATCTGCATCTCCCCCATGTTAAAATGCCCAACTTTACAGCAGAAAAATTTTTTTTGTTTACAGCCTGGTTCAAAAAGTGGTTTTGGTCTATACAGCTAATTTTGCCCTTCATGACAACTGTGAGGGGGTGAATTTTTTTTATAACTCATTCGTTTAAATTATATTAAGCCTTAAATTTCTGCATAATTAAAGGCATGGCCACTTGAGTGACAGGTGGATTGCCACTATGGTCGAGCTAGGCGGCATGGTTTCAAAGCTACGTCCCATCCCTTTGCCCGTTTTCAGTTATCCGGAAATGATGCGCTGCCAAGATGGCGATGGCCGGCTCCACCCACTTTAGGCTTAAAAAATGCTCTTCAGAAACCTACAGATGACGTCACGGACACTACGTCCAATTTTTTTTTTTACAGTCTATGGTCCACATTCAAGCATTTCATACAATGGGCTTAAACACTTTGCCCTTTTACAGCAGATTTAATTCACAAACAATTGACAATTGTGATCTAAATATGATTTTGATTCTTTGAGGATCTCCCATTCTTGGCTCATTTTGAGTCAGACTTCAAAATTCAGCTTTGCCATCACATGAATAAATTACATTTTAAAATATATTTAAACAGAAAACAGTTATTTTAAATGGTAACACTATTTCACAATAGTAATATTTTTACTGTATTTTTGATCAAATAAATGCAGTCTTGGTAAACATAAGACTCCTTTCGAAAATGTTTAAAAAAATCTCACCAACCCCAGAAGTTTGAAGTCTATATGCAGTATTTTACACTTTTGAGGTGTATATATTCCCTGTCATTTTAAATTGTCATCAAGTATTATGACCTTATCCTACAGCATAGCCTACTTAACATAAAAAAGCAATTAAACTGTCAAAAAAGTGCCAGACTTTTTACCAGTAACTGTAAATAGACAAATAATATGTTGATACTGTATAATATTTTCTTTTATGTTTGTAGTTTTAACTCCACACGAGTATTGTAGTTGTGCCAATAAGGTTAATCTCCAATTTCTCTCTGTCTCTTTTTCACCAGTTTAAAATATGCCTGTTATTTTTGTTGCAGGCAAAACATCAATGGGCAACCACTGTGTGCTTGGTTTCTGAAATGGACATCAAGTTGGACACTGGACATATTGTCCAGTCATCCTAACAAACACATTACCTCTAATCATTACTGTTCGGTTTTACTGTTCATTACATGTGAATCAGGGTGAACATGAAGTCTTTCACAGGCCTATTTCTTAATTAGCATGTGTTATTTTGTATTTTTTAGTAACCATAAAGCTATTGCCCTTTTCTTTGAATTGAAATACCTGAAGTCAGTGGAGGTTCTGCAAATTTCTTTTGTCATCCACATTGTTAGCTTGTTCTCTTCAAGGCATTGAATCACCAAGGTACATTTTTCTGCAATGCTGGAAGAACAAAGGAATTCCAAATACACCACTGGCCTTACTTCTTAATAGTTCATTTCATGAGCATTTGCTTAAGTGTTTTTTCTTTAATTGCTAATGCGACCTTTTACACCACAGACTGAACAAAATTAAGCATTGCTTGGTAATTGGTTGACCTAAATTGGTATTATCTAATTGTGTAGTTAAATTTAACAGCTGACAGCTGATTGGTTGATTGTAATCCATTACATACCTTTCTATCAAAGTTATCCGAGTTCTTGACATTTTATTACCATTTTCTAAACTATAGCGAATAAACTGTGATAATGTGAGAAAATGTTGAAGGTGTCTGAATAAATTTTGGTTTGACTGTATATATATATATATATATATATATATATATATATATAGTTTATACTGTATATATACACTCACCTAAAGGATTATTAGGAACACCTGTTCAATTTCTCATTAATGCAATTATCTAATCAACCAATCACATGGCAGTTGCTTCAATGCATTTAGGGGTGTGGTCCTGGTCAAGACAATCTCCTGAACTCCAAACTGAATGTCAGAATGGGAAAGAAAGGTGATTTAAGCAATTTTGAGCGTGGCATGGTTGTTGGTGCCAGACGGGCCGGTCTGAGTATTTCACAATCTGCTCAGTTACTGGGATTTTCACGCACAACCATTTCTAGAGTTTACAAAGAATGGTGTGAAAAGGGAAAAACATCCAGTATGCGGCAGTCCTGTGGGCGAAAATGCCTTGTTGATGCTAGAGGTCAGAGGAGAATGGGCCGACTGATTCAAGCTGATAGAAGAGCAACTTTGACTGAAATAACCACTCGTTACAACCGAGGTATGCAGCAAAGCATTTGTGAAGCCACAACACGCACAACCTTGAGGCGGATGGGCTACAACAGCAGAAGACCCCACCGGGTACCACTCATCTCCACTACAAATAGGAAAAAGAGGCTACAATTTGCACGAGCTCACCAAAATTGGACAGTTGAAGACTGGAAAAATGTTGCCTGGTCTGATGAGTCTCGATTTCTGTTGAGACATTCAGATGGTAGAGTCAGAATTTGGCGTAAACAGAATGAGAACATGGATCCATCATGCCTTGTTACCACTGTGCAGGCTGGTGGTGGTGGTGTAATGGTGTGGGGGATGTTTTCTTGGCACACTTTAGGCCCCTTAGTGCCAATTGGGCATCGTTTAAATGCCACGGCCTACCTGAGCATTGTTTCTGACCATGTCCATCCCTTTATGACCACCATGTACCCATCCTCTGATGGCTACTTCCAGCAGGATAACGCACCATGTCACAAAGCTCGAATCATTTCAAATTGGTTTCTTGAACATGACAATGAGTTCACTGTACTAAAATGGCCCCCACAGTCACCAGATCTCAACCCAATAGAGCATCTTTGGGATGTGGTGGAACGGGAGCTTCGTGCCCTGGATGTGCATCCCACAAATCTCCATCAACTGCAAGATGCTATCCTATCAATATGGGCCAACATTTCTAAAGAATGCTTTCAGCACCTTGTTGAATCAATGCAATCAATAGAATTAAGGCAGTTCTGAAGGCGAAAGGGGGTCAAACACAGTATTAGTATGGTGTTCCTAATAATCCTTTAGGTGAGTGTATATTCCTGTGATGGCAAAGCTGAATTTTCAGCATTAATTACTCCAGTCTTAAATTGAAAACGTCTCGGGTTACTTGCTGGAAAAAGCGGGAACGAGATGCTGCGCTTGATTTAAGCACTATGGGGAAAACGTCTTTGTTTGACTGGTTGTGAACACGTGTGGCAAACACGCCAAAGAATTTGGTTTAAATAACCTCCGATGATGACGTCATCGGAATGCGCACGTCAGAGGCTATAAATAGACGTGTGACAGGTGGGCTCATCAGGTCATTTTGTCTGAAGAATGTCCTGAACACGCTTCCAGTGCGACATAGTCTGCTTTGTGGTGACTGCCCCCGGTTGCGGCCCCCATAACAAATGAACAGCTGCTCTGACTTACGCCACTGGCTAGTGCGGTGGACATAAATCTGAAAAGCACGAACTGGACACAGTAAGTGGAGTGTCTCCTGCTCTGGTGTAGTGAACAGCAGAGAACAGAAGGCTTCAAGAATGACCAGATATACGGTCAAAAATTGAACTTTTGGAAGATAGTCGGGGTGAGGGTGCAAAATAGCCTTGACCAGTCCAGGGGTAAAGTTTAACCCCTAGAGGTCGACGGTCGCGCCGGTGCGACCAACTCGCTTTTTTTCTTATCAGTGTGAAAGAGACTCAAATAACTCTGTCGATTTTGGTCATACACACAAGTGTTATACATCATTCGAATCTGTTAAGTTTCTACTTTTATTTGTGTACACTCACAATAAAAACAAAATGTTGTGCTTTTTGCAAAATAAAGAAAGCAAACATGATGCGCGATCTGCTGCCTCTCTCTCAATGAAGTCCATTCTGATACTTGTCAGAAAGCGAACTGTAACTTAGTAAATACTTGTCACACAAACATGAGACTTATGTCTAAAGAAATGTTGAAATGTCAGGTTTTAAATAATGTAAATCAAATCAAAAACAAATATTCTCTGTTTATGTAATCTGTTTGAAAAGAGAGAGATGTTGACGTTCGCGAGCGCCTCATTATCTGCTAATGCGGCCACGCCCACACAGAGCGCATTCTATTCAAAGGCTAATTCTGACGCGGTCCATGCATGTATCCCCGCCCGCATCGATTTGAAAAAAACATCAAGTTTAGTGAGATTCATGTACTTTACATCGTTTTGAGACGCGGTGAGGAATAATCCTGGAATAATTTACCTCAGAAGAAAAGCTGTTTCATTTCGAGGAGCAACAGATCCAGCCAAGGATTGTGAGGTAAGTTTATTCTGTTAGTGTCTGTGAATATTAAACCGCAAAATACAGTTTAAATATGAATCATGCATGTTCTGCATGTCTCTGTGTGACGTGTTAAACTGCAGATTAACATTTATAGGCTCTGTAATATAAAAAATACGCTACATAAAATGTCATAGACATAAGACTGTTTAGACGACTTCTTTGGCCTGTTTTGGACAGATTATGAAGTGTTTAATGTAAAATAGCCTAGTGTCACATCAATAAAGCTTTTGTTTGCAAATTTCTGCTCAGATGCTGTAAATACAGTTCCAGTCAAAAGTTTGGACATATTATTATTTTAATTAATGTTTTTGAAGTTTCTTATGCTCATCAAGCATGCATTTATTTGACCAAAAATACAGAAAAAATCAATTTAAAATAATGGTTTTCTATTTTAATATACTGTAAAATAGCATTTATTTCTGTGATACAAAGCTGAATTTTCATCAGCCATTACTTCATTTATTCATCCAAGAATCCTGAAAAAAGTATCACAGGTTATACAAAATATTAAAGGGGGGTCTAATGCTATTTCATGCATTCTGACTTATTTACACTGTTAAAGAGTTGGATTCTCATGCTAAACATGGTCAAAATAAAAAAAAAATGAGTTGGACGTATGACTGAGTATTTCGGAAAGTTTTTTTTGAGTATGGCCCTTTATGAAGTCATAAAGGACGGAAATATGCACGTGCACACATCAACCAGAACTAGAGCAAGAGCGTCAACAACGAGCTTCGTTCGGGTTATGGGAGCCGTCGGCAGCGCTGTCATTTTGTTTTTAGACCACAAAATCAACAATGTCACTAAAGAAGTGTGTTTTTGGTTGTGAGGGAAAGATAACCTTATTCAGCTTCCCAAATAACCCAGCGTTAAGGAAACAGTGGATGCAGTTTGTTTTTCCAAAGTCCTGCAAGTGTGTTTGTTTGTTCCCGGTCATGAGTTGAAACCGCAGGCTGTGAGTGAAACTGCATCAAATGTCTGTGTTTTGTTGGCAATCAGCGCGCGTAAGTGCATATAATGTCAACAACACGAACGTATAGAGAATCGAAAGTTATCCAGGGAGTGTGTGTGTGCTCGAGATTCTTTATTTCTTCATGAGCTCGGCTATTTTCGGAAAGAATCGCTATAGCGTATCTGTCTTTTATAAATATGATAAAACTAAAGACTCTTCCGACATAGATGAAATAGATACTCAAGATTTACATGAGATTGGCAGAAACTGTGTGTGTTATGCCCCCTTCCAACATTGATAATAAATCAGCATATTAGAATGATTTCTGATGGATCATGTGACACTGAAGACTGGAGTAATGATGCTGAAAATTCAGTTTTACATCACCAAAATAAATGATATTTTAAAGTATATTAAAATAGAAAATCATTATTTTAAATTGTAATAATATTTCACAATATTACTGTTTTTTTCTGTATTTTTGATCAAATAAACACAGGCTTGATGAGCATGAGACTTCTTTCAAAAACATTAAAAATAGTAATGTGTCCAATCTTTTGACTGGTATTGTATATACAAATATACTAAGTTACAAAATTTTGTTCACATGCTATGCAATAGTACATGCATGCATGAGATCACAAAAAACATATTTTCTGTTAAGAGTGGACATTATATTAAGGTTAATACAACAGTTGCTATGATCCTGTTATCAGTATCCAGACAGATGTTTTTTTTTTTTTTCTCTTTTATCTCACAGATTTGAGATTCATAGTGACCTGATACTGGCCCACATAGGACATTCTGCCTTTGGCTCTCACTTTATATTGTTATTCTAAATAGACTACAAAAAATATATTTCTTTTGTCCTCTTTTGTCCTCATATTATTTCTTATAGTTCCCTCTCACATACCTGGCTCAAAGGTTCTTTGTCTTCAGGTGTGAATCACAGCATTATCCATGATCGTTCACGCCTCTTCGCATATGGGCTTTGTAAACAAAAAGTGTCTTACAAAATTTAAATCAATAAATTGTTTTATGTGAATGAGTAGGCACAATAATTTTAATATCATTTTGAAGCAAAAACTCTAGGCAACAACATCCATTAGTCAAAAGTCTTGTGGACACATATTTACTATGTGTTTTGTGGCCTTATTTTAGTGACTTAAATTTTTTGTTTTTTCAAAAACCATGCATAAACGTTATTCTCTCAAAAATACAAGCATGTGCATACATGTTGCTCACATATTATGGTAGCCCAGTTGGTGCTAAATACAGTGTAATGACACTTTTGCCATTAATATGTTTATAAGCAACTGAAAAAAGCATGTCAGAAGACAAATGTCAGAGCATGTCAAAACTTCTAAAGGGCCCCAAAACTGGCTCTGACCCATAGGGGTTAAGCAGGATGGCAAAACCGAAAGACTGCCCAATCCCTTTTAGTGACGAGATAGCCATCTTTAGAGTCAGAAGGTTGACCGGTGCTGACTCTAGTGATTCAAAGGGGTTGTAGAGTAGCCCCTCAAGGACCACGGCTAAATCCATTGAGGGAACTTTCACTTTGACGAGTGGTCTCAGTCGTCTAGCTCCACTAATGAAGCGGGCGATCAGAGGGAGTTTTCCCACTAAAACTCCGTCAATCAGAGTGTGGCAAGCTAAAATGGGCAGCAGGACATGTGTCTGCTGACAGCTTTTCCTGCAGAAACTCCAGCACTGAAACAATCTGGCAGTAGACTGGGTCTGCATGATGTATGGTACACCACCTTTCAAAGACGCACCACTTAAGGCCGTACATTCTTCTAGTGGAGGGAGCCCTAGCACTCAGAATGGTCTCTATAACATCCGCTGAAAGTACAGCATCTCTTAGCCAGTCCCCCTCAGGGGCCAAACATAAAGATTCCATAACTCTGGCCAGGGATGGAATATCTTCCCTGTGCCTGAGACAGGAGATCTCTTCTGTTCGGTATCGCCCAGGGCGAGCCATTGAGGTGAGATATTATTTCTGAGAACCAGACTCTGGTGGGCCAACGAGATACTATCAAGCAAGAGGTATGACCCTTGTCATCCTGCGACAACAACACGCACCTAAAGTTGGATCCAAGGTGAGGAACCAGGGTCTGAGCCAAATAGAAAGGGTACGAAGCCTGCAGCGCATAACCCTTACCATAAACATGGATTTTAGAAAGTGCACGAAACTTTTAGCGTGTGCTAAGGGGGGGGAGGAGGGGTTCTTTTTTAGGATTATGTTGTGCTTTGTGTTAATTTCATTCCTGTGTGTTTGTTTCTTGTACTTCAGTTCAGTTTAGTCTTAATTACCTCCTAGTTAGTTTCCCTGGTTACTGATTACGTTCAGCTGTCTGTCGTTAAGTTTCCCTGTGTATTTATACTCATTCAGTTCATTGTCGGTTCTCGACCAGCTGTGAATAGTTTATGTTAAGGGCCATATGCCTTCATCTATGAATTCTCTTCGAGTTCATTAAAAAAAGTTTATATTTGATCTTCTTCGTCTTCATTCTGTGAACTACCACATCAGTCTGTGACAATTGGTAAACTTCGCCCCCGAAAGAAAACCTCAGGAACTTCCTGTGTTGTGGCAGAATTACCATATGAAAATATGCATCCTTGAAGTTGATTGTGACAAACTAATTTTTGTGTTGAATTTGGGACACAATTATTTTGACTGTCAGCGTTTTGAACTTGAATGTTCTGAGAGAACGGTTCAGACCACGAAGGTCTAAAATTGGACGCAACCCCCCATTTTTTTTGGGAACCAGAAAATAACGGCTGTAATAACCTGTCTGGGAGGGGAACATGCTTTATGGCCCATTTGTCCAGCAGAGTTTGCAGTTCTTGTATCAGCAAGTGTAACAACTCACAGTGCTTGAACTCGCCATTCTCAAATGCACTCGCTCATGTGTATCATAATTAGGGATGGGCCATGAGCAGGGCGGCACGCATCTCTCACTGGATTCTCTTTTTTTCTTTTTCAACTCTTATCTTTTCGTGTAGAGAGAAAGAGAGTGTGAAAAGGCTTTATTCCTGCTTAGCAAAACTAACTCCTAACAAAAGGGGATAGTTTGAGAGGAAAAGTTTGTTTCAACACATGGTACACTATGTGGTTCTGAAGACAAAAGAACCTGATGAGCGCACCTGTCACATGTCTATTTATAGCCTCTGACGTGCGCAGTCCGATCATATCATCATCAGAGGTTATTTAAGCCAAATTATTTGGCATGTTTGCCACACGTGTTCACAACCGGTCAAAGATGTTTTTCCCATAGCACTTGAATCAAGCGCAGCATTGAGAGTAGCTTTTGAAAGGGAACAGTTTGTCACAACCACCAGCTGGAGTGCTTATGTTCTCCACCAGCTGGAGTGCTTATGTTCTCCACCAGAGGGCACTCCTCCCGACTCCTGGGCCTTCCCATTATGGACTTCATTTCCCAGTATTCATTGTCTGTTCACATGGTTGTGTGATTTTGCTCAGGTGTGTGTGATTACCCTTGTTAAAGTCTGCCTATTTGAGCCCTGTGTTTTCATTTTCACTTTGTATAGTCTTGTTTTGTGCTATTCTGAGCACCTGTATCCTGGATTCCTTGGTCTTGTTCTTCTGCCCATTGTCCTGGATATCCTTGTTTGCCTGTGGCTATCGTTTGTTGGATTGTTTTCTCTATGCAGGTTAAATGGTTTACGATCCTGGTCCCGATAATGCTGCTTTTGGGTCTTCAACCCAAGTCTCGGAGCAGTTCATGACAATGTTGTGCTGCTTAATGTTTTTGTGGAAACCATGATGCTTTTTTTTCACGATTCTTTGATGAATATGAAGTTCAAAAGAATAGCATTTAGTCTTTTAGTTTTATTAAGTCTTTATGTTCTTATTCTTCATCCTTTTTGAATTAAAATATAAATTTCATTCAAAGAAAAAAACAACAATTCGTACTAACCCCAAACTCTAACATTAATGTGTAGCGAAATAATCAACATTTATACTAGACATAAATCCTGGTCCCAAAGTGTCTAAACTATTTCAGTTATTTTTCTTTAATTTCTTTTTGCACCTTTTTTAAAAATGATTTTCCTCATGCTGGTCTATTGTTATAATCAATTTCAGATAAATCTGGCCCTGCATGGCACATAAAAACAAACTGAATTGTGGTTGGTAATATGGTGGGTAGTTTTTGACCATAATAAGCTGTAACGTTATTGTAAACAAATCCAATTGATTTATTTACTTTATAGCAACACATCACCTTACTATAATGATACATTATTTAATAATAATAATAATAATTTGTTACATTTATATAGCGCTTTTCTAGGCACTCAAAGCGCTTTACATATAGAAGGGGGGAATCTCCTCAACCACCACCAATGTGCAGCATCCACCTTAAGCAAAAAGTAAGCACAAAAGGAGTATTAGGGCTCTTTCTGCTGCTGAACAAGCTCATCCTCTGGACTTCCCAGGCACTGTGCCCGGTGCTGGCAGTTCACCACACAGTAATTAATTCTGTGGCCACCAAGCAAGCCCTCATTTAATGACTGGAACTTATATAATTACAATAGGGGCACAAGACCTTGGCAAGGTCAGTATCAGTTGAAAAAGTATCAGACCTATTTTCTCACCTCCTTCTCCACCTCTAATTTCTCTTTTGCTGCAGCAAAATTTGAAGACAAGAAGACAAGAATACAGCAATGCTCACTTATTCATTCCACCATTCAGGTTGGTTGCGCATTGAGCTCTGATTGATCCATACGCTTTGCAATGATTTTCCTAAAATAATCTCTCATTACACCATTTGTGTGGGTGAATAAGTGTCTGTAAAAGTGCTTTACAGTGAGCAGAAACAAAAAGAAATCAATAAAATGTCTGCTTCATGAATGCTAGTGAACCCTTTTCCATATATTTATACTCTAGAGACAGCTGTCTTTTGAAAAGCCATTCATTTCCCTCATCTGCATTGCAATGGCTGTAGTGGAGTTAATCAGGGATTTCCTTGGCGCATATGGAGTGGACAATGTTGTTGTTTTGTTTTCTTATTTATTTGGGTGGAAACAGTTTTGTGGTTGTGGTTGGATTTGCTTCCAGGGGAGAAAATGAACACTTTCAGCTCCATTTGAGAGCTGGCTTCTAGCAAGAACTCAGTAGGACTTTTGTCGTCAGTTTGAGTGCCAAATGCATTTCTCGGATCAACAGCACTTTGCTTACATCGAGGCAAGACGTTTACAGAGTTCAAACATCTTCTGAATCGACCATGTGTCTTACTTAACCATATTTATATTCCACTTGAGATGAAACCAAATGTTTAGATGTCTGTCAACTGTTTTTGATTTCTATGTGCAATCTGTGCTATAATACTATAAAATAGAAAGAACTTGCTAACGTATGGCTGCTCCTCGCAAAGACGAGTGGTGTTTTTGTTGGTTGATAATGTGCACATTTTTTCTCATAGTTTCCTTCCAGATTATCTAGAATATCTAATATACAAGGCCAAACAACACATTGAGTGCATATGTTTTCCAAAAGTCATGAGATGTGAAGAGAACTGAAGACAGGAGGCTTTTTTTTTCTTTGCTTCCTGGTTTCTATTTTCGAGGTTAACACAGAAAAGAGCACTTCACTTCTTGGGGTTTTTAAATAATATACACCATGATTCAGCTATTAGCCTTAGCTCATCTTCATGTCCAATACAAAGGGTTTACTTTATTACTTTTTTTTTTTTTTGCTCAGCATTTAAGGAACATTTTATTTATTATTATAAATGTCAAATTATTATTATTTTTTTTTTTTTTTTTTATCCTTGTAGAAATTAACATTAACCTAAATTAATAAATGCTTTTAAAAGTACTGTTTAGTTAGTATTTAGCTTGCATTAATTACTATTAACGTGTAGAACGTTATTGAAATGTGTTACCAATTTTAAATCATGATCCTATCAGCCACTGGAACTATCACGGCAATTCATTCCTCCTACTGTTAAAAGCATAATGGTAAAAGTTAATTCCAAAAGTAAAAGTTACAATTCCAGTGCTGTATCACTGCTTTCGTTTGCATTTATCTACCATCTGAGTGATTACAATATTTTCCAGAGAACAATTGGTCTTCGATCTTATACCGCATGAGGAATTCCTTACTGGCCATTTATGCTTGGCAATATTTAATTGCTTCAAGCTTCCTTTGATCCTGTCTCTGTTGAGCTAAACCACTGAAAGGCACTAAAACCACAGCATCCTGGACACCTAATCAATATCATTTGATGTCAAGAAAACTAATAAAACTATAGATTTTATGAAAGTTATACAGCTTAACAGATTAAAGTTTCACTTCATAGTCTTTTACCATGACATATTTCAATAATACAGTGCTGGTCAATAAAAAGTCTTATGCTCTTATTTTATAATGCATGACGTGTTTCAAAATACTACTCCCACAAAAATGGTTAGTTAAGAGTGAAATATCCACAAGCAAAGCAAAATTTTCTCTGCATTGTATATAGACTATGGAAGCTTGTTTCCACCACAGAATAAAAAATAAAAAAGGTATTTGCAGCATTTTATAACTTGCAATTGCAAGATATAAATTTGCAATTTTGACTTTTTTTCTCAGAATTGTGAGTTTATGAAAAAAAGAGAAAAAAAAGTCGCAATTACCTTTTTTATTTTTTAGCATACATTTACTCATCTCACTTGCACACAAACATAATTTAGTATTTCTCAAAATGTATATAAACAGTGAAATGCAAACTATGCAGAATATGCAGAATATTACACAAACCTGCAATAATTAAATGTTAAATAACACAAACATACTTAGTCTCTTTAGTAACCAATGTCTTTGCTGCTGTCCTTCGATGATCCAATTCAACCATACTACACTGAACAAAATTATAAATGCAACACTTTTGTTTTTGCCCCCATTTTTATTGAGCTGAACTCAAAGATCTAAGACTTTTTCTATGTACACAAAAGGCCTATTTCTCTCAAATATTGTTAACAAATCTGTCTAAATCTGTGTTAGTGAGCACTTCTCCTTTGCCGAGATAATCCACCTCACAGGCCATAATCAACAACCTGATCAACTTTATGCAAAGGAGATGTGTTGCACTGCATGAGGAAAATGGTGGTCACACCAGATACTGACTGGTTTCCGGACCCCCCCTGGACCCCCCGAGGCTTATTCATTTAACTTTTGGTGTGCAAGGGCCTTTACATTTGCCAAATTAGAACTTTTTGTTATTTAAAAAACAAAAAAGTAAGCCCAGCTCAGGTGAGAAAAAGTAACGCAAAGTAAGGAAACACATTACTCTCCATAAAAAGAGATGCAATTACTTTCCAGCAGCAAAAATAAAATCTGATGAAAACAAACTCCTCACATGCAAACCTTTTGTTTAGCACAAACATTAAAGGTCAAATACATCCCACTCACAGGAAACCTTAAACATTAGCATGCAGTCCATTGAATAATTCCCTGCTGTGCTATATTTGTGTACTTATATAAAAAAGTAAGTATTTACTTTAACCTTGTTTGTGACCAATAGGACACCTTATGTGTACCAGTTTGCATAAATTAGTCTTCACCCCGTTATGGTTTCAGGATGTGCCCACACAAAACAAAGCACACTCTGTTTGTCATTTCTATTGCAACACAGTATAAATATCTGCATGTTTGACAATGTCACAGTAAAAGTCACCTTGTACTGTGTTAACATATTCACAAAGAGAGAAAAAAGACAAAAAAAAACAAATTATCAGATCAACCTCCCATCTTTGGCAAACCCTGAAATTACTTGTTTGTGATGAGTTCAGTAGCGTTGAGAGGAAACAACATCTACTTTGCATGTTTTCTATTTCAATTTCACACAAGGGTTAAGGGGCATTATGATCACATCAATATCAACACAGAAAAATTACTGTGTTGTTCAATGAATATGATTACAGTGTATTGAAATATTACATATCTGGGTGAGTTCTGTCTGAATTCCTGGTGGCTTACATGTTTGTTTGTTTGTTTTGTGTGACCCTGAGTTTAAAAGAACAACATGTATTTTAAATAGAAATCTTTTGTTATATTATAAATGTGTTTACTGCCACTTTTGATCAATTTAACGCATCCTTGATGAAGGGAAGTATTAATTTCCTTCAAAAAAAGAAAAAAAAGAAAAGAAAACAACATCTTACTAACCCCAAACTTTTAAACAGTGATGTATGTTTTATTAGAAAATTAATAAATAATTGATCTAGCAATCTTTAATTTTCTATTTCAGAGTAACAAAAACGATATATACCTCACGTTTGACAATAATAATAAATAAGATAATAAATGTAATATAAATATTTTTGAATTTACATATACATTTTTTTAAGCTCTTAAATTTAATTTTTTTTAGCCTGTTGTGCATGGACCTATCAGTTATAATATGTAATAATAATCTGTATTATACACTGTATTGATATACACCGATCAGGCATAACATTATGACCTAATATTGTGTTGGTCCCCATTTTGCTGCCAAAAACAGACCTGACCCGTCGAGGCATGGACTCCATTAGACCCCTGAAGGAGTGCTGTGGTATCTGGCACCAAGATGTTAGCAGCAAATCCTTTAAGTCCTGTAAGTTGTGAGGTGGGGCCTCCATGGATCGGACTTGTTTGTTCAGCACATCCCACAGATGCGCGATTGGATTGAGATCTGGGGAATTTGGAGGCCAAGTCAACACCTTAAACCCGTTGTTGTGCTCCTCAAACCATTCCTGAACCATTTTTGCTTTGTGGCAGGGCGCATTATCCTGCTGAAAGAGGCCACAGCCACCAGGGAATACCGTTTCCATGAAAGGGTGTACATTGTTTGAAACAATGCTTAGGTAGGTGGTACGTGTCAAAGTAACATCCACATGGATGGCAGGACCCAAGGTTTCCCAGCAGAACATTGGCCAAAGCATCACACTGTCTCTGCCGGCTTGCCTTCTTCCCATAGTGTATCCTGGTGCCATGTGTTTCCCAAGAAAACGACGTACACGCACCCAGCCATCCACTTGATGTAAAAGAAAACGTAAAACAAAAGAATGTAAAAGAAAACTCCAGCATATTCATTTGTCAGACATGACTGGATCGTCAAAAGGGACCTGGTTCTATGGTCAGATAAAACTAAAAAAGAGCTTTTTGGCAGCAAAACCACCAGATGGACTTGGTGCAAACAGGGATAAAAAGTATCCCACGGTTACTTATATTTATACTACTGAATCTTTAATGTTGTGGCCCTATTTTTTTTTGCTGAAGGTCCTGGACATCTTATTTAGATACATGGTATCATGGATTCTAGCAAATACCAACAGATAAAAAAATCAAAACCTGACGGCCTCTGCTAGAAATCTTATAATGGGCCGTGATTGGATCTTCCATCAGGACAATGATCCAAAACAAACTTCAAAATCAACACAAAAATGTGTCACTGAGCACAAAATGAAGCTTCTGCCGTGGCCGTTCCAGTTCCCTGACCTGAACCCTACAGAAAATGAGTGGGGTGAACTGAAGAGAAGAAACACCAACATCAAGCTGGGAATTTGAAGGATCTGGAGAGATTCTGTATGAAGGAATGATCTCTTGTCAGGTGTTCTTCAAACTCATCAGGCATTATAGGAGAAAACGTCTCGGTTACGTATGTAACCCTCGTTCCCTGAAGGAGGGAACAGAGACATGCGTCTGAACTGACCGATGAATTGGGGATCATTTTCAGAGACCAATCTACTTCGAGTGTATAAAATCGAGCCAATAACGTTGGCATGTGTTCCATGCACCGCCCTGCAGCGCGGGTATAAATACGGAAGTGGAATACCGCACCCTCGCTTTTCCAACTGAGGAGCCGAAAAAGTGACTTGGCCCTTCAGCGGAAGCACAGCACCTGGCGACAGGACGTACGTCTCCGTTCCCTCCTTCAGGGAACGAGGGTTACATACGTAACCGAGACGTTCCCTTTCAGTCGGTCACGTCCGACGTACGTCGGAACTGAAAAAAGAAAAAAGAAAAGAAAACAACAAAGAAAAAAAAAAAGAAAACCCTACTCGGGTAGTACCTGCTCGCCGTAGGGACCGCTACATATGGAACCCAGCCTACACACACGTTCCACAAGCATACGGGTGCAGGCCTGGCATCAGACGGCCGCAACGTCTGACACCGAAGGGGTGACGGAGGAGCTCGACAGGGTTAGCCATTTCTGGGGAACACAACTGGAGACAATAGTATCCGGCTCAGCGTATCCGTATCCGGCCCAGCGGGCGGGAGTGGCGTTGCAAGCTGACACAAGAACGGGCACTTCGCGCCTACCGACCACTGGGGGCAAGTACAAGGGAAGAAACTGGCTCTACACGGAGACTATAAAATCTAGCGAACGTGTTAGGTGTCGCCCAGCCTGCAGCTCTACATATATCTGTCAGCGAGGCGCCTTGAGCCAGCGCCCAGGAGGAAGCCACACTCCTGGTTGAGTGTGCTCGCAACCCGAACGGGCAAGGTACGTCTTGCGATTGGTACGCTAAGACGATAGCATCCACTATCCAGTGGGCTAACCTCTGCTTGGAGACAGCCTTTCCCTTCTGCTGGCCTCCGTAACAGACGAAGAGCTGCTCTGAGGTCCCAAAGCTTTGAGTCCGGTCAACGTAAGCGCGAAGAGCGCAGATGGGACATAACAGAGCCAGGGCTGGGTCTGGGTCTGCCTCCTCCGAGGGCAGCGCTTGCAGGTTCACCACCTGGTCCCGGAAGGGAGTGGTGGGAACCTTGGGCACGTATCCGGAGTTGGCCGGCCCGAACTCTAGGCACGATTCGTTGACCAAAAGTGCGTGCAGGTCCCCTACCCTCTTGATGGAGGCCAATGCATTCAGGAGTACTGTCTTTATGGACAGAATTTTTAACTCTACAGACTGCAAAGGCTCAAAGGGAGGGCTCTGAAGTGCCCTGAGCACCAGAGTTAAATCCCAAGAGGGTATCGAGTGTGGACGAGGAGGATTTAGCCTCCTCGCACCTCTGAGGAACCTGACGATTAGGTCGTGCTTTCCCAAGGACTTACCTTCAACTGCATTGTGGTACGCCGCTATTGCCGCGACGTACACTTTGAGGGTAGAGGGAGACAGCCTTCGCTCCAGCCCATCTTGCAGGAAAGAAAGCACGACACAAATCAAACACTTTCGGGGGTCTTCCCGTGGGAAGAACACCACTCAACAAACAGGTTCCACTTCAGAGCATAGGAGGCGCCTCGTAGAGGGGGCTCTAGCAGAAGTGATGGTGTCTGCCACCGCTTGTGGCAGGCCACCTAGAACCTCCGCGTCCCGTCCAGGGATCAGACGCGGGTGCCATAGAGTGCCCCGTCCCTGAGAAAGCAGGTCCTTCCTCAGGGGAATCGGCCAGGGAGGGGCTGTCGAGAGGAGTGTGAGTTCGAGGAACCAGGTCCGATTGGGAGAGTCTGTGCGAGAAGGCTCATTGGGGGAAAAGCATATTTGTGTAGGTCCCGGGGCCAGCTGTGCGCCAGCGCATCCGTGCCGAGGGTGCCCCCGGTCAGGGAATAGTACAACTGGCAATGGGTCGAGTCCGGAGAGGCGAACAGGTCTACCTGTGCGACTCCGGAAAGGTCCCATATCAGCTGGATGGTCCGGGGGTGGAGTCGCCACTCTCCCAGAGGTGTCGACTGATGAGAGAGCTCGTCGGCTGTCTGGTTCAGCGCACCAGGGATGTGAATGGCCCGAAGCGACCTCAGATGCTTCTGACTCCGCAAGAGGAGATGGCGGGCGAGTTGCATCATGCGACGGGAGCGTAGACCACCCTGGCGGTTGATGTACACAACGGCCGCAGTGCTGTCCGTACGGACCAGTACGTGCTTGCTCTGAAGCGGCTTTTTGAGGTGGCTTAGGGCAAGACGTACTGCTAGCAACTCAAGGCAATTGATATGCCAATGCAGCTGGGGCCCCGTCCACAGACCCGAGACTGCATGCCCGTTGTACGTGGTCCCCCAGCCGGTGGATGAGGCATCCGTGAAGACCACAGCATGCCTGGACACTTGTTCTAAGGGCACTCCCGTCTGTAGAAACGAAGGGTCTGACCACGGGCTGAAGGTTTGGCGACAGTACGGAGTAACTGGGACCCGGTACTTGCCGCTCTGCCACGCCCATCTCAGGACCCGGGCATGAAGCCAGTGCTGAAGCGGTCTCATATGAAGCAATCCGAGCGGCGTTACCGCGGCTGCAGATGCCATATGCCCCAGGAGCCTCTGAAAATATTTCAGTGGGACCGCCGTCCTGCCTTTGAACGTATTCAAGCAGCTCAACACTGACCGGACTCGCTCCTCTGTGAGGCGCGCAGTCTGGTTGACCGAGTCCAGCTCCATGCCGAGATAAGAGATCCTCTGTGTGGGACAGAGTTTGCTCTTCTCTCGGCCCGAAGGCCCAACAGGCTGAGGTGACGGAGCACCAGGTCCCTGTGTTCGCACAACTGTTCCCGAGACTGGGCGAGTATGAGCCAGTCATCGAGATAGTTGAGGATGCGAATGGCGCATTCTCTGAGCGGAACAATGGCTGCCTCTGCGACTTTCGTGAAGACGCGAGGCGACAGGGACAGCCCGAAGGGCAAGACTTTGTACTGATATGCCCTCCCTTCGAACGCAAAGCATAGGAACGGTCTGTGTCGAGGAAGGATAGAGACATGAAAGTACGCGTCCTTCAGGTCGATCACTGCAAACCAATCTCGGGGACGGATGCATTCGAAAATGCGTTTCTGCGTTAACATCCTGAACGGAAGTTTGTGCAGGGCCTGATTCAGGACACGCAGGTCCAAGATTGGCCATAACCCACCCCCTTTCTTGGGTACAATGAAGTAGGGGCTGTAGAACCCCGACCTCATATCGGCTGGAGGAACCGGCTCGACCGCGTCCTTCGCCAGTAGGACATCGATCTCTGACCGCAAGACGTGGGCATCGCTGCTCCGCACGGAGGTGAAGAGGATGCCCCTGTACTTGGGGGGCCAGTACGCGAACTGAATCGCGAAGCCGAGTCTGATAGTAGGGATGAGCCAGCGAGACGGCCTGGGCAGCGCTAGCCAGGCCCCCAGAGACCGTGCAAGCGGGACCAACGGCACCACAGACGTACCCGGGGTGGGGCAGCGAGGTGGAACACTCAGACCCGACCCGGACTGCCCGGAGGCGACCCGGAGTGTTGTCTGACCGTTCCAGGGTGGGGCAGTGTGTGGGAGAGAAGGCCCGGGGGTGTCCTCTAGCCTCACACCACCCCCTGGTGAAAAGAGGGGGAGCCAGGAGTGGCAAGGCCCGGGGGCGTCGCACACAGCCGGCTTGGCCCTCTTAGGGCCCAGGGACAAAGGAAACTGCTCTTTTATTGACAATGTGGGTACCGCTGAACTCCGAAGAGCCAGCGGCAGAGTGATGTTGGCCCCCCGGTCCTCCTCCGGGGGGGAGGGGTGCGGACACCATCTCCCTCCGAGCAGATCCATCCGTCC
Organism: Coreius guichenoti; assembly: GCA_039654105.1. Taxonomy (NCBI): domain Eukaryota; kingdom Metazoa; phylum Chordata; class Actinopteri; order Cypriniformes; family Gobionidae; genus Coreius; species Coreius guichenoti. The sequence continues at coordinate 14,878,282 of CM077177.1, read as the reverse complement.
CTGGGCTGCCCGTCTCAGGGCCATTTACCCTTCCGTTTACCGGCCGACTTCGCGGGACCCTGAGCGGGTTGGGCGGCACCCTTGCGTCCGGTGGGACGCAGGGGGACGCCCTCGGCGACGAGCAGACGGAGGCGCTGCAGCCGGCGATCGGGTGGAGGCATCAGCTGGTCGCCGGGGCAGGATGTTTTTGATCGCCTCCGTCTGCTTCTGGGCCACCGAGAACTGCTGGGCGAAGCTCTCGATGGCATAGCCGAAGAGGCCGGCCTGACAGACAGGGGTGTCGAAGAACCGAACTTTGTCGGACTTGCGCATGTCTGCCAAGTTCAGCCACAGGTGGCGTTCCTGGACCACCAGAGTGGACATCGCCCGACCCAGGGAGCGCGCAGTGACTTTCGTCCGTCGCTGTGCGCAGTTCCTGCATAACACCTGGGTCGGAACTACCCTCGTGCAGATTGCTTTGGCCCGGTAGACCTTGTAGGATTGAAAATAATCAAAGATATTTGATATTTGAAATTGAACAAAGACATTTGCTTCACCGTTTTCAACCCCCATCTTTCTTATCAGAAGGGCCATTTGGAATTCCTAAAGACAATGAGATGCTGAAGGCATGTAGGCCAAAATGTGTCACACCTTTAGTACAGTGGGGGAAGTTTGGTCTGATTGGTCAGTTTGAATGTCTCACATTAGGGTTTCAGTCACATGGTCAAGGAACAGATAAAAAGAAGATGTAACTGTTGCTCTGTCTTCTTTTATTCTCTCTCTCTCTTGATTCTCTGGCTCTCTCTCTTCTTGGGGGCCTTCTCTTTGGCTCTTCTCTTCTTTGCTCTCTTCTTCTCTTTGTCTCTTTCTCTCTCTCTCCCTCTCTCTCACTTTCTATCCCTCAGGTAACATTCTGTTCATGCTGGGTACGATAAATGGTATAAGTTTTTATCATCTCATACATCTATTTTGAAACTATTTTAAGTGTAACCATAACCAGATTTTGTCATTAAATCCTTTCTATTACAAATGATGTGCTAACTAGTTTTGATTTGGTATTGACTTTGGAGTGCTATTGCAATACAATATAGTCACATTCTAGCAACGCTCTCCCACATATTTTGCTATTGTAACTGCGCTTATTTCCGTCGTTGGTATAAGTTGCAGTGGGTGGTAAAGACGAGAAATGTACAGTTCTACCATCTTGCTGATAACGTTTCTTTAGTCATTCGGCAACCCTGCAGCCTGAACCACTGTAGGCGGCCCACCCTTACAACCTGCCGGAGCGCCATGGCATGCAGAGATGACGCGGCTTCCCTGCAGGCTGTGTAAGCCTTGCCCATTAGGTTGGACGAGAACTTACACGCCCGGGAGGGGAGACGTGGGTTAGCCCACCAGTCCGCAGCGGCCCTGGGACACAGTTGCATCGCCACGGACCGCTCGACTGGGGGAATCCCCACGTATCCCTTAGCCGCGCCACCATCGAGGGTAGTGAGGACGGAGGAGTCACTAGATCGGTTTCTGGCACTATAGGGCGCCGTCCACGACTTCGTGAGCTGCTGATGCACTTCCGGAAAGAATGGTACCGGGACGGGGCGCTAAGAACCAGCACGGGCCGTCCCGAGAAACCAATTGTCCAGCCGCGAGGGTTCGGGACACGGTGGAGGGTTCCACTCGAGCCCGACACTTGCGGCGGCCCGGGAAAGCATAGCCGTAAGTTCTGAATCTGACTCGGGCAACGCTACCAACACAACCGAATCCTCATCTCCAGAGCCCATTAGCTCGTCCTCCGATGCAGCTATCGAGATCATATCCTCACCCGGAGTCCCGAAAGAGACGGCCGGCCCCCCATGGGAATTATGGGAATTATGGTTATTATCATCAGTTAAAATGGCTGTTAAATGAATGAAAACATGGTTTTTGGTTGAACAAATGCTTTATTATAACAAACTTGAAGCTATTTGTTTGTTTTGTTTATTAAAATTTCAATAAAACATGTCTAATCAACTAAATTCAATAACTTGTAACTGTTACAGGTTGCCAATGAAGAAAGATGAGAAAACAGGTTACAGTCAACATAGCGTTTACTGAAGACTCACAGGAGCATCATGACAGTAGACAATAACTGACAAAGGAATGAACAGAACAGGGAGTATAAATACACAGGGTGAACGAGGGAACTAAACAGGCATAGGTGGAGAAAGATTAACTAATCAAGGACTAACGAGAACAGGTGCAGATATGACAGAACATAATTGTGACATTACGCCCCCCCTTGGAAAGGCGTGTCCTCGCGCCGTGATGGCGACAAAGTCCAGGAAGTAGCAATGAGGCGGAGACTTCGTTGGAGGGCGTGGAGCTGGTGACAGACAGGCGCCTGGGGTAGGCGGGCACCGGTACCATGGTGGCGCTGACGGTGGGAGGATCCAGGGCGGAGTCCTGACTGCAGAGGCGGACGGAACCCTGGGACCGATCGGCGGAGGCCGAACCATGGTGAGGGGAGGAACCGGCGGAACAGGGCGGCCGACAGAACAGGGCGACATAGCAGGCCTGGAAGCCTGGCGCTGAGCTGCTGGCTCACGGGACTGAGGCGGCGACTCGGACTCGGATGACTGGAGCGACGATGTGGCGAGCGAGGCCGTCTGGGAGGCTGGAGGAAGGGAGGAGCATGCTGACGGCGTAGGGGTGAAGGGTGAGGGCGTAGCCCGAATCCCGGAAGTCCGTGGCGTAGGCTGTGCGTCGACCGCCGGAGGCCGATCTGGAGTGACGAGGGAGCCCAGCGGAGTTACCGGGCAGACGGGCCGCAGAGGCGATGAGGGTGCGGTTAGCCGAGGTGATGGTGACGGGCTGACAGGCCGTGGTGGAGATATGGGCCTGGAGGCCTGAGGTGTAGCCGGGGACTCGGCTTCTAGCTGAGCTGGTGGCAGGGAAGCCCGAGGCACGGATGATGAGCCGCACGGAGCGAGCGGCGGGGGGTAGAGCCGAGGAGCTGGACAACACCAGTGGTGCCGACGGATCCAGGGGACTGGCCGTGACCAGCGATAGAAACGTGATCAGGAAGACAGGCAGGGATTCAGACAGAAGATCTCCGGACGGGACCGGCGAAGATGAGGACTTGAGGGTGGGAACTTGGGTGGGAATTGGATCCGCGGACCACAGATCAATCAGGTCACAGTCCGCTCCTGGCTCTAAGGTGGACTGACCCGCCTGCGTCAACTCCGGGGCCTTCGCGTCCTCCAGCTCTGGAATCACCTCGGTGGGCACCTCGGGCTCGCTGGCTGTAGGGAAGAGGCCGCCGTTCCGGAGCATCCAGGCCAGGTATCCCAGGTACTGCCGGCTCTCTGGACGGAGAAGGAGTTGCAGTGTGGGTGAGTCCATCTTCTAGTACTCGTTTATTCTGTTACAGGTTGCCAATGAAGAAAGATGAGAAAACAGGTTACATTCAGCATAGCGTTTACTGAAGACTCACAGGAACATCATGACAGTAGACAATAACTGACAAAGGAATGAACAGAACAGGGAGTATAAATACACAGGGTGAATGAGGGAACTAAACAGGCACAGGTGGAGAAAGATTAACTAATCAAAGACTAACGAGAACAGGTGCAGATATGACAGAACGTAATTGTGACAGTAACAAAAACTTATTTTTATCATTCATTTATTAAAAGGTTTAAGAATAATAGTCCTATGAATTTTTTCTTTTTATGATTTAATACAAATATATTATCAAAAAATGTAGTAGACGAAACAGTGTCGCTCATTCACACAGAGACAGAACAAGCAGATCATATATTTATATAGCAGTGTTTTGCGCATTAATATTCACAGACCATGTCGCGATTTGATATTGTACAGCTCCACTTTTGATTTATTCATTCATCCATCAGTTTGCGTATCATCTGCGTTATACTGTAAATTCAATTTTCATGACTGGATTCCTGGATTCCCTCTGCATCACAGAAATCATTCGGCCTTAACATACCTTTATCTGCACAGAGGGATGGATGGTGTTCCTGAACATGTTCTGTGTGTTTCCTCCTTTTGCACTTTGCATCCACATTTTTTTGGATATCCTCCAGGACAACCACACATAAATTCCTATATCCAAAGTATTTCCATACTAGCCAGGGGTTCACGACGGCGTTTCGCTTTCAGCTGGGTCTGCATCATGACGTCTGTCTTGTCCGTCTCCATCTTTTTGTGATGTTTGCACGTTTGTTCTCCCGCCCTTCAAATAAATGCAGTAGTTTCCAGAGCACAATTTTCTCCCTTTTGTATTATTTATTTATTTTTACTCAGTAACGGATATGGTTTAAAATGTAGCAAAGTACAATACTTAAGTAAAAGTAAAATTACAGATTTTTAAAACACTTAAAAAAGTAGAAGTACACAGAAAAACTACTCAATTACAGTAACGCGAGTAAATGTAATTCGTTACTTTCCACCTCTGGCCATGTTTAATCAAACCCTGGTTGACTCTGTGAATTGGTTATGCTGTCTGATTGAGACAGGGTCTCTCCATGCTCAATTAGAAACACTCTAGACAGATGTCAATAGTGCCTTAGAATGCATTGATTAGCATGAGTGAGGCTCTAGCAGAGCTCTGTGTGCATCTCTTCATTGTGGAGTGAAAAATACAAACTGGAGCTGTGTACATTTGAATGTGTTGCAGGGCAAGGGGATTTAGAGGGTATAGCAGACCCTGACATGGCGCACAACTGAGGGAATCATTAAAAAAAGGTTTCATTTGAATGAGCATAACCTTGTCTTGGGTGTTTTTGTTAATGTCTTCAACCTTGGTAGATCAGAAACTGAAAACAAGTTCAATCTTTTTATAATTCTCTGACAAAGATGCAGTCTGGTGGTCCATTTCATTGATGTTATTGGTTAATGGCTATTGGACATCAGATACACTGTAAGATGCGGCCTTCTTTTGCTATTTAAAGCGTAACTTCAACCCACTTTGTATTGTTACAATGTCGGTAGTATATAAACAATGTTTACTTGTTCTCTGTGTTACCTGGACCAAGAAATTCATGTTTATTATTCAGCAAAAGTCTGCTCCAGGCCTTTAATGAAAACGGCAGTTTCTTTCAGTTTTTCCCCACAAAACACTGTTCGTGGTCATCCAGTTTGAAATGTTGACTACAAACATGGAGGTTTTTCAGATTTTCCATTGAGATGTTCTCTCCGTATTTACAATTCTTTGCAGCTTTTAGCCACTGCCTACAATATGGATACTTCAATGGAAACAGAAAGTAATTCACTCCCGCTAAACGTTTACTCTTTGAATTTTTGCACCCGTGAATAACACAAGTGGACACCATGACTAAAAGTTTGCTAAGAGGTATTTCCTACTAAAGCAAGGCTGTATTTGACTCTGGTCAAGCGTATCCATAGCAGACTGGTGGGAATGACCTTGGACTGCAACATGCCCAATGCATTATGGGTGTTGAAGTTTTCATACCTATTTGGCAAAAGGGAAGACAACAGCCCTTTTTTGTTTTCTCTAGTCTGGTAGCACCGATTTCAACCATTTTTTTGCCTTTCTACTGTATAGGCAGCCAAGTTTTATTGAAAGCCCATTTTGCCAGCGTTAAAGAACCCCTTTTAATGCATAGCAGTGTCTTCAAATATTACCTACTGTATTGCTTTGCTGTATTGCATTGTTTGCTTTCTAAAGCTCTTTCAAAATTACCATTGATTGTGATAAACGTCAAAACATGAAATTGCATATATATTGATATTTTTAAATTATACATTTATTTACTATTTATGATTTATCATTTATCATGATTTATCATTTACCAAATACATGCATATATCCATCTCAAAATCTGGTCCAGTTACTCACTTTAGTGAAGCTAAATGTTTTGCAGTGACTCAATTACTAGCATTGTTAATTAATTAACAATAAATTCATTTACAGTTTGTCCTTTTTGATTAGCGGAGTGCTTTCAGACATACAGTCTTTTTGCTGGTAGAACATAGGCTGTGTCGAAAAGCTTAAAAACGCTGCCTTCGCATGATGCATTCCAAGGTAGGAAGGGATCAAGGCACATCCAAATCCAATGTTAGCTTCACTTCCTGTCTTCTGAGATACCATCATTTGATTTATTTTTGAAGGCAGCATAGATGTATCCTTCACTGCCTTTAATATCCCACAATCTTGTGCATTCTATTCTGTGACAGTTAAGATAAAAAATAAAGATGGCATCTGAAAGTTGCGGTTGGTGGTCAGTTTGTGTGTAAATGTATGTTTTTGTAAACTTTTTCCACTTTTGATGTCATTTCTAGCAATAAATTAGTATTATAGTAATCGAATATTTGCTTAGTTATCACCAAAGCTTGCTCTATTTTGTTGTAGATCATAAACTGTTACACTGCCTCAGAAGCCTATCCGTTTCGTGAGGTATCTTCGTGCTCAAATGCTGCCTGCAAAGTCATTGCCTGATAGGGCAACGAGACAACAAGTCAGCTGCCTAAGATTTCAGATGCAGCCGTAGTTTCCATCCTAATTTAACCCCTTAAAGGGGTGGTTGATTATGATTTTACTTTTTTAACTTTAGTTAGTGTGTAATGTTGCTGTTTGAGCATAAACAACATCCGCAAAGTTACGTTACATTGCCTGTCTGCATGAGGTAATCAGAGCTGCTAACACCAGCTCTTGAAGCTCCGCCCCGTGAGCACCAGCTCATTTGCATTTAAAGGGACACACAAAAACAGCATGTTTTTGCTCACCCTCAAAAAGTGACAATTTTAACATGCTATAAAAAATGATCTGTGGGGTATTTTGAGCTAAAACTTCACATACACACTCTGGGGACATCAGACTTATTTTACATCTTGTAAAAAGGGGCAATCAACCACCCCTTTAATTTTAATTAGAAAATTTGATACCACAGATGGTCTAAACATCATTTGAAGGCGACATAAAAAAAATTAAAAAAAATACTACAGTGGTCTCACTCATCTAAGACCTCTTTATAAACCTTCATTATAAGGTCTATATAATAAATAAATAAATAAATAAATAAATAAATATACACTCACCTAAAGGATTATTAGGAACACCTGTTCAATTTCTCATTAATGCAATTATCTAATCAACCAATCACATGGCAGTTGCTTCAATGCATTTAGGGGTGTGGTCCTGGTCAAGACAATCTCCTGAACTCCAAACTGAATGTCAGAATGGGAAAGAAAGGTGATTTAAGCAATTTTGAGCGTGGCATGGTTGTTGGTGCCAGACGGGCCGGTCTGAGTATTTCACAATCTGCTCAGTTACTGGGATTTTCACGCACAGCCATTTCTAGAGTTTACAAAGAATGGTGTGAAAAGGGAAAAACATCCAGTATGCGGCAGTCCTGTGGGCGAAAATGCCTTGTTGATGCTAGAGGTCAGAGGAGAACGGGCCGACTGATTCAAGCTGATAGAAGAGCAACTTTGACTGAAATAACCACTCGTTACAACCGAGGTATGCAGCAAAGCATTTGTGAAGCCACAACACGCACAACCTTGAGGCGGATGGGCTACAACAGCAGAAGACCCCACCGGGTACCACTCATCTCCACTACAAATAGGAAAAAGAGGCTACAATTTGCACGAGCTCACCAAAATTGGACAGTTGAAGACTGGAAAAATGTTGCCTGGTCTGATGAGTCTCGATTTCTGTTGAGACATTCAGATGGTAGAGTCAGAATTTGGCGTAAACAGAATAAGAACATGGATCCATCATGCCTTGTTACCACTGTGCAGGCTGGTGGTGGTGGTGTAATGGTGTGGGGGATGTTTTCTTGGCACACTTTAGGCCCCTTAGTGCCAATTGGGCATCGTTTAAATGCCACGGCCTACCTGAGCATTGTTTCTGACCATGTCCATCCCTTTATGACCACCATGTACCCATCCTCTGATGGCTACTTCCAGCAGGATAATGCACCATGTCACAAAGCTCGAATCATTTCAAATTGGTTTCTTGAACATGACAATGAGTTCACTGTACTAAAATGGCCCCCACAGTCACCAGATCTCAACCCAATAGAGCATCTTTGGGATGTGGTGGAACGGGAGCTTCGTGCCCTGGATGTGCATCCCACAAATCTCCATCAACTGCAAGATGCTATCCTATCAATATGGGCCAACATTTCTAAAGAATGCTTTCAGCACCTTGTTGAATCAATGCCATGTAGAATTAAGGCAGTTCTGAAGGCGAAAGGGGGTCAAACACAGTATTAGTATGGTGTTCCTAATAATACTTTAGGTGAGTGTATATATATATATATATATATTCATAGCTATCTTTTTTTCTTAAAGTAAAATAAACTTTGTTTATTGCATATTGCTCCGGCTGATAATTAGGAGCTGTGGCTTCCTTCATTGTATTTCACACCAGTAAAATCACACATTAGTGAAGAAACTCCCACAGCAATTTGCAAGTCTCATGGCTTCTTATTGCTTAAAAGGGATAGTTCACCCAAAAATGACATAAGATAATTGAAAAACAATGTTTAGGAAAATCTGTTTCTTTGTTCCTAAAACGAAAGTCAGCTGCGTCTAATTTTACATGGAGCCCAACATATTTCAAAAATCGCATTTTGTGTTCTTAAAGAAAGTGAGTAATGGATGATTGCAGAATGTTCATGTTTGGTTAAACTCTCCCTTTAATATAGTGTCTCTGCTTGATGAACCTCCAAACTTCATCAGAGTTGAATCATAGCTGTACATTGAGACAGGGCTGCCAACTCTCACGCATTGGCCGTGAGACACACGCATTTGATTGGTTTCACACGCTCACACGCCACACCCCCGATTTCTCACGCTGAAGTGTCAACCAGGTCGGTCAAATGCCTGAAAGATGAGTTTATCTATAGATCTACCTGTTGAGCCACTTGTGATCGACTAGTTATGCTTTCGGTGAGGGGGTTCAAGATAAATGTGCAAATAAATACAGTGTAGCGTGACCAGAATCTACATTCTGTTTTGGGTTCTGACGAGAACGAGCCTGTAATGAGCGAAGTGGAGCAGTGTGACGCTCTATACAGGCGCGCTCCACTCATGAACCGCGCGCTCACCGGTAAAACAAATCCCGTTCAGGATTTTATCTGTACTGTAGCCTACTATAGCTACTTGTTGTAGCCATTAAACAATGTATTTTGTTTCATATTTATGTTTAAATATTATAATGCTATTTTTCAATTTCATCTAGGCTATATTGATTATGAAAAGTGCAAAGATGCGTAATATATGTCAAACACATAGGGTCAGAAATTATTTTGACCACTTCATTAAGTTTTGTTTTGTAGAAAGCCTTTCTTTAAAGTGAGTTTTGTATAAATTGTATCTTAATTGTAATCAATGTTTCATCAGCCAATTGCCTGGATTTAATAAATAAGAAGCAAATAGACTATAGCAGACAATAATTGTGACATGGAGGCGCCGGAGCGACCACTTGCATTGCACATGAACTGGAGCGCGTCTCATAAATAAACCAAAACTCAGCAGGCTACTTGCCTCACAGACATGAGAAATGTGTGTATAGAAAGCTTGAAATGTCCAACAAATGTCGAAACAATTTGAAACGAAAAGAAATAGTCAAGCAATGCGCACTGTTCACGCGAGCTCTGTTCAAAATGCTGCGCACTCCATCACTGCATGTGCTGTGAGTTTAACCTGCATTTTTAGACTAATCCTGACTCCTGATTATTTAATTTAAGTTGCATACATTTTGTTCTTGCACTGATGTTAAATGTGTAGCCATTTTGCACTTTGACAGCCAGTTTGAGATATAGGCTATATTTGAGTATTGTGTGTATCGGATAGTTTACAAAATCAAATGATTCTGACAGTTTTTGCTGGGAAAAAGTGTCCCAACCAACCTAAATTCACCCTATACTCTTTGATATCATAATTACATTGCATTATGTTGCTTGAAACCCCAAATATTATAACATTCTTCATTAACAATTATTCAGTTATTTGTAACAATGTCATTTAAAAAAAAAAAAAAAAAAGTAGTTTCAATGTAGCTAGCTACTTTTTGATAGTAACTTGTAGTGTAGCTTGAATGTAACTTAACTACTTTAACTTACAAGTAGCTTGTAAAGCTACAGTTTCAGAGTAGCTTGCCCAACACTGATTTTTTTTTTTTTTTTACTGAAAGATCAGCCACAGCAAAAAAGAGCAACAGACAGGACAGACCGAACGACAGACTGGACAGACAGAACAGCAACAGACTGTTTTTTCCCCCTTTTTCTTCCCTGTAAAAGCTCACTGTAAAAAAAATCCCCGTAAAATTTACAGTAAAAAAACGGCAGATGTGGTTGCCAGAACTTTACCGTAAAAAATACGATAGCAACATTTTAGGTTTTACGGGACAGCACTTAGTTTACTGTCTATTTTATAGTTCAAAACCGTATAATTTAAAGGTTTTTATTGTAATAATTACACTGTAAAAAAATTCCATTACATTTACGGTAAAAAACTGGCAGCTGCGGTTGCCAGAAATTTACCGTAAAAAATACGGTAGCAACATTTTAGGTTTTACAGATTTAAGTTAAATTTACATTAAAAAAACGGATTTCATTAACTGAAATAATGTTAAATTAACAACCTATTGAAATACTAATATCTGTTATGTACCTTAGATATACACTCACCTAAAGGATTATTAGGAACACCTGTTCAATTTCTCATTAATGCAATTATCTAATCAACCAATCACATGGCAGTTGCTTCAATGCATTTAGGGGTGTGGTCCTGGTCAAGACAATCTCCTGAACTCCAAACTGAATGTCAGAATGGGAAAGAAAGGTGATTTAAGCAATTTTGAGCGTGGCATGGTTGTTGGTGCCAGACGGGCCGGTCTGAGTATTTCACAATCTGCTCAGTTACTGGGATTTTCACGCACAACCATTTCTAGAGTTTACAAAGAATGATGTGAAAAGGGAAAAACATCCAGTATGCGGCAGTCCTGTGGGCGAAAATGCCTTGTTGATGCTAGAGGTCAGAGGAGAATGGGCCGACTGATTCAAGCTGATAGAAGAGCAACTTTGACTGAAATAACCACTCGTTACAACCAAGGTATGCAGCAAAGCATTTGTGAAGCCACAACATGCACAACCTTGAGGCGGATGGGCTACAACAGCAGAAGACCCCACCGGGTACCACTCATCTCCACTACAAATAGGAAAAAGAGGCTACAATTTGCACGAGCTCACCAAAATTGGACAGTTGAAGACTGGAAAAATGTTGCCTGGTCTGATGAGTCTCGATTTCTGTTGAGACATTCAGATGGTAGAGTCAGAATTTGGTGTAAACAGAATGAGAACATGGATCCATCATGCCTTGTTACCACTGTGCAGGCTGGTGGTGGTGGTGTAATGGTGTGGGGGATGTTTTCTTGGCACACTTTAGGCCCCTTAGTGCCAATTGGGCATCGTTTAAATGCCACGGCCTACCTGAGCATTGTTTCTGACCATGTCCATCCCTTTATGACCACCATGTACCCATCCTCTGATGGCTACTTCCAGCAGGATAATGCACCATGTCACAAAGCTCGAATCATTTCAAATTGGTTTCTTGAACATGACAATGAGTTCACTGTACTAAAATGGCCCCCACAGTCACCAGATCTCAACCCAATAGAGCATCTTTGGGATGTGGTTGAACGGGAGCTTCGTGCCCTGGATGTGCATCCCACAAATCTCCATCAACTGCAAGATGCTATCCTATCAATATGGGCCAACATTTCTAAAGAATGCTTTCAGCACCTTGTTGAATCAATGCCACGTAGAATTAAGGCAGTTCTGAAGGCGAAAGGGGGTCAAACACAGTATTAGTATGGTGTTCCTAATAATCCTTTAGGTGAGTGTATACTGACAACCACCAATTACAGTGATGATGAGAGTCACATGATGAATCAAAGCTTTTAGGAGGACAATACTAATATAACGAAGGTGCACAGTCATTCACACAAACACTAAACACCATCATGGTAACACACATGACATTTTTTAAATGCAATAAACATTAATTTAACAACATTAGATGTAACAAAACCTTAATGTACATAACTGATTAGAAAAAACTACGAAAAACTAAGAAGAAACTGTTATTTCAACGAAAATACATCAAATGTGAAGTGTCACGCAGGGAATTCTGGGAATGTCAATTTACGTTTTTTCACTGTAAATTACACAATGACTTGTTCTTTTTCACTTCCAAAAACTGTCAATTTAACAGTATTTTACTGTAAAATTACAATAAATGTAAGGTTAGATCTATTACAGTTATTCACCGTATATAGTATGGAAACTTTCTGTTAACCAATTAACTGTTTTTCACCGTAGCATTTTTACAGTCTTTTACCATTAAAATCATGATATTTTTTTACAGTGCTGTAGGTTTATGTATAATCAATTTGTTCTATTTAGACAAAATCATGCCTCTATATAGTGCTTTAAAATTGTGTGTGTGTCTATAGGATATACTGTATACAAAGCGTCATATAGATGCATGCATTTTGTCTTAATAGACAGAATTAATTATGTATCAACCTATACTTCTCTATCAAAGGCAAAAAAAGAAATAATAAAAAAAACAATACTATATATATATATATATATATATATATAATTTTTTTTTTTTTTTTTTTTTTTGTGTACGGTAATGATGCTGAATGAGCAAATTTTTTTTGCTTTGTACGAGGCAAAATTTTGGTTGGCCCCACCAAATCTCACTCCAAGTTTTTTGGAAAAGTTGGCAGCCCTGATTAAGAGTTGTGGCTTATTACGAAAGCACATATTTTATGCAAACTAATTCATTGGAGCAGGAAGTTTCAAGTAAATGGTGTTAAATGCAACAAAATCCAAGAATAAATCCTACAAGACATTCTATTGGATTTGAATACTATAAGGATATTAAGATCTTGCTTACAGCAACTTATGACATTTCATAACAAATGATGCAGTTTGAAGTAATAAACAATTTGATCATTGCAAATCTTTATAGTGCTAACCTTATTGTTGCATTGCTTTTTGACTTCTTTTTGTAAATCAGAGCTCCTTGCATACAGTACCTCTTTGATTCAATCATAATGTTTGGACATTTGCCAAGCAGACACATTATATCAATGCTGCACTTTCAATCACTACAAACTGTGGAAGAGAATTATAAACGGTAAGTGAAGTCATTATTTTGTACACTGCCTTCAGAGTCTCCATTAACTCCTTCACTTTAAATTTCTGAATGCAAATTTAGCTGAAGCAAATGATTGTACAATTCAAATAAGCGAGGCATTGCAAATCCTAATGCTCTTCTTGTCTTGTAACCTTGCAGAAAGCATACACTTTGATTTCTTCAATATGTGACAAGCTGTTTTCCCAAGCAGATGAGCTTTGCTAATGAGCTAATATGATCTGGTTTGAGAAATGTATAATGAGACCTGGCTGCATGCGATTAAAGGCGCAATAAAAAATGCCGTTGTGAAAGAGCTATTTCACTGCTTAATGGTGCTCTTCTGGAACATTCCTCCACTCCTAAAGTTCTTATTAGCCTATAGTTGTGACGGACCTCTTCAGTGATAAAGATCTGATTTGCTCATTATTCTATAACTCAATCTAGCAGAATTAACAAGATTACTCACAGTGCGGCTGGGATCTGTCACCAATAACATCAATCTCGGATCATATTTTCAGACTCATTATTAAAAATGAAACCAAAGCTGTTACTTTTATAAAGCTTTTAAAAGCAGTGGAACATTTCTTCCCTGGAGAATGATTTTACAAGATAGCAAACAAAATTGTCAGTGCAATCTGGACTCCCGTTTCTGATATGAACGTCATTTGCCCTCAGTTGCTTCAGCTGTGATGTCATCTCATGGAGAGGCAGAAGAGACCCTAGCATGACTTTTCACTGCATTGTGCACATTTTCTAGTGATCAAGCAGTGATGCATCAAATGATGGAGTAGAGAGTTTATAACTAGGCATATATCCAAACAAGCGATGTACAGTAATTGAGCACAAACTAAAATGGCATCTAAAACAGAAGCATTTGAATGTTTTTAAAATAAGTCTTTTATCTGATAAAAAATAAAAACAGTAATATTGCGAAATATTATTACAATTTAAAAATAATTGTTTTCTTTCTTTCTTTTTTGGCAAAGCTGAATTTTCAGCATCATTGCTCCAGCCTGAGTGTCACATGATCCTTCTGAAAGCATCCTAATATACTGATTTGCTGCTCAAGAAACATTTATTGCCACAGATGGATGGATGGATGGATGGATGAGTGGATAAGTGGTAGGGTATGTGAATGGAAGGATGGATGATGGATGGATGGATGAGTGGTAGGGTAGATGGATGGATGGATGGTTGGATGAGTGTTAAGGTGGATGAGTGGTAGGGTAGGTGGATGGATGGGTGGATGGATGGATGGATGGATGGTAGGATGAGTGTTAAGGTGGATGAGTGGTAGGGTAGGTGGTTGGATGGATGGATGGATGGATGAGTGGTAGGGTAGGTGGATGGATAGATGGATGGATGGATGGTTGGATGAGTGTTAAGGTGGATGAGTGGTAGGGTAGGTGGATGGATGGATGGATGGATGGATGGATGGATGATGGATGGATGGATGGATGGTAGGATGAGTGTTAAGGTGGATGAGTGGTAGGGTAGGTGGTTGGATGGATGGATGGATGGATGGATGGATGGATGAGTGGTAGGGTAGGTGGATGGATAGATGGTTGGATGAGCGTTAGGGTGGATGAGTGGTAGGGTAGGTGGGTGGGTGGGTGGATGGATGGATGGATGGATGGATGAGTGGTAGGGTAGGCAGATGGATGGATGGATGGATGAGTGATAGGGTAGGTGGATGGATGGATGAGTGGTAGAGTGGGTGGATGGATGGATGGATGGATGGATGATGGATGGATGGATGAGTGGTAGGGTAGGTAGATGGATGGATGGGTGGTAGGGTAGGTGGATGGATGGATGGATGGATGGATGGATGGATGGATGGATGGATGGGTGGATGGATGGATGGATGGGTGGGTGGATGGTGGATGGGTTGATGGATGGGTGGATGAGTGGTAGGGTAGGTGGATGGATGGATGGATGAATGGATGAGTGGTAGGATAGAGGTAGATGATTAATGGATGGATGAGTGGTAGGGTAGGTGAATGGATAGATGGATGGATGGATGGATGGATGGATTATCATTAGATCGTTAGGGGCTTTACTCAGGAAATGTACACGTTAGATGTTTTAAAATGCATTTAGCATGTGTATATATATGTATATATATATACACTCACCTAAAGGATTATTAGGAACACCTGTTCAATTTCTCATTAATGCAATTATCTAATCAACCAATCACATGGCAGTTGCTTCAATGCATTTAGGGGTGTGGTCCTGGTCAAGACAATCTCCTGAACTCCAAAATGAATGTCAGAATGGGAAAGGTGATTTAAGCAATTTTGAGCGTGGCATGGTTGTTGGTGCCAAATTGTAGCCTCTTTTTCCTATTTGTAGTGGAGATGAGTGGTACCCGGTGGGGTCTTCTGCTGTTGTAGCCCATCCGCCTCAAGGTTGTGCGTGTTGTGGCTTCACAAATGCTTTGCTGCATACCTCGGTTGTAACAAGTGGTTATTTCAGTCAAAGTTGCTCTTCTATCAGCTTGAATCAGTCGGCCCATTCTCCTCTGACCTCTAGCATCAACAAGGCATTTTCGCCCACAGGACTGCCGCATACTGGATGTTTTTCCCTTTTCACACCATTCTTTGTAAACTCTAGAAATGGTTGTGCGTGAAAATCCCAGTAACTGAGCAGATTGTGAAATACTCAGACCGGCCCGTCTGGCACCAACAACCATGCCACGCTCAAAATTGCTTAAATCACCTTTCTTTCCCATTCTGACATTCAGTTTGGAGTTCAGGAGATTGTCTTGACCAGGACCACACCCCTAAATGCATTGAAGCAACTGCCATGTGATTGGTTGATTAGATAATTGCATTAATGAGAAATTGAACAGGTGTTCCTAATAATCCTTTAGGTGAGTGTATATATATATATATACTTAATGGTATAACCATGAATAGGTAAATGCTGTAATGCATTTGTAAATGGGTTAGAAATATGAATGGAAAGATGAAAGTAATTGAAATGTCTATTATAAGGCATTCTGTTTATAATGGATTACATATCCTACAGGCTTCAAGTTAAATGCTACGGTATGGAGTAAGTGAACTGAATGAGCCATGCATTGAATTAAATAGTCATTTAACTAAAATGACATTTAACAAGACCAAATTTATTAGGAATCTTGCTTTAATGCATTATACTTGATTAACACAAGGTATTTCTTCGCTTGCTCTCTCTTTCTCAGACACACACAAATATACACGCATCAACACAGAAATACTGAAAAGCATGATCGAAACAGAGACTAAACGTTTCTAAGCGGAGCAGTGCTAGCTCAAGGCATTGTTTGACTTTTCAGTGCTTCGCCTTCCTTCATATGAGTGTTCAGCAAAGTGACATAGAATTTGATTGGTCCTTAGGCGCACAAAATGCTTCTTTGAATTCTTATCTTTTGTCCTCAGTAGTGCTTAAAATGAGCTCAACGTTTTTTCACCATCTTATCTGAAATATGTTCTGTGGCTCTCCAGAACTAGAAGCACACTTGTAAGTCGTGATGAATACAAATCCGCTTTTTCCTTTGAAGAAAAAATGCTACCTGCAGAATTTCCAGACTTAACAAAATTACCTGAATGAAGTAGGCTTTACTG
Source organism: Coreius guichenoti (assembly GCA_039654105.1). Lineage (NCBI taxonomy): Eukaryota > Metazoa > Chordata > Actinopteri > Cypriniformes > Gobionidae > Coreius > Coreius guichenoti. The sequence goes on along the minus strand of CM077177.1, from coordinate 14,861,513 downwards.
CACTCAGCACTAAGAGGGGTGAATATTGAGGGTAAAAATTTGTGCCTATAAGATAATTGTAACCAGATGAGTCAAACATGTTGTCTTTGATGCTCAAGTGAAATGTCAGTATTCAATTTTCATTATTCAGATACAGTTGCTCTGTTCCAAAACCTAGTGAGCTGCCTACATACAAACTCGATTCCAAAAAAGTTGGGACACTGTACAAATTGTGAATAAAAACAGAATGCAATGATGTGGAAGTTTCAAATTTCAATATTTTATTCAGAATACAACATAGATGACATATCAAATGTTTAAACTGAGAAAATGTATAATTTTAAGGGAAAAATAAGTTGATTTTAAATTTCATGGCATCAACACATCTCAAAAAAGTTGGGACAAGGCCATGTTTACCACTGTGTGGCATCCCCTCTTCTTTTTATAACAGTCTGCAAACGTCTGGGGACTGAGGAGACAAGTTGCTCAAGTTTAGGAATAGGAATGTTGTCCCATTCTTGTCTAATACAGGCTTCTAGTTGCTCAACTGTCTTAGGTCTTCTTTGTCGCATCTTCCTCTTTATGATGCGCCAAATGTTTTCTATGGGTGAAAGATCTGGACTGCAGGCTGGCCATTTCAGTACCCGGATCCTTCTTCTACGCAGCCATGATGTTGTAATTGATGCAGTATGTGGTCTGGCATTGTCATGTTGGAAAATGCAAGGTCTTCCCTGAAAGAGGCGACGTCTGGATGGGAGCAGATGTTGTTCTAGAACTTGGATATACCTTTCAGCATTGATGGTGCCTTTCCAGATGTGTAAGCTGCCCATGCCACACGCACTCATGCAACCCCATACCATCAGAGATGCAGGCTTCTGAACTGAGCGCTGATAACAACTTGGGTTGTCCTTGTCCTCTTTAGTCCGGATGACATGGCGTCCCAGTTTTCCAAAAAGAACTTCAAATTTTGATTTGTCTGACCACAGAACAGTTTTCCACTTTGCCACAGTCCATTTTAAATGAGCCTTGGCCCAGAGAAAACGCCTGCGCTTCTGGATCATATTTAGATATGGCTTCTTTTTTGACCTATAGAGTTTTAGCCGGCAACGGCGAATGGCACGGTGGATTGTGTTCACCGACAATGTTTTCTGGAAGTATTCCTGAGCCCATGTTGTGATTTCCATTACAGTAGCATTCCTGTATGTGATGCAGTGCCGTCTAAGGGCCCGAAGATCACGGGCATCCAGTATGGTTTTCCAGCCTTGACCCTTACGCACAGAGATTGTTCCAGATTCTCTGAATCTTTGGATGATATTATGCACTGTAGATGATGATAACTTCAAACTCTTTGCAATTTTTCTCTGAGAAACTCCTTTCTGATATTGCTCCACTATTTTATCGCTGCAGCATTGGGGGAATTGGTGATCCTCTGCCCATCTTGACTTCTGAGAGACACTGCCACTCTGAGAGGCTCTTTTTATACCCAATCATGTTGCCAATTGACCTAATAAGTTGCAAATTGGTCCTCCAGCTGTTCCTTATATGTACATTTAACTTTTCCGGCCTCTTATTGCTACCTGTCCCAACTTTTTTGGAATGTGTAGCTCTCATGAAATCCAAAATGAGCCAATATTTGGCATGACATTTCAAAATGTCTCACTTTCAACATTTGATATGTTATCTATATTCTATTGTGAATAAAATATAAGTTTATGAGATTTGTAAATTATTGCATTCCTTTTTTATTCACAATTTGTACAGTGTCCCAACTTTTTTGGAATCGGGTTTGTACTATAGGCAGGATTTTAAGTCATTACAGTGACAAAGACGTTTACAAAAATGTAGTCTGCCTTGTCAGATACCTTCTTTTGGATAGATTGGAAAACGGCATAACTTCATGGTGTAATATTTACTTATTTATTACTTTCTTAGGCCTACTTACTTACTGTAGTCACAGTAGAGCTAAAAGTGACTCTTTGGCTTCAACTAATGTACTTTTTTTTTTCTCAGGGACACAGAATCATTACTTTTCTGCAAATATACAACTGATGGATTCGGCACAAAAAGCTTTTTATTATCTGAGCTACGGACTTTATGGTTGGCTTCTGAACAGAGTACTAAATAAATAATTAAATAAACAGACTGCTGAATGCAGATCTTCTGCCTTTGATAAACACCGTTGATGCATAAACAGGAAATGTCCTGAGATCATGAAAGCGTAAAATGAAGTTTCTACTGGCAGAAAGCCTGGCCATTTACTTCTGCATGATCAAAGCACTCTGTAGTATTATCAGGTACAGGGGAGAGAGGGCAGACAGGATCCGTTACATGGCAGTGAATGCAAGGCAACCCTTCTCTGATAACTGCAGGAGAACTTGTGATAAGCCCATTGGAAAGGTCAAAGTAAAGATTAGCAATCAATCAGGGGGATCTGGCATTTACACAACTTAACTATCAACATTGTTTATTGTCACGGATAAAGGAATAACACTAATGCAGATTCAAACCTGACTGGATAAATAAAATCAGCTTTTATACAAGAAGGTAATCTCATAGTCGGCAGGGATTTGTCTTCTGCTTGAGAGTTGGGAGCGTGTATCCATTACTCATTTCTGCTATTGGATGACTTTAGTGAATTCAAATGTGCATTTTAAACATCTGTGCAACTTGTTATAATCAAAGCAATGTTAAGAGGGTGTAAATTGAATCTAGGTAAAGCGCTGTTGTGCTCCTGTAGTAATGAAAAACAGGTTATAACAGACAGGAGGGGTGAAAAAATAACTCATTTCTAATCAGAGGAAGAAACTCAGGTGCAGGTTATGGGTTTGGAATGCATACTAACATACTAAAGTTATTTCTGCAATATGTATACTGTGCATATGCTGTAAATTCTTCTATGGATTATATGAATCATCCATTAAATGTTTTTTTTTTTTTTTTTGTAATATTTTTTAATTTCATTTTGTACTGTATGGAAGCTTGTTTCCACCACAGAATAAAACATTTTAAAAGATTATTGCGACTTTTTATCTCACAATTGTGAGTTTACATCTCGCAATTCTGACTTTTTTTCTTAGAATTGCAAGATATAAACGTGCAATTGTGAGTTATAAAGACAGAATTGCAAGTTATAAAGACAGAATTGTGTGTTATAAAGTCAGAATTGCGTGTTATAAAGTCAGAATTGCAAGACATAAAGTCAGAATTGTGAGATATAAAGTCAGAATTGTGAGATATAAACTCGCAATTCTAACTTTTTTTCTCACAATTGCGAGTTTATATCTCACAATTCTGACTATACTATTCTAGCAATTGCATGTTATAAAGTGAGAATTGCGAGATATAAACTTGCAATTATGAGAAAAAAGTCAGAATTGATAGATATAAACTCTCAATTGCGACTGACTTTATAACTTTCAGTTGTGACTTTATATCATGCAATTCTGTGAAAAAAAGTCAGAATTGTGAGGAAAAAAAGTCAGAATTGTGAGAGAAAAGTAGCAATTACCTTTTTTATTTTTTTATTCTGTGGTGGAAACAAACTTCCATAATACTGCCCTTGTTTGAAACCTGTATGACTTTTCTGTCCTGTTCTGTTCTATGGGACACTAAATATTTTCAGGCTCCAAAAATGACAAACACCATAAAGGTACTCTTATTTAGTTGTAAATATTTCATCAATTACCTGACAAGAGTCAGGTGACGTCTATGATATTGGGAATATTGTTCTCTGAGAAATTTTGTTGCGTACTGTTTCATACTATATACTAGGGGTGTAACGGTACATGTATTCGTACCGAACCGTTTCGGTACAGGGCTTCCGGTACGGTGCACATGTATACCGAACGGTTCCGAATGCAATCTTAACAGTTAACAGTAGCTAGGCTTGTTTTACGCTCAGAACATACTTCAAATCCAAGTTCCTACAGTAACATATTAAGTATTCTGTCCATTTTATCACGAAATTCAAACGATAAATGCCATTTTGATGCTCTTTAATGTGATGTGACAGATCACTGTATAGGCGCGTCAGTTCAAACGGCAGCGCGGCGCGTGAGTGAACGTGATCATCTATTCTCTTCCTAGTCAAAGAATAAACATGAATCTGAAGGTACGTTGAGGATACATTACAACTTGAAACGTATCATATGTCATGTAATCGTTCAATCAGTGTTTCATCGGTGGAAAGATGTCAATAAAACAGCTTGTAAACATTTACCTCAGGCAAGTCATTCAGTGTCCACACAGCTGGTTAGTTCACTAGAGAAATGAACTCTTTCGCTAAATATATGCACTATATTAGCCTATATATTAATTATATTCTACTTAACCTGTTAGTGATGTCTTGATTATTTAATGTAGGCTATGTTTAAATAAATGTCATGAAAATGACAGCCACCGTACATAAATGATTATATTTCAATAACGAATTGGAGTAAAAACATAATTTTATAATTAGATTTAGAAGTTAGTTCAAAAACTGCCTTATGTGGAGTTTACATGTTTGCATAGAATGTGTTATTTGAGTGTTGATTATTATATCTAAAATAAATAGCAACTGAATTTAGGCTAATAGTTTGGGCTCTGTTGTTATATTATAGTAGGCTAATGTGCAAGTAAGGGCTCCATATATAGTTTACACAGTATTAGCAGAGATTTTTTATCTTAAAGAAACTTTTAGTTATAATTGAATTAATTTAAGGACAGACACATTTTAACCAAGTAAACCACTGTTTAATAAAAAAAAGCTATTTTTTTTAACCCGTACCGAACCGTGACTTCAAAACCGAGGTACGTACCGAACCGTCAGTTTTGTGTACCGTTACACCCCTACTATATACTATTTTAAAAAATAGCAAGCAGAATATACTGCACAGTATGCCAGTTTTCCAGCCATAGCCTCCGTCTACTGATCTATTCCACATTCTCTGTCACAACAGGAATTTAATGAGTTGTACATCGCTTAGTTTCACTGTGTGAGGAAATCTTTCCAGGGCATGCTGGAGAAAATAATTAGAGGGCGAGATTGGAAAACGGCTGCTTCGCTCGCCATCCACGCTGTGTTGCCAGACAGAGGTGTTCTAGGGTTGCTGTGTTCCCTCGCTCTCTCCTAGGTAAGTGCTTGTGAAAAATGGACATTGTCAGCGGTGGCAGTTATTGTCTGGTGGAATGAGAGCAAGGGGGCAACTCTTGGACACTTCGGACGGCTGGCCCTATCGGCCCTAACTTTCAATGGTTAATATATCCCCCTCCGGTATCGGAGAGGCAGCCTGGGTAGCACTTCTACACCTTAGAAGGAATGTAATTTCAAAGACCGTCTCTTCCTTATTTCTCGGAATCATTTTCCTCTGAGAACAAAAGGTCAAAAGGAGACAGATGCAGCTACCGGCAATACACATTTTGTATATGGGGATCAATAATTTACTCTGTAGTCTTAGAGGAAAGTGCTGTCTTAATCGAGACTTCTCTGTACTCTCCTATTCAGATAGCCGGAAGGATCTATAGTTATTTACATCAACCTCATGGCCACTGACTCAGCAAAGTGATTTAAATGGAGCATTAACATTAAATGTATATAGCGAGAGAGTTGTTGTGCATTTCATGTAAAGTATTGGTGTCATATCAGTGACTGCTTTTATAGCATGTATGTGGTTTGTCGCTTAACACAAATGACACCAAAATATATTTCCATCAAGTAAAAGGATAATCAGTATATCCAAATTAGTCCAAATCGCATATATTGTATAATGACTCTGAGCTCTTTTGAAAGGGATAATTTACCCAAAAACGACACTGTCATGTTGTTCCAAACCCATAAGACTTTTGTTCATCTTCGGAACACAAATTAAGATATTTGTAATGAAACCTGAGAGATTTCTGTCCCTCCACTGAAAGTCTATTCATCCAATACGTTCATAAAAAGATCGTGAAATAAATCCATATGAATCAAGCAGTTTAATCCCCGTCTTCTGAAGAGACACGATTGCTTTATATGATGAACAGATTTAATTTAGAATTTTATTCACATACAAACATTGATCAGCAAACATAAACAGAAGCTCAACCGTACTTGCTTGACTCATGAGAACAAACCTCATTAGTTCTCGCAGAAGCTCAAACGTGTTGCCGTGACATGCGAGAATGAACCTGGGCTCTCCCTGGGTAGGGATCAATGTTTATATGTGAATCTCAGATTTTATAAAAAATATCTTCATTTGTGTTCCAAAGTTGAACGAAAGTCTTATGGATTTGTTGTGTGTGTTTGTAACACTTAGTAGTTATACAAGATATACATTTGGGTGTCAAAGCGATCCCTGTTCACATGGATCTGCAGAAATGACTAAAAAGGCTGCATTATGCATGCCAGGCCAGTAGTTGGCGATGTCACTTTGTCAAGAAACACTCCACGAATGCGCAATATGCATGAGTAAACGTAATACGCATGCGCATGACGTCACCATTTTCAAATCCTTGCACTAGAGACCTGCACTCCCGCGGGACTCCGGGACCCAACGCAATAGAGTGCGGCGCGGGTGTAGATTTGATGGCCGAGTGCGGGTGCGGGCGCGGGCGGTAATGTACTCGTGTGTGTGCGGGTTGCGGGAGAATAAAACTATTCGCGGGACTCCCGCAAAATAGAAATATCTAAAAATAAAACATCTAAAAACTAATAAATTGTTATTCATCTATTGCACAAAAGCAACAAGAACAACTAAAACAACAACAAAAAAAAACGATTTACAGGCGCAAGCAGATTTTCTGTTTATAACATGTTTTTGCTGCGCTGTGCAATGTAGCCAATGACGGACATGTGTGTTGATTTCTAAAACGCAATGGCCAATCAGATGCATTTAAGATAAAAATCCACTCACCGCTTAAAGTGAGTTTTTGTTCAGTGCTGAATTCTGCATGCTGGCAAATCCTCTGATTATAACAAAGAAAGTGTAGACATTATGAAAGATTCATTGTGCAGCTTCATAACGGAGCTTTGTGAGATCGTGCTGAACTGAGATGTCAGCTTTTTAGGAGTTATTAAGGGAGCGCACTGAAATATCTGTCCCGCACGGGTCTCTACCTTGCACTTTAAAACATTTCTTCAACAGCTTGTGTTTTTAGGCCCCCAAAATCTTATGTTAATCTTGAGTACCCATAGCGTAGTATAGCATCCTTCATATCTCCGAAGAGTCTTTAGTTTTATCATATTTATAAAAGACAGATACGCTGTACCGATTCTTTTCCGAAAACAGCCGAACTCGTGACAGCGTGCAGTGGGCTGAGCTAAAGAGTCAAAAGCACACAATACATCATGGCATTATCCCTGGATAACTTTCGATTCACTATACGTTCGTGTTGTTTACATTATATGCACTTATGCGCCGATTGCCAACAAAACACAGACATTTCATGCAGTTTCACTCACCGCCTGCGGTTTCGACTCATGACTGGGAACAAACACACTTGCAGAACTCCGTTGCTGTTCTGGAAAAACAAACTGCATCCAAACTGTTTCCTTAACGCTGGGTTATTTGGGAAGCTGAATAAGTTTATCTTTCCCTCACAACCAAAAACATACTTCTTTAGTGACATTGTTGATTTTGTGGTCTAAAAACAAAATGACAGCGCTGCCAACGGCTTCTGTAACCAGAACGAAGCTTGTGTATGTGCGCACACGCTCATTCGGGAGAAGTGCCCATACAAGGAATTCTGCCCTTTATGGTTTCATACAGGGCCATACTCGAAAAAAACTTTCCAAAATTTCTTTAAATCTTGAAGGAGTCTATTTGGCACAGAAATACGCTGTTATACGTCCAACTCGTTTTTTTGACATTTTTGCCATGTTTAGCATGAAAATCCAACTCTTTAACAGTGTAAATAAGTCAGAATTCATGAAATAGCATTAGACCCCCCTTTTAAAGTGTAGCAAGTGGAATTGGAACCACAATTGTACATTTTGTATGATTCTCATTTCTAGATTTGGATGGTAATGACCTTTTTTCCTTACAATGTCATTTCATATATTACAGAATCAAGAACATATGTTTCATACACACTTTTTTTCCACTTAGCTGTCAGTGAAATACTGTCAAAAACGTTCTACCTCCAGTATTTTTTCCATAGCTTGCATTATTTTTAGCACCGGGGAATGCTCATTCGTCCTCTCAGACGTATGCATTTATTTTCCATGTTCTTCTCCTTGGTTGTCCTTTTTTTGTGTGAGGCACAGTTCCCATGTGACATTTTCCATCATGCTCCATTGTTAATGGAAGCTGACCTACTCCTGCCCTGCTCTTTGCTCCTTACAATTCAGTGAAACGGATCCTGGAGTTACGGGAGCACTTTTTAGGCTGAGAAATTAGTCACGTCACACATAACAGATTGCCTCTCGGCTTCCTGCACGTCTCTGAGCCGAGAAGGTGATGAATTCCTCCATTCTGGATGATGTGTGAATGCATCCTGTGTGATCTGCCTGTGAATGTCACAGAAGACAAGACACAAGACTGAAAAGTCTGATCTTGATTCTATAGATCAAGTTTCATCCATTAAGGTTTTTTCATTAGCTGTTGCTAGTAAGGAGTTTGAACTGCAGTTCTAAGATTGCACTTTCTTGCATTTCAACTCTGCTCTTGTTTCCTAGCCTAGCTTTCTATCAAACCTGGCATTGCATACTCTGAATTTTGCTCTGTGGCGAATTACGTATGTTCCTTTATCATAAAAGCATCTGCTAAATGCATACAGTAAATGTAAATAAAACACATTATTTCTCATAATTATCAGGGATGCACAATATATTGGTACCTTTTTTTTATTGATCTCAGTTGGTCGATATTGGATATTTAACTGTGCACGCTCATTTACCCTCTTTTACACTTACTGTAGATGACCTTTTTACATTACTGACTTAACTAATAATTTAATAACAGTTTCAAAAAAAAAAAAATTCATACTGTTCATTATAATGTTGTGATTCACTTGTAGCGATTTCACTTAATTTGAATGATTAAATTTGATTTGCATTCACTTAAAGGGGTCATGACATGAGAAATCAAATTTGCCTTGATTTGTTTTACATATAAGAGGTCTTTGTACCATTAAAGCATCCTGCAAGTTTCATAGCTTAAAACATCCTCAAATTACAGCGGGAATCAGCGTCTCTTGTGACTCCTCTGATCCCATTGGGTGCTTCTCATTACTAATTTTTGCATCCTCGTTTCCTTTCCTCGCGTCTCAGCTCCACCCCAGTAGGATGCGATGGAAGGCTGCAAGGAAAGAAAATGAGGACAGAGGAATCGAAGGAAAGCTTATTGTACATTGGAATATTCTTGATCACTCGAGCGTCACTTCACAGCGACATCAGCTGCGCTCAAGGGATCTGCCCTTAAATTGTTGAAGTTTGGTTATTTAAGAAATTCACAAATAATAATAATAAAGCAAGATGCCCTGTTGAAATATGTTTGATATATGGTTTATTTAAACTGCAAAGGTAAAGCATAAATTAAAATTATTGTCACATATGTGATGGGGGATGAGAATTTATATGTGCGTCAGGCTTGTTGATAAGAAAGACTTCTGCAAAGGATACACCCGTGCATCCTCGCTCATAGCTCCTCTGGAAGCCTCCTCACTCCTCGCGGTGCAATTAGAGAATTGAGATGTCCTTCAAGATGGCTAACTTTGATCGGTTTCCGGGTCACAGGCTGGAGGCTGGAGGATGGAGGAGCGAGGAAACGAGGAAGCATCAATTTGAGTATTGAGATGCACCCAGTGACTTAAAACAGACACCCTAATGCATGTGTGGTGGGGCAGTGGAGGGTAAAAATGACACTAATGTACAAAGTAGAGCAAGAAGAGAGCAGACTGCGCCACCCCGTTTCTGTAAACGGGGAAATTTATACCCAAAATAGAGCACACAGGTTCGTTACCACGCAAAACAGGAGACGTGGATATAAATACATAAATACTTTTATTTCACAACAATAATTGGTAACGCTGCGGGCTGTAAATTAAAGTGGTGTTTGTTCCCCTCTTGTTTCATGTAGTTACAGGGTAAGTACAATAAAAAAACATGTACAAAATCTGATATCACACGGAAACATTTATTTGAAAAACAACTTAATTTAAAACAGATTTACGACACTTCTTATTCATTTTTTAAAATAAACTTTTCAATTTAAATAATAACGTCCTGACAGAAAGAGGCACGTTTTGTCCCTTTTTTGTTTCTCTTGCTTGGCTTCTCCTCCTCTTGTTCCTCTTCTTCTTTTTCGTCATTTCCACTGATGTATCTTAAGAGGAATCCCATGTCTTTTGATATTTTGTATTATTATTTATTAAAAGAAAAAGTACACCCAGAAATGCTCTCATAATTTACTAATCTTTTCGCATCCGACCAACTGTTACCAGCGCATGCGTGAGTAAAGAAGCTTCAAGCTTTCATGAGTTTCATCTGAAACTCAAGCGAGAACTGGAGTCTCTGTCTTCTAGTCTTGTTTGTTTCTCATTGCTATTATCATATATTATGTTAATGTTTGTATACTGTTGTGAGCATTCATTTAAAAAAATAAAATAAAAACTGATGACATCAGACATCCGTGTGACCAGAGTTTCTCGGCGCGCTCACGTCACGCTTCAAATTACTTCAAGTGTGAACTTAACCCTCTCATTCACGCAGATGACTGCTGGTCGAAAGTGATAGTCTACAGTTTCAAAAATTTTAAATATTGGTATTTTTCTTACAAACACTTATTGTTTCACTTCAGAAGACATTGATTCATTCATTGGGATCGTATGGATTACTGTAGTTACTGCTGTATGTGCTGTTTGATGCTTCAACTTTTAGGAACATAAATGAGTGTTCATCTGAAGAAAGAAAGAATGAAAAAGAAGAGGAACAAGAGGAGGATGAAGCCAAGCAAGAGAAACGAATACGTGTTGTAAATCTGTTTTAAAAAAAGTTGTTTTTCAAATTAAGATTTCAGAGTGATATCAGATTGTGTACGTGTTTTTATTGTACTTACCCTGTAACTACATGAAACAAGAGGGGAACAAACACCACTTTAATTTACAGCCCGTAGATTCATACTTACCCTGTAACTACATGGATAATTATCCCTTAATTAAAAAATACTTACAGTATAAATGATTTGTTAATTTTCCTGATAGTTACCCCTTTATTCCCCAAATATTACATATTGTTCCCTTATACCTACACTTACGTACTTTATAGTTACATTATAATTACCGAAAGTTATGCTGTAAATTCGCTTTACTTACGCAGTACTTTCCGGGCTGTAATCTAAAGCGTTACCCAATAATTATATAAAATGTATAAAACTGTTGACTCAGGGCAAGAGTTTATTCACAACTTCCGTGTGTACCAGACAAAGAAATGAAAAAGAAAGAAAAAGAGGACTTTCAGGCTGAGGCTTACCAGTAGGGCGGCTAGCTGAGCAGTGAATATCCTAAGACCACACCACTCACCCAATTATACTCCACACAAACACTCTCACACTCACACACACTAAGTGAGGGAGACACAGTTGCCAACGGCAAAACACTCTGTGAAAGAAACACCACCACCAAAAGGGCAAGGACAGCTAGCTTTCCTACACCGGGGCCTTTAGCTCCTGAAATAAACAAAAAAAGAAAATGTAAAGCGCAATTAGTCAGACACACGTTCATCAACAACTTATAGTAGAACAAGTCAAACCATAAAGGTAAACAATTGGCGATTTACTGGCCACAGAAGTCAGACAGAAATGGTGTAGCCCAAAAGTTTACACCAAATTGCCAGTAAAACCTAGACACAAACCGTGGAGCAGCCAAGTGCTAAAAAACAAAAAAAAACAAAGAACAAAACAAAAAGACAACAGGCAGCAAACTAGATCAAACAATACAAATGAAAAACAGCAATTAATCGGGCTTCAACAAAATTAAAATCACATGAAACAAATCCAAAAGTATTTAGTGAAGAAAAACAGAAACTTGACAGATCTGGCAGCCCTTACAAAAAAATACTGCAGTTTTTTTTTTAAGTAATACTGCAGTTTTTGTTTATGTAGAAAAATGCAGTTCCCTTTCAGTCGGGTATAAATACGGAAGTGGAATACCGCATCATTGCTTTTTTACTTCGGAGCCGAACGGTTTGCTGTATCAAGCTGTTTCTACGAAGAGTGTTTAGAACGAGTCTCGAGGAGGATCGCTCTCTTACCTGGGTGCTGGTGTGACGGCGCGAGTCAGCGAGTGGCCGCTGCAACATACACTTGTTCCTGTGTTGGATGGCTGGGCGTTTCCGTTCTTGAGTGCTCACATGCAGGCTTGCAATCGGACTGCTGTGAGCCGCGGCCATCTCCCTGAGTGCTTCAGCACTTCTAAAAGAGCATTTCCTTCTAAAAGAGCAACACGGTTTGACCCTGCGTCTTTTTCAAGATGTCATTCAAATCGTGTGTTTCTGGATGCGGTTGTTTCCTGTCCTCATTTGATGGCCACGATCTCTCTCGCATATAAACATGTGAGATTGCGTTCGTGGGTGATCCATGTTCTCTCAGGAGAATGTGATCACGTCGACGCCGTGTGCCGTCAAGCGCCTGCTGACAGCGGGGGTTGTCACGGCAACCCAGCGCGTCACTCGGCGCTCTAGATGCGCGGTCAAGACTATGAAACCTCAAACAGGGTTGAGTCCCTTCGCCTATTCCCCGATCTAGTTTATTTTCTGGTGCACCAGAAAAGGGCTACTTCGGCAAATAAGCCTTGGTGACCTGAGGATTACAGTGGGGCTTCCCCGCCGGGTACATCTCCTCGGGCCCCCACTCCTCTATCGCATCACAAGCGTGCTGAGACTTTGTTCGTGGGTGGTTCATGTTCTCTCATGAGAACATGCCACGTCGGCGCGTTGTTCATCTTGCCTCTTTCATAGGGGCTTGAGTGTTCAGCGCACCGTGTGCCGTCGAGTCTGACAGCCACGCTCACTGTCTCACATGCCTGCTGGTAGCTTGCAGGTGGGATTGCTGGTCCTAAAAAAAAAAAAAAAAGGGCCAGCGTTTCATTTGGGGCTCTGGCAGAGGACAGATGTCAACTGCTGCATCGGAGAGAGGGCTGTTATGCGCTGGAAATGATAATGCTGAGTTTCACACTATAATAGTGTATGCTCATGCTGAATCAGATTCAGAGTTGACAGCCATGCTTTCCTGGGTGGCTGAAGCGTAGTGCAATGTGTAAATCGCCTTGCCTGCCCCTGTGTCTTTTTTTCCTGGATGTGCATCGGAAAAATTTAGCAGTGTGGAACTATTTGGTGTCAAAATATGGAACGCCAAAAGGGCCATAATCTGTATAAGTTTTCCCTCTCTCACTACCCTCTGTCCTGCATGCACGAGGGTAGTCCAGACCCAGGGGTTATGCAGGAACTGCGTGCGCTGATGGACCTCGCTCTCTGGGTGACGGAAGTCACTGCACGCTCCCTGGGTCAGGCGATGTCCACACTAGTGGTCCAGGAATGTCACCTGGGGTTAAACCTGGCAGATATGCGTGAGCCTGACAAAGTGCGGTTCCTCAACGCCCCTGTCTGTCAGGCTGGCCTCTTCAGCGACGCCATCAAGAACTTCACCCAGCAGTTCTTGGTGGCCCAGAAGCAGACGGAGGCGGTTTAAAAAACATCCTGCCCCGACGACCAGCTGCTGCCTCCACCCAGTCATCGGCCGCAGCGCCTCCGCCTGCTTGTCGCCGAGGGTGTCCCCCTGCGTCTGCCTCCGCCCTTGCTAAGCCAAGCAGCAGCCTCCACCCAGGCAGCAGGTGGCTGGGCGCAAGGGAGGCGCCCAACCCGTCCAGGGTCCCGTGAAGTCCCCTGCAAGGGCAAGCGGCCCTGAAATGGGCAGCCCAGTGAAAAGGGGATCTGCTCTCTGGGAGACGGTGTCCGCACCCCTCCCTCCCCTGGAGGAGGACCGGGGGGAGAATATTTTTCGGTTTCGGTCCTACCCACATTCTCAGAGCAGTTTCCTCCCTCCCTGGGCCCCAAGAGGGCCAAGCCGGCTGTGTGCGATGCCCCCGGGCCTTGCCACTCCTGGCTCCCCCTCTTTTCGCCAGGGGGCGGTGTGAGGCTAGAGGACGCTCTCGGGCCTTCTCTCCCACACACTGCCCCACCCTGGAACGGTCAGACAACACTCCGGGTCGCCTCCGGGCCGTCCGGGTCGGGTCTGAGCGTTCCACCTCGCTGCCCCACCCCGGGTACGTCTGTGGTGCCATTGGTCCCGCTTGCACGGTTGTCTCGCTGGCTCATCCATACTATCAGACTCGGCTACGCGATTCAGTTCGCGTACCGGCCCCCCAAGTACAGGGGCATCCTCTTCACCTCCGTGCGGAGCAGCGATGCCCACGTCTTGCGGTCAGAGATCGATGTCCTACTGGCGAAGGACGCGGTCAAGCCGGTTCCTCCAGCCGATATGAGGTCGGGGTTCTACAGCCCCTACTTCATTGTACCCAAGAAAGGGGGTGGGTTACAGCCAATCTTGGACCTGCGTGTCCTGAATCGGGCCCTGCACAAGCTTCCGTTCAGGATGTTAACGCAGAAACGCATTTTCGAATGCATCCGTCCCCGAGATTGGTTTGCAGCGATCGACCTGAAGGACGCGTACTTTCATGTCTCTATCCTTCCTCGACACAGACAGTTCCTGCGCTTTGCGTTCGAGGGGAGGGCATATCAGTACAAAGTCTTGTCCTTTGGGCTGTCCCTGTCGCCTCGCGTCTTCACGAAAGTCGCAGAGGCAGCCATTGTTTCGCTCAGAGAATGCGCCGTTCGCATCCTCAACTATCTCGATGACTGGCTCATACTCGCCCAGCCTCGGGAGCAGTTGTGCGAACACAGGGACCTGGTGCTCCGTCACCTCAGCCTGTTGGGCCTTCAGGTCAACCGAGAGAAGAGCAAACTCTGTCCCACACAGAGGATCTCTTATCTCGGCATGGAGCTGGACTTGGTCAATCAGACTGCGCGCCTCACAGAGGAGCGAGTCCGGTCAGTGTTGAACTGCTTGAATACGTTCAAAGGCAGGATGGCGGTCCCACTGAAATATTTTCAGAGGCTCCTGGGGCATATGGCATCTGCAGCCGTGGTAACGCCGCTCGGATTGCTTCATATGAGACTGCTTCAGCACTGGCTTCATGGCCGGGTCCCGAGATGGGCGTGGCAGAGCGGCAAGTACCGGTTCCCAGTTACTCCGTACTGTCGCCAAACCTTCAGCCCGTGGTCAGACCCTTCGTTTCTACGGGCGGGAGTGCCCTTAGAACAAGTGTCCAGGCATGCTGTGGTTTTCACGGATGCCTTGTCCACCGGCTGGGGGGCTACGTACAACGGGCATGCAGTCTCGGGTCTGTGGACGGGGCCCCAGCTGCATTGGCATATCAATTTCCTGGAGTTGCTTGCAGTACGTCTTGCCCTAAGCTGCCTCAAAAAGCCGCTTCAGAGCAAGCACGTACTGGTCCGTATGGACAGCACTGCGGCCGTTGTGTACATCAACCGCCAGGGTGGTCTACGCTCCCGTCGCATGATGCAACTCGCCCGCCATCTCCTCCTGTGGAGTCAGAAGCATCTGAGGTCGCTTCGGGCCATTCACATCCCTGGTGCGCTGAACCAGACAGCCGACGAGCTCTCTCGTCAGTCGACACCTCCGGGAGAGTGGCGACTCCACCCCCGGAGCGTCCAGCTGATATGGGACCTTTTCGGAGCCGCGCAGGTAGACCTGTTCGCCTCTCCGGACTCGACCCATTGCCAGTTGTACTATTCCCTGACCGGGGGCACCCTCGGCACAGATGCACTGGCGCACAGCTGGCCCCGGGACCTACGCAAATATGCGTTTCCCCCAGTGAGCCTTCTCGCACAGACCCTGTGCAAGGTCAGGGAGGATGAGAAGCAGGTCTTGCTAGTTGCGCCCTACTGGCCCACCTGGACCTGGTTCCCCAAACTCACACTCCTCTCGACAGCCCCTGCCTGGCCGATTCCCCTGAGGAAGGACCTACTTTCTCAGGGACGGGGCACTCTATGGCACCCGTGTCCAGACCTCTGAAAACTCCATGTCTGGTCCCTGGACAGGACGCGGAGATGCTATCGTCTTAGCGTACCAATCGCAAGACGTGCCTTGCCCGTTCGGGTTGCGAGCACACTCAACCAGGAGGGCTGGGCGACACCTAACACGTTCGCTAGATTTTATAGCCTCCTTGTAGAGCCGGTTTCTTCCCGTGTACTCGCCCCCAGTGGCCGGTAGGCGCGAAGTGCCTGTTCTTGTGTCGGCTTGCAACGGCACTCCCGCCTGCTGGGCCGGATACGTGCGTCTATTGTCTCCAGTTGTGTTCCCCAATGGCTAACCCTGTCGAGTTCCTCCGACACCCTTTCGGTGTCAGACGCTGCGGCCGTCTGACGCAAGGCCTGCACCCGTATGCTTGTGGGACATGTGTGTAGGCTGGGGTCCATATGTAGCGGTTCCTTAACGGCAACCCCATATGTGTATTCTCCACGGTACCAGCTACCCTACTTGGCTAGCCCCGTGTTTTTCCCTTGACAGAGCCCGCTCTGTCGTCTCTGGTGGTGTTCTTTCCCCCCTGGGATCAGGTTGGATCCACCCCAGAGACTGCCATATGTAGTACTACCCTGATAGGTTAGTCCTTATGTGTATTCCGCCACCTCTCCTTCCATTGAAGGACGTGGCTCCGCAGCGTACCATCTCCACGAGACGGGCACGCTTTCCCAGCGTTATCCAATAGTCACACTGAGTGGGTCTTGCAGAAACAGCAGTGACGGACCTTCCCTGCTTGGAGCCCTGACTCCTGCTCCAACCTAGGAGCACTCCAGCGAGCTCAAGCAGGGCGCTGGAAGGGCCAGCATCCCTGGCGTGTTGGTAGGGATCCCAATTCGTCGGTCAGTTCCGACGTACGTCGAACGTGACCGACTGAAAGGGAACGTCTCGATTACGTATGTAACCCTCGTTCCCTGAAGGAGGGAATGGAGACGTACGTCCCATCGCCAGGTGCTGTGCTTCAGCTGAAGGGCGAGTCACTCGTCTCGGCTCCTCAGTTGAAAAGCAATGATGCGGTATTCCACTTCCGTATTTATACCCGCGCTGCGGGGCGGTGCGTGGAATGCGTGAACCGCATGCCAATGTCCATTGGCTCGTTTTTAATCACTCGAAGTAGATTGGTCTCTGAAAACAGATCCCGATTCGTCGGTCAGTTCCGACGTACGTCTCCGTTCCCTCCTTCAGGGAATGAGGGTTACATACGTAACCGAGACGTTTTTTGGACAGGAAAAAACTGCAATATTGCAGTTTTACTGCAGTATATCTAAAGTACTAATAAAATACAACTGCAATATTACTGCAATACAGCTGAAGTAGTACTACAATAACACTGCAATATAACCGCGGTAGTACTACAATACAGCTGAAGTAGTATTACAATAATACTGCAATATAACCGCAGTATTACTGCAATACAACTGAAGTAGTACTACAATAATACTGCAATATAACTGCGGTATTACTGCAATACAACTGAAGTAGTACTACAATAATACTGCAATATAACTGCGGTATTACTGCAATACAGCTGAAGTAGTACCACAATAATACTGCAATATAACTGCGGTAGTACTGCAATACAGCTGAAGTAGTATTACAATAATACTGCAATATAACTGCGGTAGTACTGCAATACAGCTGAAGTAGTATTACAATGATACTGCAATATAACTGCAGTATTACTGCAATACAGCTGAAGTAGTACCACAATAATACTGCAATATAACTGTGGTATTACTGCAATACAGCTGAAGTAGTACTACAATAATACTGCAATAATACTGCGGTAGTACTGCAATACATAATACAACTAAAGTACAATTACAATACTACCAAAGTGCAATACTAATAAAATGCTGTACAATACCATTGAAATACAACCAGAATATCCAGAATAAGTTTTATTTTCACACATCTGCAATATAATGAATTAAGGTACAAAACAACAGTGAATGTCTCAAACAGCAACGCGACAATAAATGTGATTTTACTTCTTTTTTTTTTAAAAACTTCAAATAACAGGCTGAGAGTTAGACAATGTATTTAAAGTGTTTATTTACAAACCATACAATCATGCATATATCTTCTCATATTATTCAGGGAGGTTTTGTTTTTTGAAGAGCTTATCCTCATTATCCCACGCGGTTCTTATAACTGCATTTATCTCAGATGTAGAAACACTATTTTGGATGTAGTCTGGAAAAACAAACAAAAAGAATCAGAGAAACTCTCAAGTTTCAGTTACATTCTTCACCAAAGGCATATAGTATGTTTAATATTAATCTTGAATTGTTTAAAGTATTCATACTATTTTCAGTGAATTTCTTATGGTATATTGGTCAGCATTATCAAATCACAAATATGCTTCGGACACTCCAGATAAAAGAAGTTAAAGCGTTAGTTCAGCCAAAAATGAGAATTCTGTCATCAATTACTCACCCTCATGTCGTTCCAAACCCGTAAGACGGGTTTCTGAAAAAAAAAAAAAAAAAAGCAGAGAGACACAATCATGTTTAAATACTGTACAGCACCCTCCACAAATATTGGCTCTCTTTATCCTCTCGGACTTTTATTCACAAATCTAACCTTAAATAAAAATAAAAATGAAATAAAAATGAAATATTATTGGAATACAGTATATGGAATATACAGTGGGGAGAACAAGTATTTGATACACTGCCGATTTTGCAGGTTTTCCTACTTACAAAGCATGTAGAGGTCTGTAATTTTTATCATAGGTACACTTCAACTGTGAGAGACGGAATCTAAAACAAAAATCCAGAAAATCACATTGTATGATTTTTTAATAATTAATTTGCATTTTATTGCATGACATAAGTATTTGATCACCTACCAACCAGTAAGAATTCCGGCTCTCACAGACCTGTTAGTTTTTCTTTAAGAAGCCCTCCTGTTCTCCACTCATTACCTGTATTAACTGCACCTGTTTGAACTCGTTACCTGTATAAAAGACACCTGTCCACACACTCAATCAAACAGACTCTAACCTCTCCACAATGGCCAAGACCAGAGAGCTGTGTAAGGACATCAGGGATAAAACTGTAGACCTGCACAAGGCTGGGATGGGCTACAGGACAATAGGCAAGCAGCTTGGTGAGAAAGCAACAACTGTTGGCGCAATTATTAGAAAACTAGTTCAAGATGATGGTCAATCTCCCTCTGTCTGGGGCACCATGCAAGATCTCACCTCGTGGGGCATCAATGATCATGAGGAAGATGAGGGATCAGCCCAGAACTACACGGCAGAACCTGGTCAATGACCTGAAGAGAGCTGGGTCCACAGTCTCAAAGAAAACCATTAGTAACACACTACGCCGTCATGGATTAAAATCCTGCAGCGCACGCAAGGTCCCCCTGCTCAAACCAGCGCATGTCCAGGCCCGTCTGAAGTTTGCCAATGACCATCTGGATGATCCAAAGGAGGAATGGGAGAAGGTCATGAGGTCATTTTGTGAGACAAAAATAGAGCTTTTTGGTCTAAACTCCACTCGCCGTGTTTGGAGGAAGAAGAAGGATGAGTACAACCCCAAGAATACCATCTCAACCGTGAAGCATGGAGGTGGAAACATCATTCTTTGGGGATGCTTTTCTGCAAAGGGGACAGGACGACTGCACCGTATTGAGGGGAGGATGGATGGGGCCAGTAAGAGCATTGAAGAGCACCCTCAGTAAGAGCATTGAAGATGGGTCGTGGCTGGGTCTTCCAGCATGACAACGACCCGAAACACACAGCCAGGGCAACTAAGGAGTGGCTCCGTAAGAAGCATCTCAAGGTCCTGGAGTGGCCTAGCCAGTCTCCAGACCTGAACCCAATAGAAAATCTTTGGAGGGAGCTGAAAGTCCGTATTGCCCAGCGACAGCCCCGAAACCTGAAGGATCTAGAGAAGGTCTGTATGGAGGAGTGGGCCAAAATCCCTGCTGCAGTGTGTGCAAACCTGGTCAAGAACTACAGGAAACGTATGATCTCTGTAATTGCAAACAAAGGTTTCTGTACCAAATATTAAGTTCTGCTTTTCTGATGTATCAAATACTTATGTCATGCAATAAAATGCAAATTAATTACTTAAAAATCATACAATGTGATTTTCTGGATTTTTGTTTTAGATTCCGTCACTCACTGTTGAAGTGTACCTATGATAAAAATTACAGACTTCTACATGCTTTGTAAGTGGGCAAACCTGCAAAATCGGCAGTGTATCAAATACTTGTTCTCCCCACTGTATGTGTTCCACAGTTATTGTCCCCCTTCATTTAATACTTTGTGTAACCTATAACCTTTCACATAAGTAAGGGCTAATCCATGGCTAGGTGTGCATTACAGGCAAAGAACCACCCGACGTGAAGCAGGTTGCCTCTGTGAAGTGCACTAAAACTGTGCAATATACACCCAGCTATTAAAGATAGGTAAAAGAGTTAAGTTAAAGCTGTCCTTAATGTTTGTGGAGCACAATTTGACTGGAAGGGTAAAACTAACTTTTTTTTTGGCTACGGGTCATTAGATCTAGCATTCTGCACACTTTAAATCAGGCACAGAGATAAATTAGCATGGTTGGATTACATTTATTTGAATGAATAAACGAGGGAGAGAGAAAGAGATTGTGCATATTATCTGTGTCTATGCAGCATCACTCTAGTAAAGCTGTCAGTTGAATTACTTAAGAAACAGCAACGTTAAAGGGATAGTCAATTTGCGTACCTCTGATCACCGGAAGCTAGTTATTTTAGTCTATAAAGTGTTAAATATGGATATTTTTCTTACACAAACGCGCCACTTCGCTTCAGAAGGCCTTTGTTAACCCCCCGGAGCCGTGTGTAGCAGTTATATGATGGATAGATTCACTTTTATGGACTTCAAAAATGAATCAAGTCATTATAATGCTTGGAAGAGACAGGACTTTTTTCATATAACTCCGATTGTATTTGTCTGAAAGAAGAATGTCCTATACACCTAGGATGGCTTGAGGAAATCATGGGCTAATTTTCATTTTTGGGTGAACTATCACTTTAAGACTTTGTTGCTTAGAAATATGGTTCTGTGTGAGAGTGACTCTATATATGTGTGTGTGTTACAGGAAAGGCAGCCCATTAATTTAGAATGGTGATTAAACTGACTGTAACTATCTGTGCATTCATAGTTTTAATGCACATCTTTCAGTCAATCAGAATCCAGTATTCAAACAGACTATGGTATAATATATACACATGAAGAAGAGAGTCCACAAGCAAACTGTTGAGAACTGATGTCAAGTACTGAGAATAACTGCTGTGGTATAACTAGATTTCATTACCTTTCCAGCGGCGCTAATATTGTAAATCTTCTTTTAGCTCTTTGATTTCATTTTTCGATGACCTCGATCTCTTCTTACATGGCTTAGGAGACAGAGGACTACACTTGATTCCTCTTGCATTCCCACAGGTCTTGGTTCCTAAAGTACAATATTAGTTATTATGTATTCTAAACTATAAAGATAATAGTTTATAAAAGATAAAATAAATAAAGTTGCTTACTGCTCACCATTATTTGAGTGCAGCTTTGTTTCTCTGCAGCCATGATCTTCCGTTGAATTACATTTTTGGTCTTCTTTTTTTTGTTGTTGTTGTTACCAGTGCATTTTTTCTGAAAATAGCAATCACACAATAAAAAGTATTCCTGTAAAACATCCTTTTCTTCACATTAATGTCAAACTATTGAACATAAATGCTTTTGTACAGTGCTGTGAAAAAAGTCCTGATTTAGTCTATTTTTGTGTATATCCAATATTATCAGATATTCCAAAGATATTTAACATAAAACAAAGGCAAGTACAATTAGATCTGAACCAAATGGGAAACACATCATGAAAATCGGACTTTTTACGTGTTTAAGTGCAATAATCGGGTCCCCGGTGAATTTACCAACCCAGAAAATTTGAAAAAGGACAACCTAGGCCAGTAACTTTGTTTTGGTAAGCCTTTCTCTGCAAGCACAGTGAAAAATTAGCCTTTCAAATTTCACTCCCCTTCTGACGTAGGAAGGGGATCTTATATTACTGCCCCTCTGCACTGTTTTCAGAAAACAAGAACCTTGTGTGTATTTGACAGTTTAAATACAGCAACAAAAAAAACATGCAAGAGAAGTTATTCACGAGACTTGACGTCTGACAGCCAGTTGTCTGTGTGTGCTCAGAAAACGATCCATTATCTGTGAAAGTGATCCAGATATAGATGATAATCAAAACAAAAGCAGATGGGGGCAGCGTGCACGCAGAAGCTCATTTGCATTTAAAGGCACATGCACGAAAACAGCCTGTTCTTGACTGTAGTACGAAATGAGTATTTACAACATGGATTTATAAATGATCTGTGAGGTATTTTAAACTGAGACTTCACAGACACATTCTGGGGATAGCTGAGACTTAAATTACATCTTGTAAAAATGGGCATAATAGGTCCCCTTTAAGTCAGCAGCTCCAACTTGCCTGATGAACTTTTCTTCCAGAAAACGCTTCTCCTCCGTCCCGCTTGTGAATGCCAGGTTTTTACAACAAAACTCGCCCAATTGCTACTCAAAACTAGCCAAATTGTTTTTCGGTGGGGTCCGGTATTGGATGTTTCATTGCTGTCACTAAGCTTTTACTAGCTAGCTAGTTTTCTACGTATTACTACATATTACAAACATAACTTCACTGACAATAACCTACATGGATGTAATTTAAATGTCAAAAGACCAGTACGTTATGTGGATAACGTATCATATGCATGCTAGTTATGAAAAGTACAATTGCTCTCTAGTCTCTTTACATTCATTATAAATGTTCATGTATAAGTTCTGTTTAGTGAGTTCACAACTAGCAGGTGCATACACACACACAGTAACCCTTATGGTTATAGTAGTGGTGTTAGTTCACCATTCTGTACAGTTCCCTTTCAGGAATATACTAAAATATATATGTGTTTTTTTGTTTTTTTTAATTGGCCATGGCCAGATGCACTCAGGCAATATTTGCAGAGGCCGGAACCTGCTGAAGAAAGGACACCTGATCCTTCATGTTCGCCTCTCTCTGAACTTTGTAAGTACAACTAGTACTATTGTTGCTGTTTTTGTTATTATTATTAGCAATTATTACTTTTATAATCACATCACATTAATACTACTAATTGTAATCAGTAGTATTATTTAGCCTTGTAGCAGCCTAATAGATTAGTAATAATAGTAGTGGTGGTAGTAATTGTAATGTAGCTAATACAAGTTACATGGTCAGATAAAACGTATTTGTACAATGCAACTATGTGGTAGGATGATAGAAATGACCAAATGCAATTGTGTAACAAACAGCATGGATGAACTCTGTGTTTAAATACATTTATTTAGTAGGGACATCCAGTAGTAGTACTCCAGTGACCAGTGACACACAGGCCAGGAACACACAGCCTGCATCAGGTGAGTCTATTTAATAGTATTTATTCAAGCCACATCCATACTTTAAAGTACAATAGAAAAAGGTTAGCATGTATTCAAATACAATAGCTTGTTTTCTTAAAGAAGTTCAACCACATTCATGATCATTTCACTCACCGCTTGTCTAGATATACAATATGCTTTAATACAGGTGAAGGAAGGAAGTTAGTCATTTGAATAATTAATTCAAGCCTACAACCATCTGACAAAATGAACTAGAAGATAATGAAAACACATGGAAATCACAATAACATTCCATCCCTATGAAACTAATTTCAACCACAGCTTTAGTCATTTTCACTAATTTAATTGAACACCACTGATCTGGCTGTTGCAGGTGATGGGGCCACATCTAGCATTCCAGGCAGCAGTGAAACACAGACCACTGAGGCCAGGGACACTCAGCCTGAAGCAAGTAAGACCCTTGAATACTGTTCATTCGACCACTATTTAACACTTCAGAAGTAAAAACAAGTTGACATTCTTCATGAATTTATCTCAAACACTGCTGGTCAATTATACTCGATATGCTGGTCTATAGTATAGTAATGTATAGCTTAAGCACAGCATAGTAATGATGTAATTTTTTTATATATTTACTGTCTGTTATGTTATAACACAAGATCATTGACGAATCTCAGAAAACAGCACTAACAAAATAAGAACATTTGATGGATATGGATAAAATGAAGAGTACAAATTTGTTATTGCGTTTTTGCTTGACATTGTGTACCCCTATTAAAGCATTGACATCAATTTTGCACGTATGCATTTGCCTTTAGGTGAAGGAATAACAAACACAACATGCTCTGCTACTACACTGCCGCCTGCAGACACCTCACCCTCTGCAATTCCTGATATCCAGGGAGCACCTGTAGATCCTGCTGACTGTCCAGCCCTCTGTGATGCGGTAAGGACAGATTTAGTTAGCAGAGGACCATACCAGACAAGTCCAGACTTTACATTTCCAAAAAGAGATGATGGGAGAAGCTGCCACCACAACCACTTCTACAGGAAATTAGTAAATGGGGAGAAAATCAAGAGAAGCTGGCTTGTATATTCAAGGAAAAAAAAATACTCTGTATTGCTTCTGCTGCAAGAAAAATGATCTTAAATTAGCTCTTTTCACAGAAAAAATATTCCCTCATTAGTAGTGGCCTAAATGACTGGAAGAATTGTAGTGAGATCCTAAAAAGCCACGAGCACAGTCCACAGCATTCGGGGCACATGACCGCATGGAAGGAATTGGAGACTCAACTTGAAAAGGGCCACACAATTGATCAAATGGAAATGGCACTCCTTCAAGCTGAAAGGAGGAGGTGGCATGAAGTCCTGACCAGGTTGGTGGCCATAATACAGTATTTGGCCGAGCGAAATATTCCCCTGCGGGGGAACTCAGACAGGCTATACCAGTGGTATATACCATAATGGAAACTTCCTTAAGGAAGTTGAGCTCATGGCCAAGTTTGACCCTGTCCTCAAACAGCATGTTGCTGATGTGGAAAGAGGAGCCAGCCATACAACATAATTAGCAAAGGATACTCAAAATGAACTAATTGATTGGATTGGTGAAAAAATTGTACACTAAATGTTAAAGGAGATAAAGCAAGCCAAATACTATTCAATTATTTTGGATTGCACCCCAGACCTCAGCCACATAGAACAGTTATCTGTTATAGTTAGAATGGTTGCAGTAGATGACACAGACACCCCTACAGTAAAAGAACATTTCATGGGGTTCCTTGAGGTGGAATCATCCATGGGAGAAAGCCTCTCCAACCTTATTCTGAAGAGACTAGAAGAGTTTAACCTTCCCTTTGAAGACTGCTGGGAACAAAACTCAATCTCGCCTAGGGCAACCAAAGAGCTAGAGCCGGCCCTGTGCGGTGAATCCAGCCAATCGTGGAACAGCTATGTCGTCATCAGCGCTCGTGCAGCTGCTCTGGAGAAGCTGCGCAAAATAGAACAGCCGGCTGCTCTCGAATCGCTCTCGTGGTACTTTGATGGCATATGTCACAGTCACGTGGCATCGCCGCTGTCTCAAGTCGGTCAAAATTTCTAACCGGAATGCACTGCTTCAAGTCAGCCACCGATCGGTCTGTACAGTGCTGTGTGAAGTCTAAGCCTAATGATGGCGTTAATGGGACAAATTAAAAAGTAAGTAAACAACTCAGCCACTTAGATATCACTGCTTTATGTCACGTCAAAATCAAACTTGAAATGGCCTGAAAACATGATGACTGCAGGGGTTTTTAGTGAGCAATCAGCTTGGCGAAATTAAAGGTACATCTTCATGTCTGTGTATGCGACCACTGTATACAGTACATGCTTGATGACTGCTGAAAATAAGTTGATTATTAAAAAATAAAAGCTGTGATAAGTTCACAAATAATATATTGTTTAAATAGTTACTGCCTTTAGTAAATAATTTGGAGTAAGTGTAAAAAATGGATAAAAACACTAACTTTGCCTCATCATTTTAAAACACCACCCCACACCACTGACATATATACACTGAACAAAATTATAAACGCAACACTTTTGTTTTTGCCCCCATTTTTCATGAGCTGAACTCAAAGATCTAAGACTTTTTCTATGTACACAAAAGGCCTATTTCTCTCAAATATTGTTCACAAATATGTCTAAATCTGTGTTAGTGAGCACTTCTCCTTTGCCGAGATAATCCATTCACCTCACAGGTGTGGCATATCAAGATGCTGATTAGACAGCATGATTATTGCACAGGTGTGCCTTAGGCTGGCCACAATAAAAGGCCACTCTAAAATGTGCAGTTTTATCACACAGCACAATGCCGCAGATGTCACAAGTTTTGAGGGAGCGTGCAATTGGCATGCTGACTGCAGGAATGTCCACCAGAGCTGTTGCCCGTGAATTGAATGTTCATTTCTCTACCGTAAGCCGTCTCCAAAGGCATTTTAGAGAATTCGGCAGTACATCCAACTGGCCTCACAACCGCAGGACACGTGTAACCACACCAGCCCAGGACCTCCACATCCAGCATCTTCACCTCCAAGATCGTCTGAGACCAGCCACCCGGACAGCTGCTGCAACAATTGGTTTGCATAACCAAAGAATTTCTGCAAAAACTGTCAGAAACCGTCTCAGGGAAGCTCATCTGCATGCTCCTCGTGGACGAGGCGTATGTTATGGACAACGAACACAGATGCATTTTATTGATGGCATTTTGAATGCACAGAGATACCGTGACGAGATCCTGAGGCCCATTGTTGTACCATTCATCCACGACCATTACCTCATGTTGCAGCATGATAATGCATGGCCCCATTTTGCAAGGATCTGTACACAATTCCTGGAAGCTGAAAACATCCCAGTTATTGCATGGCCAGCATACTTACCATTGAGCATGTTTGGGATGCTCTGGATCGGCATATATGACGGCGTATACAACAGCGTGTTCCAGTTCCTGCCAATATCCAGCAACTTCGCATAGCCATTGAAGAGGAGTGGACCAACATTCCACAATCAACAACCTGATCAACTCTATGCGAAGGAGATGTGTTGGACTGCGTGAGGCAAATGGTGGTCACACCAGATACTGACTGGTTTTCTGACTGTGTTAGAAGCAGGAAAATTGGCAAGCATAAGGATTTGAGCTTTGAGTTTGACAAGGGCCAAATTGTGATGGCTAGACGACTGGGTCAGAGCATCTCCAAAACTGCAGCTCTTGTGGGGTGTTCCCGGTCTGCAGTGGTCAGTATCTATCAAAAGTGGTCCAAGGAAGGAACAGTGGTGAACCGGCAACAGGGTCATGGGCGGCCAAGGCTCATTAATGCACGTGGGGAGCGAAGGCTGGCCCATGTAGTCCAATCAAACAGACGAGCTACTGTAGCTCAAATTGCTCAAGAAGTTAATGCTGGCTCTGATAGAAATGTCTCAGAATACACAGTGCATCACAGTTTGCTGTGTATGGGGCTGATAGCCGCAGACCAGTCAGGGTGCCCATGCTGACCCCTGTCCACTGCCGAAAGTGCCAACAGTGGGCACGTGAGCATCAGAACTGGACCACGGAGCAATGGAAGAAGGTGGCCTGGTCTAATAAATCAGGTTTTCTTTTACATCACGTGGATGGCCTGGTGGGTGTGCGTCATATACCTGGGGAACACATGGCACCAGGATACACTATGGGAAGAAGGCAAGCCGGCGGAGGCAGTGTGATGCTTTGGGCAGTGTTCTGCTGGGAAACCTTGGGTCCTGCCATCCATGTGGATGTTACTTTGATACGTACCACCTACCTAAGCATTGTTGCAGACCATGTACACCCTTTCATGGAAACGGTATTCCCTAGTTGCTGTGGCCTCTTTCAGCGGGATAACGTACCCTGCACAAAGCAAAATTGGTTCAGGAATGGTTTGAGAAGCACAACAACGAGTTTTAGGTGTTGAATTGGCCACCAAATTCCCCAGATCTCAATCCAATTGAGCATCTGTGGGATGTGCTGAACAAACAAGTCAGATCGATCCATGGAGGCCCCACCTCGCAACTTACAGGACTTAAAGGATGCTAACATCTGCTGCTAACGTCTTGGTGCCAGATACCACAGCACACCTTCAGGGGTCTAGTGGAGTCCATGCCTCGACGTGTCAGGGCTGTTTGGGGGGAAAAGGACCAAAACAATATTACGAATAACGTTATGCCTGATCGGTGTATATATATACAGTGGTGGTCAGAATTATTGGCACCCCTGGTAAATATGATCAAATATGGCTGTAAAAAATAAATCTGCATTGTTTATCCTTTTGATCTTTTATTAAAAAAATTCACAAAAATCTAACCTTTCATTGAAGTAAAATAATTGAAAGTGGGGGGTAAATCACATTATGAAATAAATGCTTTTCTCCAAAACACGTTGATCACAATTATTGGCACCCCTAGAATTTTTTTATGAGTAAAATATCTCTGAAGTACACTCACCTAAAGGATTATTAGGAACACCATACTAATACTGTGTTTGACCCCCTTTCGCCTTCAGAACTGCCTTAATTCTACGTGGCATTGATTCAACAAGGTGCTGAAAGCATTCTTTAGAAATGTTGGCCCATATTGATAGGATAGCATCTTGCAGTTGATGGAGATTTGTGGGATGCACATCCAGGGCACGAAGCTCCCGTTCCACCACATCCCAAAGATGCTCTATTGGGTTGAGATCTGGTGACTGTGGGGGCCATTTTAGTACAGTGAACTTATTGTCATGTTCAAGAAACCAATTTGAAATGATTCGAGCTTTGTGACATGGTGTATTATCCTGCTGGAAGTAGCCATCAGAGGATGGGTACATGGTGGTCATAAAGGGATGGACATGGTCAGAAACAATGCTCAGGTAGGCCGTGGCATTTAAACGATGCCCAATTGGCACTAAGGGGCCTAAAGTGTGCCAAGAAAACATCCCCCACACCATTACACCACCACCACCAGCCTGCACAGTGGTAACAAGGCATGATGGATCCATGTTCTCATTCTGTTTACGCCAAATTCTGACTCTACCATCTGAATGTCTCAACAGAAATCGAGACTCATCAGACCAGGCAACATTTTTCCAGTCTTCAACTGTCCAATTTTGGTGAGCTCGTGCAAATTGTAGCCTCTTTTTCCTATTTGTAGTGGAGATGAGTGGTACCCGGTGGGGTCTTCTGCTGTTGTAGCCCATCCGCCTCAAGGTTGTGCGTGTTGTGGCTTCACAAATGCTTTGCTGCATACCTCGGTTGTAACGAGTGGTTATTTCAGTCAAAGTTGCTCTTCTATCAGCTTGAATCAGTCGGCCCATTCTCCTCTGACCTCTAGCATCAACAAGGCATTTTCGCCCACAGGACTGCCGCATACTGGATGTTTTTCCCTTTTCACACCATTCTTTGTAAACTCTAGAAATGGTTGTGCGTGAAAATCCCAGTAACTGAGCAGATTGTGAAATACTCAGACCGGCCCGTCTGGCACCAACAACCATGCCACTCTCAAAATTGCTTAAATCACCTTTCTTTCCCATTCTGACATTCAGTTTGGAGTTCAGGAGATTGTCTTGACCAGGACCACACCCCTAAATGCATTGAAGCAACTGCCATGTGATTGGTTGATTAGATAATTGCATTAATGAGAAATTGAACAGGTGTTCCTAATAATCCTTTAGGTGAGTGTATATTCCCAATAATATTTAAATTTTTTAGCACACCAGGGTGACTAGGAACATGAAATTGTCCAGCTATGATGTCTTGTTCCACAGGACTATAAATATGAGGAAACACAAAGGCCAAATTCCCTTAATCATTCATCACAATGAGTAAAGCCAAAGAATATAGTTCTGATGTGCAGCAAAAGATTGTTGAGCTTCACAAAATAGAAAGTGGCTGTAGGAAAATAGCTGAAGCATTGAAAATTCCCATTTCCACCATCAGGGCAATAATTAAGAAGTTCCAATCAACTAAAGATGTTACGAATATGCCTGAAAGAGGACGTGTGTCTATATTGTCTTAATGCACGGCGAGGAGGAAAGTTTGAGTGGCCAAAGACCCTCCAAGGATCACAGATGGATAATTGCAGAGATTAGTTGAGTCTTTGGGTCAGAAAGCCTAAAAAAAACAACCCCTACATCACCTCATGTTGTTTGGGAGGGATTCAAGAAAAATCCTTCTTGCTCATCCAGAAACAAACTCCAGCATATTCAGTTGTCAGACACGACTGGAAATTCAAAAGGGACCTGGTTTTATGATCAGATGAAACTATAAAAAGAGCTTTTTTGCAGCAAATCCACCAGATGGGTTTGGTGCAAACAGGGATAAAAAGTACCCCATGCCCACGGTTAAAAATACCGCTGGATCTTTAATGTTGTGGGCCTATTTTTTTGCTGGAGGTCCTGGACATCTTGTTCAGATACATGGTATAATGGATTCTAGCAAATACCAACAGATAAAAAAATCAAAACCCGACGGCCTCTGCTAGAAATCTTATAATGGGCTGTGGTTGGATCTTCCATCAGGACAACGATCAAAAACAAACATCAAAATCAACACACAAATGTCACTGAGCACAAAATGAAGCTTCTGCCATGACCATCCCAGTCCCCTGATCTGAACCCTATAGAAAATGAGTGGCTGAATTGAAGAGAAGAAGCACCAACATGGATCTGGGAATCTGAAGGATCTTGTTAATGTTTTGAATAAAAGATCAAAAGGATAAACAATGCAGATTTATTTTTTACAGCCATATTTGATCATATTTACCAGGGTGCCAATAATTCTGACCACCACTGTATATGTTTGTATGGGGGAAAACGATTATTTTCAAACTTCATTACTACATTCATAAGTGAACCTCAGGGAACATATTAAAATAATTAAATCATTAAAGCTTCACTTAGTGTTTTATTTTTAATTTATTTAGACAATAGTGTAATACAGGCCATTAATGAGTTATTGGCTATAACATGAAATAATTATCGGTATCAGACGGAATTTTAATATTGACCCATCCCTAATTATTACTTAAACTTAGAGGGCGCCTATAAATAAAGGTCAGTGCCATTCAGATTAGCCCATTTTTGTATTAATTTGGGTGGGCACTTGAGTGCAAATGGGAGGTAAAAATAGCTGCCCTCTGTGGATATAAGTAAATAAACAACAGATGTCCATGTTTCATCTGTCCCAGACAAATCCATTTGTGTTCTAGGGCAGCTCAGCATTTAAATCCTCTAATATCATTAGCATCAGAGGGAGACATACGTAAAATAATAAAATAGCTGAGATAAAAAGGCTAGATGGAGCTCTGATTTAGTGAAGGTGGTTAGTCCATCCACAGTCACTATACAGTTCCAGTTGATCCAGGGCCATATGTCATGATGGAGAGCATGTCCACACTAAACTATGATTTAATTCATTCTGGTTTGAGCTGGACAAATGGCTCTGACACTGTAGTAGTATGACACTGTGTTGAATGAGGTAAGTGTAAACAGAGTTTATTTAAGCAGAGTGATGGTGGAACAGTGGGAACCAGGCGATGGGAAGCAGATGGTGACTTGCTGAATGAAGGTGGTGAGCTGGTGAATTTAGCTGGTGAAGACTCAAGTGGAATATCTGTGCAGGTGACGATAGAACACAAAGACAGGAGATTGGGGATCAGGAAGACGGACTGAAGACAGGAGACAGGAGACAGGAGACAGGAGACAGGAGACAGGAGACAATCACAGGTAAGTTGAGAGGTAAGGAGTCTGACGTAGAGCAGTGTTGACTGCAACGAGACCAGACAAAGAGTGGATGGTGAACGGTGAATAAAAAAGGTGAGTAGATGATGAGGTGCATGTGAAGCGAGTCAGTACTCTGGTGATTGTGAACGAGTGGGCGTGTCCTGGTGATTACGTGATGATTGGGGCTGTGATGGTGTAGCTGACTCTGTGACAGAAAGTCTCCACCTAATCATTATTTTTTTTTTTTTTCTGAGAAAATGACCCCAGTAATCTCACATGTGTCTTCTTTATAAGAGGGCTCATTTATATTTCAAATTGTGCTCAGATTTTGGAGATTTTGATATTAAAGGGGTCATAAATTGAGAAATCAACTTTTCCTTGAGCTCTTGACATATAAGAGGTCATCATACTATCAGAATATCCTGAAAACTTTGTTAAAAAACAGCTTTTATTGAAACCAAGCCCACAGAACGGCTCAATGTGGAATGTGCCTATCGATGACGATAGGTGAAAGACCGCCTCTGCAGAAGAAGATCAACGCTTACTTCATCATTACAACTTTGGCCCCTCCCACTGGTGTGTTAGTGAGATGACGAGGAGAGAAGAGCGAAACAGGATCACGGGACTAAAAATAACATTACCTTCCAAAGGATAATAATGCTAGGAATGTGGTTATTTATTTTCAACAATGTGAATGTCTCAGTTGAGCATTATTTATTTGTATGCGGTACATTTCACTGTGGATTCTTTGGTAAATCAGTCACAACTTCGGCGCAGGCTTTGCAAACAGAATTTTACGATATGGACTCGACAGTATTGCCACAACAACATGTAAGTAACTGTGTTAATTATAATGCCTGATCAATGATTTCTGATATGTAATCATTCATGTACAGTCAGATTTTCTTTGTCTATGTGTCAGTAAATCAAATTAGTGACAAAATGGTCAACTTCCCATTGTTTCTCTTAGTAGGATGAAAATAATTTGTTATTTAAACTGGGTTTAAATTATATATAGAAAGCGATCAAAGAACGCTCCCTTTATAATTGCTGGAGCGCATGACCCTTTAAATAAAACTTTAATTTTGCAGCACTCTACTACACTTTACTGTACTGTATGTCAACAATTTCATTTGTCTCTTTTTATTTTAGGAGAAACATCTTAGACCAAGTTGATATTTACATGACATATAAGTGAGCTGTGAAAGATCAACCTCTGAGCAATAAAAGTGTGCAACCAGAGTGATGGCATGGAATTGAAGGAATAGGACTTGAAGGAATAATGCTATCAATGCTATGCTTAAAAACAAAAATTAATAATAAAAATAGTTTTAGGACAAAGCAGCTAATTTGAAACTTATGAAAGCTTGCTTCCGCCAAGGAAAATTCCCTCACAATTGTGAGTTTATAAAGTTCTCGCTATTCTGACTTTGAGATATGAAGTTTCAATTGCAAATGTTGGAAACTCAGAAGCGAAGACCAGGAGACTTGGATGTATCTTCAGCAGGATTCTTTATTGAGAACACGTGCTGTCGGTAGCTGTAGTCCATCAAGTCTACTAAGGCAGTATACATTGTAGTTTATATAGATTTTAGGGTGCAGGGGAGACAAAGCAAATGGGTGACGACCTTAAACAAAGCATGCAAATGAAGTATCCAGGTAAAGGGACCCGCCCCAGACTCTAGAGTATCACCAGTCCTAATCCAATCAGCATAACGATTCAAAAATGGGACAGGGGCTCCAAGAGCCATTAAAGACAAAAGGTGAGAATCTCAGTAATCTGGCTCATTTGACTTACAACAAAGAGAACAGGAACTGGCAGAAAACTATATATCTTGCAATTACGAGTTTATAACTTAATAATTGTAAAATTAAAAAGTTGTAATTACCTTTTTATATTCTTTATTCTGTGGCTGAAACAAGCTTCCAACTATAGGTTGTGTTTGTTGTACCCACATAGTGGAGAGGCCCAAAGCAGGGGGCATTTGGTTCTGAGGCTCATTACCCATGGTTCACCAGGATGGTCTAATAAACCATATCTGATTTAATGGCCCAAAAATGAGAGAAACTCTGCACAATGCCTGCATCTCCTTAAGGAAAATAATGACGGTGAGCTATTGTGTGGCATCGGTGCGGGGCTCATTTAGAACGGCAGAAGGGATGAAACATAATTATACAAATTAGTCATCCATTATGTGTTATGAGGACAGGTAATCAAGTGAACATGGTCATCCTGTAATGCTCATTGAGGGCTTCGTGTTGCCACTTAGAAAATTCGAGGGGTCTTAGAAATGTCATATTTGATTGGAGAATATTCAGAAGCACTTTTTTGTAGATTGTAAATTCAGCACATCCAAACTGCATCATTTTATTCTCAATTTCGCTCTCCTGAAACATTAGCAATAGCCATTCAACCTAATGTTCTACAGGCAGACATCGATTCCAAAGCCGTTTTAGCATTTCGTCAGGCTGGTCACATTAGAGGTCCAGCATAAAGCATCTGATGGGGTGCTCAATTCATCAGCCATGAGTGAAGTTGAACAGTTATCTATCCATTTGTGTCTGAAGCAGAAAGCTAATCAAAGTCTTTCAGAGAGGAATGAAATTGTATCTGTAGATGTTGTTAGAGTTGTGGCACGAAGGTGGAAATTCTTCGGTCAAAGTCATATTTCAGGTCAATGTTACTTTGCAAACTGCGTAAGAGCTAAGAAGTTTGGTCACTGACCTGAAGGCAATAAATCTGATATGTGACAGGAAAAATAACCCCAATCTTTCATCTTATGGGCAAATTCACCTCCGTAAAACCTTAAATTTTACACTTCAACCAATCAAACTATATTCTCAGAGCCACTTATTTGATCACCCACAAATTCACTTTGATCCCCAGTTCAGAAGTCTCGAGCGTGTGAATAAGGATCGGCTGATGCTTATGAACAGGGAAGCAAAAAATGTCACTAAAGGTGATAATAGAAACGGTCACACTAAATATTATATGAGCCGGTTTATTTTCTATAAGTTTGGGGTCGGCAAGATTTTTTAATGCTTTTTAAAAAAAACTCCCTTATGCTCACCAAGGCTACATTTGTATGTAATCAAATATACCGTAAAAACTGTAATATTGTTAAATATTTTTACATTATAAAATAACGATTTTCTATTTAATATATTTAAAATTTTTATTTATTCCTGTGATGGCAAAGCTAATTTTTCAGCATCATTACTCCAGTCTTCAGTGTCACATTATCCTTTAGAAATCATTCTAATATGCTGATTTGCTGCTCAAGAAACATTTCTTATTAATATAAATGTTGAAAACGGTTGTGCTGCTTAGTATTTTACTTTTTTTCAGGATTCTTTGCAAAATAGAAAGTTCAAAAGAACAGCATTTATTTGAAATCTTTTGTAACATTATATATATTGTTACTGTCACTTTTGATCAATTAAATGCATCCTTGTAAAATAAAAGTATAATTTTATATATTAAAAAAAACATATCTTACATAACTGGATTGGATTGCTCCGGCCTGATCGATTGCTCCTGTCTGCCTCCTGTGCACGCTTGTGCTTTGCTTGCTTTTGAATCTTTATTTGATATCATTCCCTGTTGTTTAAACTGCTAAATATAACTTACCCATCATCATATATTGTCTAATATTGCCTACCACATTAAATCTGACATCGCTAGCTTTTAATCTAAATCACTATCACGTTAGCATTTCGCTAGCTTGTTAGCTTGCCATCTCTGCACTCGGGTCTCTTGTTTTCTGAGTTCATTAAACAACTGTGGTGAGTTGGATTAGTAAATAGACTCCGTCAAACAAC
The DNA here is from genome assembly GCA_039654105.1 of Coreius guichenoti. Lineage (NCBI taxonomy): Eukaryota > Metazoa > Chordata > Actinopteri > Cypriniformes > Gobionidae > Coreius > Coreius guichenoti. The sequence continues at coordinate 14,825,989 of CM077177.1, read as the reverse complement.
TGTGGTAAGTTGGATTAATCAACAAATACGGTACGCCATGTCTTCTTCTCCTGTCACTTGCACTGCATGTTTCATGTTTAGTATATCTTTCTCCGTTGGCGAACAGGGCTTCACATGTGATAAATGTAAGGAGATAGTCAGGCTGACGGAGAAGATTTCAGAATTAGAGACACGCATTCAGACTTTATTTGAGAGTAGTGAGAATGTAACAGCTTTAGACACTGCTTTGGATGCGAATAGCTTAGTGAACTCTGTACATTGCTCGGTTCCGGCTGTAAAGCCCGTGCAGCAGGGCAACTGGGTGACGGTGAGACGGCATAGTCGCGGATCAAAAAAACCACTCTTCCGTTCCGATTAGAACATCAAACAGGTTCTCCCCACTCAGTGATGCACCCACTGAGAATCCTGTTGAAAGCACCCTAGTTATTGGTGATTCTATTACACGGAACGTGAAAATAGAGACACCAGCCACCATAGTCACATGTTTACCGGGAGCCAGAGTGCCTGACATCAAAGTAAATTTAAAAGTGCTGGCTAATGCTAATCGTAAATTCTCTAAGATTATTATTCACGTCGGCACAAATTATGTTCGACTTCGCCAGTCGGAGATCACCAAAATTAACATTAAAGAGGTGTGTAAACTCGCAAGTACGATGGCAGATTAAGTTTTTTGCTCTGGTCCCCTCCCTGTTCGTCGGAGTGATGAGATACTTAGCAGACTATCATCACTCAATGGCTGGTTGTCTAAGTGGTGTCCGCAAAATAACATAGGGTTAATAGACAATTGGAAAAGCTTTTGGGGTAGACCTGACCTGTTGAAAAAAGATGGTATTCATCCTTCCTGGGATGGTGCCGCTCTTCTCTCTAGTAATTTGGCACATAGTCTTAGAGCTAAACCTTGACTAACTGGGGCCCAGGTCAGGAAGCAGATGGACTGGCTTACCCGACCGCCTGCTAGCTGTCTAACGTCACAGAAGTCAGATAAATCCCAAAACATAGAGACTCTTTCACCTAGATATTATCACATAGAGACTGTGTCTGTTCCACGAATTAGTAAATACAAAAAAACATCAAAACCATTCAAAAATTTAATTGATGTCCAACAAATAAACAACAGATATAATACAGATGATCAAATGATAAAGCTCGGGCTGCTGAATATTCGATCCCTTTCCTCAAAAGCGCTTATTGTTAATGATATGATTACAGATCATAACCTAGATGTGCTGTGTTTGACAGAAACCTGGCTAAAACCTGACGATTACATTACTTTAAATGAGTCCACCCCCCAAGATTATTGTTATAAACACGAGCCGCGCCTGAAAGGTAAAGGGGGAGGTGTTGCTGTAATTTATAATAATATCTTCGGTATTACTCAGAAGTCTAGTTTCAAATATAATTCCTTTGAAGTTTTGGTGCTTTATGTAACGTTATGTAGTGAAATTGATAAATCCCGTTTGACATTTGTGCTGGCTACCGTATACAGGCCACCAGGGCACCATACAGACTTTACCAGAGAATTTGCTGATTTTCTATCAGAGTTAGTACTGGCTGCAGATAAAGTCCTAATTGTTGGTGATTTTAATATCCATGTAGACAATGAAAAAGATGCATTGGGATTGGCATTTAGAGACATTCTAAACTCTATTGGAGTAAGGCAACACGTGTCAGGACCCACTCATCGCCGTAATCATACGTTAGACCTAATACTGTCACATGGAATAAATGTTGATACCATTGAAATTCTGCAGCAGAGCGATGACATCTCAGATCATTACCTAGTATCATGTACACTTAATTTAGCAAAGGCTGCAAAGCCGTCCCCTCGCTTCAAATATGGCAGAACTATCACTGCTGCGACTAAAGATTGCTTTGTAAATAATCTTCCTCATCAGTTTCATCTCCTCAGCATCCCAGATACCCTAGAGGAACTCGATGTTGCAACAGAAACTATTGACTCTCTCTTTTCCAGCACTTTAGACACAGTTGCTCCCCGGCGCTTAAAGAAGATTAAAGAAAATAGTCCAACGCCGTGGTACAACGAGCACACCCGGGCCCTTAAAACAGCAGCCAGAAAAATGGAGCGCAGCTGGAAGAAAACAAAACTGGAAGTTTTTCGCATTTCGTGGAAAGAGAGCATGATTGCATACAGAAAGGCCATAAAAACTGCTAGATCTGCTTATTTCTCGACTCTCTCTAAAACAAACACAACCCTAGGTATTTATTCGATACAGTGGCTAAATTAACCAAAGATAAAGCTTCAACTTCTGATGTTTGTAAACAGCACAGCAGTAATGACTTTATGAACTTCTTTACTTGTAAGATTGATAATATTAGGAAAAAAATTATAACCATGCAGCCGTCTACTACAGTATCACATCAGACAGTGCATTGTAGTATCACTGAGGAAAAATTACATTCATTCACTGCTATAGGAGAAGAAGAATTGGCTAAACTCGTTAAATCATCAAAATCAACAACATGTATGCTCGACCCTATACTGTAAGAATCGGTTTTACTGCTAAGACAAAAGCTGAAGATCCAACCCCCTGCAATAGAACAATAAAACTCACTAATCTGGAGAGAAGATCTCACAGAAAGAGTGTAGGACATTGGCCTGCCCAAACCTTCTCCCCCTCTCCCTCACCGACTCCCTTCCCTCTGATTCAAGTCACAGAATGCATATATACCTCAGATGATGTATCTTGTTAATCTATTGTTTTTCCCCTTTCATGTGTGGTATCTTTTTAAAGGTCTCAGTGTGATTGGTAAAATGGTCTCAACTTCACTGCTGTCACTGGTAGGATGAGAAAGATTGAAACTTAGGAGAATTCTGTTCTCCTTTTGAGTGGTCTCAGAAGATATCTGATCCTCTCCTCCGAAACCAGGTGTTTGTGTTGCAAATATTTACAACCGTTTTGTTCTGGTCTGGGTATTTAAGGAAGGGTGGCAGAGCTGCCATTTGGGAACATTCTGTAGCCAGAGCTCCCATGCAGTGCTGTGTCAGTGTCCGAGAGGCACTCACACACACTGTATGTACAGTGCCAGATATAATGACTCTTTGAAACTATTTTCATATTACTTTGTAATTGTATTTTTTATTTTTATGCTGAAAGTTGTGTACCATGGATTCGTGTTTAATTATTTTTATGTAAGTTCTGTCTGGCCAAAATAAATGTTAATCTTGATTTATCTTGTATTATTCTGAAATCATTATTCTAATATGGATCAATGTGGAGTCCTTTACTTCTGCAAATCTTTTGCCAGAATAGATCAAACCGAGGACCCCATGACTGAAGCATGGAGCGCGGCATGCGGGATAATCCGATTTCTGACTATTACTGTATTAGCAAGTTGCAGCTCTCGTGTCTATTAATCAAATTACACTTTTTGTTGAGTAAGCAGGTGCGACCACTTAAAGGTAAAATATTCACTCTGCAATCCTCTGACTAATATCAGAACTGGCCAGTTTGTGTTCGTGAATGCGCGAATCGCGACGCGTCTGTTTCTGTGCGATATCGGGTCCCTTGATGAACGAATATTTGAAAATAAGAGATACTAAGAAAAATCAACGATCCAAATAAAATAACAACGAATCATCAGCTGTTAAATTACAAACGTAACCAATTGAACGAAGTCACATAAAATTGGAGTCAGATCACTTTATTCATGGAGTCAGATTTAAAATTAGATGTTAATAAAATAAGTGAATTTAACAGAAATGCTGAAAAGGCTTACACGCAGAATCCTTCAACCAAGCCGTTAGATTCCGTTTTTGGGCTAACGGATGGACCTTACAATACCAACTAAACTACTAAAAGAGATGCTTCCAGAGGTCATAGATCCTCTTCTTAATATCATTAATTCATCCTTGACATTAGGATATGTACCGAAAACTTTTAAGTTGGCTATTATTAAACCACTTATTAAAAAAACGCAACTTGATCCTACAGAATTAGTCAATTACAGGCCAATCTCAAATCTACCCTTTCTGTCAAAAATACTAGAAAAGGCAGTGTCCTCACAATTATGTTCCTTTTTAGAAATAAATGGTATCTGTGAGGATTTCCAGTCAGGATTTAGACCGTACCATAGTACTGAGACTGCTCTCATTAGAGTTACAAATGATTTACTCTTATCATCCGATCGTGGTTGTATCTCTCTGTTAGTGTTACTCGATCTTAGCGCTGCATTCGATACTATCGACCACAACATTCTTTTGAATAGACTCGAAAATTATGTTGGCATTAGTGGAATTTCATTGGCATGGTTTAAATCATACTTATCTGACCGTTATCAGTTTGTAGCAGTAAATGAAGAGATGCCACACCGATCACAAGTTCAGTATGGAGTACCACAGGGCTCAGTGCTAGGACCGTTGCTTTTCACCCTGTACATGCTACCACTGGGAGATATTATTAGGAAGCATGGCGTTAGTTTTCATTGTTATGCTGACGATACTCAGCTCTATATTTTTTCACGCCCTGACGAAACTTACCAATTCACAAGATTAACGGAATGCATAGCTGATATAAAAAACTGGATGACTAGTAATTTCCTGCAACTTAATTCAGAAAAAACTGAATTTTTAATCATTGGACAAAAAAACTCCACAAGTAGTAACCTAGAATACTGTCTAACACTCGATGGCTGCTCTGTCAAGTCCTCGTCATCAGTTAGGAACCTGGGTGTGCTCTTTGATCCCAATCTCTCATTTGAAAGCCATGTTTCTAGCATCTAAAACTGCATTCTACCATCTTAAAATTATATCTAAATTACGGCACATGCTTTCAATGCAAAATGCTGAACAGTTAGTTCATGCGTTCATGACCTCAAGGCTAGATTATTGTAATGCTCTACTGGGTGGTTGCCCTGCTCGCTTAATAAATAAACTGCAGCTTGTCCAAAACGCAGCAGCAAGAGTTCTTACTAGAACCAGGAAGTATGACCATATTAGCCTGGTTCTGGCAACACTGCATTGGCTCCCTATTAAACATTGTATACATTTTAAAATCTTGCTGATTACTTACAAAGCACTAAATGGTTTAGCTCCCCAGTACTTGAGCGAGCTCTTAAAGCATTATACTCCATCACGTCTATTGCGGTCTCAAAATTCTGGCCAGTTGATAATACCTAGAATATCAAAATCAACTGCAGGCGGTCGATCCTTTTCCTATTTAGCACCTAAACTCTGGAACAGTCTTCCTAGCATTGTTCGGGAAGCAGACACACTCTGTCAGTTTAAATCTAGACTAAAAACACATCTCTTTACTATGGCATACACATAAAACATTTTTAATTTATATTATTCAAATCAGTTAAATGATTGTTTTAGGCTGCATTAACTAGGTCAGCCGGAACCGGGAACACTTCCCATAACACTTGATGTACTCGTTACGTCATAAGAAGAATGGCATCTACGCTAATGTTAGTCTCTCTGTTTATCCCGAGGTTTACTGCAGTCGGCCGGATCCGGGCCGTATCCGGACCAGATGGTGGACCTTAGCCTGGACATGACGAACGCATCCCTGAAGTGTCTGTAGAGACCGTGTCAATTAAACTCCCCCCTGTAAATGACACATCGACATGACATCCTCATTAAACCCGTCTCCAGCGTGACGACTCCAATCTTTCGAATAATTCTACGAATATCTATTGATCTAATATGACTTCTGACCTGTAATTTTGCCAGAATCTTAATCATACACTATTTGTTCGTCGGCCAGAGGAGAACTGGCACCCCGACTGAGCCTGGTTTCTCCCAAGGTTTTTTTCTCCATTCTGGCCCTAAAGAAGGAGTTTTGGTTCCTTGCCACCGTCGCCTTTGGCTTTTGGCTTGCTCAGTTGGGGAGACTTAAATTTCAACTATATTATTGATCTGCCCGCATTGACACTCTATGATAATTGAAATGAGCTGGATGACATCACCGTTTTCACCAAAGCGGCTGTACAGCCGAATCAAATTCTGTTGCATTATTTTCCTGTTACCACTGTGAAGCTGCTTTGAAACAATTGGCATTGTAAAAAGCGCTATTTAAATAAAGGTGATTTGATTTGATTTTGATTTAACTGTGAATTTACAGTTAGGTCCATATATAAAATATTTGGACACAGACACAAATTTCATAATTTGGCTCAGTATGCCACCAGAATAGAATTAAAATGAAACAATCAAGATGAAATTGAAGTTCAGACTTTCAGCTTTAATTCATGGGGTTGAACAAAAAAAGAATGTAAAACGTTTAGGAATTGCAACCATTTTTATACACAGTCCCCCTATTTTCAGGGGCTTGAATGTAATTGGGCCTGCCTGAAGTCCCATGGGCATCATTAAAGACTGGGTTTCCTCCTTTGTGATGCTTTGCCAGGCCTTTACTGCAGCAGTCTTCAGTTGTTGTTTGTTCGTGGGTCTTTCTGTTGTTAGTTTTGTCTTCAGCAAGTGAAATGCATGCTTCATATGTACTGTGAAGTAGTACAATCAACTTTGCTGCATTTGGCTGAATCTGGGCAGACCGTATATCCCTATAAACTTCAGAATTCATCCAGCTGCTTCTGTCACATCATTAATAAACACCAGTGATCCAGTGTCACTGGAAGCCATGCATGCCCATGCCATCTCACTGCCTCCACCGTGTTTTACAGATGATGTATGCTTTGGATGTATGCTGTACGATGAATCATAATTGATTTTTGATTTCGATTTTGGCATCCAACGAATATGAAAACAATATAATTGAGGTAAAACAATTGTTGTGCGGCTGCCGCTGTCATGATCACAGCCTGTGTTTCCCTGTCGTGTGTTTGTGGACTCTTTTGTTATTTCCTGTCTTGTGCCATGTGTTGTAGTCCTTTGTAGTTTTTCATGTTGATTAGTTTTCCCAGGTGTTTCCCATTTACCACACCCCCTTGTTATCTTGTTAACCTTGTTTCCCTTTGTGTATATATACCCCAGTGCTTCAGTTGTTGTTTGTCGGTCGTTGCGCTCCTGCCTGTTTTTGGATACCCTTCTTCTTGGATCTACCGTTGATGTTGTTTGTTATTAAATCGTTCATGCTGCATTTGGATTCTCACTCCGCTTCATCCCTGCTCACACGTTACAGCCGCATTCCGTCCACAGTCATGCACTTACTTTCCTCCCTGAAAGCCCAAATTTAACATCCAAATCAGCTGAATAAGTGAGTGTTGTAAAATGCAGTCTACTGTTGCTAAACTGTGGGAAGTGTTTGATATTAAACATTGGCGCCATCATACACCCAGCGCAATGTGACGCCGGATGCGTCACAAGTGTTCTTTGCTAGTTTCAGCCCGACGCAGTTATCATTTTCACGTCCAGCACCACATTGTTTAGATAGCAAATGCACTCACGCCCATCTGTTCACCCATGGGCATGCTGGTCTGAAAATGAGGTGTGTTCAGGCGCATTGTTAGCACGTTGCTATTTTGAGGCAACTGAAAACGACTGCGACATTGACCAACAAAAACCTGGTATAAAGTCAATAGTGCAGTATTTTTTGTGTTATTTAAAGGGGCGTTAGTAATATGCGCCTATAGGCGGGTGCACAACGTGTTTATTACACACACAGGGACACGCAGCAGCACATAAACATTTTTAAATATTAAAAATAAAAGGATTCCTGAGAAGTGTTCAGTCTTTCCGCTCGCAAATTCCACCATGTAAATAGCGAATCCGCCAAGGTGCAAGCGCAACTGGCTTTTAAAGGGAATGGGAGATGAGACTCTGATTGGTTTGTTGCACATTACGCCCAAAACACACCCCTGACTCATTAAGAGACTAGGTACAACCCTTTTGGACAATGCGCCTGGCGCACCAACCATTTTTTCTGTTGTTAAACTAGCAAAAGTGGATTCGGACACGCCCTAAATGCACCTGCACCTGCACATTCATACCATGCTTTCTGTGCGCATGCTCTGAGTCGGAGCTGAACCGCATAAGCAAATGGGATTCGGGTACGCTCCTAATCGTGTACACACTAAAATGTAAAAAATGTCAAAAAACCTTTTTGGAGAGTATTCACGTAAACACAGTGGGTTATGTCTTAAGTAAACGTACACAGTTGAGGAAGAAAACGCGTGTGTAACGGTATATTGGATTCGTGCATTAACTCTTAAAATGACAATATACCGGTACCTAATCTACCTGCTGCTGTCTGTCATTAATGATAATCAAACAACAAATGACAAAGGAAAATCACTCACTGATCTTGACTGAATAACTTAGCTTTCATAAGAATGAATCTGTTTTTAATGTGTACAGTAAGGTTATCCAGTGTTATATACAGTGTTTTATTTGTAGGCTATTTCTTATCTGAATACCACTGTTAGTACATCTTCTTGAAAAACTTAAAACACCGTTTATTTAATTTGTATTGTTGTTCTGTTGCATTTATTTGTCCATTTTGTTTGTAATTAGTTTCTTTGTTCTCATGGTATTGCTGACTGTTTACTGGTCTTATATAACTATTCTGAGGACCCTTGTCACAGTTCTGTTTGTGTTTTGGACTTTCAGTTTGTATTTTGATTCTTTCCTGTGTTCCTTTGTTCAGTTTCCCGCCTGTCCTTTGTTTCTATGGTTACCCTCATTAGTTCATTTGTCCCAGCTGTGTCTAGTTAATTATCTTGTTTCTGTTCACTACTTAAGTTGCACCCTCACCTTCAGTCTTTGTCTAGTCACTGTTATGTTAGAGTGTGTTTCCCTGGTTGTCTGTCTGTTCTTGAGCAACATTATTAAAGTTTCAGTTTGGATTTTGATCTTTAGCTTGTTCCTGGTTCCCGATACCGTTACAACCCTTTTCTTACATTAGTTAACCTAGTATTAGTTTTTGGTTGAGTATTGATAATAGTGAAATTTCACTGATATTTAAAATGACTCCTATCATAAAATTAAGACTTTGATCATATCGCCCAACAATAATTGTGATTTAAATATTGACCAAAAATCATTGTGATTATGATTTTTGCCATAATCAGTACAGGTTGATCTTAGTTTCATCCATCCAAAGAATGCTTTTCCAGAACTGGTTTTATGAGAGATTTTATTTTTAGATGTTTTTGTCAAAGTGTAATCAGGCCTTATGAGTGGTTAGCACCTTGTGGTGAACCCTCTATATTTGCTCTCATGAAGTCTTCTCTTGATTGTAGACTTTGACAATGACACACCTACCTCCTGGAGAGTGTTCTTCCCTTGGCTGGATCTTGTGAAGAGGTTTTTCTTTACAATGGAAAGGATCCTGTGATCACCCACCACCGTGGACATCCAGGCCTTTTTATGTTACTCACCAGTGCAATCTTTTTTTTTTCTCAGAATGTTTCCTGCTATCTCTCTGTTGGATTTTTGTTTTTGAAGCCCAACAATGGCCTTGCGTGGAGAGTTCCTTTGAACGCATGATGTGCCCTAGTGAAAAAAAAAAAAAATGCTAAGTATACTTGCAGCCAGACTAATTATCAGTATACTTCAAGTGTTAATGATTAGTTAACTTTAAGTGTGCTATTTTGGAACAACTAATTTTGTACTAAGTATATTTTAGTTGTAATTAAGTTGTGTAAAAGCATAGCTTTAAGTGTATTTAGTGTACTTTTATGTACTAAATTGGAACAACTTTAAGTAATTTGTGTTAAGTATACTTTTATTTGTGTTTTAAGTACATTACAAATTACTTACCAGTGTCTTCAGAACACACAAGCAATATACTATTAATATATTATTTTTTCAGGTTTATTTACTTTATTTATTTACTTTTGGCTTATTCCAAATACTAAAAAATATACACTTTGTAGTCAATAACAATATAATTTGTTATTACTTAGCTATACTTTGTACAATATACTTTGAATTACATAATGTCACACAATACAGTGTTTTAAATGTGCTACCAACTGCATTTTAGTGAATTACTTACTGACTTATTTTCCCAATGTTGAATGCCTTTTTTAAAAAATGTAAAAAAAATATATTATTGGACTAATTCCATACTGACCCTCTACACACAAATATAAATTACACATTATATTCCATTTTCTGATGAGCTGCTCGTTGTTACACGCGTCTGATGGCCGCTTACACATCAGAGACAGCTGACAGCAGAAACTCGTGAAGAATGGCATCTGTTAACAGAATATACAAGAGATAAGGTCAGACAGCATGTTCATACAACTTTTTATTCACGTTTACATTAGTCTTAATTATTACTTACCTCCAAACAGCAGGACTTTTTCTCCGGTTCTTTTCGGGATCACGTAACGTTAGGCCATTTTATTCCGAGCCGGTTATCGTCGCCGTCAAGGTCAGGCTGCGATGTCACTTAATTGAACTGGTCCGAATTCCCAAGAATGAACGATGTACTTTCCGCTTTCAATGTTTTATTTAATAAATAATGTAAAGCGACATTGTACATAACCTGCAAACCTCCCTTGACTGAGCGAGAGACAGTCAGACGAATACTGTCAGCAGCTTTGCCTCTGATTGGCTGCAGGCAGTGAGCAACAAAATCTGATTGGTCACAGACCAAGTTGAAGAGACATTTGAATTCCGATAAGACTCAACCACTCAACTCATATTTTCTTGCGTTGTATTTTAAGTGTGCTGTTGGTTTAATATAGATTTGTGTGTACGATTGTAACACGATTCTTCTCTGCCAGTGTAAACTTATTAAACATATTTACACTTAAATCACAACTACAGTAGGGCTTGTACACTGCATATATTTAAAAATGGGCTTTTAATGCATTAGTCATACATTTGAACACTTTCTGAAAGTCATATACAATAAAGTACTTAAGTGAATTCAAAGCATGAATAAATAAACTTAAAATTATACTCAAATTTAACTTTAAATATACTACAACTTCAGGATATTAAATAGTGTATTTTTAAAATATACTTTCAGTGCATTGTTACAATGACAATTTTGAGCATACAGTTTAAAATATACTAAAAATATATTTTAAAGTAATGTTCAAATAAGTACACTTTTAAAAAGTACACAGAACTTTCATTTTAAGTATATTTTTCTAAAATATATATTTTTAGAAAATATACTAAAATACAATTATTTTAAAGTGTGTTAAAAGTTGTATTGTGAAAATATAATGCTAATATACTTTTTATATATTTAAAGATGGTACAATTTTTTGTTAGTATATTTACAATATACTATTGAAAAAGAGAGTATATTTGAAATACAATTAGGGCTGCAACTAACGATTATTTTGATAATCGATTAGTTGGCCGATTATTTTTCGATTAATCGGATAAAAAGCCCTTTTTTTTATTGACAAAACACACCATTCCACATCCAGGAACATAAACACATTCGCTATGGACACAGTAACTGTTACTGTCATTTCTTTATCCTGTAGAAACGTCTTACATTTATATTCAATTACAGCTGTTATCCCTTTACAGTTAATACTCTAATAAAATACTTGAATTACATGTTGACTTTTAAAACTGTATTTAGCGTCCAACAGCAGATATTTCAGCTAAATCAATGTTTTTGCACTGAATATTAATTGTCTCCTCGACTGCGTTCTGTCTGTTTGACGCGCATGTGCGCGCCCGCCGCCCCGGCGCTCGTTCAGTGAAGTTTGAAGCTTAATGCAGACTAGTGTCAGGCTGCGCTTTCATGCAAAATGGAAATACTCGCATGAATTAGTAACATTTACAGATGAGGATATAACTACTGTTCTCTATATAGATCAGTGGATATAACCTGTAAAATGAACGTTTTGCGCTGAGGACGCACACGCGCAAACACACATCGGTCAAAGAGCATGACAGGGTATGTTAAACGCTTGAAGCTTAAAATAAACAATTCTCATGTTTTGGGCGCTTGGATCACGTACCTTTCCTGCATCAGCTCACTCTGTTTTCACTCCACTATTTCTAGATGCACATTTTGTCCATAAAAATGCGTTATTCAGTGCTGTAATTTGGCGCTACTGGTGAAAGCTTATCGTGCACAGAGGGCAGACCCGACTAATCGATAATGAGAATCGTTATCGATGATTTTCATTATCGATTATTATTGATTTTATCGACTAGTTGTTGCAGCCCTAAATACAATAAAGTATACTTTTTTTTCACCAGGGTGGGTTCACAGCAACAGCTTCTAAATGCAAATACCACATTTACACCACATAATTTTCAACTAAAAACGGAAAATTTTTTATGTGTTTTGGCCGTTGATTTACACGACAACGGCGTGTAAACTTTTGGAAAATAGGTTTTTTGTGAAAACGGTGACGTCATGCGCATGCATGTTACGTGTTCAGTCTGCAGGCACGTAGTGTTTCTTCACTAAAGTGACATAACCAACTACTGGCCTGGCATGCATATTACAGCATTTTTGGCGTTTTTGCAATTCCGTGTGAACGGGGATCATTTTGAAAACGTTGTCATCTGTACGCAAAAAACACAAAGGAAAAACTTGAAGGGGAGTCTCGAGAGTTGTAATCCCTTCCTCCAACTGGGATATTAAAACCCTCAAATTAAAGCTAAGAGTGTGCACTTTAAGCCTATTTTATATAACTGTAACTTGAATTTTGGTAAACAGCTAAAATAACAAAATATAAATAACATAGCTTTGCATGAACAAAATAGCTAAAAAATTATATACAGCGGGTAAAATAAGAATTGAACACGTCACCATTTTTCTCAGTAAATGTATTTCTAAAGGTGCTATTGACATGAAATTTTCACCAGATGTTGGTAACAACCCATGCAATCCACACATGCAAAGAAATCAAACCATAGATGTCCATAAATTAAGTTATGTGTAATAATTTTAAATGACACAGGGAAAAAGTATTGAACACGCTTACTTAAATTTATTTAATACTTTGTACAAAAGCCTTTGTTGGTAATGACAGCTTCAAGATGCCTCCTGTATGGAGAAGCGAGTTGCATGCATTGCTGAGGTGTGCCCATTCTTCCACACAAACAGTCTTCACATCTTGAAGGTTCCGTGGGCCTCTTCTATGAACTCTGATCTTTAGTTCTTTCCATAGATTTTCAATTGGATTCAAGTCTGGTGATTGGCTGGGCCATTCTAGCAGCTTTATTTTCTTTCTCTGAAACCAACTGAGAGTTTCCTTGGCTGTGTGTTTGGGATCATTGTCTTGCTGAAATGTCCACCCTCGTTTCATCTTCATCATCCTGGTAGATGGCAGCAGATTTTTATTAAGAATGTCTCTGTACATTTTTCCATTCATCCTTCCTTCAATTATAGGAAGTTTGCCAGTACCGCATGCTGAAAAACAGTCCCACACCATGATGTTTCCACCTCCAAACTTCACTGTTGGTATGGTGTTTTTAGGGGTGATGTGCAGTGCCATTTCTCCAGCAAACATGGTGTGTATTATGCCATCCAAAGAGTTTGGATCTAATTATGCCATCCAATTTTGGCCTCATCTGACCAGACTATATTCTCAAAGTATTTCACAGGCTTGTCCAAATGTTGTGCAGCAAACTTTAAACGAGCTACAACATGCTTTTTCTTCAGCAATGGAGTCTTGCGTGGTGAGCGTCATGCCATGGCAGTTTAGTGCATTACTTATTGTTTTCTTTTAAACAATTGTACCTGCTAATTCCAGGTCTTTCTGAAGCTGTCTACAAGTGATCCTTGGCTCTTGGACAACTCTTCTGATAATTGTTTTCACTCCTCTGTCACAAATCTTGCGAGGAGCACCTGGTCGTGGCCAGTTTACGTTGAAATGATGTTCTTTCCACTTACGGATTATGGCCCCAACAGTGCTCACTGGAATATTCAGAAGTTTTGAAATCCTTCTGTAACCAATGTCATCAGTATGTTTTGCAACAATAAGGTTGCAAAGTTCTTGAGAGAGCTCCTTGCTTTTACCCATCATGAGATGTTTCTTGTGTGACACCTTGGTAATGAGACACCTTTTTATAGGCCATCAGTTGGGACTGAACCAGCTGATATTAATTTGCATTGACAAGGGGCAGGATTGCCTTCTAGTTACTGATTGTCTTGGCTTTCCATGCCTTTTTGCACCTCCCTTTCTTCATGTGTTCAATACTTTTTAACATTACACATAACTTAATTTATGGACATCTATGGTTTGATTTCTTTGCATGTGTGGATTGCATGGGTTGTTACCAACATCTGGTGAAAATTTGATGTCAATAGCACCTTTTGAAATATATTTACTGAGAAAAAATGGTGACATGTTCATACTTACCCTGGTGAAAAAAAAAGTATACTTTATTGTACTTCAAATATATTCCCTTTTCAATAGTATATTGTAAATATACTAACAAAAAAAAAAAAAAAAAAAAAAAAAAACTGTACCATCTTTAAATACATAAAAAGTATATTAGCATCATATTTTTACAATACAACTTTTAACACGTCAAAATAATTGTATTTCAGTATATTTTCTAAATAAATATATAATATACATACATTATATTATTACCTGTAAAATAATATATTCATAGTATATTTCTTGTGTGTTCTGAATACACTCGTAATTAATTTGTAATGTACTTAAAACACAAATAAAGTATACTTATAACACACAAAAAGTATATGTCACAACACAGACGGCGGTAGAGGATGAGGTGAACTAAAGTGATATTTATTGACAGAGACACGGACACAGGTTGCAATAGGTATTCAGGTGAGTATTAGAAACAGGCACTTCTGGACAGTCACTTAGCTGTAGATAATGGAGTTTGTCGTTTGCAGGGAATGGAGAACACAAGGACCGAGGAACTGGAGACGAGGAAGACTTGGAAGAAGACGGTGGATACTCAGGTGAGTAGCGGGTAAGGAGTCCAGGTACGTATGACGAGACCAGACACTGTAGTGAAGGGAGTGTGAGTCTATATAGTGTCTGTGATGATGAGGTGCAGGTGCCAGTGGTCAGTATTCAGGGGATTGTGAACGAGTGGGCGGAGCGTGGAGATCTGGTGACGATGCATGGACGTTGGTGGGTGTTGGCTGTGACTCTGTGACAGTGCCTCCTCCTCCACAGGTGGCTCCTGACGACTGGATGGGGCAGTGACGACGGGGTCTACCTAGACCCCGAGGAGCAGGACGGTCCGGATGTTCAGCATGAAATTGAGTGAGGAGTGAGGGGTCGAGGATGTCGTTACGGTTGACCCAGGAACGTTCCTCTGGGCCGTAGTCCTCCCAGTCCACGAGGTACTCAATACGAGGACCCCGTCGTCGGGAGTCAAGGATCGCCCGCACCTGGTAGATGGCTTCTTCCTCAACGACGTCAGGAGGAAGAGGTACCGCATCGTCACCAGGATCTGTAGAAGGAGAGGACAAGGGTTCAGTGTGGGGTTCAACAATGACACATGGAATGAAGGTGAGATACGGTACTGTGCAGGGAGATTGAGACGGTAGGTGACCTCGTTGAGCTGCCTCTGTATCGTGAATGGACCTATGTACCAGGGACTCAGCTTTTGGCAGGGCAGTCGGAGACGGATGTCCCGTGTTGAGAGCCACACCTTCTGGCCAGGTTGGTAACGAGGATTGGGACCCCTTCTGGTGTCAGCTTGTCTCTTGTGTCTCCGAATTGCCTGCTGGAGATGGACATGAGCTGAGTCCCAAACTCTCTTGCTCTGCTGGAACCAGTGGTTGACAGCTGGAACCTCTGAGGGCTCACCCGACCAGGGGAAGAGAGGAGGTTGGTAGCCCAGGATACACTGGAACGGGGTGAGCCCAGTGGTGGTCTGCCGGAGGGAATTTTGTGCATACTCTGCCCAGGGTAGGTACTGGCTCCAGCTGTCCTGGTTCCGGTGGCAATATGACCTCAGGTATCTCCCGACTTCCTGGATTTTGCGCTCAGTTTGGCCATTGGTCTGTGGGTGGTAACCAGAGGACAGGCTGACTGAAACTCCTAGGAGCTTGAAGAAGGCATGCCACACTCGGGAGATGAACTGTGGTCCACGGTCGGACACGATGTCTTCTGGAATACCAAAATGACGGAACACATTGTGGAATAGGGCCATGGCAGCTTCGAACGCAGTTTACATGCCTTGGAGAAACAGTCCACGATTACCAGTACGCAGGTGAAGTTATTGGATGGTGGTAAGTCGGTCATGAAATCTATGCCCAGGTGTGTCCACGGTCGGCGAGGGATAGGTAAAGAGACCAGTTTATCTTCAGGGAGCCTTCTAGGAGTGTTGGCAACAGCGCAAACTGAGCAGCCTCTGATGTAGTGGGAGAATAGCGTTGAGCCACACGGATCAGGTTTTCAAGTCCCATAGTATCATCGTACACGACCATTAACTGTTTCACATGAGGATTTAGACCCTGTCGAAAGGCTGTTATAAGCGCAGATTCATTCCAGCCACTAGCGGCCGCTAGGGTACGAAATCGAAGGGCATACATACTCACAGTCTCTTCACCTTGGCGAATGTTGTAGAGTTGGTCGTGTACAGTAAGATCGGCGGTGCTTTGACCAAACACTTCCCGGAAGTGATTGAAGAAGGCAGCAATAGTAGCGGTTACGGGAGCATTAGATTCCCAGAGTGGTTGAGCCCATTGTAATGCTTGTCCCAAGAGCAAGGAAATCACAAACGCCACACGGGCGCGTTCAGTGGGGAAGAGTTGAGACTGGGCTTCCAGGTAGAGTGAGCACTGCAGAAGGAACCCACTGCAATCCTCCGCCGCGCCGGAGAATGTCGCTGGTCGGGCCATGGGACTGACAGAGGCAGCTGATGAAGAAGCAGCGGGTGCTGGGTGCAGGAGTGCATGGCAGGCGGCGTGCACAAGATCCGTAGGGACTGTAGGAGAAGTGCTGGTAGATGACGGTTGTAATGAAGATCGCACAGCTTCGACAAGGGTGGCGAATGGATCCGGCGGGCGATCTCCGCCTGTGTCCGTGGCGCTCTGTATGAGGTCTGGTCTTCTGTCACGACACAGACGGCGGCAGAGGATGAGGTGAACTCAAGTGATATTTATTGACAGAGACACGAACACAGGTTGCAATAGGTATTCAGGTGAGTATTAGAAACAGGCACTTCTGGACAGTCACTTAGCTGTAGATAATGGAGTTTGTCATTTGCAGGGAATGGAGAACACGAGGACCGAGGAACTGGAGACGAGGAAGACTTGGAAGAAGACGGTGGATACTCAGGTGAGTAGCGGGTAAGGAGTCCAGGTACGTATGACGAGACCAGACACTGTAGTAAAGGGAGTGTGAGTCTATATAGTGTCTGTGATGATGAGGTGCAGGTGCCGGTGATCAGTATTCAGGGGATTGTGAACGAGTGGGCAGAGCGTGGAGATCTGGTGACGATACATGAACGTTGGTGGGTGTTGGCTGTGACTCTGTGACAGTATACTTATAACACAAAAAAAAGTACACTTTAACAGAGTCCTGCACGGGTTCGCAAATTTTGCTGAAACGGGTGAAAAACAGCCAAACTGTGTCGGATACGGGTGCGGGTCGGGTTGGACAAGGGGGAAACACGGGTCTAAACACGGGTTTAAAAAAGTCACGTGCAAACGTAAAAATATATGCATATTTTTAGGAACACATCTACAAAAATATGCCATGCCTGTATTTCAAGTTGATAAAATAATTTCAAATCCATATCAGTTTATTTGTGCCCGCGTGCGCGCCCTCCCAGGAGTCTCTCGCTTTTAAAAAAAAAAATCACAACCGCGCCCGCGCGATCTGCCTGCATTGCAGTCGTCGAGCTGGATCCTGAGGAGTTGAAGAAAAGAATAGCTAGTGGAGATTGTAAAGTTGTCTACAATACGTCATCAAAAATCAAGTCCAGTGTGTGGGAGAAATTTGGAGTTATCTCAGATGAAGAAAACAATATTGTGAAAGGCTTTGCTGCATGCAAAACCTGCCTTAAAGTTTTCGTGTTGGTTCACCCAACTCACAGCACCTCTGTACTTTAAACGCATGTTCTGAAAAATGTTCTGTGAAAAGTTTGTTGACAATAAAATACACAGTGCTGTCAATGAAAAGTATTTTCCGAATCTGACTGAAAACAGGAATTTCCTCAATTTCATTGCATACAGTGAGGTCTTGTCTATATTCTGTCCCATCTATTTTGACCCAGTTCATGGAATGCATACTTGTCTGTATGGGATTCTGTAGCATTCCTGCCAACTTTTCACCATTGTCAAAATCATTCCAACAAAATGTTTTCATTGGTCCACACTCAACTTGACTCAATGGTCTCATTTCCCAAAGATATTGACATCTGATGACTTTTTGCCAGAGATTTGGTGATGTTTTTTTGGTGAAAAGTTCAAAGGCACTCAAGGAGCTGGTTCCAGCGCAAGGGATGAGGCGCTTGTCCACAACGACATAAAAGTGGTCGATCCTGCCCTTGATCCTTCCTGATCCCAGTAGGAATGGCTGGTTGCCCTCCCTCCCACTGAGATGGCCTTCAATACTGGTGCAGGACTGAAAAAAGCAAAAACAAAAATTAGATTAAATAAACAGGGATAAAAAAAAAAAAAAAAAACTTTTTTATAATGTGAAATGATAAATGCATTAAACCTGGTTAAAAAAAATTAAGTAAAAAAAATAAAAATAAAAAAATAAAAAACACACATATATAAACACACCCTAACCCAATATGTGCCAAACAAAACCAGTTGGTATCATGCTTTGTGTATTACAGTGAAAAGACAACGTCATTAAAGGAATTTTTCACCCCCCCCCACCAAAAAAAAATACATTTGCTGATACACCCTCAGCCAAACCAAGCTATGTGACTGACTGACTTCATTAGAACACACACAAAGAGTTGTACATGGAAATCCGAGAGCTGTAGGTCAATAAAATGCAAGTGAGCATGTGCAATCAGTTAGAGAGTCCAAAAGGTACATTTAGTCAGTCACATTATGCCAGCGATTTTCAATCCCGGTCCTGTGGACCCACCGCTCTGCACATGTTGTATGTCTCCCTTATTCAACAAACCTGATTCAGATCTTCACCTCATTAGGTAAGAGCTCCATGAACTAAACTAAAGGGTTAGTTCACTCAAATGAAAATTCTGTAATTTACACACCCTCAGGTTGTTCCAAACCTGTATACATTTCTTTGTACTGCTGAACACAAAGGAAGATATTTTGAAGAAGGTTTGTAAACAGGCCACTTTAGGCAGCCATTGACTTCCATAGCAGGAAAAAAATACTACGCGAATAGCATAGGAGATGACGTAGAAGAATAGAGATCGTTGAATAAAGGCGTTATTTTTGTTCGTTTTAGCGCACAAAGTATTCTCGTCGCTTTATAGCATTAAGATTGGACCACTGTAGTTACATGGACTATTTTAACGACATCTTTACTATCTTTCTGGGGCTTGAAAGTTGCAATTACGTTGCTGTCTATGGAGGGGTCAGAGAGCTCTCGTATTATCAAAAATATCTTAATTTGTGTTTTGAAGATGAACGAAGGTCTTACGGGTTTGGAAGGAATGAGGGTGAGTAATTAATGACAATTTTTCATTTTTGGGTGAACAAAACCTTTAAAACAACAATAAAAATAGTAAAACTAAGGATACACCCTTGTCAGTTCTCATTCTGCTATATCTAGCTGCAGTTGACACTGTTAACCACCTGATCCTTTTAATCACTGGATATCGCAGGAACTCCAGTTCCTTGTTTTAGACATTAACCCAAACAAATCTGTGACAATATTCAATAAACTGTTAAAAACTCATAAGTGAGCACACAATTGTATCCTGCTAATGTTGTAGCCTGGACTATTTTAGACAACGTTTGCATTATTAGCACTTCACATGTTATTGCCTCCTCATGATGAATCACTTGTATTCCTAATTTAAGTCAATTTAGATAAAAGCGTCTGCTAAAGCCGGGTGCACACTGGGCGGTTTATAATAGTCCTTTATGATTGTTCCTTGTCAGACTGTACGAACATGATCCCCGCTGTAAGCCATGTCACACTGTAAGATCTAAGTTGTCATTAAATGTAAGCCTGTACGATAGTCAAGGCGCGTTAAAACGGACGCACGCAAGAAAACTTTCCCAGAGTGAAGTTTTATCAAATCAAATCAAATCACCTTTATTTATATAGCGCTTTTTACAATGGCAATTGTTTCAAAGCAGCTTCACAGTGGTAACAGGAAAATAATGCAACGGAATTTGATTCGGCTCTGGTGAAAACGGTGATGTCATCCAGCTCATTTCAATTATCATATAGTGTCAATGCGGGCAGATCAGTAATATAGTTGAAATTTAAGTGTCCCCAACTGAGCAAGCCAAAAGCCAAAGGCGACGGTGGCAAGGAACCAAAACTCCTTCTTTAGGGCCAGAATGGAGAAAAAAACCTTGGGAGAAACCAGGCTCAGTCGGGGTGCCAGTTCTCCTCTGGCCGACGAACAAATAGGGTATGATTATGATTCTGGCACATTACAGGTCAGAAGTCATATTAGATCAATAGATATTCGTAGGATTATTCGAAAGATTGGAGTCGTCACGCCGGGGACGGGTTTAATGAGGATGTCGTGTCGATGCGGCATTTACAGGGGGGAGTTTAATTGACACGGTCTCTACAGACACTTCAGGGATATGGTCGTCATGTCCAGGCTAAGGGCCACCATCTGGTCTGGATACGGCCCAGATCCGGCCGACTGCAGTAAACCTCGGGATAAACAGAGAGACTAACATTAGCGTAGATGCCATTCTTCTTATGATGTAACGAGTACATCAGGTGTTATGGGAAGTGTTCCCGGTTCCGGCTGACCTAGTTAATGCAGCCTAAAACAATCATTTAACTGATTTGAATAATAGAAATTAAAAATGTTTTATGTGTATGCCATAGTAAAGAGATGTGTTTTTAGTCTAGATTTAAACTGACAGAGTGTGTCTGCTTCCCGAACAATGCTAGGAAGACTGTTCCAGAGTTTAGGTGCTAAATAGGAAAAGGATCGACCGCCTGCAGTTGATTTTGATATTCTAGGTATTATCAACTGGCCAGAATTTTGAGACCGCAATAGACGTGATGGAGTATATATCATATTTATATCAATCAATGACGCGTTCGGTGACACAGAGCTGCATTACACGCGGGACTGAAATGGTGGTGAGAGATAACTCACAAAGAAATCTCTAGCGCTCATTTTGGTCATGGTCTTGAAAAATGAAGACAATTTGACGGTCGTCCTAGGAGAAGTCACACTGCAGGACTGTGCGCCAAATCTTCTGACACTGCCAGAATTTCGTCTGAGGTAAAATTTGATCGCAACGGTCATTAATTGGCTGTTGGTGAACATGTCAAACTAACGATCAAAGACTTCAGATTTTAGCCTAGGATCAGAGGAATCTTTTAGGATTTGCAAAATTTGTCTCAGACGGCCAAATCGTGGCCAAAATCGCACAGTGTGCACGCGGCTTAAAGGTAAATGTATTTATCTGACGCAATAAATTTTGTCCCCAGGATACTTACACTGGAGTCCTTTAAAGAATGTCAAAAGTGTTATTATATACTTACCCTCAGACAAACCAGCAGAAATATTTTCTTCTGGACATCTTACATTTAGGCATAAATGTGGACTGCCTTCAATCAATTCATGGAAGATGTCCTCTTCCACATTGGTGTCTGTCAAAGACTTGAAGAGCTGCAGTTCTTGCCAACCCAAATTTGCTCTTAACTGAAAAGTAATTTAAACAAAAGCATGAAAAAAAATATATATATAAATTATAAGTATATCACTTTACAATAAGGTTACGTTAGTTAACGGACTAAGAATGAACAATACTTCTACAGCATTTATTAGTCTTAGTTAATGTTAATCTACTACATTATAAAAATCTAAAGTTGTCTCTTTCAACATTAATGCACTATGAACTAAAATGAACAGACAAACAGTTCTATTTTTATGAACTAATACTAAAGTTAGTTAATGTTAGTTAACACATTAATGTTAACAAATGAGACCTTATTGTAAAGTGTTAAGCCTTGTGCTGTGGACTTGAGTGGGCTTATACCTCAAGCATAGTTGCTATATGACTAATAAGTACATTTCTAAGCAGTAGCACAAGATTCAACTTACCTTCATTTAGAAAATCTCGGAACGTACAATCGCTGAGCAATTTCACAAATTTCTTTACACCTTGATACTGAACTTTAACAAGCATGACGAAAGCTGTCAAGAAAAATAAAAATTACGTTAATATTAAAGAAAATCCAGCGAGCTGCTGTTGTCAGAAGCTCCATTTGTCACCCCAAAAATGTTACATTAAAGTGAAATTGCAGCAAGTTAATTCTTATCTACTATCATGTAATTGTAAGCGATTGCAGATGAAGCGTGCGTGTCAAACACGTTTCTCATATGATGAGCGAACGTTAGTTCATAATCATACGCTGGCAGAAAATATAAGTTCGGCAAATGGCTTCTAGCTTGATTATCTGATAATTTATCTTCTCTGCCTTTTACTTTGCAGACGAGAGTAACCGCGATATACTTTGTGTAAATTCCTTGGACCATCCATGAGCGTTCAAGGTCCAAGTAAAAAAAAAAAAATAAATAAATAAAAAAGAATGGCGAGTTACAGATTGCTGCTCACTTAAACAGTCAGAGATTTTTTTGTGGAACAATGCACAGTTATACTAAAATATTGGACACAAAAATGCATTACAATGTCTTATTTTGGCAGCACAAATAACGTGAGCCACAAGAAAGGGAATATGGATGCTGCATTATTTGGTTTAAACAGTTAAGTTACACAAATCACAGAAATTACCCAGTTATCTACCCTAGATTCTAAAATATAAGAAAACTTAAGTTTAAAATTGTTAACTAACATAAACTACGCAACTCTTACCTCAATTTGCCAGTGAACTAGCTAAATGGCCTCGAGATCCTGTCGATGGTCTGTCGCGAAAAAAGGAAATAATAATCTGAAAGGAAATAATGTTAGCATTCTAGCAATGTTGGGAAACGTAACGTTACTAATATTATTCTGAATGGTGAGAAACAATGAAAATTGGTAAAATTAAGTGGTTATAAAATATTATACCTGTTTGAACACTGCTCTCCTCGTGGTCGTCTGCCATTAAACAAAAAGGAAATAATGTGCAAGGACCGGAAGTTGGATCAATGCATCACCAGTGTCAATTATGTCAACTCGCTGTAATTACACTGACTCCGACCACTGATTTACACTGCAAGTGTTGATGCCATTCAAATCAACACCAGAATCAACACTTTTTAACTCTGATAAATTAACACCATAAAAACAACTCTAAACAACACTGGATATTTTGCTGTGTGCTCGGGCTGGTCGTGTGGATGCTAAACAGCTACTGCCTGACCCTACGACGATTTCTCGTGGAGTTAACAAGTATGCAGAGGAGATTCGCCAAAAACTAATCCCAGAATTTAAAATGCAGTTGGAGGGGAGTAATGGAGCTGTTACATTGGACATGTGGACTGACGACTACAGAAAAATCGTCTACCTTTGTGTTACTCTGCACAACATTAACAATAAGTGGGAGCTGATCGAACGAGTGCTGTGTACCTCTGAGTGGGACAGTTCACTGCGTAAAACGGCTGACAACATTAAACCAGAACAAGTTTGACATTCATCTTTTACACAGACTTGCAATGTTCCTGCATCCTAAACTGAAAAGTATGAAGCTACTTGCTGACAGTAGTGAAGTGACAAGCGTGCACAGTGAGATGCGGCACCTTGTGAAAGGTCAGTATTAATGCAAACACAGCCTAGGTCCCATTATTAGACATAGCCAAACCTAACGTTATACCTACACCTGTCTATAAAATATATAGCGTAAAATTATTGCACTACAGGTGAAACTCGAAAAAATTAGAATATTGTGCAAAAGTTATAATTTTGATTATGGCTTACAGCTTATGAAAACGACAAATTCAAAATCTCAGAAAAGTAGAATATTACATGAAATCAATGGAAAAAAAAGGATTTTAAATACAGAAATGTCGGCCCTCTGAAAAGTATAATCATGCATATGTATATATAGTTATATATACTAAATATATTAGTTTCACCTTTTAATTTTAATTACTGAAATACACAAACTTTTGCACGATATCTAATTTTCCAGTTTCACCTGTACAATGTTTGTTTACATTTATTATAGACCTTAAGGATAAGCGTGGAAGTCCTGAGCAGCAGTGCCACCGCCCCCCCCCACCGGAGAAGCGAGTTTGAGTCGGTGGACACTTTATCAGACGTAGAAGATTCCAGTGATGAGGCCCCACAGTATCAGGACGAAGTGGCTGCTTACATCGATCACAAAACGCCAAAAGATGACCCTTTTGACGTTTTGTCACGGTGGCAAGACCATGCTCGCCTTTTCCCTAATATTGCCCAGATTGCGAGGTCTATCCTCGCCATCCCTGCATCCAGCGCTGCAAGTGAGTGAGACTACTCTTGTGCTGGATACGTTATCCAAGACCGGAGGAGTCAGCTGAAACCGTCAACAGTGGACGATGTGCTTTTTTTACACAGTAATTTAAAACACCACCACACCACAAACAGGATCTAATCCTCTCACACGGGAAAAGGTACAGGCCAAAATTGCCCCCATTAGATCTTGGATTCATAAACGGGACAGTTCCACGTCTCAGCCCTAATTGTAGCCTAGGCTGCATAGTTAAGTAGCCTATGCACAGGCCGGTGTATGTAGCCACATTTGTTAGGATTCGCCTACATAACTGGACTTTTCTTTCATTGAAAGTATCACCTACACTGTTGTTAATTGTTTAATTTAACACTGTTAAGTATGTGTGGTGTGCAGGGCATGTTTGAACCCGAAATTGTCAGATGTAGGCTACGCTAGAGTAGACTAATCAAAACATCACTAATCAAACATGTAATTAGTCCCTACACTGGCATATACTTGAAGTGTACTAAGTATACTCGAAGTTGTTCCAATTTAGCACATAAAAGTACACTAAATACACTTAAAGCTATGCTTTAATACAACTTAATTACAACTAAAATATAATTAGTACAAAATGAGTTGTTCCAAAATAGCACACTTCAAGTTAACTAATCATTAACACACTTGAAGTATACTGATAATTAGTCTGGCTGCAAGTATACTTAGCATACTTTTTTTCACTAGGGTATTTTACACACTGTATATTCAATTGATAAATTGTATATTTCTCATAAAACATAGCAATATTTATGTTTGATCTTTTTTGTTGTTATTGTTGTTGTTTCTATCAATAACTTGGATAACAGTGTTGAATTATTGTGAGAAAAATGGAAAGAGATAATTTACTTATTTTCCTACCATGCTGTGAATAGGATCTAAATGATTTCCCGGGTATCAAAAGTATCAAATTTTAAGGAATATGCACACATGCATAGGGCAAGCAGTTGGGAAAATGGGTGGATAGATTGTTTGGTCACACTTTAGATTAGGGTCTCACTATTAACTAACTATTAAATATGACTTTTGGCTCAATAAACTACTGTTTATTAATAGTTAGTAAGGTAGCTGTTAAGTTTAGGTATTGTGTAGAGGATTAAGGGATGTAGAATATGGTCATGCAGAATAAGGGTTAGGGTATACATATTTTATAAGTACGAATAAACAGCCAATATCCCAGTAATATGCATGCCAATAAGCAACTAGTTAATAGAGAGAATTTACAGATTGTTTTTGGTGATTAAAAATTAGTTAAAAAGTGACATTGATTTTGACTATTGTATACAGTAAAAAAGGCCAAGACCTCTGGCAAAACTATAAAAGGAAAGCCAGACCCATCCGAAATAGACTCAAGTGTATCTTTTAAGATCCAGTATTACTTTTATAATTTGGAAGTAGATGAATTACAGAGATGAACAAGCACTCTGAAGAAAAGCTAAAGCAAAGAGTTGTGTATACTCACAACTCCAGAGAGCAGAAAGACAGATTCAGAGATGTGAAAACAGGAAAAGCATTCTTCACTCTCTGACAGAAACTACCTGAAAGGAGTCATGTTTGCAGAAAGAACACAGGGTTCCCTAGATTCACATTACACCTTTTAAAACACACTTAAAAGCATTTTGCTTAGGTTTTTCTCATCAGTTTTTAAACACACATTGCTACAGTGTCTGTTTAATATGTGTATTTTCATCTGGAAAAAAGTGTTTTTTATAGTGTTTGGTGTTATAGTGTCTGCAATACATCACTAAACATTCCACATTCGATGTAACGTTGTGGCCTCATCATCGTCTCTTCGTACACAACTATGACACTTAAAGGAATAGTTCACCCACGTATGTTTTTTTTTGTTTTTTTCTTGTGTTGGTTTGTTTTAAATAAATAAATATATACAGTGGGGAGAACAAGTATTGATACACTGCCGATTTTTGCAGGTTTTCCTACTTACAAAGCATGTAGAGGTCTGTAATTTTTTATCATAGGTACACTTCAACTGTGAGAGACAGAATCTAAAACAAAAATCCAGAAAATCACATTGTATGATTTTTAAATAATTAATTTGCATTTTATTGCATGACATAAGTATTTGATCACCTACCAACCAGTAAGAATTCCGGCTCTCACAGACCTGTTAGTTTTTCTTTAAGAAGCCCTCCTGTTCTCCACTCATTACCTGTATTAACTGCACCTGTTTGAACTCGTTACCTGTATAAAAGACACCTGTCCACACACTCAATCAAACAGACTCCAACCTCTCCACAATGGCCAAGACCAGAGAGCTGTGTAAGGACATCAGGAATAAAATTGTAGACCTGCACAAGGCTGGGATGGGCTACAGGACAATAGGCAAGCAGCTTGGTGAGAAGGCAACAACTGTTGGCGCAATTATTAGAAAATGGAAGAAGTTCAAGATGACGGTCAGTCTCCCTCGGTCTGGGGCACCATGCAAGATGTCACCTCGTGGGGCATCAATGATCATGAGGAAGGTGAGGGATTATCCCCAAACTACACGGCAGGACCTGGTCAATGACCTGAAGAGAGCTGGGACTACAGTCTCAAAGAAAACCATTAGTAACACACTACGCTGTCATTAATTAAAATCCTGCAGCACACGCAAGGTCCCCCTGCTCAAGCCAGCGCATGTCCAGGCCCGTCTTAAGTTTGCCAATGACCATCTGGATGATCCAGAGGAGGAATGGGAGAAGGTCATGTGGTCTGATGAGACAAAAATAGAGCTTTTTGGTCTAAACTCCACTCGCCGTGTTTGGAGGAAGAAGATGGATTACAACCCCAAGAACACCATCCCAACCGTGAAGCATGGAGGTGGAAGCATCATTCTTTGTGGATGCTTTTCTGCAAAGGGGACAGGACGACTGCACCATATTGAGGGGAGGATGGATGGGGCCATGTATCGCGAGATCTTGGCCAACAACCTCCTTCCCTTAGTAAGAGCATTGAAGATGGGTCGTGGCTGGGTCTTCCAGCATGACAACGACCCGAAACACACAGCCAGGGCAACTAAGGAGTGGCTCCGTAAGAAGCATCTCAAGGTCCTGGAGTGGCCTAGCCAGTCTCCAGACCTGAACCCAATAGAAAATCTTTGGAGGGAGCTGAAAGTCCGTATTGACCAGCGACAGCCCCGAAACCTGAAGGATCTGGAGAAGGTCTATATGGAGGAGTGGGCCAAAATCCCTGCTGCAGTGTGTGCAAACCTGGTCAAGAACTACAGGAAACGTATGATCTCTGTAATTGCAAACAAAGGTTTCTGTACCAAATATTAAGTTCTGCTTTTCTGATGTATCAAATACTTATGTCATGCAATAAAATGCAAATTATTTACTTAAAAATCATACAATGTGATTTTCTGGATTTTTGTTTTAGATTCTGTCTCTCACAGTTGAAGTGTACCTATGATAAAAATTACAGACTTCTACATGCTTTGTAAGTGGGCAAACCTGCAAAATCGGCAGTGTATCAAATACTTGTTCTCCCCACTGTATATAATATATAAGCTGTTGCTCATGGGGTGGAGCATCAAAAGCTTGTGTTAGCAACTCTGATTACCTCATGCAGACAGGCAATGAAACTGTTCAGCCTTTTATGTTCAAACCGGAGTTGGACAATGATGGAGAGACTCAAGAAGAAGTGACAACATGTAGAATGCAACAAGATGTTCCTGAATGGTTAGTTGATGAATTTATGTAGCTGAAGTGGAGTTAACTATCTTCAAGTCATTGATTAGCATATTAGTCATAATAATCTCACCCCCTTTGTTGCATGTTCTCGGGGGCGGGGTTTATGTACATTTCAGGGTTAGTGATGTCACTAACCCGGGAGGATTTAGGTCATAAATTGAATTTATGACCTAAAGATGTAGAGAGTCTAGTTATTGTTCCCCTGATTATGGAGTAATTTTACTCTTACTCTTGGCCAGGCTTCCACAGTTTTACACTCATAATTGAATCCTCTGCCAGCTTTTCAGTTGTATTTATGATGCTGAATATGTCAAGAAGGTGTGAATTCCACTCTTGGGCGTATATCACCACCTACTCAGAGGTGTATGGCAGTGGAGATCATCTTCATTAATATATGCTTCTGAGGAGATGGATCTGAGCAGTTGTTTTGAGGTTTGCTGGGTTTTTGAATTAGTGACCCCTGCTATTTTATCACCCTTGCTCGCTAGCTTATTATGAATTTGGCTTTGAATGAGGCTCAGATTACAGTCAGAGGTTGCTGGGAATAAATTAACATTCTTATGAATATCAAAACAGTGTTTTTTTTATTATACAATATGAAAAATTGTACAATTATACAATATGAAAGAGTTTTTCTCTGCCATATGCTGTGCCATAAGGAGAGAATAATGTCTGAAAATGCATAATAGCAAGACTCTAATCTTCCTTTAAGATAATATTTTCTTTCCTCTTTTCTCTGTTTGCAGGACTATGCTTGCTGCATAAAATATTAAAGCAATATTCCAGGATTTCAATGTTATTTTTAGTGTCTATCTAAATAAAAGTAATTTCCAGGTGGTCCTTATATAAAGTGTCATTATAGCAGCAAAGTTTAATGACATTTATATAATGACGAGTTTGTACAAGAAAAAACAGAACTATCTATACCAAAATAAAATACAACTGGAAAGGAGTCTTTGCATTCACTAGTGAAAATTGTGAAGAAGAAGAAATTAGATATTGGTAGATACCGTCTGTGTGAAGTATAAATATTAACAAATAGTAAATTGTTACATTAGTGCAAATAGTGATATTTTGTGTCATATCAGATAAGGCTGTTGCTGAAACGACTTAAGTTTTGTTCATAGCTTGCTTATTTGCTGTTGATGACCTAAAGTGTGGTCTGTTCCCTTTCGTTCAGTCACTCCGAGTAACGTCAGTGACTGACGAATGGGGGTTTCGCTTAGAAGCCTATCATCTTCGAGATCTAGAAAACGCCCAATGGCAGCGCCAATGCCATGGGCATGCGGAATTTGCATAGCGTAACTCCGCCCCACAGCGTGGGTATATAAGGAAGTACGCTGGCAACATCGCATTATGTTTCTGCTTCGGAGCCAAGAGTATCTCTTCACTCCTCAAGCCTTCTGAGTATCGTCAGCTTCTTCGAGACGAACAGCTTTCCAGTTGGTGTTGGTGTGACGGCGTGTTCCAGCGATCGTTTACTGCCTGCCTGCTGATCTGTGCAGTGGTCTGCATTCAGCCGGTATTCGGTCCCTGGGCGCTTCGGCATCACTGCGAAGCTTCTTCTCTTAAAAGAGCTCACACTTGGCACGTCTTTTTCAAGATGTCTCGCCAGTGTGCTTCTGGGTGCGGTCGATATCTGCCGCCCTCTGATGGGCACAATCAATGCCTGATGTGCTTGGGCTTTCAGCATGCTCAGGCAACGTTTGTGGATGAGACATGTTCCCACTGCGGGGACATGCCCATCTCGGTGCTGCGGTCGAGACTCAATGAGCTCCGTAATAGAGTGAGAGTCCCCTCTGCCACACCCCAATCTGCGGTCTCTACGCGAGGCAGCACTTTGGCTGGTGGCCAGGGTGACCTGAGGGTGACGGTGTGGAACAAAGCCCCGATGATGACCGTGCCCCCACACCGGGACGCTACGCCTCCCACGTCTGGGCCGGTCACGCCGCCTCGCTGCCCCACCCGGGGTACGTCTATGGTTCGCATGACCCCGCTGGTGCAGTTTCTGGGAGCCTGGCTTCAGCTCCCTGGACTGTCCCGCTGGGTCGCGAAGACCATCAGGCTCGGCTATGCGATTCAGTTCGCTCAGGCTCCTCCTCGTTTCCGGGGAGTCCGATTCACCATAGTGGGGCCCAATGCCCCCCTCATGCGTGCGGAGGTTGCTACCTTGCTGGCGAAGGGTGCGATTGAGCCTGTCCCTCCAGCCGAAATGGAGTCCGCCTTCTACAGCCCTTACTTCATTGTACCCAAGAAAACCGGTGGGTTACGACCGATCCTGGACCTGCGCGTCCTGAACCGATCCCTTCACAGGCTTCCGTTCAGGATGTTGACAGCGAAACGCCTTTTCGAATGCGTTCGTCCAGCAGATTGGTTTGCAGCGATCGACCTGAAGGACACCTACTTCCATGTCTCCATTCTTCCTCGACACAGACCGTTCCTACGGTTTGCTTTCGAGGGGCGGGCATACCAGTACGCGGTCCTCCCATTCGGGCTAGCTCTGTCCCCTCGCGTCTTCACGAAGATTGTCGAGGCAGCCCTTGTGCCACTCAGGCAACACGGGGTTCGCATCCTGAACTACCTCGACGACTGGCTGATCCTCAGCCACTCTCGAGAGCAGGTGTGCGAACACAGAGACCTGGTGCTCCAGCACCTAGCCCGTCTGGGCCTTCGGGTCAACTGGGAGAAGAGCAAACTCTGCCCAGTGCAGAGGATCTCTTTTCTCGGTATGGAAATCGACTCGGTCGCCATGTGTGCGCAGCTTACGAGCGAGCGCGCAGTCACTGCTGACTTGCCTTCGTCAAATCGAGAGCAAGAGTGCGGTTCCACTGAAGTTATTTCAGAGGCTCCTGGGGCATATGGCATCTGCAGCCGCGGTAACGCCGCTCGGTTTGCTTCATATGAGACCGCTTCAGCACTGGCTTCGCGATCGAGTCCCGAGATGGGCATGGCAGTTGGGCACGCTCCGGGTCCCAGTGACTCGGGCCTGCCTGCAGACCCTCACCCCGTGGTCGAACCTCAGTTTTCTACGGGCCGGTGTGTCCTTAGAACGAGTTTCCAGGCATATTGTTGTGTCAACAGATGCCTCCACCACGGGCTGGGGTGCCATGTGCAATGGACATGCTGCCGCGGGCTCCTGGACAGGACCCCAGCGCCTCCTGCATGTCAATTGCCTTGAGTTGCTGGCAGTATGGTTCGCCCTGCACCGCTTCCGAGCGCTGCTCAAGGGTCAACACGTGCTAGTCCGGTCAGACAACACGGCCACAGTAGCGTACATCAACCACCAGGGTGGTCTGCGTTCCCGCCGCATGTCTCAACTCGCCCGCCATCTCGTCTTATGGAGTCAGAAGCACCTGAGGTCCCTTCGTGCCATCCATATCCCGGGAGTCCTGAACCGTGCAGCCGACGAGCTCTCACGGCTTCAGCCACTTCCTGGAGAATGGAGACTCCATCCCCAGACGGTTCAGCTGATTTGGGAACAGTTCGGCGACGCACAGGTAGATCTGTTTGCCTCCCACGACTCTTCCCATTGCCGCCTGTTTTATTCCCTGACCGAGGGCCCCCTCGGCACGGACGCTCTGGCGCACAGCTGGCCGCGGGGCCTCCGCAAGTATGCGTTTCCCCCAGTGAGCCTTCTTGCACAGCTTCTGTGCAAGATCAGGGAGGACAAGGAGCAGGTCCTTTTGGTCGCCCCGTATTGGCCCGGCCGGACCTGGTTCTCCGAACTCGTACTCCTTGCGACAGCCCCTCCCTGGTCGATTCCTCTGAGGAAGGACCTCCTTTCTCAGAGACGGGGCACCCTTTGGCACCCGCGTCCCGATCTTTGGAACCTCCACGTGTGGCTCCTGGATGGGACGCGGCAGGTTTGAGTACCCTACCACCTCAGGTGGTGGCTACCATCACTTCCGCTAGGGCCTTGTCTACTCGACACGCCTATGCGTTGAAGTGGAACCTCTTCGTCACCTGGTGTTCTTCTCGCCAAGAAGACCCCTGGAAATGCCCGATCGGGTCCGTGCTCTCATTCCTCCAGGAAGGGTTGGAACGAAGGCTGTCTCCTTCCACCCTCAAGGTTTATGTGGCCGCTATTTCTGCCTACCACGACCTTGTGGAGACGAAAAAGGTAAGTCAGCACGACCTGGTCATCAGGTTCCTGAGGGGAGCGAGGAGACTGAATCCTCCTCGCTCTCCCCTCGTACCCTCTTGGGACCTCGCAGTAGTCCTAAGCGCTCTGCAGAGGGCTCCCTTCGAGCCATTGCGGTCAGTCGAGCTTAAGTTCCTGTCTATGAAGACAGCGCTCCTGACCGCCTTGGCCTCCATCAAGAGGGTAGGGGACCTGCAGGCATTTTCGGTTGACGAAGCGTGCCTGGAATTCGGGCCGGCCAACTCTCACGTGATCCTGAGACCCCGGCCTGGATATGTGCCCAAGGTTCCCACCACTCCCTTCAGGGACCAGGTGGTGAACCTGCAAGCGCTGCCTTTGGAGGAGGCAGACCCAGCCTTGGCACTGCTCTGTCCAGTACGCGCCCTCCGTGCTTACGTAGACAGAACGCAGTGTTTCAGGACCTCAGGCCAGCTCTTTGTCTGTTATGGTGGGAAGCTGAAGGGAAAGGCTCTCTCCAAGCAAAGGTTGTCTCACTGGATAGTGGACGCCATTGTTTTGGTTTACCAAACGCAGGGGCGCCCATGCCCCCTAGGGGTCAGGGCTCACTCCACCCGGAGTGTGGCCTCCTCTTGGGCTCTAGCGCATGGCGCCTCGCTAACAGACATTTGCAGAGCTGCAGGCTGGGCGACACCCAACACATTCGCCAGATTCTATAATCTCCGAGTGGAGCCAGTGTCCTCTCTTGTACTCGCCTCTACTAGTGGCCGGTAATGGACTAGGCTCAGGTGTCTTCGCTTGCTCGCCATTCCACTCCTCGGACTGGATACGTGCGATATTTTCCTCAGGTAGTTTCCCTGAAGCCCTGAGTTCCTCCAGCACTGTTGATGCCGACACCAGTACGTCTGCCCACTCGCTCAGGCCCTCGTGTTGGCTAGGTGCCACCGTGTGCATGGTTCCCCCGTTGGGCGACCCCCACATGTGTATTCCCACTGTAAGTCTCCCTGAGCAGGTGTCTTTCCCTTGGCAAGCCCCTTGCCACCCCTGGGGGTAAAATTCTTCCACCTTCGGCTGGTTACCCCAGAGTTTCCCATATGTAGCCCTGAGCGGGTCATATGTGTTCTTAAGTCCTCCCTACGGGTAGGCATTTGGCGCATACTTCCACCTGGAATATGCTTCCCAGTGTACCTTGGTATTCCTGTGATTGGGACGCGGGTGCCAAAGGGTGCCCCGTCTCTGAGAAAAGAGGTCCTTCCTCAGAGGAATTGACCAGGGAGGGGCTGTCGCAAGGACTACGAGTTCGGAGAACCAGGTCCGGCCGGGCCAATACGGGGCGACCGAAAGGACCTGCTCCTTGTCCTCCCTGATCTTGCACAGAACCTGTGCGAGAAGGCTCACTGGGGGAAACGCATACTTGCGGAGGCCCTGCGGCCAGCTGTGCGCCAGAGCATCCGTGCCGAGGGAGCCCTCGGTCAGGGAATAAAACCGGCGGCAGTGGGAAGAGTCGTGGGAGGCAAACAGATCTACCTGTGCGTCGCCGAACTGTTCCCAAATCAGCTGAACCATCTGGGGATGGAGTCTCCATTCCCCAGGAAGTGGCTGAAGCCGTGAGAGCTTGTCAGCTGCATGGTTCAGGACTCCCGGGACATGGATGGCACCAAGCGACCTCAGATGCTTCTGACTCCATAAAACGAGATGGCGGGTGAGTTGAGACATACGGCGGGAACGTAGACCACCCAGGTGGTTGATGTACGCTACTGTGGCCATGTTGTCTGACCGGACTAGCACATGTTGACCCTTGACCAACGCTCGGAAG
Organism: Coreius guichenoti; assembly: GCA_039654105.1. NCBI lineage: Eukaryota > Metazoa > Chordata > Actinopteri > Cypriniformes > Gobionidae > Coreius > Coreius guichenoti. The sequence goes on along the minus strand of CM077177.1, from coordinate 14,791,974 downwards.
TGGTGCAGGGCGAATAGTACTGCCAGCAACTCGAGGCAATTGACATGGAAGGCAATTCCGAGGCAATTAACACTGACTGGAAAGCTGCTCGTCTCGAAGAAGCTTGACGATATACTCAGAAGGCTTAAGGAGTGAAGAGATAGATGCTCTTGGCTCCGAAGCAGAAACATAATGCGACGTTGCCAGCGTACTTCCTTATATACCCACGCTGTGGGGGGGAGTTACGCTATGCAAATTCCGCATGCCCATGGCATTGGCACTGCCATTGGGCGTTTTCTAGATCTTGAAGATGATAGGCTTCTAGGCGAAACCTGCATTCGTCAGTCACTGACGTTACTCGGAGTGACTGAACGAAAGGGAACCCTTTTTATTAGGTTCCACAAAGAACCATGCTTTGAAAGTGTTATATAGGACCTTAATGGGGTTATAAATAACCTTTTTAATAATAGTTTATTTTAGTATGACCTTGTTGCCTCTATTTGGGTTTTATATAAAAAAAAATTTAAAAAAAAACCAGCATGTTGTGTCAATTAGGTACTTCTGTTTTTTATTGACATGGCAATTTGTAGAAAAAATTACAGTGACAACTGAGCTCCAAAAAATCCGTAATGAGGTGACTTTGACAGTTAAAGATTTGAAAAACAATAAGGTGGGAATAAAGAACCCTAAATTCTTAACACAAAGAACCATTTCAGCATATAAGGGGTTCTTCAGGACGATACAGTTCTAAATAGAACTGTTACTACGGGTAACCTTTAAAGAACCATCTATGTAATATACTAAATGATGTTTTATTAACAAAGTTCGGGAGGAACACGTTCGAGGAACACGCCTATCCAATCAGCACGAGAGGAGGCCTATATATACAGTGGTGGCCAAAATTATTAGAACACTTGGCATCTAGGAGTCGTCTTATTGGGCCTGGATTTATTTTCCAAGAGGACAATGACCCAAAACATTCTTCTAACTATTGTCGGAACTACCTGCGATGGAAGGAATCTGCTGGAACATTGAAAATGATGGCCTGGCACCCTCAAAGTCTGGACCTCAACCCCATCGAGCACATTTGAGGCGAGTTGGAAAATAAACTGGACAGATCTATTGTACATTCAAAGGAAAGTCTTTGGTTTCAGTTGCAGAAGGCATGGGATAACATTAGTGTTGAAGGAAATATATTGACACTATGCCAGAGAGATGTGCTGCTGTAATTGCTGCAAAAGCTGGACATACCAAATATTAAAGTTAAAAGTGGATAAAAACAGTACGATTCACTTAATCTGATATTTGATGGTCAGAGCAACCTGCATGTTTCATGAACATTATGAAATGAAATCATGTTTTGGAGGCAAAAATATTTAATATTTTCAATATTTTCAGATCTGTCAGGTGTTCTAATAATTTTGGTCACCAGTGTGTATATATATATATATATATATATATACATAGCCGACTCACCTATGTTCCTCAACAGTTTTTCTGCACCTCTCCACCACCCCGTCTCGTTATACTCGCCTGGTTACTATCCTAACCAGAGATACGAGGGGAGTACTCTGGGTTCAGGCCAAATCCCTCCCCTCGGACAGCACGCCAAATACACATACCTTTACTCTATCTGGTTATTTGTAAGTGTGAACTTGTGAATTCTACTAAGGTAAGTAATGGTGGGCGAAGTTACAAATAATAGCCCCTCCCGACAAGATCTGCTAATTGCATGTAGCATAAATAGCACTTCCAAAAACAATTTCTTTAATTTTTTACACTGTTGCCCTGCAGGTACTTCTGTCATAACCAGGTATTTAGTTAAAACATAACACTGTTTTACAATTCCTAAGCAAGTGCACTGAGCAATCTGGGACTGATATGTCGCCCAGGACAGTCAGCAGAGGACTTGTGTGGTCATTACTTCCACTATTCTTATTCTTAAAAAAAAACAAAAAAAAAAAACAGAGCTCACTGTCAGTCACTCGGCACACTCTGTCACCGAGTTGATGACACAGATCATGCATGGTGTGTGTATGTGTGTGTTTGTGTGTTTCTCTGTAGTGTGAAGGCATTGTTCTGAGTGAAAGGCTAAGGTGAGACACTGAGTGGCATGGATGGGGGTGGGTATCCATCATGTTGCTATGGTGACTGTGGATAAAGAACATCTGTACAGGAGAAACAGTGCTTCACACTGCGCTCGCATTAATTCAATATGCAGGTGTGCACAACAGCCTACAGTACTCCCTCACGGCATAATACAGCATTATCATGCCATTAACAATAATCTTGCAAGTCTGAAATGCATTAAAAACAAGTATATAACTTAGACTGTATTTGGTAGCAATAGGTATTCTATTATTTATAAGCAAGCCAGGTCCAAGAATAAATGTTTATCTGCTTTTGTTAACCAAAATCAGTGTTTGGTTACACTTTACTTCGATGGTCCACTTCAGACATTCTACTAACTATAAGTAACTTTGCAACTACATGTCAACTAACTCTCATTATTGTATTAGACTGTTTGTAGACTGTTAGGTTAGGATTAGGTGTTAGGGTTTAGGTTAGTAGAATAAATTGACATGTAGTTGCAATGTTACTTATAGTCAGTAGAATGTCTGTCGGGGGAGCAGAAAGTGTCAGCAGACAGTCTATTAATACTCTAATAACTGATAGTTGACATGTTGTTAGTAGTTGTATAGTTAGTAGAATGTCTAAAGTAGACCATCGATATAAAGTGTTACCTGAAGTTTTCTAGTCATCCTTGGTGAGAAATGTGGGGAAAACAATCATGTTCCCCTCTCTGATTAGTTAGCAACAGAGTGGTTTAGTTAATTATAGTGTTTATTTTATTTTCACCTTGATACTGTATAATGTTTAACATAATATACAGTATATTTTTTAGCCATTACCATTATCTGTATATGTATCCGTTGGAAATACAAAATTATTTGTATTCAGACAGAACTAGACATGAGCGATATACATAAACTGGAAGTGACCAAAATTAAAAAAAATAATAATAATTACAATAATTTTTATTACAATAAACAGTATTAAGTATATAATATAGTAAAGTATGTACATAAAAATGAATAAAATAATAATAATAATAATTATTATTATTATTATTATTATTATTATGTTCTTTTAAGGTTTTGCTCAACTGCAACACAGATATCCATTAACTTAAAACATTAACTTATTTTCATCGTTCAATTTGTGTAATACATTGGATATGTTCATAAAAAATATAGCTTTATTCTTGTGCTTGCTGGACAATCAGTCTAACAAAGTATTTTTTTCTCTCTATTATTTGGTAGAAAAGAAAGAAGATCAGCACCAGCAGGTTGCATGTCCCTGAGAACGCCCATCACACCCAAATTCACTCACACTCGAGAGGGATCTAAACTGTGTCAGATTTAATGGTCTCAGTAAAGGTCTTACCACCCCTCCTCTAATCAAAGAACCCGATGAAGTCTCAAAGGGTGAAATTGAGCCTCAGGGGAGTAATTAAAAAGGAAGACGAACAGAGCGAGCGAGCGAGAGGTGGAAAACCTGCTTAGTAAGGCTGCTCAGAGATATTTACAGGGTTCTGCGGGCAAAAAGTCTTATTGAGAGGGTAACCAACCCAGAGACGGCTAATCTAGTCCTTGTTTGCTGATTAAATGCAAAGAAAGAGAAGTGCCTTGAGCATGTCTTGTCACTTACTATACAAATGGGAATGTGGGAATGCAAGTGAGGTTGTTGGTACATGTGTAGATTGAGGCGAAGCGTTGTTAAAATGAAGCCAATAGGGCTGTGTGACAGTGACATAAGGAGCTTGAACTTTTATAAAAGATGTATACGTTAATGCAGTGTTTCTTGACCGGTGGGTCACAACCCAAAAGTGTTTCGCAAGGCCGTTTTGAATGGGTCACGGAGAGACCCACTCAACAACAACAACAAATGTTTTTTCTGATGCAAATTCTGATTCTAATGACTTTTATTTTGAAAGGCATGCATGAGACACAGTTAAGTGTCTTTGAAAAACACGTTGTCCTGATTCAGTTTCTGCTGTCAGATGAAATGTCAGGCTATATGTCAGTGTCATTATTCTAATGTTATTTTTCATAATAAAATGTCTCTCACCTCCGAAAAACAAACTTTCCTGTCCTGTCAAATGTTACACTGTGCTTGCGGCACACATTCTTCAATTGCACATGCAAATGTGGAGGCGCACGCTGGATATCACTTCACTATATATACAGAGCAAATTAAATTACAAGCATGCAATGTCATAGTTACATTGAAACGGCTCCAATACATTAGGTAACTGGTACTGTGTTAGCTGGGAAGTAATTTGCATAAGTGCGGTGAAGTTGGTTTTATGTACGCAGATGTTCATTCTATTCATCAGGATCAGTGTCCATATATTTTATTATTTTTTATCAACACTTGAATGTGGGTAAGTTTCATAAAAAAAGCAACATTTTGAGCAAAAAGCTGAAAAAAAAACAAACAAAAAAAAACGCATTTTTGTCAAAGACTACATCCAGATCTGATTCAGAACGATGATCAAAACATAGATGGAGTAGATCGAGTCAATCAACACCCCCAAAGCTTCACAGTCCTATAGGGTCGACATTTCATTCAGTAACATTAGGCAGTTTTGATTTACAAACCCGATTCCAAAAAAGTTGGGACACTGTACAAATTGTGAATAAAAAAGGAATGCAATAATTTACAAATCTCATAAACTTATATTTTATTCACAATAGAATATAGATAATATATCAAATGTTGAAAGTGAGACATTTTGAAATGTCATGCCAAATATTGGCTCATTTTGGATTTCATGAGAGCCACACATTCCAAAAAAGTTGGGACAGGTAGCAATAAGAGGCCGGAAAAGTTAAATGTACATATAAGGAACAGCTGGAGGACCAATTTGCAACTTATTAGGTCAACTGGGCCTCTCAGAGTGGCAGTGTCTCTCAGAAGTCAAGATGGGCGGAGGATCACCAATTCCCCCAATGCTGCGGCGAAAAATAGTGGAGCAATATCAGAAAGGAGTTTCTCAGAGAAAAATTGCAAAGAGTTTCATCTACAGTGCATAATATCATCCGGAACAATCTCTGTGCGTAACGGTCAAGGCCAGAAAACCATACTGGATGCCCATGATCTTCGGGCCCTTAGACGGCACTGCATCACATACAGGAATGCTACTGTAATGGAAATCACAACATGGGCTCAGGAATACTTCCAGAAAACATTGTCGGTGAACACAATCCACCGTGCCATTCGCCGTTGCCGGCTAAAACTCTATAGGTCAAAAAAGAAGCCATATCTAAACATGATCCAGAAGCGCAGGCGTTTTCTCTGGGCCAAGGCTCATTTAAAATGGACTGTGGCAAAGTGGAAAACTGTTCTGTGGAACAGAATCAAAATTTGAAGTTCTTTTTGGAAAACTGGGACGCCATGTCATCCGGACTAAAGAGGACAAGGACAACCCAAGTTGTTATCAGCGCTCAGTTCAGATGCCTGCATCTCTGATGGTATGGGGTTGCATGAGTGCGTGTGGCATGGGCAGCTTACACATCTGGAAAGGCACCATCAATGCTGAAAGGTATATCCAAGTTCTAGAACAACATATGCTCCCATCCAGACGTCGTCTCTTTCAGGGAAGACCTTGCATTTTCCAACGTGACAATGCCAGACCACATACTGCATCAATTACAACATCATGGCTGCGTAGAAGAAGGATGCGGGTACTGAAATGGCCAGCCTGCAGTCCAGATCTTTCACCCATAGAAAACATTTGGCGCATCATAAAGAGGAAGATGCGACAAAGAAGACCTAAGACAGTTGAGCAACTAGAAGCCTGTATTAGACAAGAATGGGACAACATTCCTATTCCTAAACTTGAGCAACTTGTCTCCTCAGTCCCCAGACGTTTGCAGACTGTTATAAAAAGAAGAGGGGATGCCACACAGTGGTAAACATGGCCTTGTCCCAACTTTTTTGAGATGTGTTGATGCCATGAAATTTAAAATCAACTTATTTTTCCCTTAAAATGATACATTTTCTTAGTTTAAACATTTGATATGTCATCTATGTTGTATTCTGAATGAAATATTAAAATTTGAAACTTCCACATCATTGCATTCTGTTTTTATTCACAATTTGTACAGTGTCCCAACTTTTTTGGAATCGGGTTTGTAAATGCTGTTTAATATAGATGATCGCATTATTTGCTTATATCAACGCTATCTCACGACCAATTCATACGTATTTTACAAGGTAGCTAATTCTTACTAATTCATACGACCTCACTCACGAATTCGTATGATTTGTCTAAACCCCAGTGACGGGTAGGTTTAGGGGCGGGGTTAGGGGTAGGCCATTCGTACGAATTCATACGAATTGGGCAATTCGTAAAACACGTATGATTTAGCAAAAATCATACAAAATGATGTTTTATTAAAGTTCGGGAGGAGCACGTTCAGATAATTAAACCATATTAAACACGAGTTTGGGGTACTCTGGGTTCGGGCCAAAATTCTGTGCAAGTGTGAACTCGTGAGTGAGGTCGTACGAATTAGCCACCTCGTAAAATATGTAAGAATTGCCATGAGATTGGGTTGGATATGGCTTGTTTCTGCTTCTTTTTCACCTGTGTTTTGATCCGGAGATTCTGTACTCTTTCAGAAGATGTGTAATAGTGCCCCCTAGCGTATAACAGTGAAAACATGGAAAGCCGGAAATTTCAATGGCGGGGAAGCGTCATCTCATGAATGATGGAAATTTCCGTCAGTGGCGGGAAAAGAGTTAACAGTTCATGTTAGTATTGTGTATTTACGATACAGTTTCCAAAATACCATTTTATTTTCACTTATTTTGTTATTTTCTATATTTTTGATGTGGTAGTTCATACCAACTTAACTTTATTGTATTAACAAATAGTAGTTCGTTAAGAGGGACAGTACTTGTGTGTATGTCAACCATTTTTGAGAAATAGACTAGCTTTATTCAAATTCCTAAAAATTTGGGTCGTGGCTGGGAAAATTATTGTTCCATGGACCAGTTGAGAACCACCGTCTTAATATATCATCAAAGGAATGACTCCAAATGCCAACTGATAACAGCAACGCCAACTACTGTACTACTGCTTGCAGGTGCAATAAATGTCTATTCTAACATTTGTGGACACCGGCAAAGGCACTAGATTCAGATAAAAGCAAGATGTTTGGGTTAAAAGCCGTAACAAATGATTGCTGCGATGGTAGGTTGTGACTCGTCTCTCACGTTTCTGTAGATTATATTCAAACAGAGTCTGAACTCTGCAGAACCCTCTTAAGCAGTCTATTTTGATCCTGCTTATTCAAATCAGTGGAAAGAAACCTCCTCTTCCTTCTTAACACAGTGATAGATGGAGCCACAGATACTTCATATGAAATAATAATAAAAGTACCCAGAATACCTTCTGTTCTAATGTCCTCTTCTTGAGGAATAAAGAAAAAAATGTTAAATAAAAAGATTTTTATAACGTCTAGAACGTTGTGCTTTTCCGACATGCAAACCAAAATCCACAGGAGCGATGGGAATTCAGCACAATTTACTGTGTTTTTTTGTTTGTTTGTTTTTATAGTCGCTCTTTCTCTGGCTTTCCTTGATAAATATTTAATGGCATCTCAGAGTTTGCTGTCCTAACATGCATTCTCTTTTCCTTGCTGGAAAAAGCAGCACAAATCTGTTCTATATAATAAGAAATACAGTGTGGAGAACAAATATTTGATACACTTTGATACACTGCCGATTTTGCAGGTTTTCCTACTTACAAAGCATGTAGAGGTCTGTAATTTTTATCATAGGTACACTTCAACTGTGAGAGACGGAATCTAAAACAAAAATCCAGAAAAACACATTGTATGATTTTTAAATAATTAATTTGCATTTTATTGCATGACATAAGTATTTGATCACCTACCAACCAGTAAGAATTCCGGCTCTCACAGACCTGTTAGTTTTTCTTTAAGAAGCCCTCCTGTTCTCCACTCATTACCTGTATTAACTGCACCTGTTTGAACTCGTTACCTGTATAAAAGACACCTGTCCACACACTCAATCAAACAGACTCCAACCTCTCCACAATGGCCAAGACCAGAGAGCTGTGTAAGGACATCAGGGATAAAATTGTAGACCTGCACAAGGCAGGGATGGGCTACAGGACAATAGGCAAGCAGCTTGGTGAGAAGGCAACAACTGTTGGCGCAATTATTAGAAAATGGAAGAAGTTCAAGATGACGGTCAGTCTCCCTCGGTCTGGGGCACCATGCAAGATCTCACCTCGTGGGGCATCGATGATCATGAGGAAGGTGAGGGATCAGCCCAGAACTACACGGCAGGACCTGGTCAATGACCTGAAGAGAGCTGGGACCACAGTCTCAAAGAAAACCATTAGTAACACACTACGCCGTCATGGATTAAAATCCTGCAGTTCACGCAAGATCCCCCTGCTCAAGCCAGCGCATGTCCAGGCCCGTCTGAAGTTTGCCAGTGACCATCTGGATGATCCAGAGGAGGAATGGGAGAAGATCATGTGGTCTGATGAGACAAAAATAGAGCTTTTTGGTCTAAACTCCACTCGCCGTGTTTGGAGGAAGAAGAAGGATGAGTACAACCCCAAGAACACCATCCCAACCGTGAAGCATGGAGGTGGAAACATCATTCTTTGGGGATGCTTTTCTGCAAAGGGGACAGGACGACTGCACCGTATTGAGGGGAGGATGGATGGGGCCATGTATCGCGAGATCTTGGCCAACAACCTCCTTCCCTCAGTAAGAGCATTGAAGATGGGTCGTGGCTGGGTCTTCCAACATGACAACGACCCGAAACACACAGCCAGGGCAACTAAGGAGTGGCTCCGTAAGAAGCATCTCAAGGTCCTGGAGTGGCCTAGCCAGTCTCCAGACCTGAACCCAATAGAAAATCTTTGGAGGGAGCTGAAAGTCCGTATTGCCCAGCGACAGCCCCGAAACCTGAAGGATCTGGAGAAGGTCTGTATGGAGGAGTGGGCCAAAATCCCTGCTGCAGTGTGTGCAAACCTGGTCAAGAACTACAGGAAACGTATGATCTCTGTAATTGCAAACAAAGGTTTCTGTACCAAATATTAAGTTATGCTTTTCTGATGTATCAAATACTTATGTCATGCACTAAAATGCAAATTAATTACTTAAAAATAATACAATGTGATTTTCTGGATTTTTGTTTTAGATTCCGTCTCTCACAGTTGAAGAGTACCTATGATAAAAATTACAGACTTCTACATGCTTTATAAGTGGGCAAACCTGCAAAATCAGCAGTGTATCAAATACTTGTTCTCCCCACTGTATATAAAATAACTGAACAGTTTAAAACGCTGACATTGTTGCTAACTGTTGTCTTGTTTGTAGTGACATCTCAAGTTGTGGGCTGTTGAGTTTAATGCATCAGTTTTGTTTCTTTTCAGGTCTATAATTCAAATTGACTCCTAACCACACAACTTATCTGCAATAATGCAAAATCAGCATTCTGTAACTAGTAAGGAGTTAAGGACATGGTTGTAACCTGATCTCATAAGAATTTGTAGGTATATCACATGTTGTTTACATGTTTACACATACAATTTTATTTTATTATACAATTTTATATACAAGTTCATATATTCACTGAAATGCACAATATGCTCTTTAGGCTGTAGCAGCATCTAAAATGTAAAAATTATATGCATGCATACAAATATGCATTTGTATAGCTATTTTATACAGCAGTATATGTATATATTATCTGCTATTATATACTATGTTATAATATAGTATAATATATATATATATATATATATATATATATATATATTTTTTTTTTTTTTTTTTTTTTTTTTTTTTTAGATAATAATAATTAGTAATGACTTTTTGATTACTTTTTCCACATCTACAAATTTATTCAATGTGTTTCCATAGTTTAAGTGAAAGCATATACATTTTTCTTGTACCTTTTTGTTACCATTGTGGAAGAATACATGGTTAATGGCAAAAATCCTGTTTGTCTATGAGAAAACCAACAAATATGTTTTTCAGATAGTTGGCTCCAGTAGCAGACAACATGACGGTAATCATAGCTCATAACCAATAGCACCTGCCACTATATTCAGGAGACATTTTGACAGGAAAAAAAATGAGAGGTATACAGCTTTGCTCATCAAATTCTCTGCAACACTTTTTTATCATGTAGGTTTCCAAGTCATTACTGAAGGTACAAATTACATGCCACCTTCCCCGACACTGGCATTCTGTCCGCGACTCGAGCATGCATCTGTGCCAGTCTGCACTTCTTAATTTGCTTATAATTGACATTTAATGTACCCTTCAACATGTTTATTAATTTCTCATCACAGAAATCAAATTAGTGCTCAGTGACTGGCAGAGATGTTCTGAGAGCAGTGACCTGATATGCCACTGCTTCTGGTTTCCTCAATTCTGATAAGGGCTTCAGAGTTATACAACAGTAAAACCAGGTAAAAAGTATGAATTATTTTTTATAACATTGCGTTTGAATTTACTAAACAGTTGCACCACTTTTGTGCATTGTTATCAGTGCAAAAATTGGCTTCTTATTTACTATTTTGAAGTTGCTCTATGGAACTTTGGCCTGTCTATCGCCATCTGTGGTTGAAACATAAAACTGCAAGTTACTTACAGATTTTTTTTATGCTTTTGTGAATTGAGACACACAGCGTTTTGCCCTCACTGGCATATTACAAGTCTGCAATGTGTCTGCAGTATGTCTATGCAAAATCATCAAAATATTTTTGGATCATTATAGATCAATTTGGAGTCGACATCACTGTTACATCATTTGCAGCTGCGCATGCATTGTGGTGGCAGAAAAACGGGCAAAATCCACAGAATAAGAGAAAAAAAATGTCATCTTGTGCCTTTGGATGTCAGAATCGGAATGCAAAACGTCTCAGTTACATATGTAACCCTTGTTCCCTGAGGAGGGAACGGAGACGTAACGTCAGTGACTGACGAATGGGGGTTTCGCCTAGAAGCCTATCATCATCGAGATCTAGAAAACGCCCAATGGCAGTGCCAATGCCATGGGCATGCGGAATTTGCATAGTGTGACTCCGCCCCACAGCGTGGGTATATAAGGAAGTAAGCTGGCAACATCGCATTATGTTTACCTGCTGAGGAGCCAAGACTGAACTGCGTTCTGTCTACGTAAGCATGGAGGGCGCGTACTGGACAGAGCAGTGCCAAGGCTGGGTCTGCCTCCTCCAAAGGCAGTGCTTGCAGGTTTACCACCTGGTCCCTGAACGAAGTGGTGGGAACCTTGGGCACATATCCAGGCCGGGGTCTCAGGATCACGTGAGAGTTGGCCGGCCCGAATTCCAGGCACGCTTCGTCAACCGAAAATGCCTGCAGGTCCCCTACCCTCTTGATGGAGGCCAAAGCAATCAGGAGCTCTGTCTTCATTGACAGGAACTTAAGCTCGACTGACCGCAACGGCTCAAAGGGAGCCCTCTGCAGAGCATCTAAAACTACTGCGAGGTCCCAAGAGGGTACGAGGGGCGCGCGAGGAGGATTTAGTCTCCTGGCCCCCCTCAGGAACCTGATGACCAGGTCGTGCTGACTTACCTTTTTCGTCTCCACAAGGTCGTGGTAGGCTGATATAGCGGCCACATAAACCTTGAGGGTGGAAGGAGACAGCCTTCGTTCCAACCCTTCTTGGAGGAATGAGAGCACGGACCCGATCGGGCATTTCCAGGGGTCTTCTTGGCGAGAAGAACACCAGGTGACGAAGAGGTTCCACTTCAACGCATAGGCGTGTCGGGTAGACAAGGCCCTAGCGGAAGTGATGGTAGCCACCACCTGAGGTGGTAGGGTACTCAAACCTGCCGCGTCCCATCCAGGAGCCACACGTGGAGGTTCCAAAGATCGGGACGCGGGTGCTAAAGGGTGCCCTGTCTCTGCGAAAGGAGGTCCTTCCTCAGAGGAATCGACCAGGGAGGGGCTGTCGCAAGGAGTACAAGTTCGGAGAAGCAGGTCCGGCCGGGCCAATACGGGGCGACCAAAAGGACCTGTTCCTTGTCCTCCCTGATCTTGCACAGAACCTGTGCAAGAAGGCTCACTGGGGGAAACGCATACTTGCGGAGGCCCTGCGGCCAGCTGTGTGCCAGAGCATCCGTGCAGAGGGAGCCCTCGGTCAGGGAATAAAACAGGCGGCAGTGGGAAGAGTCGTGGGAGGCAAACAGATCTACCTGTGCGTCGCCGAACTGTTCCCAAATCAGCTGAACCGTCTGGGGATGGAGTCTCCATTCTCCAGGAAGTGACTGAAGCCGTGAGAGCTCGTCGGCTGCACGGTTCAGGACTCCCGGGACAAGGATGGCCCGAAGCGACCTCAGATGCTTCTGAATCCATAAAACGAGATGGCGGGCGAGTTGAGACATACGGCGGGAACGTAGACCACCCTGGTGGTTGATGTACGCTACTGTGGCCGTGTTGTCTGACCGGACTAGCACGTGTTGACCCTTGAGCAACGCCCGGAAGCGGTGCAGGGTGAATCATACTGCCAGCAACTCAAGGCAATTGACATGCAGGAGGCGCTGGGGTCCTGTCCAGGAGCCCGCGGCAGCATGTCCATTGCACATGGCACCCCAGCCCATGGTGGAGGCATCTGTTGACACAACAATATGCCTGGAAACTCGTTCTAAGGGAACACCGGCCCGTAGAAAGCTGAGGTTCGACCACGGGGTGAGGGTCTACAGGCAGGCCCGAGTCACTGGGACCCGGAGCGTGCCCGACTGCCATGCCCATCTCGGGACTCGATCGCGAAGCCAGTGCTGAAGCGGTCCCATATGAAGCAATCCGAGCTGCGTTACCGCGGCTGCAGATGCCATATGCCCCAGGAGCCTCTGAAATAACTTCAGTGGAACCAGACTCTTGCTCTCGATTTGACGGAGGCAAGTCAGCAGTGACTGTGCGTGCTCGCTCGTAAGCTGTGCGCACATGGCGACCGAGTCGATTTCCATACCGAGAAAAGAGATCCTCTGCACTGGGCAGAGTTTGCTCTTTTCCCAGTTGACCCGAAGGCCCAGACGGGATAAGTGCTGGAGCACCAGGTCTCTGTGTTCGCACATCTGCTCTCGAGAGTGACTCAGGATCAGCCAGTCGTCGAGGTAGTTCAGGATGCGAACCCCATGTTGCCTGAGTGGCACAAGGGCTGCCTCGACAATCTTCGTAAAGACGTGAGGGGACAGAGCTAGCCCGAATGGGAGGACCACGTACTGGTATGCCCGCCCCTCGAAAGCAAACCGCAGGAACGGTCTGTGTCGAGTAAGGATGGAGACATGGAAGTAGGCGTCCTTCAGGTCGATCGCTGCAAACCAATCTGCTGGACGAACGCATTCAAAATGGCGTTTCGCTGTCAACATCCTGAACAGAAGCCTGTGAAGGGATCGGTTCAGGACGCGCAGGTCCAGGATCGGTCGTAACCCACCGGTTTTCTTGGGTACAATGAAGTAAGGGCTGTAGAAGCCGGACTTCATTTCGGCTGGAGGGACAGGCTCGATCGCACCCTTCCCCAGCAGGGTAGCAACCTCTGCATGCATGACAGGGGCGTTGGGCCCCACCATGGTATATCGGACTCCCCGGAAATGGGGAGGTGTCTGAGCGAACTGAATCGCATAGCCGAGCCTGATGGTCTTCGCGACCCAGCGGGACAGTCCAGGAAGCTGTAGCCAGGCTCCCAAAAACTGCACCAGCGGGGTCATTCGAACCACATACGTACCCCGGGTGGGGCAGTGAGGCGGTGTGACCGGACCCAGACGTGGGAGGCATAGCGTCCCGGTGTGGGGGCACGATCATCAGCCGCGTCCTGACAGAGGAGACCAGGGAAGGACGAGCGTTCCACTGGGGTCTGCTCTGAGAGGAGACTGGCGTCAGAGAGGGATGAGAGTGGCGTGGCCTGCCATCGGTCTCTGGGTGCTCGGGGATGGGCATGTCAGTTCTTTCTTTAACCACAATAGGGTGCTGCTGACCTGGGGGCCAGCGGCGGAACAAAGGATTCTCCCCCGGCCCTCCACCGGGGGAAGGAGTGGTCCTGCTACCATCTCCTGGAAAGAACTGCCCATCCCTGAGCTGTCCGCGTCAGGAGCGCCGCTTAGCCTGTTGCTTGGCGGGCTGCGGGGCTGGAGCGGACTGGGGTGCCTTCCTGCGGCGTCCTCCACGGCGCGGCCCAGGTGAAGGCTGCTGCTGGGGCGGGGCGGGAGGGGCGGGAGCCGCAGGAGGGCGCCCTCGGCGGCGAGCAGGCTGAGGCAACTGTGCCGGCGGCTGGGTGGAAGCAGCAGCTGGCCTCCGGGGCAGTATGTGTTTGATAGCCTCAGTCTGCTTCTGGGCGGCTGAGAACTGTTGGGCGAAGTTCTCAACTGCACCGCGGAATAGCCCATCCTGGGATATGGGAGCGTCAAGGAAACGAGTCCGCTCGGCGTCCCGCATATCGGCCAGGTTGAGCAATAGGTGTCTCTCTTGGACCACGGCTGTGGACATCACCTGGCCCAGGGAGCGTGCGGTCACCTTCGTCGCCCGGAGGGTGAGGTCGGTGGTGGCACGCAGCTCATTTCTGAGCCCTGGGTCAGCTCTACCCTTGTGCATGTCTCTGAGCATCCGGGCCTGGTAGGCCTGAATGATGGCCATGGCATGCAGAGAGGCGGCAGCCTGCCCTGCAGCTCTGTAGGATTTCGACACCAAGGTTGATGTGAACCTACAGGCTTTGGAGGGGTGCTTTGGGTCGCCATGCCAGGTTGAAGCACTCTGAGGACACAGTTGCATCGCAACAGAGCGTTCAACCGGGGGAACCCCAGTGTACCCTTTGGCCGCGGCCCCGTCGAGGGCAGAGAAGGTGGAGGAGGCTGCCGAACGGTCACGGGAAGACAACGGGGACTTCCAAGACCGCGTGACCTCCTCATGCACCTCCGGGAAAAAAGGTATTGGGGGCGTGGTCTGACGGGTGTCAGAACGCGGCGCCCCCAAAAACCAATCGTCCAACCGCGAGCGTTCAGGACGGGGTGGAGGGTTCCACTCCAACCCGAGGCTCGCGGCTGCCCGGGAAAGCATGGCTGTCAACTCCGGGTCCGACTCGGGCAATGCTGGCACACCGGAAGGCGGCAGCATAGCTGAATCATCATCCTCGGAGGACTCCAGCCCACCTTGTGATGCGGCGATCGACATCTCCTCGTCCTCTGCGGGCCCAAACGAAACACACGGAACAGCAGGAGCCGGCTCCGGTGTCCCAATTTGGGCGCACGGCGGGAGCGGTGCGCTAGACGGGTGTGGCCCGAGGCATGAGGGTCACCCTGGCCACCAGCCAAAGTGCCGCTTCGCGTAGAGACAGCAGATTGGGGTGTGGCAGAGGGGACTCTCGCTCCAGTATGGAGCTCATTGAGTCTCGACCGCAGCACCGAGATGGCCATGTCCCCGCAGTGGGAACATGACTCATCCACAAGCGCTGCCTGAGCGTGCTGAAAGCCCAAGCACGTCAGGCAGTGATTGTGCCCATCAGAGGGCGGCAGAATCGACCGCACCCAGAAGCACATGGGCGAGACATCTTGAAAAAGACGCGCCATGTGTGAGCTCTTTTAGGAGAGGAAAACTTCACAGCGATGCTGAAGCGCCCAGGGACCGGATACCAGCTGGATGCAGATCACTACACAGATCAGCAGGCAGGCAGTAAACGATTGCTAGAACGCGCCGTAACACCAACACCGACTGGAAAGCTACTCGTCTCGAAGAAGCTTGACGATACTCAGAAGGAGTGAAGAGAGAGATACTCTTGGCTCCGAAGCAGAAACATAATGCGATGTTGCCAGCGTACTTCCTTATATACCCACGCTGTGGGGTGGAGTCACGCTATGCAAATTCCGCATGCCCATGGCATTGGCACTGTCATTGGGCGTTTTCTAGATCTCGAAGATGATAGGCTTCTAGGTGAAACCCCCATTCGTCAGTCACTGACGTTACTCGGAGTGACTGAACGAAAGGGAACAGATGGTCTTCATATTTATAGAATACCGCCGACGAAGACGCTCTGTGAAGCTAAACGCAGACATTTATGCTTGCAAGCCATAAATTGGACATTTATGGTTACGATGATTAGTCTACAATTAAAGCATGGATTTGATGTAAACAATAGATCTACATAATATTCACATATACAGTTCATAGGGGCATAATATCTTTACAGTTACAGCATGAAATAATATTTAAACCTGTAACGTTTTATATAGGTAACATTTAAATAAAACTGAAGTGCTTCTACTGGGTCCTGCTGCTACCAACAACTCCATTAAAATACAGTTAGGCTCCTTAAGTATCAACCTACACAATCGTGCAAAAAATATTTTGATCCTCTTCTCCAATTCGACAAGCATGTAAATGCAGTTGTAAAGAGTAGCTTTTTCAACTCAGATCTATAGCAAATGTGAAACACT
This sequence comes from Coreius guichenoti, assembly GCA_039654105.1. Taxonomy (NCBI): domain Eukaryota; kingdom Metazoa; phylum Chordata; class Actinopteri; order Cypriniformes; family Gobionidae; genus Coreius; species Coreius guichenoti. The sequence continues at coordinate 14,775,485 of CM077177.1, read as the reverse complement.
TTCTTTCTATTAAAGACCTTGAAATTGTGATTCATGCACTAATTTCCTCTCGATTGGATCTACGCTCAATCTACGCTGTCTCGGTAACAGATGGTCCAAAATTCAGCAGCCAGATTGTTAACAGGAACTAAGAAAAGGGATCATATCTCCCCTGTCCTTGCCTCTTTGCATTGGCTACCAATCAAATTTAGAGTCGATTTTAAGATCCTCCTTTTCACATATGGCACTGAAAAATCCGGCCTTGGATTATATTTGTGATCTTATTACACCATACACAGCCTCTAGTCCACTAAGCTCTTGTGATCAGTTACTTTTATCTGTCCCTCGTTCTCGTTGTAAATCAAAAGGTAATCGAGCTTTCTCTGTAGTCGCCCCAAAGCTCTGGAACAGTCTACCTTTGACCATCAGGGCCTCTCCATCAGTGGATGCTTTTAAATCCAGTTTAAAGACTTATTTTTTACTCTCTAGCATTCGAGTGATGAATTGGGTGATATAAACCCACAATTCTGAGGGGGAAAATACAGAATATCAAGTTTATATCTTGCAATTCTGATATTGCTTCTTAGAATTGTGTGAGATAAACTCGAATTACCTTTTTTATTGTTTTTTATCATGTGGCTTCCATAGAGTGCTACTGCAAAACTGTAATTTTCTGCCACCAGGCTCAGCCCACAAAACATGTTTGCAAACACCCAAATGGTCTATAACCAGGGCTCTGGTAAATATACACCGACTATTAAAAAATGGCTGCAAAATATTTTGAGTTTGATAATATAATGTTCTGTTCTTGGCATATTTAATTATGAGTCTAAACAAACACTGTAGTGACCATTTCAAGTAAAGGTGTGTTCACGCCATGTCATAATTACAAAATTCTAACTCTAAAATTCTCTCTTGTAAGAAAAGTTCACTTCACGTCCTTGTAGAACTTGTAAGGCTTTTAGGCTGATAGTGTTACCATAAAAAAAACATAAATGACTTGGCTAGAACACAGCAAAAATGATATTAATGGATCATGTGATATATATGTATTTTTGTAAAGGCCCCCTTAAAGTGCCCCTATTATGCTGTTTTAAAGGTGGATGAATCAGTCTCTCTAAATCCCTCTTTTCCTTGAGCCTACTCTGCTCTGATTGGCCAGACGGCCTAGCCTGTTACGATTGTCCTGCCGCGTATAGCGCGTGTCGGAAACGAAACGCCCATTACCATTACTGAACTTCAGCTCCGGAGGCTTCCTAAAGCTCAGAGATTGTACACACTGTAAAGAGAGTAACGATTGCATCAATTTTACCATATCAATTCGAGCGCAAGTCCGATGATGAAACATTGAAAGAATTAAATATTCAACCTGAACCTCCATCGCAAGGACAACTTGAGCAGGAAGTTTCTCAGTGATAAGCTACTCATTTTGAGGTACATTATGAGATGTTGCAACTGTAATTCCAACACCATCAGCATTAACAAGTGTATGTCTATCAACAAACCAATGTGTATATTTCTAATTTATTGTGGGATGTGGGAACTGTATTAACTGTATCAATAACAGCTCATACATTAGCCGAACACTTACGTGAATGACTGATGTTTGTAAAACAAATCTTGCTCCATCCTGTATTATTACTCAAACTAAGAACGACAGACAATCTGCATTAATAGACAGTTTTAGGTAATAGTCCACATCTGATTAGCGGAAGTATTTCAGTAAGACAGTAATAAGGTGAGTTACGTATTTTGAACATCCGGTAGAAAATATATACATCAAAAATTAATCATACTTACAGGTTGTGATTCTGAGGTACAAGTTGGTCCAAATAAACTGGGTATTGTCCCATCTTTAATGGATAGTGTTGTGTAAATCCCATTTAGACCTCACAGAGATTTGAGAAGCAATCATTAAAACGTTATGCTGCTGTTGTAATTTTAACCACAGACTCTTCACATCCTCATCCTTTGGAAGTGTTTACAAAGAGAATTTGCTTTTGCAGAACAGAAAACACCGTCTTCACAACATGTACACAACAGGAACCAGCAGCTAGCTACAGCGTTTGAGGGCGGGTCAAGTTGTTTGCGGGCGGACAATGTAGAACATAAGCGGACATTAGGCAAATGTGTAACCCAGTGACGTGTAACCGTAATGGAAGTGGGATTTGAATCGATTGAGTCGATTCTTTCTTTTGAGAGACAATAATTTTATATATTGTGCACTTTTGGCTTCACAACTTTGCAGATCGTTTACATTCACAGACAGCTATATTACACATTGCGTGAAAGGGAATATTCGAAAAAGCATAATAGGGGCACTTTAAAAGTCAAATGTGCCCCATTAATTGATTTACAGGGGCACATTTTTTTCCTTTAAATGTAACTAAGTTATTGTTCATTTAAAAGGTTAGAATCAAATATTACTGTACTCTCCTGATATCACTGCTGTTTTCTGTGGATTGCCTGCTTCAAACCTCTCTCTTTGTTTTTCTCCCGCTCGCTTTCTCATATCTCTCTCTTTTAATTCATCAGCGCTGGACCTTTCAGGTGCACGGCACCTGTGCTGCGTCTGTATGCCGTGAGCCAGCAGTGATTGTGGGTAAACACGGGTCTATTTTGTTTGCGCTTCTCATGGGACTCCGTTTCCCCTCCCTTATCTGCCGCCCCTCAGCTTCTGTACCTGCACACCATTCACACGTATTAATTAAATAACAATGCAGGGGCCGTCTCTATGGGCCGAGGATTACACCTCTGTTTCAGCCCTGATGAAACCAGAGGTCATTGGCTCAGCCTGGAGAGATTTACAACTCTGCCTCCAAACACATCTAAAACCACTTATGAGCTTCCCATCATCCACTGTTAGATTGGAATATGTTGTATTGTTTTTAACCAGACCATCAAACAATGCGGCTGCTGCATGTTTCCAACTCGTTAAGGAAAAGGAAATTCATTTGAATCTCATGTCTTAATGAATTTTGTAAACCACCTTGATGGAGAAGCAGGTGGGCAGAACCTGCTGTGCCTTTACTGGACTCAGTCTTGATTACTCATTGTAGCACTAATGAATATTCATTGGACAGCTTTCACGGCTTACTAAAGGCACACATTATGATTTTGGTTTGTTTTTAACTCTTTACCCACCAGTGTTTTTTTTAAAGTTGCCAGCAGCATTTTTGATCATCTTCAAAAAATGTTCATGGCCCCCAGAATATTTTGTTGTATGAATATCTGAACATGCAATATATCAAAAGAAAGAACAGAGCCTCTGCTTTTTATTCTAGGTTCATGCATTCTTTTTTATCAACACTTGAATGTGGGTAAGTTTCATAAAAAAAGCAAACATTTTGAGCAAAAAGCTGAGAAAATCACATTTTTGTCAAAGACTACATCCAGATCGGATTCAGAACGATGATCAAAACACAGATGGCGTAGATCGAGTCGATCACCACCAAAGCTTCACAGTCCTATAGCTCGTCCTGGGTCGACATTTCATTCGGTAATTTTAGGCAATTTTGATTTATATGCTGTTTAATAATGATGATCGCATTATTTTACATATGCATCTGCTTACATGTGCTATCTCTTGTTTCTGCTTCTTCGCCTGTGTTTTGATCAGGAGAGCAATTTTGGCTTACTGAACTATTTTGCAACTTCAAATACAACTTTTGAGACAACGCATATAATTGGTGTCATTTTATATCATATTTACCAGTAACACTACAACAATGTACTATCTGTTAACATTAGTTAAAGGGATAGTGCACCCAAAAAAGAAAATTACCCCATGATTTTACTCACCCTCAAGCCATCCTAGGTGTATATGACATTCTTCTTTCAGACGAATACAATCAGAGTTATATTAAAAATATCCTGACTCTTCCAAGCATTATAATGGCAATGAATGGCAGCCCCAAAATTTGAAGCCCAAAAAAGTGCATCCATCCATTATAAAAGTAATCCATACGGCTCTGGGGGGTTAATAAATGCCTTCTGAAGTGAATCGATGGGTTTGTGTAAGAAAAATATCCATATTTAAAACTTTATAAAGTAAAATATCTAACTTCCTCCAGACCGCCTTCCGTATTCAACTTATGAAGAAAGTGTAACGCCTCTCGCAGTTCAAAACACTTACGCTACTGCCGACATCATAGCCGCACCAGTTACGCTTTTTTTGTAAGTTGAATACGGAATGCAGTCCACCAGAAACTAGATATTTTACTTTATAACGTGTTAAATATGGATATTTTTTCTTACAAAAACTTATCGATTCACTTCAGAAGGCTACATGCCAACTACTAACCCTAAACGCACAGTCTACTAATACTCTAATAAGAGTCAGTTGACATGTAGTTGCATAATTACTAATAGTTAAGGCTGGCTCAAATTTTCAAAATGTGAGAGACCACAAACATGACGATACATTTTAAAAACATTTTTTTTTGTTTTGTTCCTACAGTGTGTGGAGGGCCGCATCTGAACACAGGGAATCTCGCAAAATCTCTTGAGGTCAAACGTGAATTTAGAGTAAACAAACCTGGCAGATGACAGGCAAGAAGAAATGGCGATAATAGTGTTTGGACTGCTTTTTACAAAAAATTTATGGGAAAAAAGAAAATGGTTTGGATGAAATCGTAGAGATTGTTATGCTTTCGTCTTCCGTCAGTTTGCTTTCTGGTTGGCTATCTACAGAGTGCATGCGCGTTTGTCCTCGGGGTTCCCCCCACACAGCAGGATTTCTGAACGTAAATATTCGACATGGTGGATATTTATGATTTGAGATTGTTGCGGCCCCGACATTTTTCAGAGCAGATTCAATCACTCTTAACACACCTCACACCACAGAAAAATCTGATAAAATAATCTGTAGAACCATCAAGATAAACGGGACGTTACCTAGGGTTGATTTATACATATAAAAATATATTCACAAAAATTTGTTTAATAAATGCTGTAAAAATGACTTCTTGTTGTTACTTCATGATACCAATGCATTAAATAATGTTAACAACTTGAACCTTATTTTAAAGTGCTACCATCTTACCCAACCAATTAAACTAATGAAATATCGTTTAACTACCATAGTCTTGAAGTGACATTTTGACAGCTTACTCTAATTACAATTCGTAACTATTTTATGTTTTGGTGGATAATTGGTGGATTATTCGCATGAATTTGTACATTCTCATTTATATGTATTCGTACAATCTGGTAACACTTTTTTAGAAAGACCGTGCGTTTCCTCATGAATCACATCATGCTAATTCATATGAAATCCTCGCAAAATAGTTACGTTTTCTTGTGAGATGGTTGCATTTTGCTTATATGGAGAATGCAATATCTTATGTTTCCTAATTGTATATTTTGCTTCTTATTTCATATTGCTGGAAATTTATTGACAAATTAATGACAATTTTCACCCATAGTAACTCCCCTTTAATAAATTAAAGGGGGGAAAAATAAAAAATAATAGTCCAACATGAGTAAATCACAGTTGAGAAAAAGAGATACAGCCCCTTTTACTGTCTGTAACCTGCAGCTATTGTGTAAACACAAGAGGTGTGTTTAATGGGCTCTTGCACATTGGCAGGCTCTGTTGCTCCACTGCCGACAGGGGGAGAGCAGAGATTAGCAGGTAATGATGTGAATTAGAATAATGCAGCTTGTGACCGTCAGGGTGTAAACAGGCACATAAAAAAGCAATCACATGTGGGTAGTCGAGATAAGGGATTTACGGCAGTACAAATTTGGTAATCCTATTAATGCGAAGCCCTTGACTCTTGCTATGGACTTCCTGTACCACGTTCTGTAACACTGAGGAAAGGTTGTGAAGTTCGGCCAGAGAGTTTTAACTATGAGAACGGGAGATCGGTTGGGGCGGGTTGGTGCTTAAAAAGGAAGAGGATTGAATTGATGGCTGTTGTGTCATCATTGTCAAACTGCCACTCCAACAGAGTGTGAAAATAACTCTGCCGAGAGCTTTCGCTAACACACACTCCCATGGCTCCCCGGCGTGACAGCTACAGACACACAGATACATTAAAGTGGACAACATCTCCCAGCCACGCCAAGCCCAAGTGGGCTGGGAACGATGAAAAATTCTATGCTCTTTTGAACCGTAGCAGGCTGAAAAAAGAGGTCCTCTTCCTTTCCTCCGCCATTACAGCCGTCACCTTTTAGAAGCGAGGAGCGCTGTATCCTCTGAGAATTAACCCTTGAGTTTCTCTTCCTACAGGAAGTGCCACCACTAGCATTTCTCATAAAGTAATTGACTGTATGTCAGTGCCTGTCAGGGAAGGAGCCTTTCCATTCTGCTGTGCCTTGGCAAGCTTAATAAATCTTCTGCTGCTGGCATAGGTATGGAGATCCATTGTGAACAGCTAATCAGATCTGAAATCCAATTACTCTCGCCGTGTAGAATGATGGATTTTACACTGAATAAGAAGAGCGTGGGTTCCGTACAGGCGTACGAGTAATAAATAACTCTAACTCAAAGAAAAAGTTTCTCTGTTTGGTGTAACAAAAGAGGCAGGATTCTTCGATCTCACTGTCAATCGTATTTGTGGTATGTGTGCAAAAATCCCTGTTAGAGGAGCTTCCTGTGAAATGAAATCCATTTTATTTTTCCCTTTGAATCTTACTGAAAAAAGTTTCTAGACAAGAATGTATGAATGTTTTAGAATTATATAACAAAACATCAAACCTGGTGACAATTAGGTTGAAGTCACAATGAAATGGAAGAAGCAACGGATATCTGCATTGTAATGTATGTACCAGTGTAATAGATTATCAAAAAAAAATGCGTCGGCTGTTGATTGGCTTTTGAGATGTTTACGTTTAAGGGCCAGATTTACGAAACAGGGCAAATTAGCATAAAAACGCAATCTACCAAGAGCAGCACAAATTAACGTCTGGTTTAAGACATGCTTTTTTTGGGTGGTAAACAATGGCACAAATGCCAGTAAATTGATGAGTGCAAACCTTGGTAAATCACCTTGCATGATTCATTTAAATACTCTCCTCCCATAAATTTTGTGTCTGAAAGGTAAACAAATGCATATATGCAATAAGGTCAGCCGCAAAAATAACTGTGAAGAAGTCCATACGTCACCATACGTATGCCATTTTGATTAAACATTACACAGTCAAAACAATTTGGAAAAAAAATTGTAAACAAATGCACTGAAGAAATCTAACATGCATTTAGAAAATATATAGGGTGGATTTTCAATTAAAGAAAGATAGTGCAAACATGCAAAACTTTTCATAAAAAGAAGAATTTGGACACGTTCTGGTTGCCAAATGTTAGTAGAAAGTTCATAGTTAATTAAACTTTGAGTTTGCACCTGTAATTACTCTCTTAGCACACCTGTGTGAACCTGAGGTGAGCTGACTTAATACATCCACTTCAAATTACCAGTTGGTAAAAAGTAATTACACAAAGTGCTCAAAAAGTACGTTTTGAGAGAATTCTGGCATCCTTTGTTTGCAGATGCCACTTGGCTTGCTATTTTGTTATATAATGCAATGATATTCAGACAATGTAATTGTCCAAATACTCTGCCGTCAATGCATGTCATACTAAGAATATTTAAAACGATTATATTGAAAATGGAAACTTGATGGAAACTAAGCTAACTAAACAGATTTACACTCGAGTAACACATGAGTAGGCCTATCACAGCTAATCTTCAGCTACGCCTTTATTGTTATCTGATTTACTCAGAAATAACATCTTGGTTATTCTAATGCATATTAAATTTTAGAATAAATAACAAAACATTCAACATAAGTGTGATTTTAATTACTTTTAAAATAGATAGTTACAATGTGTTTCCTATTTTCTGGCTCTGGAAGTATTTCATGTGTTTGTCCGGGATATATTATGTCCCATAGCCTGTGATGTCTTAATTATGATGAGTCAGTGTTTTGTGGGAAAGCTTACTCTGTCTGTAACTGCCTCGGTAAGAAATTGCAGACCGTGTGAATTTGCTCTGAAATGCTCAGCAGTGACTCATGAGCTGTACATCTTGTGGATGTAAGCAGTTGAGTTGAGAAATTTACACACTGGCATGCAGACGTTTGGAATCCACCAACCTCCCCAGTTCATAAAATATTTCGCCAGTTTTCACAGGCCTATGGTATTTGAAATAAAACCTTTTTTACAGTCATTACTGAAGCCGTATTGATGTCTCAGCCAAAAATTTGTATTGTATATGTTTTTTTTTTTTTGACAGACATCATGACTTTAAGTTTATTAATCATCTTAGTTTTAATGTTTCAAATAGGGCTGTCAATAGATTAAAATATTTAATCGTGATTAATTACAACTTTTATCGCGATTAATCGCATACTTATCACAAAATTAAGCATACTTAATTTATCTTGTTTAACACATTTATTATGTCATCATTTTCTATATTCCGCAAAGTAAACTATCAGATTGAAAGATGATTCACACAAAACTGTATTTTCTACAAGCTTTTTTTTCAAGGTAAATTTAGGTGTATTTCAAAAAAAAAAAAAATACCTAAACCAACCGCCTTGACCTGACTGCATTATATGCCCCAGTTCCATTCAGAATTACTAAACACAGCAACATACACATGACAGATAAAAATATTATTCTGAATGTGTGTGGAAACAATGTGAATGTACTGAAATGTGTCTGTGCATAAATACAGTGTGTCGAGAGCACACAAACTGTTTGTTTGTGCATCAATATAACAGACTCACACGTGTTTGCTGTACGACTTCTATACGAACTTCTGTTTTCTTGATTTCTATGGTTCTACCATGGCTAAATGGTTATGTTTTGTCCAGTTTAATTGTGTTATAGTTCTGTTTATTGCTATGTCCTACTACAGCTTGGATGCGGTGTCCATCAAAAATAGACTAGGCACCTAACTTTAGCGAAGCACCATGGAGAGCCGCTTCTGGGCCGCTTCTGAAACGTACCGCGGCACAGTTGATTTAAACACAAGTAGAGTGGCCGTGATCAGCTCCGGTGAATAATACACTGAAAAATGGCCGTGATTTACTGTTCTCTCTGCCATCTCTGATTTAATAAGCCTGCCTGGTTTTCTTTATATTAGCGCTGTTTGGGACTGAAAAAGCTAAATCGGGTTAAAGGGTTAGAACAGAAATGTCCTCCTACCAGTGTTACAGGTGCTTGTGCCATTGTAAATGCATGTGATAAACTCCCGACAGCTAAGATCATCTAACTGCATGACGTACTGTAAATTACGTTAATGACAATTTCACGTGCTTCATTAATTTATTTCAGTTAAATTATTTTAACGTGTTACAGTTTTTTACGATTGCTTAAGCACAATTTTAAAAACAAGGCTCATTTTGTCAAAACCCTACACACAATTCACACATCCACACACACAAGTAGCAGAACACCTCAGTTCTTTTGCAAAACGAAACACTTCATTCAAAACTTTACACCGTATGGCACACACATGGTTCATACAATCTGATTCTGTTTGATTCATTTACACACTGCTGTGCTCAATCTTAAACACTTGTAACATTTCTACTTTTCTAATGATATAGTCTGGGTTTGATTTTTTTTCCAGATATATTTTTATAGTAAAGTACATATATTGACCAAACACAGCACAAGACCAGTAGGCCTACTGTACAATGATGACAATATTTATTTCCCTCCAGAGTGTAAAATACATCAGAGCATTTCCAAAAGTTGCATTTTGTACTAAAAAACAGAACATATTCTAAATACAATATAGTATATGAACAAAAACCTTTGTAGAGACAAAAAGAAAGCAAAAAAATCTAAAAATCTGCATCTGGCCATAGCACTTCATCCACATCACAGGCAATGTCCTCTCTCGCAAGACAGTAAGGGAAGAATCTTCTTGAATGGCGACTCCATCCTTGCACAGACCCTGCATTAGTTAGGTCACAGGCAGCCTACATGGTTTGAATGAGGGATATCCTTACATAGGGCTGGAGATTGTAAACCTTCCACTGCAATGCTGCAAACAAACCTCCCTCAATGGGGTTAAGGAAGGGAGAGTATGGCAGGAGGTATTGGAGTGAAAATTGTGGATGCTCATGAAACCAGTTTTGGACCAGAGCAGAACAGTGGAAAGACATATTGTCCCAGATGAGAATGTGGCCTATCTCATCTGCTCTGCATCCATTTGGTCTTCTGCTATGACGATGTTGTGTAGTCAGTCTAAAAATGAGAGTATGTGGGCCGTGTTGTAAGGACCTAAGTTCGTAGGGACCCCATTGATTGCAGCGCACAATATTCAAAACAGCTCTGTGGCCAGTTATGTTTCTCACTCTTCTTCTTCCTCTTACTGTAACATTGTCTTCCATTTTTGTTGAAGACAGGTAAACTCACCTGTTGCCTTTTTATAGTGCTTACACCTGATTGTTGAGTTTACAGTTGAGCACACGTGTCTACACACCTGACGGGTGTGTTTGATCAACTGGTTCAGAGGTGTGGTATTATGGAAAGCAGTGCCTTGAAATGGCAAAGTGACATCATGTTAGATTTCTGTGTCTAATGTAACATGTCTAAGTGTGTTTAGTGTTTTGTAAAACACTGTGTGTAGTGTTTTGCAAAAAGTGTGAAGCTGATAATGTGCTTATAGTTGTGCAGATCTGGGCTGTGGTTTTGCTCCTTGAGTGTCAGGTTTCACTAACTGTGTGTTAATTTTAATTGTAGTGTGTAAGCAATCATAAAAAACTGTAAGGATTTTGAATTAAATCGCATGTGTTAACAAGTCCTAGTTTCAATCACATATTAGCCTATATTATATCAGAACATTAAATTAAATAAAAGAGCAAAATTTGAAATTAATTGAACATACCAATGAAGAATACTTGGTATTACGATGATAATGTTTACCGCGTTAGCAACTTTCGCGTTATCGTTTTTACTTACCAAGTACACTCATATTTTTTTTCTTAATATTATTAGATAAATGTATGCTAATGTGAGTATAAACTTACCCAGAAACCTGATCTTGAGTGGAGGGTAGTGGTTTTTGGCTGATCTTATTACCAATGTAACAGTTCTCATCCATAGCATGTAGCAGCCAAAAGCTTTTACACATAGAATTCAAAGGAAAACAAGAAAGTACAAGGAGAACGATATCTAAAATTTGAGGAAATCTTCTTTTCAGCAGCATAAAGTACATTTTGCATAACCGGTACAATTAACTCAATTAGCTCAGCCTGCAATGTACCTCCCTAATTACAGAGTTCCAAAACTACCCTCATCACGGACAAATTTAGTGTTCTGCCATTCCACATTCCACGGAAAACAAGCAATACCTTTTTTATGGCCCTAATTTACAATCAGTGCAATTCCAGAGATGGGCTACAGGTCATTTACTATGCCTCTTAGAAATCAATGAACAGTTTTGCCACTGTGGAAGGAGCGAATCGTGGAATGGCTGTGCTGTGAATATCAATCTGGTCAGCGTTGCATGGCAGAGGATGAAAACAACTAGTGCACCAAAGCCTGTAAATCACATTGTTAAAAGTTAATTAGCTTCAAATTAGACAATATCATTAAGTCATTCATGAAAGTTTATTTCACTGATGTGTTTTTAATAGTTTTTTGGCGAATGGGTTGTCTGAGGAATGTTTACTGCTTTATTTTGTGTTGTTTATCTTTATTCCTATTTTAATTTTTTTTTTAAAGTTAGGGCAGGTAGGCCTAATAGATATTTATTAGGGCTGTTAATTGATTAAAAATGTAAACGGATGAATTAAACAATAGATAGATAGATAGAGATTATTAGCAGGTGCAATATTTAATGTTGTTCCCTCAGTAGCTGTATTTGATTCTGTATGTAATGGCAATATTTATGCGATGCAGTTAATTCTTGTCAACACTAAACATTTTAATGTCACAATTTGCATATTGCAGCATTAAAGACTACTTACTGGTTGATTCATTCAGTGAGCAAGCTAACTACGTAACACAATATTGTAAAGCATTACTTTTAAAAGTAACTTTCCCCAACACTAACATGATAATATCTATCTATCTATCTATCTATCTAATCTCGACAGCTGTAATAGTAAAAAAAAACAGTAAAAGTATTCGAGAGGGTTCCACACGTATTTCAAATGCAAAGATGTCAGCCAATCACAGCAGTGGACGCGTTTACACTGACGTCTCACAGCAGACACGCCCCTTCAAACCGAGTGTTTAAGCCAGAGGGCTAAAATCAGGATAGAAAAATGCCTTTTATTTCTAAATTATATAATTTTATGATGTAAAAATCATACTAACAATTTAAGTGCACCTCAGGAAACATTATAAAATAATAAAAAAATCCACTTCATGACACCTTTAACATTTTACGAATCAGATTACGAGCAGCTCAATTACGAGATAGAGTGAGATTGTCTGTCTGTCTGTCTGTCTGTCTGTGTTTTATTTAACCTAATGCGTCATCATTTATCAGCAGCTCCATCTGCCTCAGTCAAAGTGCGGCCAACACAGTGTCACTCATAGCAGGTCACTCTGCTCACATGCTAACTAACCATGACTAATGCAGTGGTAGGAACTTTTTCCTCCTACAGTGGATGTACATGGTAAACCTATACTTTAATGCATCTTTCTTTTTGATGAAAGATGAGACCTGTAATATTTGTAGAAATGGGGTCATCGTAACATTCTGTGGACTGACCTTTTGACATCCAATATATGTCTAACATTTCATAAATGCAAATGACAAATTTCAGAACTAGAATGAGAGGCCTAGTGCATTTCATGTGAGGCTTAAACATTAATACTCTTTATTTTAATCTCTTTAGAACGACACCTAATGAGGGATAACGAGGCCGATAAGGACTTCAAATAAAAAGATATCCGTCAAATATAATCTCCTAAAAGGTTTTTCAGTTTTTAGGCTCAACAGCACAGAATTTAGAAGTGGTTTATGCCAAAATGAGTGATGATTGTTTCTAGGAAAGTATGTCACAGATGGTTTATGGTTCATATATTTTACAAGCTGCACTTTGAAAGACATTTTCATCATTATGTATGCCTATATATACAGTATAATTAGTTTGATGCTCATCCAGTCTAAAAACTCATTTGAACTTATTTGATTGCTATATGATTACTTTTTGCAGTTCAGGTGTCATCTGAGCCACTACCGTAATGTTTTTTTTCTTTCTTTCTCTTCAGCTTAGGTTGTAAAAGGCACCACGCTCCAGGCATAAATCAGTGCACCGTTTTCTGCTTGAGTGTCTTCAATATGGTCTCCTTGGTGACCAGTTTAGAGTGGCACAAATAATCCCCTCTGAATAGTGTAATGAGATGTCTACTAATGGGAGCTTTCTCTCAGTGGTGCCTTGAACATGAGGGTCCGCATACCTTTCACTTTTCCTAACAACAAAATCCTTTCCTGTTCTTTGCTTTCCTCTATTACTGTTTGACGAATTCCTGGAGCTTTTCAAGCTCTGTAGATTAGATACAGAAGAGTATTTTTCCAGTCTTTTGGCTCTTGTGAAAGCAAGCATCATGACTCAGCAGGGTAGCTCTAATGAAGATGATGCTGAACACAAAAGCTGTAATAGTCTTTGCTGTAGGCTTGCACCACAAGTGTGTTTCATTGTTGGTTTGAGCTTGTATAATTGCTTTTTTATTTTTAATCCATACAAGCAATTGCCCTTACATACACACATTAGCACCGTTACAAAAACGAATGAACTGCCTACTTAGGAAAAGTTTTAAGGCGCCATTCACAAGTTCCTGATGTGAAGGTCATTCCAAACAGGTAGCAAAATGATGCTGCTTTATAAGATAAATAATTTTAGCCGAACTATATGACACCATCATCGGTAATGCAATGCGGTGAACGTGATTTCAACATGTTTCAAAATTTCAAAGTGCAACATGTTGCTGGATCAACATCTTTGTTGGTCCTGGAACAACATTCCAATCAACCAATCAGATTTGAGGGACAAGTTTATATCATGTTTAGGATTACAATTAGGGTTAGGTGCTTCTACATCAGATTTTAGGGATAGGTTATGGGTAGAGTTAGGTTTAAGGTTAGGACTACATTTTCAGACAGGAATGTTGATCCAGGAACATATCTTACTTGGTAAAATCACGGTGACCAATGCAATGCACTGTTTATACATATGTAATTTATACATATTCACATACTTCATATATATATATACACCGATCAGGTATAACATTATGACCATTATGGTGAAGTGAATAACACTGATTATCTCTTCATCACAGCACCTGTTAGTGGGTGAGATATATTAGGCAGCAAGTGAACATTTTGTCCTCAAAGTTGATGTGTTAGAAGCAGGAAAAATGGGCAGGTGTAAGGATTTGAGCGAGTTTGACGAGCCAAATTGTGATGGCTAGATGACTGGGTCAGAGCATCTCCAAAACTGCAGCTCTTGTGGGGTGTTCCCGGTCTGCAGTGGTCAGTATCTATCAAAAGTGGTCCAAGGAAGGAACAGTGGTGAACCGGCGACAGGGTCATGGCTCATTGATGCATGTGGAGAGCGAAGGCTGGCCCTTGTGGTCAGATCAAACAGATGAGCTGATGTAGCTCAAATTGCTCAAGAAGTTAATGCTGGTTCTGATAGAAAGGTTTCAGAATACACAGTGCATCACAGTTTGTTGCATATGGGGCTGCATAGCCGCAGACCAGTCAGGGTGCCCATGCTGACCCCTGTCCACTGCCGAAAGTGCCAACAGTGGGCACGCGAGCATCAGAACTGGACCACGGAGCAATGGAAGAAGGTGGCCTGGTCTGATGAAACACGGTTTCTTTTACGTCACGTGGATGGCAGGGTGCGTGTGCGTCGCTTACTTGGGGAACACACGGCACCAGGATGCACTATGGGAAGAAGGCAAGCTGGCAGAGGCAGTGTGATGCTTTGGGCAATGTTCTGCTGGGAAACCTTGGGTCCTGTCATCCATGTGAATGTTACTTTGACACGTACCACCTACCTTGCAGACCATGTACACCCTTTCATGGAAATGGTATTCCCTGGTGGTGGTGGCCTCTTTCAGCAGGATAATGCACCCTGCCACAAAGCAAAAATGGTTCAGGAATGGTTTGAGGAGCACAACAACGAGTTTGAGGTGTTGACTTGGCCTCCAAATTTCCCAGATATCAATCCAATTGAGCATCTGTGGAATGTGCTGAACAAACAAGTCCGATCCATTGAGGCCCCACCTCGCAACTTACAGGACATATAGGATCCGCTGCTAACATCTTGGTGCCAGATACCACAGCACACCTTCAGGGTCTAGTAGAGTCCATGCCTTGACGAGTCATGGTGTTTTGGCAGTGTTTTGGCAGCTGTCGATTTAACACGTTAATTAGATTAATTAGTTACGGTAAAAAATAAAGCGTTAAAATTATTAATTATTATTATTAACTTACTTGCCCCGCCCCAGACCTACCTTTCATACATCATCATCTTACATTTCATACTGTTGACTGATGAAGAATATGATGCAGGTCAACAACTCACTGTGTGATGAAGCCTATAGAATGCAGTTAGAATGTCCCTAAAATACAAGATATGGCCATTTTAGAAATGCCCGTTTTAGTCTCAGGGCGTTTTTACACTGGCCACATTTGTTGTGGTCCGCGTCAGAGCGCGATTGTTCCCGACGGTGCTATGCACGAATACACTGCAGGCTCACTCTCGCTCGTATCCAAGGTAAATCATCAACACTATCATCCCTTACATGTGTTTTATTGAACTAAATACATCGTCATCTGATAAAACGCATGCGCAGGTTACTTTTCTTGCGCACCCGAGTCTGTGTTGCTTTCACATTCACGTGAATCGCAGCACAGCTCGAGCGCAATCTGCGCAACTGAACTCAGATCACCTCCTTCAGGCAGTCTCTAATTCAGTACCCCTGAGCTCAGCACACCCGGCTTTCACATTACCAATTTTTCATGTGAACCGTTCCCCGTTTCGAACTAAACTGCCGGTGTGAAAACACCCTCACATTTACACCATGATATACAGCAATATCACACGAGTAACGAGTGCAATATCACACGAGTTCTGTTTTTCTGTCCAGAATAGCACGAGACGAGTGCAAATGCGATACTGATCTTATACAACAGTTTAATAAAATAAATAAGTAAGTTAATATTGTGTTGTTTTAGACACAATATTGTCTGTTTTGCTCAGTTTTGGCAACGGAAATATAAAGACAAAGCAGTACTGTTCGTCTCCGACTCATTCATTTCTGAATCCGCGTTTTGAACGAATCGGGTGAACCAATGATTCAATGGACCGTAAAGAGAACCATTTACATTTACCATTTTCATAAAGAGAACCATTTACTTCACTCCTCCTGAAGGAATCAGCCATTTGAATGACTCAATGACTTACTCAATTAGACATTTACCACCACCTACTGGCAGTTTTTAGTTTCTTATTTAGAGTATAATTTCTTTAAAAATAATTTCACAAGGTATAGTTCACTCAAAAATATTTCTTTCTGAAGCTACTTTTTGTAATATCTATTTCAGTGGTTCCTAACCTGTGGGCCGCGGACCACTAGGAGGCCTCAGTGATCCTCCGGGGGGGCCGCGAGATAACTTAAAAATAATTTTAATATATATAATTCATTAATTTTATTATTGATACGTTAAATAATAAAAGATAAATTATATGAATTAAAACAATAAATTACAACAAAGAACCACCTCTCTCCTATGTATTCTGTGATTGTTTTGGATTCGCAGCAACCCAAGGCGTTTCTAATCGCGCTGTGTGAAATACAGACTGAACGGTGGCTCAAAACACCCAACCGCTTCATGAAGACAGGATACGCAAACTACACATTTCAGTTGGATAAAGAAAACGAGTGTCGCTAAAATGTTTTGATGGATGACGGTTGTAATAAAGGTAAAAATGATTGCAGTGACATACATCAGGCATGCGCGTGTTCGTTATAATTGATGCGCAAACAAACCGTGTATGTGCGCTCTCTGCTCACTGAATAAAGTTGTGTTTGGATGACGATTGTAATGAAGGTAAAGACGATTACAGTGACATGCAGGAATCATACATTAGGCAAGCGCGAGTACGTTATTATTGATGTGGTCCTTGCAGTATTGATTCGGAGAGGAGGGGGGCCTTTGAGTAAAAAAGGTTGGGAACCACTGGTCTGTTTGATTTTTTTACATAATAATGACTTAAATTATCTTTTGGGAGTAATTTCTCAGCCAAATTTGATGTGCAATTAATTTGTGATTAATTAATCGCCACATTGTGCAATTAATTAGATTAAAAATTTTAATTGCTTGACAGCCCAAATACATATATATATATCCTACTGCCACATCAATGAAGCTCTTGTTCGCAAATGTCTGCTCATATGCTAAATATATCATATAAAGTGCAGCAACCATATTCTATACCAAGACCTTCAAAATTGTTTTTGCCACCATTCGCCATACCCGATCTGCAAACCCTTTCAAAAACTTTTTAACAAATTGTAGGTGAAAAGTTGCTAGGCTACTTTGCAAGTACACCCTGTCCTGTCCACCCTCCTCTTTAAGCACATAAAGAACACTTTGAGGTATCCAGAGTAGTTTGTCCCAGGAAAAGTCCCAGGAAAAGTTGACTAAAATTGCCTGTATGAAAATGTATGCCACAATGTTGATGCTACTAAATTATTAAATAGTAGCACTCTTCTTCGAAAAGACATATGCATTCCATTTTTTAAGTCTGCCCTCTATCTTTTCAACAGTTCCCTTCCAATTCTTCATGCAACTTCATCACCAAGGTATACTCCCAAATACCTAAGTAACTAGGTAACTTAGGCAAACCCTCCTCCTATTATCCAGTTGCCAGAGCATCACTCTTCTCCCAACTTACTCTAGCAGAGGAAATTATATAAAAGTCCATTACCACAGATACCAAAATGTCAATTTCATAATGGCTATTAACTATTATCATAACATCATCAGCATATGCTGACACCTGATGCTGTAACTCTGTACAATACAATGATAAACCCTCAATTTTATTTCTTAATTTAATTAACATTGGTTCGATAGCTAGAGAGTATAACATTCCTGATAGACCATACCTTAAACCACCATTGACTTTCAGCATGCTTTCAATGTTCTAGTAAAACACTCAAATCATTTCCACAGATATTAATGTTCAATTGTCAAATGCTTTTTCCTGGACAATAGAGATAAAATCTAAGTCCATCCCCCCAAAAATAGAAACATCCAAAACATCTTTTATTAAATGAACATTGTCTAAAATAGATCTTCCTGACACACAATAAGTCTGATTCAAATGAATGACTTGCTCCATTCCCTCAGTCTGTTAGCCAAGGCCTTAGATAGAATCTTCATATCAGAACTTACAGGATGCCAGTTCTTGACTTCCTGTAAATTATCCTTCTCAGGAAGTAGTGTTAACTCCTTTTCTACAACTCAAAGGCTCAAACCTTCTTTCAGACTCTCATTAAGAACACTTAGCAGATCCTTACCAAGCACAGACCAAAATTCTCTATAAAACTCCACAGGAAGTCCATCAATATTAGGAGACTTTCCACACTCCAATTCTTTAAGGGCATTCAAAAGTTCCTGATTAGACAAGAGTCTTTCCAAATATGCCTTTGAGTATTCAGCAGCACCGGGCAATCATTCATAGAAACTAGTAGACAACTGATCATTTTCTTTGTATTCACTCTTGAACAGTTCATTATAGAACCTTATAGCTCTCTTATATTATTTAACTCTGTTTACTCCGTGGCCACTTTCTGACCATAAGTGAATATACCTGCATTGGCCCTTTTTTCCTCCAGGCTATAAAGAAAAATTTAGATGGGGCATCCATTCGAGTTAAGTTCTGATACTTTGACCTTACCAGAGCTCCTTGTGCCTTTATACCAAGCATATTCTCCAAAATTTGGACTTTCATGCCTCAGCTTGTCTTGGTTCTATTTAAACATCTGCCAATGCTTATACATGTACTATTTCAGATTCCAATTTTTCATGACTCGAGAGATCTAGAGAAACATTGAAAGCATACCATTGACAAAGCATTTTTATTTCAATATTTCCATAATCCCACCAATGTCTCAAATCGTTAAAACATTGCTTAGTTTAAATTGACTCCAAAAGAAACAGAAGACTTCTTTAAAATTCAAGTTGCTTAACAAGGATGTATTAAAATGCCAATATGCACTTTTACCTTAACATTTGCAATAAAACCCTGACATAAAACTAAAAAAATAATCAGTAAAACCAACTGACATTTATATTATGTTTAAAACAATAAAATCTATCAAGTTTTGCATTAGAAAGAAAATTATCTCTTGTATGTAACCATGTTTATTGTTTCACATTACCATAAAATATATCACATAAACTATGTGTCTCTATCAATTCACGCAATTCAAGCACTCGACTTGAAGCTTGAAGCTCCAGATGGTTCCTGTCCAACATTTTATGTGCAATTAAAGTCCCCACCCAAAAACACATATTTATGTTTTACAATTCTGCAAAGTTGTATTTCTATTAAAGGAACACTCCACTTTTTTTTTTGAAAATAGGCTCATTTTCCAACTCCCCTAGAGTTAAACAGTTGAGTTTTACCGTTTTTGAATCCATTGAGCCGATCTCTGGATATGGCAGTAGCACTTTTAGCATAGCTTAGCATAGATCATTGAATCTGATTAGACCGTTAGCAAGAGTTTAAAACTTGCCTCTTCTGTAGTTACATCCTGTACTAAGACCGACGGAAAATGAAAAGTAGCGATATTCTAGACCAATATGGCTAGGAACTATACTCTCATTCCTGCGTAATAATCAAGGAACTTTGCTGCCGTACCATGGGTGCAGCAGGTGCAATGATATTACGCAGCGCCTGAAAATAGGCTAACTTCCGTCAACATAACCAACGTGACAACCTGCTTGCACAGAGAGAGTGCTGGGGACTATTTTCGAAAATGGATTCGAAAACGGTAAAACTCAACTGTTTAACTGTAGGGGAGTTGGAAAATGAGTGTTCATTTGAAGTGTTCCAACTGACTCAATAAACATTCTCCGATTAAGAAAAAACTACACATCCTGTACATTTTTCATGTTATTTTTTTGTTGTTGTTGTTGTTGCAGAAACTTCCCTGATTTTCACAAACAATGTCACTCCTCTGTTTTTGCTGTAAGTTGCCTCACTATCTGAATCATCCACTCTGCTGTGTTTACTGTCATCACGTTTAACATCGCTGACCCAACTATTCCTGGCTTTTTTCATCTTTGTCTTAGCCCTTTTCCTCTTAATGGAAGGAGTTTCGAAAACCACTTTATCATTCACTAATTCACCTACTCCTTCTAGAACAGTCTCTACATCCTCAACAACATAACCACATTCAGCACTTGTTTTTTTCTCCCCCACCCTCATCTGTCCCTTCTATCTCCATGTCATTTACCTGTTCACCCACATTCTCTGTTGTTTTTTCACCATCTGTCACATTATCTTGTACCTGCTCTCCCACTACACCTCCACCACCATCTTCAGCAGTTACAACATTAGCACCATCAGTCCTCTCTGGACATGCACATCTTATATGCCCTTCTTGTCCACATCCAAAACATCTCGTTGTCTCAGATGATGCAAAAGCAACAATCAAATCCATCAATCTTGACTTTAAATGCCACACTAAACTCATAGGTTTCACTTTTTTTTTTAAATCATGTGAACATGGCATCTATACAACATGTTTCAGTAAAGGTGATTTACAGCCTAAAGGAATCCTTTTCACCTGATACAAAATTTATCCATGCCTTGATAATTCTGCCAAAAATAGATAATCTTTTATGAAAGGGGGGACATTTGACAGTGTGATTATCCTTGCTGGCTGAACCAAAGGAAATACCGGGGTAAAAGTATCTCATATTATTACCCCACTCTGAACCACACTATTCACTTTCTCTATACTGTCGAGAGAACAACAGCGCTATTCATGTGTGACGCTGACATGATACTGTCATACCCGATGGTCTTTCCCACCACCAGACTACATTCTTCAACCGAGCAATTCATCACCAGCACAATTTTAATTCCATGCCTACGTGAGAGTCACTCAAACGCCACTTTATCTGAAGCCACCGCCATTGCTGGTGTTGTACCGAATTTCAACTCCCTGCCAAATTATTACCCCCCTTGCTGAAGTCAGTACCTAATTCTAACCCCACCCCAACTCCTAACCATACCCCCACACCTAATCCTAAACCCACCTATACTAGTGGGTAATAATCTGGCATGGGTCAGAATACGGCACAACACTGGTGTTCAAGACGCATGGCCAGCATTCTAATAACCTCACAAAAAGGCTTTCTTTTCTACATAACTCAAACTTATGTATCCTTCCAAAAACACCTAAAATCAAACCAAAGAAAGGAAAAGTTTTAGAGTAAAGGGACAGAAACTCACTCATTTCGCACAACACTCACGCCACCTCCGCCCACTCACCCTCAGAGAGATTTGATTTTTAACCCATACTTTTATTAAATCAGTATCAATAACAAGCCTTAAACACTTTTTTGTTTGTTTTATTATGTGTGTGCGGCAGTTGTCCATGAGGGGCTGCCTTTTACTTAGGTTCTGGTGTTTGGTTATTTTGAGATTAAAGTTGTTAAATGTTTGCCGGTTCCCGCCTCCTTCTTCCCACAACAACATACCTTGCTGCATTGGTGCAGAAGCCCGGGACGAAGGAGGGACAAGCTGCTGAGAGGGATCGCGGTGCTGAGGAGGTCGAGCAGCACAATGCAGCGGTGACCGCCATGTGGCTGCCCGAGGTGGTGGTGCTGGAGTGAGTGAAGACCAGGTTGGACGGAGGGCTTGCTGCTGTGCTCGAGGCCGGCGGTGTGATTGATAATGAGCGTCACCTGCTCGCCACACCGTTCTCGTATCTCTCACGGAGGAGCTACGGAAGCATAAAAGGAGGAGCGACGCCAGTAAAGGACGAGAGAGGACCAGGCCTGGACTTTACGTTGTGTTTTGTTTATGTTTTATTATGTGTGTGTCTGTGAGGGGCTGCCACTTTTACTTTCATTTTGGTGTTTGGTTATTTTGAGATTAAAGTTGATAAACGTTTGCCGGTTCCCGCCTCCTTCTTCCCACAACAACATACCTTGCTACAATCTTAATTTTGACTCAATGCTAAAATGTATATTAAATGTAAATATACTCAATGCATATTTTTAATTATATACATATTCAAAAATATGTACAGTGGGGAGAAAAAGTATTTGATACACTGCCGCTTACAAAGCATGTAGAAGTCTGTAATTTTTATCATAGGTACTCTTCAACTGTGAGTGACGGAATCTAAAACAAATCCAGAAAATCACATTGTATGATTTTTAAGTAATTAATTTGCATTTTATTGCATGACATAAGTATTTGATACATCAGAAAAGCAGAACTTAATATTTGGTACAGAAACCTTTGTTTGCAATTACAGAGATCATACGTTTCCTGTAGTTCTTGACCAGGTTTGCACATACTGCAGCAGGGATTTTGGCCCACTCCTCCATACAGACCTTCTCCAGATCCTTCAGGTTTCGGGGCTGTCGCTGGGCAATATGGACTTTCAGCTCCCTCCAAAGATTTTCTATTGGGTTCAGGTCTGGAGACTGGCTAGGCCACTCCAGGACCTTGAGATGCTTCTTATGGAGCCACTCCTTAGTTGCCCTGGCTGTGTGTTTCGGGTCGTTGTCATGCTGGAAGACCCAGCCACGACCCATCTTCAATGCTCTCACTGAAGGAAGGAGGTTGTTGGCCAAGATCTCGCGGTACATGGCCCCATCCATCCTCCCCTCAATACGGTGCAGTCGTCCTGTCCCCTTTGCAGAAAGCATCCCCAAAGAAGGATGTTTCCACCTCCATGCTTCACGGTTGGGATGGCGTTCTTGGGGTTGTACTCATCCTTCTTCTTCCTCCAAACACGGCGAGTGGAGTTTAGACCAAAAAGCTCTATTTTTGTCTCATCAGACCACATGACCTTCTCCCATTCCTCCTCTGGATCATCCAGATGGTCATTGGCAAACTTCAGACGGGCCTGGACATGCGCTGGCTTGAGCAGGGGGACCTTGCGTGCGCTGCAGGATTTTAATCCATGACGGCGTAGTGTGTTACTAATGGTTTTCTTTGAGACTGTGGTCCCAGCTCTCTTCAGGTCATTGACCAGGTCCTGCCGTGTAGTTCTGGGCTGATCCCTCACCTTCCTCATGATCATTGATGCCCCACGAGGTGACATCTTGCATGGTGCCCCAGACCGAGGGAGATTGACCGTCATCTTGAACTTCTTCCATTTTCTAATAATTGCGCCAACAGTTGTTGCCTTCTCACCAAGCTGCTTGCCTATTGTCCTGTAGCCCATCCCAGCCTTGTGCAGGTCTACAATTTTATCCCTAATATCCTTACACAGCTCTCTGGTCTTGGCCATTGTGGAGAGGTTGGAGTCTGTTTGATTGAGTGTGTGGACAGGTGTCTTTTATACAGGTAACGAGTTCAAACAGGTGCAGTTAATACAGGTAATGAGTGGAGAACAGGGGGGCTTCTTAAAGAAAAACTAACAGGTCTGTGAGAGCCGGAATTCTTACTGGTTGGTAGGTGATCAAATACTTATGTCATGCAATAAAATACAAATTAATTATTTAAAAATCATACAATGTGATTTTCTGGATTTTTGTTTTAGATTCCGTCTCTCACAGTTGAAGTGTACCTATGATAAAAATTACAGACCTCTACATGCTTTGTAAGTAGGAAAACCTGCAAAATCGGCAGTGTAAATATATTAGGCAGAATCACATTTTATTCTTCACAATCTCAGAAGCCAAATAAATATATGTGTGTGTGTGTGTATAAATTATAATTTAGATTTTTTTTTAAATATATAGTTATTAGAATAATACAATAGAATATATAGAATTATTAATTAATAAGGTTATGTTTGTTAGCATTAGTTAACTACATTTAACAACTAACAATGAAAAATACTAAAGCATTTATTAATCTTACTTAATGTTAATTCCAACACCAACTAACACCAACTCTAGACTGACTCAGCCCACTAAAAAAGAGGGTTGAGACCCCTTTAAAGACTTTTTTCTCTGACATTGGTTGGAGCTCTTAATTTTGATCTGTCAAAGTGCACCAGAATGATCAATTTAACTTTAAAATATACACAATTTTCTTCGCTTGGGGTTATGCCCTTGGACCCCCCTAGAGGGACTAAGGTCCACCCCCATAGTCTCACAAAATCCTGTTTTTTTTTTTTTTTTTTTTTTTTTTTTTTTTGAATTACTTAAAAAAAAAAACAGAGGATATGATAGGTTCTATTTTAGTTAGGATGCAACCTTAGACATTAGGCAGCACACTAGGGTGTGCAACAGAGCTATTCTCTCTCCCTCTTGCTGTCTTTCTCTCGCCCTCTCTCTTTTCCTCTCATTCTTTATCCCTCTTTTCTTTTTTTCCCCCACTGTTGGACAGAAGCAAGAAGTGTTTTTCATTTCCCACTGGCAGGTCCAGTGGTGCTGCCACTTTGCTCATCCTCCTGTGGAGCTTTTGACCCATCCTTTGGAATCCCCTCAGTAGAAGCCCAATGTTCTCGCTTCATCTCCATCCCATCTGCACTGACTGATCCAATCAATATTCCTCACCGATGGGCTGGACTACAACACGCTCCAATAGAACTGATTTTTCTTTCTCTTTCAACCTTGACAACATCTAGTTTTGCCAATACGGCTTTGAAGGATTCACAGAGCGGGTTTGTAGTTATTTGAAAAATAAATTTTCATTATTATGTGTGGTCGAATGTTTAACCGTGTTCACCATTGCAGTCTCACACTCATGTGTAAATCATATAAAAGCATCTGCTGAATGCCTTCCATTTCAATTTGATTTATTTTATTCTAATCCAGCTAAAACCAACTTAAAATAGTAATAGGTTTTAAATGTTTTTTAGCTATGTTGACAAACTTGTCTAAATGTCAGTGACAAAAAAAAAAAAAAATTTTCACAACTAAATTATGCCTTTTTGATGTAAAATAATTTGTATGAAAGGATTTGTTCAAATCCTATAAAATTAAAACCATAACAATTCATTTCCAATGCCTCTATGTTGGTCTGGCCCTGGATTTCAAAACCTAGTTAGTTTTACAAATTTAAATTGATTGCAAATGATTGCATTTTTGAAGGGAATACACCCCTCCAATATACCTGAATTAGTTTTATGTCTGAGCGCATCATTTTACAACAGACTGCTTTGTGAACGAGGGTCAATACAAAGGGACAATACAAAACACAGGTTTTGTTAAAGGGTACACACACACAGTTTCTGTCAATCTCATGTTAATCTTGAGTACCTATAGAGTAGTTTTGCATCCTTCATATCTCAGAAGACTCTTTAGTTTTATCAGATTTATAAAAGACAGATACAGCTGTACCGATTCTTTCCGAAAACAGTCGAGCTCCTGGAGGTGTGCCGTGGGCTGAGCTAAAGAGTCACGAACACACACACACACACACACACACACACACACACACACACACACACACACACACACACACACACACACACACACACACACACACACACAATCAATACATCATTGCACTATCCCTGGTTAACTTTAGATTCTCTATACATTTGTGTTGTTTATGTTATATGCACTTACGTGCCGATTGCCAACAAAA